>OU975434.1:11492175-12692175 GCA_918857605.2 Philereme vetulata | reverse complement strand
TGATCGGATATATATACACAATTTATAAATAAAAATACTACCTACTGAGTAAAATGACAAGAACATTGTCTGAAATAAATTAATATATTCTTTATGTATCTACTTATACTTATTTACTATTAATTTTATTAAAAATCATAATTTCCTTTTTAGGGTTCCGTAGCCAAATGGCAAAAAACGGAAACCTTATGGATTCGTCATGTCTGTCTGTCTGTCCGTCCGTATGTCACAGTCACTTTTTTCCGAAACTTTATGAACTATACTGTTGAAACTTGGTAAGTAGATGTATTCTGTGAACGGCATTAAGATTTTCACACAAAAATAGAAAAAAACAATTATACTGTTGAAACTTGGTAAGTAGATGTATTCTGTGAACCGCATTAAGATTTTCACACAAAAATAGAAAAAAACAATAAATTTTGGGGGTTCCCCATAATTAGATGAAACTAAAAAAAATTATCAAACCCATACGTGTGGGGTATCTATGGATAGGTCTTCAAAAATGATATTAAGGTTTCTAATATCATTTTTTTCTAAACCGAATAGTTTACGCGAGAGATACTTCCAAAGTAGTAAAATGTCCCCCCCCCCCCCCCCCCCCCTGTAACTTCTAAAATAAGAGAATGATAAAACTAAAACAAATATATGATGTACATTACCATGTAAACTTCCACCGAAAATTGGTTTGAACGAGATCTAGTAAGTAGTTTTTTTTAATACGTCATAAATCGTTAACAGCAATTTACCTTTCATTCAATCAACTCAAATATTTATTTATTTATTTGAACACCAACATAGTATACATTAACACATCATAACAAATCAATTAATATGTTTACCAGCTAAATGTTACTACATACAATAACAGGTGAAAACCACATTGACTAATTTATTGAGCGAGTAACAATAAAAAATATATTACAAATAACAAAAAAAAAACAAATTTTTAATATATTATATATTTTTATAAAACAAGTTACAACGAACTACAAGAACTTTTATATTATGTTACTTGCTGCTACGGAACCCTTCATGGGCGAGTCCGACTCGCACTTGGCCGCTTTTTTTTTTTTATACAGATTAACTAAGCTACGCAACGTTCTGTATAATCAACATTAGTGTTTATTAGTACTATTATAGTATTATCTTATCTGTGGTATTAGTGACCGTAGTGGCAATTATTCAGGGGTCACGATATATATCACGGCTTATTTATTTAATACATTATTGCACTTGAAATGTATCAATAGGCGGTCTTAATGCTTACCTACACCTTTTTGCTACCAGCCAAACAGTTTTGGTGTTATTAAAAAATGGTTGGTGTGCTACAAAAACTGTATTTAAAAACTAAATTGTATATAAGTGTTATAACTTTATATAAGCAAAGACATTGCTTGGGTAGTTGGCACTGTATTATCAATACTAATGTACTGCTTGTTGTTCATTAATTAAGGCAATTTTTGTAATCTGTGCTGTTGCTGGCGTGTCCTATCTATTTTGAAAGTACCTACTCTTTGACGTTCCTAATGTCAATTTATTCTGACATTCAAGATGGCGGCCGCATCGCCTCTTTGCGTATTTCGATGTGTGTGATAAAAACCTGTTATTGACTCGCCTGAACTGTGAAATACTTTACTTGTATAGAACAGTATTTTGTAAACGAAAATTATGTCTTCTAAAAGCGAAAGTGAAACGGAAATTAATCCGCTGGGAGATCTGGATGATGAAAATGAAGCGATGTGAGTATCCATAGTATTATTACCTTTATTTTATGATCATAGCAATGGAATCTCGTTCAATGACAGTTGACTGTTATCATATTATTTACCTGTTATTAATACTTGTGTACTTACCAAATATTTGTATGTAAACCTAATGTTTTGCAGGATATAAGTAAGTACTAGGTACAATGAGTGACAACAATGTTTATGTAACATTATTTTTTGTCACAACGACAACCTAAGAGTACTTTTTAACTTTGGATTGACAGATTAACGAAGTTTCTAGATTGTTTTATGAGGTTTACCTCATAAAATGTAATCTAGGTTTAGCTATAAGTATTAATTTTTAATCTCCGAATCAAAAAGAGGGGAGTTATTAGTTAGGTACCTATGTTGTATGTCCGTCGCTCCCTAACAGATGGACCAGTTTTGATGCAGTTTTTGAAGTGAAAATTTCTTTAGGCGCGTTCGGCATTTTTTGAGATGGGAGTTAACCATTGAACTCGCGACACTGTTACCGTTACCGACACCTCTGTATATAAGTATCTCGTAATTGTTAAAGTTTTCACTTCTGTCGGCACTCCCGGAGTGCCACTTTTTTTAGGGTTCCGTACCCAAAGGGTAAAACGGCACCCTATTTCTAAGGCTCCGCTGTCTGTCCGTTTGTCACCAGGCTGTGTGTATCTCATGAATCGTATATAAGGGGGGCTCCCATACAACAAACGTGATTTTTTTGCTCGTTTTTGCTCGATATTGATAACGGCAACAGGTAGACGGTTGAAATATTCACAGAATATTTAGTTATATATTCACTTTAAAAATAAATAATTAAATTAAAATAAAACATATTTATAAGGGGGGCTCCCATACAACAAACGTGATTTTTTTGTCGTTTTCATAGATAATGATACAGAACCCTTCGTGCGCGAGTCCGACTCACACTTGGCCGGTTTTTTTTAATATTTTTTAAATAGCAAGCTGGTTTAATTGAGTGGTGCTTCGCTCTCAGGTTTTTCCCGGTCGCAAATAGATGGGGATTTAACAATTGTGTAAAAAAATAAGATAAGATAACTCTTAATTGTACACCAAAGTAAAATACAGAACATAATTCTTACAAATAGATTTAGTACAATGGGCGGTCTTATTCTTAAATATTATATAAAAGCGATCTTTTCCAGTCAATTTTTGTATGGACAGGATCAAAATGTAACACATGACGGCGGTGCATCTACATATATAGATTTAAAAACATATCTACATACTATAAACCTAAATTACCAGTAATAACACAAATTTAATTTAAATAAGCAACTCTAAAAATGGTTATGATGAAATAACAAGCAGCTACAACTTCAACACAAGGACAGATATAATACGCGCAGCCATAGATGAGACCTGTCATACCTGTCACCCACCTTAACATGGGACCACAGCGGCGTATGCGCGGACTGCGGGGAACGACACACGACTGAATACGCATGCGTGACGCCATACCTCGCCGTCCCTCCCCGCTTGCCTCGCATACCGCCAAAACCGCCATGAACTATCTACTGCGCAGGTATGACCACGTGACCCGTCAAGTCTCATCTTTGGCTGCGCGCATTGTAATGGGTGTGCACTTTTGTTTTAAAATTACTAATAGACTTGGATGTTCTTTAACTTAAAATAACTTGTTTTTATTTCTATCACCTAGTCAAGAAGTTTTTTTTTTTTTAGTGAAAATGGAACGAAACCGCGAGAAAGACGCAGCAAACAGTGGAACTTCTTCGATGTTGTTGATAGTGTGAATAGCATCGCCGTTTGTAATTTTTGCCGCGTGCAAATCTCTTTCAAATCATCAGTCAGTAGTTTAGGGAAACATCTGAACAGACTTCATATGGCTGAATTGGAGGCCAACTTACTACCTGATTCGCATGCTATAGAGTAAGTGTTCTATGCTGCGTAACAAACATTCCACGGTCCATCTTAAAAGCAATAATAGACGACCCAGCTTGGCTGGACGTCGCCGATGTGACGTCACGTACGACCATTTTGTTTTATGTGTTGGCTGGTTGGGCCAATCTTAATTAGCTATACCTACATTTTAATAATTGGGTGGTCTGATCGTGATGTCACGTCGGTAGCGTCCAGACAAACCGAGTCATTGGTTATAAAAAAAAACGAGTGTGCTTTAGAACACACGACTGAAGTAAAACTTCTTTTTAAAATATTAATTTATAAATTGTTCAATTACAAAATTGTTCACGCGTCTGTAGGCCGATCAGTCTATGTTCATTCTGGACAGACGCAACTCGCACATTAACGTTTAAAAATATACGAAACGTAACTCTTTCTCTTTGTATCTTCACTGACTTATATCTCCCTCTCAACTTCCGTTCGCACTTTTCGTAACGCATTCACCAGCTTACTCCCCAAGTCGAGCGTGCGTAAAGAAGTTTTACTTCAAACAAATTACATCTATTTCAAGCTAATTGGTAGCTCATACAAGCTCAATACAAAAGGTACTTACCTACTTAAATTGAACAGACTTTTTGAGAGCATGCCTGTGACAGCAATGTCTGGTGTACGGGCAGTCTACTCTGCCGGCTATCATTGCCAAGACGGTGTTGGCGCAGGCCCGCAGCCTGTGCACCAGGGACGCGGCTCGCTTGCGCATGACAGTATGGAAGCAGTCGACCCGCGCCGCCGCGAACATCCCTGACGCACTGCAGTAGCGGGGCAGCCCCAGCACCGCCCGCCGTGCAATTGTTTTATTGTTAATGCTTTTAACTCAAAAAACATCGATAGAAATATCGATAAAAACATCATCCAGTTCGGCTGGGGCCGACCGCCCGATGTGACGTCACGTACAACCATATTGCATTGTGTGTTGGCTGTTCGGGCGCTGTCGGGACAACCATATTTATACAGTTTACCGGTTGGGTGGTCCAATCGTGACGTCACATCGGACGGTTTTATCAAGCCAAATTGGGTCCTCTGTTAATGCTTTTAACTCGCATCCCACCAGACGTTACTTCGAAATCTCTGAAGGCAAGGCGCGCTGTAAAGCCTGCAGCGAGAAACTCGCAGAAGATCATCCGGCCTTACAGAAGCATGTCTGGTCTCATAATAAGCACGATTTTGAAGGAAAACTTGATGATTCGGTGCTAGAAGAGGACATAGCTAATAGGTGAGTAATATTTATCAGAATAAGCGCGCCTTTAGAAGGCACAACTTACTCCATTGGCGCAGGGAACCAAAATGAGTCTAGGCCTCCGATATGAGAACTCTCCACTTTCCTCTGCTCATTGCTATTTCTTGCCAGTCGTCGGCTCCAAGGTCAGGCCAGGTGGCGACCGAAGCGAGCCGGCGACCTCCGTAGCGGAGCCGAAGGTCGAGTGTGTCTTGCTTCACTCAGGGGCGACCTTAAGGGTTTGGAGGAAAAAGTAATCTATGAAAACGTTGCTCCCTTCACTCTTCCTGCCCATTTTCAATATAAATTATTTTTATTTCATACTTAACCACAAAATTGTTATTTTTAATTTTCTCAAAAACTATATAGGTTTTCGTAGGTCCTCACCCACTATGGGGGGGGGGGGGGGGGGGGGGGGAGGGAGTTTAAATCCTCCCCTCCCCACTCCTTCCCCCATCCTCCTATCGAACCGTTCCTAAAGGAAAGTCCTTCCCAAGCTTTGCTTGGTTTGGCGCTGTGTGACATATCCCAGCCTATTAATAAAAAAAAACTTTTTAAATGTTGCAGGAGCATCAAAAAACGTCGGCCGAGTAAAATGTGCAGCGCGGCCTGGGAGCACTGTGACGTGGTCGATAGCGATTCCCGCTTAGCGCAATGCAAGACCTGCAAGAAAGTTTTATCGTACTCGACCGGCGTCAGCAATCTCATGAAACATGTGAGAAGAAAACATAGTGGTGTGGAGACTGATGATAACCGGTAAGTTTTCTATTGAGTATTCACGTCCATATTTGTATAACATCGTTAATTTACGAGGAACTCAATCAATCAATCAATTGGTTTGTTTATCTGACGAAGTAAGATTGTTTTAGGCAAATTTTAATATTGTGTCTTTGAGATGTTGGCGGCTTATCTCCAGAAGGCACCATCTGTTACGATAATTGGAACTAGTTTTTTTTTTAAATCGTTAATAATAAGTTCTCATTATTTGACCTATACATAAAGTATCAAACATCACAATAGCCGAGTTTAATGTTGTTTTAGGTCAATCTGGGTGTACTTCAAATGCCTGGACGAGGCGCTGAGAATAGCAAGCTGTCTGATATGTAGGCACAGAGTTATTTACTCCGACGACCTTACTGAATTAAGGCGACATCTATGCAAGTCGCACCCTCGAATCGGCTTGGACAATAACACTGTTGTAAGTTTAAAGCCATTTGGTAAAAAGGTCTTTTGTTGAAACGTTACTTTTTCATAACAAGCTTTTATAAAATTCATAATCAGAACCGCGAGCAGATTCAAATGAGCCCAAACACTAGTAGCCCACTACAATCTATTCAGAAGTTCCATTGTGTAGCATCCGCTTCCATCATGAGATCACCTCCATGGTACTATTTTATTGCATTGTCATCAAAGTTAAATATGTAATCCAAATATAAATGCGTATACAATGTTTCGTGTCTGTGCTGTTGACCGTTGAGGAGTTCCTTATCGGAAACCAACCTTGAGTGCAGCAGACATGTCATGGTGGAACTTAGAACGGGCTTTCATAATTAAATGCGTAATCCAAATTTCTTTTTTTTTTTTTTTTTTTTTTTTTTTTATTCTTTATTGTACACAAATAGATTTACAGATAAAAATAGCTTACAAAATGGACATGTACAAAGGCGAGCTTAACCCTAATTTCGTATCTGTGCGTTTGACCGTTGAAGAGTTCCTTCGTCCGGAGCCAATCCAGGGAGTAGAATCAGATCATGCTTACTATAAATATGTATTGTTCTCCAAAATAAGCGTTTGTACCAAATTTCAGCGGATTTAAAATTAACTGATTTAAAATTCAGTTGCAAGATTCCGCCCGGACAAAACATACATATATTACAAGTTAATAAAACGCTTCTAATAAAATACTGCAATATTTTACATGTGTATACAAACAAGGCCATACGAAAACACTAAAATTACTATGTACCTTAGGGCCCATGCACACGACGTATTTTAATCGCGCAGATAACGCGCGATTTTTAATTTATTGCCTACTATAGGGTTACCATAAATCCCCAAGGCCCCGTCCGTCGGGACATTTACAATTAGGGAGTCCTTTTTTTGTAAACAGCCTGTAACAGAAATCATGGATAAAAATTCTAGGTACAATGTATTATCATGTCATACACATCTGTATCTCTAGCTAGATATAAGGAACCTACACACTTGAAAAAATAAATCCAAGATAGATGATAGATTGTGTAGTGTAGATGATACATAATAGAAAATCTGACCCAAATAGCACAAATAAGAAGAAAAAATATTTAAAATTTGCATTAAAATAAATAAGTCGTCTGTTGGCTGCTTGCGCGTCCTGCGCGGCGCGCTCGATTATGTATGTCGGGACATTTTAGAGCTTGTCGGGACACACGTGTTAATAACGGTGACATGTCCCGACGTATCGGGATGAATGGCAACTCGCCCGCGGCTTCACACGCGTAACTTGTCAATAATAAATAATAATTTAAAAACTAAAAAACACGTTTTCTTAGATACTAAATTTAACAGTAGAAAATAATTTTCAATAAATTTAATTTATGAATAGTGTGATTAACAAAAAATATGTATTTTATTGTAAAAAAGCGTGCGGTGCATGATGTCTGCTTGTTATAAATATTTTATTGACAGATACGGGGAAAAGAAGTCATTTAGAAAATATCTTATCTGCGGATTTTTTTATGACTTATCATTGCGTCTAAGTGTATCTAACATGAAGAGAATGGCCTGCGGTCGCTACGTTTTTTTGACGTGAAGGGGTAGCAAAGAACAAAACATATTTTCATTTCTAATGGGAACTGATTTATGAGATAAAAAGTAGCTTATATGTATGTTATTTTAGGTCTTGTACAAATTATTTGCAATGTTTGAGCTCAATACATTCAGTAATTTTGGCGTAAAGTGGTATCGAAGACCTACATCATTTTTCTATAGAAGCTTTGACAGCGCTTTTTTATCTCATGGGAACTGATTTATGAGATAAAAAGTAGCCTATATGTTATGCTAGGTCTAGAACTAAACTTCTGCAAAGTTTGAGTCCAATCCGTTAAGTAGTTTTGGTGTGAAGGGTAGCAAAGACCAAAATCATTTTTGTATAGAAACTTTGATACCCCATTTTTATACCATGGGAACTGGTTTATGGGACAAATGTTAGACTATGTGGTGATCCAAGTTATAATCTACGTATACCTATACCAAATTTTATCGAAATCGGTTCAGCCGTTACGGCGTGATTGAGTAACAAGCAAACAAAGAAACGTCCAAACTTTCGCATTTATAATATAAGTGTGACTAGCTTACGCTAGCGGGTGCGCATCGCACGCGTTCATTGTCTACAAAATGTAGCCTATGTTTGAATCTAGGTCATAATCTATCAATACACCTAATTTCATTGAAATCGGTTAAGCCATCACGGCATGTTTGAGTAACAAATAAATAAACAAACATCCAAACTTTCACATCCCATTAATATTATAAACGCGAAAGTTTGTATGAATGTATGTGTGCATGTTTGTTACACTTTCACGCAAAAACTACTAAATGGATTTTAATGAATTTTGGTATGTAAGTACATTCTACGTAGATTATAACCTGGATTAGCACATAAGCTACTTTTTATTGACAAACCACGCGTGGGAAGCAGCAGGTCGAAGCTAGTTTATTATATTAGTGTGATGGTTTTTTGAGAATCCACGGCGCCGTAAACGCGCGTCGTTTGCACGTTTAAATACACCGTGTGCATAGGCTCTCAGATTTTGTTTACTTTTAGGGAAAAACGTTTATGATGACGAATAACGGGGAATTATTTGAAGTAGAGGAGTCAGAAACAGATGACACAGAGGCTAACGTTGAGTTGGAAAACGAAGTAAGCTATATTTCGGAGTATTTTATATTCAGCACCAATTTGAGCACTGATTTATACAGCACCGATGATATTACTATTTAGCACCAATCAATATCATGATCGATATCAATGGACATGTTATATCATGTCAACTGACGACCTTTTGACGACCTCCGTGGCGCAGTGGGCGAATAGCCGGCTGAGACGCAGGAGGTAGCGGGTTCGATTCCCGCCGCGGAACAAATGTTTGCATGGTCTACAGATATTTGTTCCGGGTCTGGATGTTTTTCTATATATTATAAGTATGTATTTACAAAAAAAAATGTATATAAGTATTCTATCAGTTGTCTGGTTCCTATAGTACAAGCTCTGCTTAGTTTGGGGCTGGATAGCGCTGTGTGACATGTCCAGCCATATTTATATTTAACTTAAAAAACTTTCGTGATTGATTTCAATCATTATTATAAATATGGGATTTATCACGTACCGTCTTATCGGTGTTTCGACCGACAATGTTTCGGTTCAATTCGTGAACCTTCATCAGGGTGAGTGCGATCCGCTCCGAATAACGTCTCGCCTCGCACTGCGCGCCGCTGCTCTCTGCGCGCGAGTGGACGGGCGGGGTGGTGGGGATTGGGTCAACGAAAGCACAGTGCGTTGACCCGCTGTGTCATCATCATTATCATCACTACGTACGGTACGGTACGTGATAAATCCCGTATTTATAATAATGATTTAACTTTATTGTCTGGTAAATCACATTTACAACATTTAACAGAAGGAACTTACATCCAATACCTAAGAAATACACATACCTAGTCAGGTCATGTGTATTGTCACACAGTAAAAACTTTTCTTTTAGAATGCTGGCCACAAAAATGTTTATAGAATTCGAATTTCGAATTGTTCATGAAAATAAAAATGTATACTTTTTAGAATTTTACTCATTTTTAAATATGGAGTGGACGCTTAAAGAAGACCGTGTTGCAGTTATTGCGTTGCATCGTTGCGGTTACGCGCCAATTCAAAATTTTGACATACTGAAAAATTTGAATATAACCAAAAGATTCGTTTATCGCACCATCAAACGATACAATGAAGACTAGTGTAGATGACAGGTCAAGAAGTGGTCGCCCTCGGTCTGTTAGGACTCCAGCAGTGATAAAAGCTGTGAAGGCGCGAATTCAAAGAAATCCCAAACGTAAGCAGAAACTGTTGGCCCTTCAGATGGGGTTAAGCAGAACCACGGTGAAAAGGGTGTTAAATGAAGACTTAGGGCTTCGGGCATATCGAAGAAAAACAGGACATCGTTTGAATGATCGTCTAATGGACCTGAGACTGAAGAGATGCCGCGCTTTGTTGAAGCGGTACGCGGGTAAATAATATCGGGAAATTCTTTTTTCGGATGAAAAAAATTTTACCGTAGAAGAGAGCTACAACAAACAAAATGATAAGGTGTACGCACACAGTAGTGAAGAAGCGAGCAACCGTATTCCGTGTGTCCAACGAGGTCATTTTCCATCCTCGCTCATGGTATGGTTGGGAGTTTCTTATTGGGATTTAACAGAGGTACATTTTTATGAGAAAGGTGTAAAAACGAATGCAGTTGCGTATCAAAATACAGTCCTGACGAACCTTGTGAAACTTGTTTCTCATACCATGTTCAATAACAGGCACTGGGTATTCCAACAAGATTCGGCGCCAGCTCATAGAGCGAAGAGCACACAAGACTGGCTGGCGGCGCGTGAAATCGACTTCATCCAGCACGAAGACTGGCCCTCCTCCAGTCCAGATTTGAATCCGTTAGATTACAAGATATGGCAACACTTGGAGGAAAAGGCGTGCTCAAAGCCTCATCCCAATTTGGAGTCACTCAAGACATCCTTGATTAAGGCAGTCGCCGATATTGACAAGGACCTCGTTCGTGCTGCGATAGACGACTGGCCGCGCAGATTGAAGGCCTGTATTCAAAATCACGGAGGTCATTTTGAATAAACTTTAGTGTCATAAGAATCTATGTTTTCTTAAGTTCATTTTGGTATATAAATGGTTACATAATGAATAAACCTATTTCAATTATTTTATATTAAACATGTGACAGAATTTATGACCTGACTAGGTACATACATTAAAATTATATAATCAGATATAAACATTTTATTAATAATTTGTCAAATTATACGTAAAATTATGTTACAATATTTTATCATCATCATCATCATCAGCCGGCGGACGTCCACTGCTGAACATAGGCCTCCCCCTTAGATCGCCACAACGAGCGGTTGGCAGCCGTTTGCGCCCAACGGCTCCCCGCGATTCTTACTAGATCGTCGGTCCACCTTGTGGGGTGCCGGCCTACGCTGCGTCGTCCAGTCCGTGGTCTCCACTTGAGAACCTTTCTTCCCCAACGGTTATCAGTTCTACGAGCGATGTGGCCGGCCCATTGCCACTTCAACTTGCTAATTTTGAGAGCTATGTCGGCAACTTTAGTTCTTCTGCGGATTTCCTCATTGCAGATTTTGTCACGCAAAGAAACCCCGAGCATAGCCCTCTCCATAGCTCGTTGAGCGACCTTGAGCTTGGTCATGAGGCCATGAGTAAAGGACCACGTTTCAGTGCCATAGGTCATCAATGGCAACACACACTGGTTGAAGACTTTAGTCTTCAGGCTCTGGGGAATTTTGGACGAGAAGATATCTCGAAGTTTCCCGAACGCTGCCCAGCCGAGTTGGATTCTTCGTGCGACCTCTTTATCGAAGTTGGACTTACCTAATTGGACAGTTGGTCCTAGGTATACATATTCGTCAACAACTTCGAGAGTATCGCCCCCAACAACTACCGGTACGGGTGCAACATGAATATTTGACATGATTTTAGTCTTATCCTTGTTCATTTTAAGACCCACATGTTGGGAGACCCTACTCAGGTCGCTGAGCATGGTACCGAGTTCCTCGAGCGATTCGGCCATAATGACTATATCATCGGCAAAACAAAGGTGAGTGATGTATTCGCCATTGATATTGATGCCAAGTCTGTCCCAGACCAAGAGTTTGAAAACGTCCTCCAATGCGTTCGTGAACAGTTTCGGAGAAATTACGTCTCCCTGTCTCACGCCTCTCTGCAGTTGGATTGGTTCCGTACTCTGGTCCCGTAGACGGATTGACATAGTGGCGTTACTATACAAACACTTCAACACTTCGATATACCTATAGTCGATTTGACATCGCTGAAGAGACTGCAGTACCGCCCAGGTCTCGATTGAATCGAAGGCGTTTTCATAGTCCACAAACGCTAGACATAACGGCCGATTATACTCCTCGGTCTTCTGTATAATCTGGCGTAGCGTGTGGATGTGGTCTATGGTACTAAAGCCTTTTCGGAAACCGGCTTGTTCGGGAGGCTGGAAGTCATCGAACCTGCGTGCGAGACGGTTCGTAATCACTCTCGAAAACAGCTTGTAAACGTGGCTCAAGAGCGAGATGGGCCTGTAATTCTTTAATAAGATTTTAACACCTTTACCTTTTTACCTGCTTAAAGAAAAGCACCACCACGCTCTTATCCCACGCTTTTGGCGTGGTTCCTTCAAGGACGACGGAGTTAAATAACTTCTGGAGGACTTGAAGTACCGGTTTCCCACCCGCTCTCAGAAGTTTTGTCGTAACTCCATCCTAACCTGGTGCCTTGTTGTTTATAAGCTGTTTCAGAGCGATTCTAATCTCGTACAGGCTGATGTCCGGGATGTCTTCGGTATGGTTTCGGGTTAGTTTGGATCTGGTGTCCTGAGCCAACTGACCAACGGGGTTTTGTGTTGAGGTGTACATCTGTCCATAGAACTTATCGACCTCTCTCAGAATCTCCGGTTTCGACGAAATGATGATGCCGTTGTCGGTCTTCAGCTTAGTCATTTGGCTTTGCCCTATAGACGAATGCTTTGCGAACACTTTTGAACCTTTGTTCCTTTCTATTGCGACCTTAATACGAGATGTATTAAAGGTACGCAGATCGTATCGTATAGATTTCGAGATTCGTCTATTAAGCACGCCGTAGGCCGACATAACAGCTGAAGACTGCAATCTCATTTCATCCCGGTCCTCCATTAGCTTAATGGTTTCATCTGAGAGTTTCTGGTGCTGAGTTCGGCCGGGGGCCTTAAAGAACTTAGATCCCACCGCTTGTACAGTTTCCACCAACCCGTTGTTTATCTCGTCAATATCATTGCAGCTGGCTAGGCTTAGAACTGCACAATCGCTTCCAGTGCCTAGCCAGCTGCAATGATATTACAATATTTATTAAAAAATAATTTATTGTGAAATTGATTGTAAATTAAAATAAATTCAAATTAATTAATGTCACTTTTCAAATTCGAGGACACTGTGGAAGGTCCTCTCGATGAGCCAGTTTTTTAAATTTTAACTTAAAGTTAGTTAGAGTTCGCGCATCCTTCACCTTGTCTGTCAGTGCGTTGTATACGCGAGGAGCCATCATGAAAATATATCAAATTGTATTTGTTGCGTAATATGGGTAATAACGAGGTACAGTTTTTGTGTAGGTTCCAGCCAGGGGCGGGGGGGGGGGGGGGGCTAAGTATTTGAATTACTTGTAATTAATTACGTAATTGAAATACAAATACGTATTTTGTATTTGTAAATCAATTACTTCGTAAAAATGTAATTTGTAATTGGTATTTCAAATACCTGACGCCGAGGTATTCTGTAGTTAGTATTTCAAATACTTACACTTCAAAATACATCTGAACATAAATACATTTAGCGATCGTGTTATTGGTGCGTTCTACAGTAAATAGCGCTCGATAATTTTCGTTACTATTCGTAAGCAAAATGGCGACCGCTACATATGACAATCTTTGTCATCAAAGTTGGCCACACTGAATTTTTACTGTACGTCAAATTGAAGTACCTAACACCTGACTGTATTTTGTAATTTGTATTTTTATATTTATTAGTTAAAATACTGTATTTTGTATTTTATATTTCAAATACACGACTTAAAAGTATTTCGTATTTTAAATAAGTGCGAGATAGATTGTAATTTGTATTTTAATTAATGCAAAGCATGTGCTTTGTCCAGCTCTGGTTATAGGTACCGCGACATTCAGCGTTTAATGCATGCAATGAAATGAAATTTAAAAAAAACAAACAAAATTTATAAATAAAGATTTATTTTATTTTCTTGCAATCTTTATGAAAAGTAGTGTGTTATGCTCGCCTCTTTTATAAAATTTTACGATATTTCAGAATGAATCAGACACAAACGAAGTTTACGTCAACGATGAAATATTCGATGAAACGGAACTAAAAACAAAAACACCACTCAAGCGCAAATCGGACGAAGCACACGCGACACAGAAAAAGCCAAAAGGTTTAGTAACAAAAAAGGAACCAGAAGATTCAATAGAAATATTTGGAAGATACATGGTTTCGTTATTAAAGATGCTTCCGAAGAAAGTCTCTGATCGATTGCAATTTAAATTTGTAAAGAAAATTTAGGAAGCGCAAAATGAGAATGATACTGAAACTGTAACAGAAGCTGAACTGAATTGAGTCTCGTATTCCGTGGGGACAAAATGTCCTGAGACGTCACATCTCTAATACCCAGTAGCAACACATCTCGGATATGTCGCCAGACATCTTAATGTGTCACGATTATTTCAGTGTCACAAACGCTGTAATATAATATTATATTACTCCCCTAACGGCCGGTTGTTGGAAGGATGATTAACTCGCAAATCAGTTGACCATAGGTCAAATTTGGGTTGCTAGAACATATTTTACCTCATTTGATTTTAATCAGAGATTAGATGTTCAGGTTGTCAAATCAGTCAACAAAATCTCTTGTCAAATGTGAAAATGGGTTGCAGGAACGCTGATTAGCCGTTTTTCATCCATTAATCGGTTGTCAAATCGATATTTATTTAATCAGTGCTTGAGCTCTAATTAGCAGAAACAATTTGGCTAGTTCGTGTGAATTTAGTGGTTTTATTCTACAAATACATCAGGTGTGTACTCCAAAAGTGACAATATAATAATGATTATATATATTTATGGAAGTGTTATCTCTAAAAAACTTATTCTAAACTGCCTACATAACGTAAACTTTAAATTATTTATTTTTAGGATGTCTCTATCGAATTTAACCAGTAACAATGATGAAGATGGCCACAACAGACAAGAGTGATGAGGACAAGAGTGGAACCATCTGAGGAATTCACTGAGGAAGAATTCAAGATGCGCTATAGAGTTTCAAAGCCTGTGATTACATAAAATGCCTTGATTGGGGATAAAGCCCATTTACCTACATTGCGGAGTAGCCCTACAACAAAGACAATAAGTTTTTACGCCACTGGGGCATTCCAAATTACTGTAGCTTACCGCTAAGGTATACATAAATCTACAACTTGCCTAATGTATTAAAATGCTCCAGATGATGGTTACCACAAGCATAACTATTATTATACCAGAACAGTATAGGATTGTTTTCATCTGTACGTGCAGGCAATCTGTGATGCAAAATTAAAATAATGGACATAATTTACAGGTGTTTTTATAGACTTTTTAGATTACAAATCTTCTTCTTCTTTGCATGTTGCCATATTAAGTGGGGTCTACTCTCCTAGGAATTAATATGTGGGAATGAATGATTGAACTAAAATATTGTTTTAGATGGTGTGACCCTTTAAAAATAAGACTAGTTTAACATTCAAAAGATGATCCTTTGATAATTATTCACTAATCAACCTTCGAGAAACTCAATTTGATTTAACAAGAGTGCTAAGTTAAACACTATGTCAACTTATTTGCGATTTGATTGGCGTACCAACAACTGGCTGTTAGTATTGTATTTTAGTGTTTACTTATTTAATGAATATGAGTTTAGTGTTACTTGGCCTTCCACTACTTTTATATTTTTCCACATTCATATTTAAAACTCTTCTAGATATAACCACAACAGTAAGCTAGATAAAGTTGAATGATGGTGTATCATAAAATCGTCATGAATTGGTATGTTATGTATGAATTGTATAGTTTCACTGAATTACACTAAACGTTTTTCCCGTAAGTCCTTAAATGTAGGCATTTGATCAAATATACTATGTAATGGAATATACTATGTTTATTTTAAATTTCATTACATTTATTACTAGAAATAAGTGAACAGTTATCAGTGCACAGTGGACGAAATTCGACCGTACTTAATATTTTTTTTAACTTTTTTTCCTAACCTATCTCGTCCCGCTGCTGGGCAAAGGTCTCCCCCAAGTCCCTCCAAGCATCCCTAACTGTCGCTATCTCCCACCATCCTCTTTGGAAGGTGTCGAAATCGTCCCGCCAACGCTTTCTCGGCCGACCCCGACGTCGCCTTCCGTCTTCAGGCGTCCATGGTGTTGCAGTATGGGCCCATTTCTCGGAGTGCATTCCGGCAACGTGGCCCGCCCATTCCCACTTAGGTCCACTTAATAATTATTTAAATATTTTTTTTATTCTTATTTAAGTACTTTTAGTATTCGCCCCACCTCGTTACTATAAACTTTAAGTTCGGTAAATCTCACACTCCTTCGTGCGCACAATAACCTTAATAATAAAAATAAAACCGGCCAAGTGCGAGTCGGACTCGCGCACGAAGGGTTCCGTCCCATTAACTAGGTATATAAACGGCAAAAAAATCACGTTTGTTGTATGGGAGTCCGCCTTAAATATTTGTTTTATTTTAATTTAATTATTTATTTTTAAAGTGAATATATAACTAAATATTACGTGAATATTTCAAGCGTCTACCTGTTGCCGTTACTAATATCGAGCTAAAACGAGCAAAAAATCACGTTTGCTGTATGGGAGCCCCCCTCAAATATTTATTTTATTCTGTTTTTAGTATTATTGTTATAGAGGCAACAGAAATACATCATCTGTGAAAATTTCAACTGTCTAACTATCACGGTTCATGAGACACAGCCTGGTGACAGACGGACAGACAGACAGACAGCGGAGCCTCAGTAATAGGGTTCCGTTTTACCCTTTGGGTACGGAACCCTAAAAACTAGTCCCAACTAACGTAATAGATGGCGCTATCTGGAGATGTGCCGCCAAAAAACATGGTTTAGGTATATGCTAAAATCTCAAAGACACAATATCAAAATTTGTCAAAACTAATCTCGCTGTCTGTCTGTCCGTCTGTCACCAGGCTGTACCTCATGAACCGTGATAGTTACACAGTTGAAATTTTCACAGATGATGTATTTCTGTTGACGTAGTCCAGTGACCCATAGTCTCCACACAGCTAGCTCTCATTTACATATTATGTATTGCACAAAGGAAAAACAATCGGAATTACTCATAATGCCACTTCAAAAAGATAATACGCATTCTGACGCAGTGTTTCTACCTACTCGTAGTGCGCAATTCATGCCTATCTTTACCAACGTACTCAACCAAGTCCTACGTTGACAGCTAATAGGATAATAATTGATTAGGTGTCGATGTGTATTCTGCCTGTCCTAACCTACGGTACCCAGTCTTGGTCACTGACTGAATCATAAAAATGCGCGCTATACAAAGCACGCATAGCAACTTTTTAATAAGTACTTCTGGAAAAAAATTGGCTACATAAAATTAAGAAAACTGATTTATAAAGTGTAACTCTCATAAATACAAATTTTATTAAAAAACTTATAAAGATGCTATAGCCTGCTGAGTTATTCTAATCTATAATATAAAAATGAATTGCAAAATGTGTTGGTAAGCGCATAACTCAACAACGCCTGGACCAATTTGGCCAATTCTTTTTTTGTTGTATTTCTTATTGTCAGGAGAAGGTTCTTATGAAAGAAAAAATTAAGAAAATTGCGCGCAAAATTAGAAAATTTAAGAATACTTAACCACCATATAAAATTAACACATCTAACCTTAGCGCTTTTATAATGTAACCTTATGACGTTTGACATAGAATTGACAGAATGCGTGCTGCAAATATCGTCAAAGAGGATGTAAAAAAAATGAATATCGTTTGAAACAGATGCTTCGGTAGGAGTTATCCCGAGATATATTGTCTATATATATATAAAAATTAATTGCTGTTCGTTAGTCTCGCTAAAACTCGAGAACGTGTGGAGCGATTTGGCTAATTTTGGTATTGAATTATTTGTGGAAGTCATTCATTTACTCATATCATGGCCGGGGACAACAGTTGACAATTCTACCAGGGTGACTTATATTGACAGCCCGCGTTATACCTATGCATGTCAAGGCGATACGAAGTTCGGCGGGACCACTAGTTCAAGATAATATTATACTAAACTGTGTTTAGTTGTAATACGTTGTTAACATTTATGTTCTATAAACACCTTTTAAAAACAAAAACTGATTGAATCTCATAAGTCCAGGCTCGGGGTTTGCCAAAGAGCGATGGAGCGCAGCATTTTGGGTGTCTGGAGAATAGACAGGATTCGGAACACCTCACTGCGCTCACACACCGGCATCGCTGACGTCGGTATCAAGGCTGCCAAGTTGAAGTGGGATTGGGCGGGTCATGTCTCCCGTATGCAACCAAATAGGTGGACTAAGCTCGTAACTGGATGGATCCCTGTGGATGGAGAGCGACGACACCGTGGAAGGCCTAAGAAGCGATGCCGCGATGATTTGGATGCTTTTTATAGGGACTGGCGGGTTTTGGTACAATATCGAGAAAAGTGGAGAGATGAGGGGGGCGGCCTTTGCCCAGCAGTGGGACAGCTGTATACTAAATTGCATCGAATCCGGTACAGCCGTTAAGTCGTGTAGACGTAACGAACAGACAGAGACAGAATTACTTTCCAATTTATAATATTACAAGCTTCCGCCCGCGGTTTCGCACGCGTTGTTTATGATAAAAAAGTAGCCTATGTGTTAATCCAGGTTATGATCTACGTACCTACATATCAAAGATCATTGGGCGGTTTTGACCCACTTTTTTTTTTCGCGCACAGTGTTCAAATCACTTTTAAAGTAAAGTATTCAATTCCACTTTTCTAAATATGTAAATTTTTTTTATGTATCTGCTGGAGGAAAAATGTTATGTAACAGTATGTATGTGAGTCTAACTATAATTCTATTAGACTAAAAACTAAAGATTTTACTGTCAGCATTGTGAAAATGTATGTACAAGCATAAGAAAAATGTTTGTATCGCATAACAGATTGTATGTCTCTCTCGCTCGCACTTTCGACAGGTAGAAAATAACAGTAAGGTATCGAAGTGCGCGTGCGACGCGCCGCCTGCGCCCCACCCGCTCTGACCGCCCCGCAGTCGTACGTCATCCTTCGTTTCGATCTGTGCGTTTAAACTCGTGTTTCCGATTTTTGCATTTTATTGATTACTTGAGCGTGTTTTATGGACCCCTGATTTTGCTTGACGATTGGTTTACATTAACATGGAAAGACAAAATAGTTGCGTGTCGTGTAATCGATCTGTTTTACGTCGACGAAAACACATATTGACAGTTCTCTTTTTGGAAAGACAAAGGGATCTTGTAGATTTATTATTGCAAGAAATAATACCACGTGAGGTAAGTACACTACACTGTCATCGTATGTGTATGACTCGTCGCGTGCTCTTGATTGTACAAATGTTGCTTTGCTCAATGTAATGGCTCATTTTACTTCTTGATAAATGGAGGAATATATATTTTTTTTTTCAATTGTTTCAGATTACTTTTAATGGCTCACGGGCCATGTGCCATGCTTGTTGGTCAAGGTTAGATCGTCGTTTACGGAATCAACCCGTACAAAATGAACAAGTACAAAATATACCAGTACAAGATCAGCCAGTTGAAGAGCAACCAGTGCAAGATCAAGTACAATTGCAGCCTAGTTTTGTTACGCCTAGAGGATATAAGCGAGCATCGAATACAGCGAGACATTGTATTTTTACAAACTGTAGAAATGTAGTGGCCCATAATGTTCCACTATATGCTAAGTTCCAACTCTTACACAATCACAATTTTTATATACCAGAATTAGCTCGGGTTTGCAATGCTCATTTTATGAGGAATGATTGGGTAGACTTGCTCAACACTACATCCCACGAAAACTTTGACAGTACTCATGTTGTTGGTATGATGAATTTATATAAATGGGGTATCGAACAAAGAAGCAACCTTGATTTCGAAAATATTGAAGAAATAGAGGACAATGAATTTCACTTTTGGACGGGACTAACAAAATATCAATTTAATGTTATTTTGAACCAAACGCCTTCACTGGGTGATCGATCAGTTCATCCTGCCACAGTTCTTGGAATTTTTTTAACAAAAATAAGAACCGGTGAACCAGATGAGCGATTAGCCACTAAATTCAATATGTCGAGGAGAACCCTAGAAAGGAAGTTGGCGATAGCAAGAGAATGCTTAAGTAATGATTTTGTTCCACAGCATTTGGGCTTAAATCATATTACTAGGGAAGATGTGGTGGCCAAGAATCTTGCAATTCCAAGCCATTTTTTTGGTGGTAACTATAATGAACCGGCGGCCATTCTCGTATGTGATGGAACATATATTTATCTACAAAAGAGTTCGAATTTCCTTTTCCAGCGCAAAACTTACAGTCTTCATAAGTTTCGGAACTTAGTAAAACCCTTCCTTATAGTATGTACCGACGGCTACATAGTAGATGTTACGGGGCCTTACACTGCGACTACTTCGGACGCAAGCATTATGCGTGACCTGATGCAAGAAGATTCTCCGATTCATGGGTTCTTGAGAGTTAATGATGTTTTTATATTGGATCGTGGATTTCGGGATTCGATTGATAAAATTGAGGAATGCGGGTATAATCCTCACATGCCGCCTACAAGAGTAAGAGGAGAACAACTGACGACACTAGATGCTAATAAATCTAGATTAATAACAATGATCCGGTGGGTAGTGGAAACCATTAACGGCAGATTCAAGAAAGATTTTAAAATCTTCCGCCATGTATATTTTAACGTTGCCATGAGAAACATGATGGTCGACTTCAAAATAACTGCGGCCATAATTAATGCTACTCGCCATCCATATGAGGACCATATGTATGCGGAACAATTCATAAGAATTATAAATGAACGAATGAATGAACCCAATGAGATGGCAGAATATGTGATTAACCATAATTTAAACAGGCAGAGAGTAGCGTTTGTGCGACTCGATGGCAATGATCCGGATTTTGATGACTTTCCTCGGCTTACATTTGACGAATTAATATTGTTTACGTTGGGATCATACCACTTGAGAATCGCAAGATCGTATTGCCACGAGCACATGCGTGAGGATGGTGTATACACTATCGAACTATACCGGCACCAAGAAATGATTGAAAATAAGATATTGATAAGAGGCAGAATACAGTCACGACACGTCCGTGCAAAGCAGTACTACACCTATATTTTAGTAGATCCTACCCATATTGGAAGAAATAGCATCCAACAGTATTACTGCTCGTGTATACACGGCCGTCGCACTGTCGGAAGCTGTGCACATGTTGTAAGCGTCGTATACTTTCTGTCATGGGCCAGGCATCAAGACGTGATAGACGCGCCTGCAGCCTTTTTAGATGAATTAACTATAGATTTTGATAATGCAGAATAAAAATATTATTACCGCAAAATGGATTTTATTTTCGTATTCCTGGAAATTGTTCAAAACAACTGTTTTACAAAGTATTTTTACAGTCAGGCCAATAGTTTTTACTTAGTTCATTATAAAAATGCTATAATAATAATTTAAAAATGCTATAATAATTATTTTAAAAATGCTATAATATTAATTAAAAAAATTTTTTTTGCGGTTCTCCCATATCCTGCAATAATGCGACCCATACCATTAAGTAACATATACATTTAACTACATACCTAGCCCTGTTTCGTTTTTGTGCGCCGTGGGTCATATGTCCGAACAAAATGCCCAATGACCTTTCATCGAAATCGGTACAACCGTTCCGACGTGAAAGAGTAACAAACGGACATACATACATACAAACTTTCGCGTTTATAATTGATCGAGCGAAGCAAGATCTCCAAATCAACTTGGGCAAATCGGCGTATGTGTGTACGTATGTTTGTTTGTCCGAGGATAAAGGGGGTAAAAAAATGAAAATGACTCTGTTACGTCAAGTGGTACGTCAAATGAAAGGTCTTTATTAGTACATTTTAACCCTGTTTTTATTTTTAGTTTACTCGTAGTTTTCGAGTTATTAGCCATAATAGAAAAAAAAATCGCAGGGACTAGACTAGACTAGTGACCTCACAATGCTGAAATTTGGTATGCGTGTAGCTTTAATGACACAAATATAGGCAAAAGTCTAAAAATCCAGAATAACTGAATTTTGTACCCCAAAAAACGGAAACCAAATTACATGAACTCCCATTACCTGTAATATACGAAACTGTAGGTGAAGTAAATTGGTACATTAATTCGTGGCGCTAATTTGATAGTCAAAGATTACGAATAATATTATTCTTGTTTTTATGGGAGACTCGCGAGATTTCAGTTCGGGGCGATCCACTAGTATTAGTGGGATACGTTTGGTTTGGTTGGCCGAGTTCGGCCGTCGCCGTCCAAGCATACTACGGCCGATGACAGATTTGGTGTATTCGAGCCGTAAGGGTTCCATTTTTACGAATTGGTTTCGTAATCCTTGAAACTAATGAAATCTATTCTTTCAGTAGACGAAGATTCCAACTCTTCAATCAAGTTCTTCTCCGAGATATGGGGCAACTTCGAGCAGGAAGACAACCTGGCCCGCTGCACCGTCTGCCAGAAGACCACGGAGAACACGGTCGAGGAAATGAGGAACCACCTGGGGGAAGAACATCCTGCGATCCTGATTAGGATACTGAGTAAGAAGCCTACTGTAAGTTCCTGTTCTTCTTTTGTGTATAGGGCATTAAATCTTTTTGTTTGGAAAATTTGGTATGCATCTTCCACAGCCTTCTCTGTTCCCTGGTTTAAGTCCTCTCGAGCGCAGGTGGTCGGGCAGAGATCTACTGTGAATCATCTATCAGCCATAGGACGTAGGCGACGTACAGCGCACTCCGCGTCCAGTATAACAATGCACTCAGGGCGATGCTGGGGCTGCCCCGCTACTGCAGTACATCAGGGATGTTCGCAGCGGCGCGGCTCGACTGCTTCCATACCGTCATGCACAAGCGAGCCGCGTCCCTGGTGCGCAGGCTGCGGGCCAGCGCCAACACCGTCTTGACAATGATAGCCGGCAGAGTGGACTGCCCGTACACCAGTAGTGTTGCCCAAATTCAGTCTTGGTCTTGCAGTCTTGGTCTTGTTCTTGCGTTTTTGCAAGACCAAGACCGCGTATTTTTAGCAAGACCAAGACCAAGACTGACCGTGCAAGACTTGAGCAAGAACAAGACATAGCCTGCAAGACTCTTGCGTCTTGCAGCTAGGACTTAGCGCTATTTCACTGAGTAGTTAGGTGTAACAGTTCGGTGTATAGGTAGGTACGCTTAGGAATTCTATGAGACGCAAAAAACTGTATCAAAGAATATGAAAAACTGGACCTATGCGCATTACGACTAATACCATAAACATAGCGAATAAAAAAAATATCTATTAAAATCAAACTGAGTGCATGCATAGTTATGTTTTAACCATCGGCACTTTGATAATGCGGCGTCAAAGGTTTTGTACTTACTTCTCAAAGAAATTTGCCGCTTTTCGGAAGTACATGGTTATGATACACGCGCCGGCGGCTTCTTTTGAAATCTAAAACAATCGTTGCCGCCACGCCGAAATCATAACATTTGACACTATTTGATTGCCGCCATAGGGCGTAGGTATACTCATGCAAAATAATTTCCTAGTAGAGTACCTACAGGTGTTCCAAAGAATAAATAAGTTTCAGAGTGCTTAGAATGAAAATGAATACATTATACTGATCACGCAAGTAGTATTAGGATTAGGATAAAATTGTAAGGATAGGTAGTAGATGTCATATTAATTCATTATAGTAAGTATATATTATAATATTGATTACTTATATGGTTTTAAACTAATTACTTAGGTACTATTGTTGTACATTTAGTCATTATATTTCTTAAGTTTTTACAAGAAAAAATAGCAAAAAAGTGTTCAAATATCACCCGTTTAATAAATATTGTAGCCACTTTTAAATATCCTTGAAACGTGTAAAAAAATTCTACGAAACTAATAAAATAATATAAAAAGCGTAGGTACTTACCTACTAATAAAATAAAAAGCCTGCGATAAGAGTTTTGTATTACTTACCAGCCCGAATATCTCTGAGAGAGATGATGAGAGTAAGTATTTACTAGCTGTGCCCGCGACTTCGTCCACGAGGAATAGTAACTTTGGAGGTATAGTGACGTTCAGGACTTATTTATTTATTTTAAAACTTCTGTCATCAAACATACAAACGAACTCTTCAGCTTTATAATATTAGTATAGATGTACGCCAAAACATTCACTTATATGTAAAGAATAGTGATTGGCACTAATTCTATTTTATTCACGCGTCGCGTCTGTACAAGTAGGTTATATTTAGTGTGTGTTTGTACGCCGCACGCGGCATTGTTTGATTTGCGGCGGCATCCTTTTTCATAGAGCCGGCACGTAGCGAGGCGGCGCGGTAGAAAGCAAGGAAACGTACTATAAATAAAGGAATTATTTTAATTCCAGTCATTTCCAATTGAGCTGTGCTTCGAGTCTAACTTAATAATTGTTTTTACTAATTCTCGTTGTTTTCTAAAAACGTATCACGTGTACAATTTAATATGAGTGACGAAGATTCAAATTATTCTAGTCCGAGTAACGAGAGTTTGAGTCACAGATCTAAAAGACCCAAAAGCAAATTTGAGGAGTTTTTCGAAATAATTCGTGCATCCCAAACTGCCTTCTGTAAATTGTGCCAACATAAAAAGATTGAAATAAAAATGAAAAACAGAAACACTTCAGGCTTAAGGAAACATCTAATATCTTTCCACAAAAAGGAATCAGAAATATTTCTTCCTGTTAAACCAAAATTAAGTGGAGATATCACAAGCTTTTTAGTAACCGCTGGAAGAAGTGGACAGGTAAGAATATTTTTTTAACAGTTAAAAGAATTTTAACTCCGCGTAGCTATTCATGCGATACTTTCAAAAACGCCATTAACTTACGTAAGTATTTTTGAGTTAGTGGTGTTTTCACAGTTTTCATCTAGGGGTGCGACATATTAAGTATGTAATTATCGTCTTAAACATGCCTGTGACAGCAATGTCTGGTGTAACACCAGACATTGCTGTCACAGGCATGTTCTCAAAAACCCTGTATAACATTAGTTTACTTATTGTGTTGTGCGCTTTCCTATATGAGCTACATAATTGCTTGAAATTAACGTATTTTATTTTTAGGGTTCCGTACCCAAACGGTAAAACGGCACCCTATTACTAAGACCTCGCTGTCTGTCTGTCACCAGGCTGTATCTCATGAACCGTGATAGTTAGACAGTTGAAATTTTCACAGATGTATTTCTGTTGCCGCTATAACAAAAAATACTAAAAACAGAATAAAATCAATATTTAAGGGGAATATTCCATACTTCAACGAACGTGATTTTTTTGCTCGTTTTTGCTCCATATTGATAACGGCAACAGGTAGACGCTTGAAATATTTAGTTATATATTCAATTTAAAAATAAATAATTAAATTAAAACAAAACAAATATTTAAGGGGGGCTCCCATGCAACAAAAGTGACTTTTTTACCGTTTTATAATGGTACGGAACCCTTCGTGCGCGAATCCGACTCGCACTTGCCCTGTTTTATTATTTTATTTGTTTTTGTAGGATTATAAACTCCTGCAGCACTCATGGTGCTGCAGACCCATCATGACATACTCCCATCATGACATACTCCTCAGTAGTATTCGCCCACTCCCGTTAAGTTGCTGCCATTCAATTAGTACAAAATCGTTTCTTGCGAAAAGCCACAGGCTCACCTTGGTATTTTCGCAATAACGATCTGCATCGTGATTTGAAATTAGAGTCAATAGCTAAATTCATCAAGCTCGCTTCCAAGCGACATTATGAACTCGCCACTCATCATCCGAATCCTTTGGTACATACCATTCCGGACTATTCGATTGAACCGTCCGAGCACAGAAAAACCCTCCGTCGTCCGAGACACGTTCTCGGAGACCCGGATGACGAAATCACTTCCGCTAATGCGGTTGAGTCATCCACATTAGACAGAGCAAACACTCCGCAAATACACCGACCTCGCCGGCGAGGTCGACGAGTCCCATTAGTCGCCGCCTACACGAGGTACAAGCACGTACCCGGGCGTTTCTCTCCTATCCCCGTCCCGGCAACAGCCCAAGCCGAGGTTCGTACCTAAGTGGTGCTCTTGCGCTAGTTGCCTCATCAAAAATAAAATTATAGGGCTGAGCGCCTTCTGCGCTCGCCAAAAGCTCGGTTAAGCTGCAACGGCCTCAGAGGCCAACAGCGAGATAAGTCCATCAGAGAAAAAAAAAAAAAAAAATGGTGCTGCTGTCGCGTTGTCTATTTACGAGTAGGTACAACTCTCTTGAAGGTGTTCAAGTTTGAGCCCACCGGAAAAACTACCGGGGGAAGGTATTCCACATCTTGCAGGTGCGTGGAAGAAACGAGCGGGTGAAACGCACCGTGTTAGACTTCCACGCATCCACAACATGTGACCCAACGGCTCCCAACAACCTTTATCAGGTCGGCTTGATTGCTAGGCAAGAAACTTAAAGGAGATTGGCGAACGTCTTAGAATGTTGAACCCAGAACCAATTATTTTTGCATTTATATTAGTACTAGTGGTTCGCCCCGAACTGAGATCTCGCGAGTCTTCCAAAACACAAAAAAATATATTCTTAGGGCGACTCTCGCAACGATGGCTAAACGTATTTAGTGGCTAAATATGATTTAAGGAGCTGTCAAATCATACAAATACGCCAAATTTAAACAAGTTTAGTCGCTAAATACATTTAGGGATCATTGTGCACTTAATCTTTGACTAATAAAATAGTGCCACGAAATGAAACCAAATAACTTGACCTACAGTTTCATTTAAATTACAGGTAACGGGAGTGGTAATGTCGTTAAATTTTTTTGGGGTACAAATTGCTGTTATTATGGATTTCAGACTGTTGCCTATATTTGTGTCACTAAAGCTACACGCATACCAAATTTCAGCACTGTGGGGTCACTGGTGAATTTTGACAAAATTCAGTTTTTGTTATGGCTAATACCTTAAAAAAAAATGTAAGCACAAAAACCTTTTAGTAGCCGTGTCACTTGACCGGATAGTCCCATTTTGTTATTTTTACCCCTCTTGAACCCCAATATCTCACCCACCACATTTTTAGCTCATTTAGTCACACCAAAATTGTGTCAACACTACCTACATATATACCAAATTTCACGATGATCAGATAAACGCTTCGAAAGTTATCCTCGGACAAACATACATACCTATTACCCGTGCGCGATAAGTTGGGGACCTGAGCGCGGTGACGTCATATTGGCGTGTTTGTACCGCCCCGCCCGCAAAAAAGCGAACATAACAAGCAGCCGCCCGCGGCTTCGTCTTTGTTTTTTTTAACCTTATTTATTATGTTACTCAGGGAGGACGCTGCTTTTTATCTAATCTTTTATACACTATTTGAATAAAATAAAAATACAATGTTTAAGTTTATACATTTATTTTATCTATTATTTACATTATCTCATCTTCGTCACTACTTAGTGGATTTATGCCTTCTAGAGGTTGTTCTTCGTCCTCAGTCTCACTATAATCACTTGACGAAGAGGTATCCGATAAATTTACAATTAATTGCGATTCATTCGTCTCTTGTAAGAGGTCATCGTCCCAATACTTTTGTCGAAGCCTGTCCACATGGTTGACTTCTTTTTTCCAGACAACAAAACAATAACACAAACGAAAACTAAAAGAATTCCAGAGCGCGTCGTTACGTGACGTAGGCCAGTACGAGACTAAAAACCCTAGTAAAAAACAGTGATGCGAACGGTACAATACGGGCGCCATCGGCGAAGTGCGGGGGAAGCGGTCGGGGAGTCGCATTCCTAGCAGGTCCCAAGTTATCGCGCACGAGTAATACCTACATACAACGCCGATTTGCCCAAGTTGACTTAGAGATCTCGCTTCGCTATCAATAAATAATAGTATATAAAACCAAAAAAGACGCTTTTGTAGATACCGAATTAAAAAGTAGAAAATAATTTTCAATAAATTTAAATTATAAATAGATTCACAAAAAATATGTATTTTATTGTAAAAAAGCGCGCGGTGCTTGATGTCTGCTTGTTAGAAAATTAAATATTTTATTGACAGATACGGGGAAAAGTAAAGTCATCTTGAAAATATCTTACCTGCGGATTTTTTTATGACTCATCATTGCGCCTAAGTATATCTAACATGAAGAGAATGGCCAGCGGTCGCTACGTCGTTTTGACGTGAAGGGGTAACAAAGAACAAAATATATTTTATTTTCTCATGGGAACTGATTTTTGAGATAAAAAGCTGCATATTTCAAGCAAAAGCAGAAAAAGCAGCTATTCTAGGTCTAGAACTAAACTTTTGTAAAGTTTGTGCCCAATCCCTTCAGCGGTTTCGGCGTGAAGGGGTAATAAAGAACAAAATATATTTTATTTTCTCATGGGAACTGATTTTTGAGATAAAAAGCTGCATATTTCAAGCAAAAGCAGAAAAAAGCAGCTATTCTAGGTCTAGAACTAAACTTTTGTAAAGTTTGTGCCCAATCCCTTCAGCGGTTTCGGCGTGAAGGGGTAATAAAGAACAAAATATATTTTATTTTCTCATGGGAACTGATTTTTGAGATAAAAAGCTGCATATTTCAAGCAAAAGCAGAAAAAAGCAGCTATTCTAGGTCTAGAACTAAACTTTTGTAAAGTTTGTGCCCAATCCCTTCAGCGGTTTCGGCGTGAAGGGGTAATAAAGAACAAAATATATTTTATTTTCTCATGGGAACTGATTTTTGAGATAAAAAGCTGCATATTTCAAGCAAAAGCAGAAAAAAGCAGCTATTCTAGGTCTAGAACTAAACTTTTGTAAAGTTTGTGCCCAATCCCTTCAGCGGTTTCGGCGTGAAGGGGTAATAAAGAACAAAATATATTTTATTTTCTCATGGGAACTGATTTTTGAGATAAAAAGCTGCATATTTCAAGCAAAAGCAGAAAAAAGCAGCTATTCTAGGTCTAGAACTAAACTTTTGTAAAGTTTGTGCCCAATCCCTTCAGCGGTTTCGGCGTGAAGGGGTAATAAAGAACAAAATATATTTTATTTTCTCATGGGAACTGATTTTTGAGATAAAAAGCTGCATATTTCAAGCAAAAGCAGAAAAAAGCAGCTATTCTAGGTCTAGAACTAAACTTTTGTAAAGTTTGTGCCCAATCCCTTCAGCGGTTTCGGCGTGAAGGGGTAATAAAGAACAAAATATATTTTATTTTCTCATGGGAACTGATTTTTGAGATAAAAAGCTGCATATTTCAAGCAAAAGCAGAAAAAAGCAGCTATTCTAGGTCTAGAACTAAACTTTTGTAAAGTTTGTGCCCAATCCCTTCAGCGGTTTCGGCGTGAAGGGGTAATAAAGAACAAAATATATTTTATTTTCTCATGGGAACTGATTTTTGAGATAAAAAGCTGCATATTTCAAGCAAAAGCAGAAAAAAGCAGCTATTCTAGGTCTAGAACTAAACTTTTGTAAAGTTTGTGCCCAATCCCTTCAGCGGTTTCGGCGTGAAGGGGTAATAAAGAACAAAATATATTTTATTTTCTCATGGGAACTGATTTTTGAGATAAAAAGCTGCATATTTCAAGCAAAAGCAGAAAAAAGCAGCTATTCTAGGTCTAGAACTAAACTTTTGTAAAGTTTGTGCCCAATCCCTTCAGCGGTTTCGGCGTGAAGGGTTAACAAAGAACAAAATATATTTTCTATAGAAACTTTCACGACTCAGTCTTACCTCATGGGAACTGGTTTATGAGACAAAAAGTAGCTTGTATGTTATTCTAGGTCTAGAACTAAACTTTTGTAAAGTTTGTGCCCAATCCCTTCAGCGGTTTCGGCGTGAAGGGTTAACAAAGAACAAAATATATTTTCTATAGAAACTTTCACGACTCAGTCTTACCTCATGGGAACTGGTTTATGAGATAAAAAGTAGCTTGTATGTTATTCTAGGTCTAGAACTAAACTTTTGTAAAGTTTGTGCCCAATCCCTTCAGCGGTTTCGGCGTGAAGGGTTAACAAAGAACAAAATATATTTTCTATAGAAACTTTCACGACTCAGTCTTACCTCATGGGAACTGGTTTATGAGATAAAAAGTAGCTTGTATGTTATTCTAGGTCTAGAACTAAACTTTTGTAAAGTTTGTGCCCAATCCCTTCAGCGGTTTCGGCGTGAAGGGTTAACAAAGAACAAAATATATTTTCTATAGAAACTTTCACGACTCAGTCTTACCTCATGGGAACTGGTTTATGAGATAAAAAGTAGCTTGTATGTTATTCTAGGTCTAGAACTAAACTTTTGTAAAGTTTGTGCCCAATCCCTTCAGCGGTTTCGGCGTGAAGGGTTAACAAAGAACAAAATATATTTTCTATAGAAACTTTCACGACTCAGTCTTACCTCATGGGAACTGGTTTATGAGATAAAAAGTAGCTTGTATGTTATTCTAGGTCTAGAACTAAACTTTTGTAAAGTTTGTGCCCAATCCCTTCAGCGGTTTCGGCGTGAAGGGTTAACAAAGAACAAAATATATTTTCTATAGAAACTTTCACGACTCAGTCTTACCTCATGGGAACTGGTTTATGAGATAAAAAGTAGCTTGTATGTTATTCTAGGTCTAGAACTAAACTTTTGTAAAGTTTGTGCCCAATCCCTTCAGCGGTTTCGGCGTGAAGGGTTAACAAAGAACAAAATATATTTTCTATAGAAACTTTCACGACTCAGTCTTACCTCATGGGAACTGGTTTATGAGATAAAAAGTAGCTTGTATGTTATTCTAGGTCTAGAACTAAACTTTTGTAAAGTTTGTGCCCAATCCCTTCAGCGGTTTCGGCGTGAAGGGTTAACAAAGAACAAAATATATTTTCTATAGAAACTTTCACGACTCAGTCTTACCTCATGGGAACTGGTTTATGAGATAAAAAGTAGCTTGTATGTTATTCTAGGTCTAGAACTAAACTTTTGTAAAGTTTGTGCCCAATCCCTTCAGCGGTTTCGGCGTGAAGGGTTAACAAAGAACAAAATATATTTTCTATAGAAACTTTCACGACTCAGTCTTACCTCATGGGAACTGGTTTATGAGATAAAAAGTAGCTTGTATGTTATTCTAGGTCTAGAACTAAACTTTTGTAAAGTTTGTGCCCAATCCCTTCAGCGGTTTCGGCGTGAAGGGTTAACAAAGAACAAAATATATTTTCTATAGAAACTTTCACGACTCAGTCTTACCTCATGGGAACTGGTTTATGAGATAAAAAGTAGCTTGTATGTTATTCTAGGTCTAGAACTAAACTTTTGTAAAGTTTGTGCCCAATCCCTTCAGCGGTTTCGGCGTGAAGGGTTAACAAAGAACAAAATATATTTTCTATAGAAACTTTCACGACTCAGTCTTACCTCATGGGAACTGGTTTATGAGATAAAAAGTAGCTTGTATGTTATTCTAGGTCTAGAACTAAACTTTTGTAAAGTTTGTGCCCAATCCCTTCAGCGGTTTCGGCGTGAAGGGTTAACAAAGAACAAAATATATTTTCTATAGAAACTTTCACGACTCAGTCTTACCTCATGGGAACTGGTTTATGAGATAAAAAGTAGCTTGTATGTTATTCTAGGTCTAGAACTAAACTTTTGTAAAGTTTGTGCCCAATCCCTTCAGCGGTTTCGGCGTGAAGGGTTAACAAAGAACAAAATATATTTTCTATAGAAACTTTCACGACTCAGTCTTACCTCATGGGAACTGGTTTATGAGATAAAAAGTAGCTTGTATGTTATTCTAGGTCTAGAACTAAACTTTTGTAAAGTTTGTGCCCAATCCCTTCAGCGGTTTCGGCGTGAAGGGTTAACAAAGAACAAAATATATTTTCTATAGAAACTTTCACGACTCAGTCTTACCTCATGGGAACTGGTTTATGAGATAAAAAGTAGCTTGTATGTTATTCTAGGTCTAGAACTAAACTTTTGTAAAGTTTGTGCCCAATCCCTTCAGCGGTTTCGGCGTGAAGGGTTAACAAAGAACAAAATATATTTTCTATAGAAACTTTCACGACTCAGTCTTACCTCATGGGAACTGGTTTATGAGATAAAAAGTAGCTTGTATGTTATTCTAGGTCTAGAACTAAACTTTTGTAAAGTTTGTGCCCAATCCCTTCAGCGGTTTCGGCGTGAAGGGTTAACAAAGAACAAAATATATTTTCTATAGAAACTTTCACGACTCAGTCTTACCTCATGGGAACTGGTTTATGAGATAAAAAGTAGCTTGTATGTTATTCTAGGTCTAGAACTAAACTTTTGTAAAGTTTGTGCCCAATCCCTTCAGCGGTTTCGGCGTGAAGGGTTAACAAAGAACAAAATATATTTTCTATAGAAACTTTCACGACTCAGTCTTACCTCATGGGAACTGGTTTATGAGATAAAAAGTAGCTTGTATGTTATTCTAGGTCTAGAACTAAACTTTTGTAAAGTTTGTGCCCAATCCCTTCAGCGGTTTCGGCGTGAAGGGTTAACAAAGAACAAAATATATTTTCTATAGAAACTTTCACGACTCAGTCTTACCTCATGGGAACTGGTTTATGAGATAAAAAGTAGCTTGTATGTTATTCTAGGTCTAGAACTAAACTTTTGTAAAGTTTGTGCCCAATCCCTTCAGCGGTTTCGGCGTGAAGGGTTAACAAAGAACAAAATATATTTTCTATAGAAACTTTCACGACTCAGTCTTACCTCATGGGAACTGGTTTATGAGATAAAAAGTAGCTTGTATGTTATTCTAGGTCTAGAACTAAACTTTTGTAAAGTTTGTGCCCAATCCCTTCAGCGGTTTCGGCGTGAAGGGTTAACAAAGAACAAAATATATTTTCTATAGAAACTTTCACGACTCAGTCTTACCTCATGGGAACTGGTTTATGAGATAAAAAGTAGCTTGTATGTTATTCTAGGTCTAGAACTAAACTTTTGTAAAGTTTGTGCCCAATCCCTTCAGCGGTTTCGGCGTGAAGGGTTAACAAAGAACAAAATATATTTTCTATAGAAACTTTCACGACTCAGTCTTACCTCATGGGAACTGGTTTATGAGATAAAAAGTAGCTTGTATGTTATTCTAGGTCTAGAACTAAACTTTTGTAAAGTTTGTGCCCAATCCCTTCAGCGGTTTCGGCGTGAAGGGTTAACAAAGAACAAAATATATTTTCTATAGAAACTTTCACGACTCAGTCTTACCTCATGGGAACTGGTTTATGAGATAAAAAGTAGCTTGTATGTTATTCTAGGTCTAGAACTAAACTTTTGTAAAGTTTGTGCCCAATCCCTTCAGCGGTTTCGGCGTGAAGGGTTAACAAAGAACAAAATATATTTTCTATAGAAACTTTCACGACTCAGTCTTACCTCATGGGAACTGGTTTATGAGATAAAAAGTAGCTTGTATGTTATTCTAGGTCTAGAACTAAACTTTTGTAAAGTTTGTGCCCAATCCCTTCAGCGGTTTCGGCGTGAAGGGTTAACAAAGAACAAAATATATTTTCTATAGAAACTTTCACGACTCAGTCTTACCTCATGGGAACTGGTTTATGAGATAAAAAGTAGCTTGTATGTTATTCTAGGTCTAGAACTAAACTTTTGTAAAGTTTGTGCCCAATCCCTTCAGCGGTTTCGGCGTGAAGGGTTAACAAAGAACAAAATATATTTTCTATAGAAACTTTCACGACTCAGTCTTACCTCATGGGAACTGGTTTATGAGATAAAAAGTAGCTTGTATGTTATTCTAGGTCTAGAACTAAACTTTTGTAAAGTTTGTGCCCAATCCCTTCAGCGGTTTCGGCGTGAAGGGTTAACAAAGAACAAAATATATTTTCTATAGAAACTTTCACGACTCAGTCTTACCTCATGGGAACTGGTTTATGAGATAAAAAGTAGCTTGTATGTTATTCTAGGTCTAGAACTAAACTTTTGTAAAGTTTGTGCCCAATCCCTTCAGCGGTTTCGGCGTGAAGGGTTAACAAAGAACAAAATATATTTTCTATAGAAACTTTCACGACTCAGTCTTACCTCATGGGAACTGGTTTATGAGATAAAAAGTAGCTTGTATGTTATTCTAGGTCTAGAACTAAACTTTTGTAAAGTTTGTGCCCAATCCCTTCAGCGGTTTCGGCGTGAAGGGTTAACAAAGAACAAAATATATTTTCTATAGAAACTTTCACGACTCAGTCTTACCTCATGGGAACTGGTTTATGAGATAAAAAGTAGCTTGTATGTTATTCTAGGTCTAGAACTAAACTTTTGTAAAGTTTGTGCCCAATCCCTTCAGCGGTTTCGGCGTGAAGGGTTAACAAAGAACAAAATATATTTTCTATAGAAACTTTCACGACTCAGTCTTACCTCATGGGAACTGGTTTATGAGATAAAAAGTAGCTTGTATGTTATTCTAGGTCTAGAACTAAACTTTTGTAAAGTTTGTGCCCAATCCCTTCAGCGGTTTCGGCGTGAAGGGTTAACAAAGAACAAAATATATTTTCTATAGAAACTTTCACGACTCAGTCTTACCTCATGGGAACTGGTTTATGAGATAAAAAGTAGCTTGTATGTTATTCTAGGTCTAGAACTAAACTTTTGTAAAGTTTGTGCCCAATCCCTTCAGCGGTTTCGGCGTGAAGGGTTAACAAAGAACAAAATATATTTTCTATAGAAACTTTCACGACTCAGTCTTACCTCATGGGAACTGGTTTATGAGATAAAAAGTAGCTTGTATGTTATTCTAGGTCTAGAACTAAACTTTTGTAAAGTTTGTGCCCAATCCCTTCAGCGGTTTCGGCGTGAAGGGTTAACAAAGAACAAAATATATTTTCTATAGAAACTTTCACGACTCAGTCTTACCTCATGGGAACTGGTTTATGAGATAAAAAGTAGCTTGTATGTTATTCTAGGTCTAGAACTAAACTTTTGTAAAGTTTGTGCCCAATCCCTTCAGCGGTTTCGGCGTGAAGGGTTAACAAAGAACAAAATATATTTTCTATAGAAACTTTCACGACTCAGTCTTACCTCATGGGAACTGGTTTATGAGATAAAAAGTAGCTTGTATGTTATTCTAGGTCTAGAACTAAACTTTTGTAAAGTTTGTGCCCAATCCCTTCAGCGGTTTCGGCGTGAAGGGTTAACAAAGAACAAAATATATTTTCTATAGAAACTTTCACGACTCAGTCTTACCTCATGGGAACTGGTTTATGAGATAAAAAGTAGCTTGTATGTTATTCTAGGTCTAGAACTAAACTTTTGTAAAGTTTGTGCCCAATCCCTTCAGCGGTTTCGGCGTGAAGGGTTAACAAAGAACAAAATATATTTTCTATAGAAACTTTCACGACTCAGTCTTACCTCATGGGAACTGGTTTATGAGATAAAAAGTAGCTTGTATGTTATTCTAGGTCTAGAACTAAACTTTTGTAAAGTTTGTGCCCAATCCCTTCAGCGGTTTCGGCGTGAAGGGTTAACAAAGAACAAAATATATTTTCTATAGAAACTTTCACGACTCAGTCTTACCTCATGGGAACTGGTTTATGAGATAAAAAGTAGCTTGTATGTTATTCTAGGTCTAGAACTAAACTTTTGTAAAGTTTGTGCCCAATCCCTTCAGCGGTTTCGGCGTGAAGGGTTAACAAAGAACAAAATATATTTTCTATAGAAACTTTCACGACTCAGTCTTACCTCATGGGAACTGGTTTATGAGATAAAAAGTAGCTTGTATGTTATTCTAGGTCTAGAACTAAACTTTTGTAAAGTTTGTGCCCAATCCCTTCAGCGGTTTCGGCGTGAAGGGTTAACAAAGAACAAAATATATTTTCTATAGAAACTTTCACGACTCAGTCTTACCTCATGGGAACTGGTTTATGAGATAAAAAGTAGCTTGTATGTTATTCTAGGTCTAGAACTAAACTTTTGTAAAGTTTGTGCCCAATCCCTTCAGCGGTTTCGGCGTGAAGGGTTAACAAAGAACAAAATATATTTTCTATAGAAACTTTCACGACTCAGTCTTACCTCATGGGAACTGGTTTATGAGATAAAAAGTAGCTTGTATGTTATTCTAGGTCTAGAACTAAACTTTTGTAAAGTTTGTGCCCAATCCCTTCAGCGGTTTCGGCGTGAAGGGTTAACAAAGAACAAAATATATTTTCTATAGAAACTTTCACGACTCAGTCTTACCTCATGGGAACTGGTTTATGAGATAAAAAGTAGCTTGTATGTTATTCTAGGTCTAGAACTAAACTTTTGTAAAGTTTGTGCCCAATCCCTTCAGCGGTTTCGGCGTGAAGGGTTAACAAAGAACAAAATATATTTTCTATAGAAACTTTCACGACTCAGTCTTACCTCATGGGAACTGGTTTATGAGATAAAAAGTAGCTTGTATGTTATTCTAGGTCTAGAACTAAACTTTTGTAAAGTTTGTGCCCAATCCCTTCAGCGGTTTCGGCGTGAAGGGTTAACAAAGAACAAAATATATTTTCTATAGAAACTTTCACGACTCAGTCTTACCTCATGGGAACTGGTTTATGAGATAAAAAGTAGCTTGTATGTTATTCTAGGTCTAGAACTAAACTTTTGTAAAGTTTGTGCCCAATCCCTTCAGCGGTTTCGGCGTGAAGGGTTAACAAAGAACAAAATATATTTTCTATAGAAACTTTCACGACTCAGTCTTACCTCATGGGAACTGGTTTATGAGATAAAAAGTAGCTTGTATGTTATTCTAGGTCTAGAACTAAACTTTTGTAAAGTTTGTGCCCAATCCCTTCAGCGGTTTCGGCGTGAAGGGTTAACAAAGAACAAAATATATTTTCTATAGAAACTTTCACGACTCAGTCTTACCTCATGGGAACTGGTTTATGAGATAAAAAGTAGCTTGTATGTTATTCTAGGTCTAGAACTAAACTTTTGTAAAGTTTGTGCCCAATCCCTTCAGCGGTTTCGGCGTGAAGGGTTAACAAAGAACAAAATATATTTTCTATAGAAACTTTCACGACTCAGTCTTACCTCATGGGAACTGGTTTATGAGATAAAAAGTAGCTTGTATGTTATTCTAGGTCTAGAACTAAACTTTTGTAAAGTTTGTGCCCAATCCCTTCAGCGGTTTCGGCGTGAAGGGTTAACAAAGAACAAAATATATTTTCTATAGAAACTTTCACGACTCAGTCTTACCTCATGGGAACTGGTTTATGAGATAAAAAGTAGCTTGTATGTTATTCTAGGTCTAGAACTAAACTTTTGTAAAGTTTGTGCCCAATCCCTTCAGCGGTTTCGGCGTGAAGGGTTAACAAAGAACAAAATATATTTTCTATAGAAACTTTCACGACTCAGTCTTACCTCATGGGAACTGGTTTATGAGATAAAAAGTAGCTTGTATGTTATTCTAGGTCTAGAACTAAACTTTTGTAAAGTTTGTGCCCAATCCCTTCAGCGGTTTCGGCGTGAAGGGTTAACAAAGAACAAAATATATTTTCTATAGAAACTTTCACGACTCAGTCTTACCTCATGGGAACTGGTTTATGAGATAAAAAGTAGCTTGTATGTTATTCTAGGTCTAGAACTAAACTTTTGTAAAGTTTGTGCCCAATCCCTTCAGCGGTTTCGGCGTGAAGGGTTAACAAAGAACAAAATATATTTTCTATAGAAACTTTCACGACTCAGTCTTACCTCATGGGAACTGGTTTATGAGATAAAAAGTAGCTTGTATGTTATTCTAGGTCTAGAACTAAACTTTTGTAAAGTTTGTGCCCAATCCCTTCAGCGGTTTCGGCGTGAAGGGTTAACAAAGAACAAAATATATTTTCTATAGAAACTTTCACGACTCAGTCTTACCTCATGGGAACTGGTTTATGAGATAAAAAGTAGCTTGTATGTTATTCTAGGTCTAGAACTAAACTTTTGTAAAGTTTGTGCCCAATCCCTTCAGCGGTTTCGGCGTGAAGGGTTAACAAAGAACAAAATATATTTTCTATAGAAACTTTCACGACTCAGTCTTACCTCATGGGAACTGGTTTATGAGATAAAAAGTAGCTTGTATGTTATTCTAGGTCTAGAACTAAACTTTTGTAAAGTTTGTGCCCAATCCCTTCAGCGGTTTCGGCGTGAAGGGTTAACAAAGAACAAAATATATTTTCTATAGAAACTTTCACGACTCAGTCTTACCTCATGGGAACTGGTTTATGAGATAAAAAGTAGCTTGTATGTTATTCTAGGTCTAGAACTAAACTTTTGTAAAGTTTGTGCCCAATCCCTTCAGCGGTTTCGGCGTGAAGGGTTAACAAAGAACAAAATATATTTTCTATAGAAACTTTCACGACTCAGTCTTACCTCATGGGAACTGGTTTATGAGATAAAAAGTAGCTTGTATGTTATTCTAGGTCTAGAACTAAACTTTTGTAAAGTTTGTGCCCAATCCCTTCAGCGGTTTCGGCGTGAAGGGTTAACAAAGAACAAAATATATTTTCTATAGAAACTTTCACGACTCAGTCTTACCTCATGGGAACTGGTTTATGAGATAAAAAGTAGCTTGTATGTTATTCTAGGTCTAGAACTAAACTTTTGTAAAGTTTGTGCCCAATCCCTTCAGCGGTTTCGGCGTGAAGGGTTAACAAAGAACAAAATATATTTTCTATAGAAACTTTCACGACTCAGTCTTACCTCATGGGAACTGGTTTATGAGATAAAAAGTAGCTTGTATGTTATTCTAGGTCTAGAACTAAACTTTTGTAAAGTTTGTGCCCAATCCCTTCAGCGGTTTCGGCGTGAAGGGTTAACAAAGAACAAAATATATTTTCTATAGAAACTTTCACGACTCAGTCTTACCTCATGGGAACTGGTTTATGAGATAAAAAGTAGCTTGTATGTTATTCTAGGTCTAGAACTAAACTTTTGTAAAGTTTGTGCCCAATCCCTTCAGCGGTTTCGGCGTGAAGGGTTAACAAAGAACAAAATATATTTTCTATAGAAACTTTCACGACTCAGTCTTACCTCATGGGAACTGGTTTATGAGATAAAAAGTAGCTTGTATGTTATTCTAGGTCTAGAACTAAACTTTTGTAAAGTTTGTGCCCAATCCCTTCAGCGGTTTCGGCGTGAAGGGTTAACAAAGAACAAAATATATTTTCTATAGAAACTTTCACGACTCAGTCTTACCTCATGGGAACTGGTTTATGAGATAAAAAGTAGCTTGTATGTTATTCTAGGTCTAGAACTAAACTTTTGTAAAGTTTGTGCCCAATCCCTTCAGCGGTTTCGGCGTGAAGGGTTAACAAAGAACAAAATATATTTTCTATAGAAACTTTCACGACTCAGTCTTACCTCATGGGAACTGGTTTATGAGATAAAAAGTAGCTTGTATGTTATTCTAGGTCTAGAACTAAACTTTTGTAAAGTTTGTGCCCAATCCCTTCAGCGGTTTCGGCGTGAAGGGTTAACAAAGAACAAAATATATTTTCTATAGAAACTTTCACGACTCAGTCTTACCTCATGGGAACTGATTTATGAGATAAAAAGTAGCTTGTATGTTATTCTAGGTCTAGAACTAAACTTTTGTAAAGTTTGTGCCCAATCCCTTCAGCGGTTTCGGCGTGAAGGGTTAACAAAGAACAAAATATATTTTCTATAGAAACTTTCACGACTCAGTCTTACCTCATGGGAACTGGTTTATGAGATAAAAAGTAGCTTGTATGTTATTCTAGGTCTAGAACTAAACTTTTGTAAAGTTTGTGCCCAATCCCTTCAGCGGTTTCGGCGTGAAGGGTTAACAAAGAACAAAATATATTTTCTATAGAAACTTTCACGACTCAGTCTTACCTCATGGGAACTGGTTTATGAGATAAAAAGTAGCTTGTATGTTATTCTAGGTCTAGAACTAAACTTTTGTAAAGTTTGTGCCCAATCCCTTCAGCGGTTTCGGCGTGAAGGGTTAACAAAGAACAAAATATATTTTCTATAGAAACTTTCACGACTCAGTCTTACCTCATGGGAACTGGTTTATGAGATAAAAAGTAGCTTGTATGTTATTCTAGGTCTAGAACTAAACTTTTGTAAAGTTTGTGCCCAATCCCTTCAGCGGTTTCGGCGTGAAGGGTTAACAAAGAACAAAATATATTTTCTATAGAAACTTTCACGACTCAGTCTTACCTCATGGGAACTGGTTTATGAGATAAAAAGTAGCTTGTATGTTATTCTAGGTCTAGAACTAAACTTTTGTAAAGTTTGTGCCCAATCCCTTCAGCGGTTTCGGCGTGAAGGGTTAACAAAGAACAAAATATATTTTCTATAGAAACTTTCACGACTCAGTCTTACCTCATGGGAACTGGTTTATGAGATAAAAAGTAGCTTGTATGTTATTCTAGGTCTAGAACTAAACTTTTGTAAAGTTTGTGCCCAATCCCTTCAGCGGTTTCGGCGTGAAGGGTTAACAAAGAACAAAATATATTTTCTATAGAAACTTTCACGACTCAGTCTTACCTCATGGGAACTGGTTTATGAGATAAAAAGTAGCTTGTATGTTATTCTAGGTCTAGAACTAAACTTTTGTAAAGTTTGTGCCCAATCCCTTCAGCGGTTTCGGCGTGAAGGGTTAACAAAGAACAAAATATATTTTCTATAGAAACTTTCACGACTCAGTCTTACCTCATGGGAACTGGTTTATGAGATAAAAAGTAGCTTGTATGTTATTCTAGGTCTAGAACTAAACTTTTGTAAAGTTTGTGCCCAATCCCTTCAGCGGTTTCGGCGTGAAGGGTTAACAAAGAACAAAATATATTTTCTATAGAAACTTTCACGACTCAGTCTTACCTCATGGGAACTGGTTTATGAGATAAAAAGTAGCTTGTATGTTATTCTAGGTCTAGAACTAAACTTTTGTAAAGTTTGTGCCCAATCCCTTCAGCGGTTTCGGCGTGAAGGGTTAACAAAGAACAAAATATATTTTCTATAGAAACTTTCACGACTCAGTCTTACCTCATGGGAACTGGTTTATGAGATAAAAAGTAGCTTGTATGTTATTCTAGGTCTAGAACTAAACTTTTGTAAAGTTTGTGCCCAATCCCTTCAGCGGTTTCGGCGTGAAGGGTTAACAAAGAACAAAATATATTTTCTATAGAAACTTTCACGACTCAGTCTTACCTCATGGGAACTGGTTTATGAGATAAAAAGTAGCTTGTATGTTATTCTAGGTCTAGAACTAAACTTTTGTAAAGTTTGTGCCCAATCCCTTCAGCGGTTTCGGCGTGAAGGGTTAACAAAGAACAAAATATATTTTCTATAGAAACTTTCACGACTCAGTCTTACCTCATGGGAACTGGTTTATGAGATAAAAAGTAGCTTGTATGTTATTCTAGGTCTAGAACTAAACTTTTGTAAAGTTTGTGCCCAATCCCTTCAGCGGTTTCGGCGTGAAGGGTTAACAAAGAACAAAATATATTTTCTATAGAAACTTTCACGACTCAGTCTTACCTCATGGGAACTGGTTTATGAGATAAAAAGTAGCTTGTATGTTATTCTAGGTCTAGAACTAAACTTTTGTAAAGTTTGTGCCCAATCCCTTCAGCGGTTTCGGCGTGAAGGGTTAACAAAGAACAAAATATATTTTCTATAGAAACTTTCACGACTCAGTCTTACCTCATGGGAACTGGTTTATGAGATAAAAAGTAGCTTGTATGTTATTCTAGGTCTAGAACTAAACTTTTGTAAAGTTTGTGCCCAATCCCTTCAGCGGTTTCGGCGTGAAGGGTTAACAAAGAACAAAATATATTTTCTATAGAAACTTTCACGACTCAGTCTTACCTCATGGGAACTGGTTTATGAGATAAAAAGTAGCTTGTATGTTATTCTAGGTCTAGAACTAAACTTTTGTAAAGTTTGTGCCCAATCCCTTCAGCGGTTTCGGCGTGAAGGGTTAACAAAGAACAAAATATATTTTCTATAGAAACTTTCACGACTCAGTCTTACCTCATGGGAACTGGTTTATGAGATAAAAAGTAGCTTGTATGTTATTCTAGGTCTAGAACTAAACTTTTGTAAAGTTTGTGCCCAATCCCTTCAGCGGTTTCGGCGTGAAGGGTTAACAAAGAACAAAATATATTTTCTATAGAAACTTTCACGACTCAGTCTTACCTCATGGGAACTGGTTTATGAGATAAAAAGTAGCTTGTATGTTATTCTAGGTCTAGAACTAAACTTTTGTAAAGTTTGTGCCCAATCCCTTCAGCGGTTTCGGCGTGAAGGGTTAACAAAGAACAAAATATATTTTCTATAGAAACTTTCACGACTCAGTCTTACCTCATGGGAACTGGTTTATGAGATAAAAAGTAGCTTGTATGTTATTCTAGGTCTAGAACTAAACTTTTGTAAAGTTTGTGCCCAATCCCTTCAGCGGTTTCGGCGTGAAGGGTTAACAAAGAACAAAATATATTTTCTATAGAAACTTTCACGACTCAGTCTTACCTCATGGGAACTGGTTTATGAGATAAAAAGTAGCTTGTATGTTATTCTAGGTCTAGAACTAAACTTTTGTAAAGTTTGTGCCCAATCCCTTCAGCGGTTTCGGCGTGAAGGGTTAACAAAGAACAAAATATATTTTCTATAGAAACTTTCACGACTCAGTCTTACCTCATGGGAACTGGTTTATGAGATAAAAAGTAGCTTGTATGTTATTCTAGGTCTAGAACTAAACTTTTGTAAAGTTTGTGCCCAATCCCTTCAGCGGTTTCGGCGTGAAGGGTTAACAAAGAACAAAATATATTTTCTATAGAAACTTTCACGACTCAGTCTTACCTCATGGGAACTGGTTTATGAGATAAAAAGTAGCTTGTATGTTATTCTAGGTCTAGAACTAAACTTTTGTAAAGTTTGTGCCCAATCCCTTCAGCGGTTTCGGCGTGAAGGGTTAACAAAGAACAAAATATATTTTCTATAGAAACTTTCACGACTCAGTCTTACCTCATGGGAACTGGTTTATGAGATAAAAAGTAGCTTGTATGTTATTCTAGGTCTAGAACTAAACTTTTGTAAAGTTTGTGCCCAATCCCTTCAGCGGTTTCGGCGTGAAGGGTTAACAAAGAACAAAATATATTTTCTATAGAAACTTTCACGACTCAGTCTTACCTCATGGGAACTGGTTTATGAGATAAAAAGTAGCTTGTATGTTATTCTAGGTCTAGAACTAAACTTTTGTAAAGTTTGTGCCCAATCCCTTCAGCGGTTTCGGCGTGAAGGGTTAACAAAGAACAAAATATATTTTCTATAGAAACTTTCACGACTCAGTCTTACCTCATGGGAACTGGTTTATGAGATAAAAAGTAGCTTGTATGTTATTCTAGGTCTAGAACTAAACTTTTGTAAAGTTTGTGCCCAATCCCTTCAGCGGTTTCGGCGTGAAGGGTTAACAAAGAACAAAATATATTTTCTATAGAAACTTTCACGACTCAGTCTTACCTCATGGGAACTGGTTTATGAGATAAAAAGTAGCTTGTATGTTATTCTAGGTCTAGAACTAAACTTTTGTAAAGTTTGTGCCCAATCCCTTCAGCGGTTTCGGCGTGAAGGGTTAACAAAGAACAAAATATATTTTCTATAGAAACTTTCACGACTCAGTCTTACCTCATGGGAACTGGTTTATGAGATAAAAAGTAGCTTGTATGTTATTCTAGGTCTAGAACTAAACTTTTGTAAAGTTTGTGCCCAATCCCTTCAGCGGTTTCGGCGTGAAGGGTTAACAAAGAACAAAATATATTTTCTATAGAAACTTTCACGACTCAGTCTTACCTCATGGGAACTGGTTTATGAGATAAAAAGTAGCTTGTATGTTATTCTAGGTCTAGAACTAAACTTTTGTAAAGTTTGTGCCCAATCCCTTCAGCGGTTTCGGCGTGAAGGGTTAACAAAGAACAAAATATATTTTCTATAGAAACTTTCACGACTCAGTCTTACCTCATGGGAACTGGTTTATGAGATAAAAAGTAGCTTGTATGTTATTCTAGGTCTAGAACTAAACTTTTGTAAAGTTTGTGCCCAATCCCTTCAGCGGTTTCGGCGTGAAGGGTTAACAAAGAACAAAATATATTTTCTATAGAAACTTTCACGACTCAGTCTTACCTCATGGGAACTGGTTTATGAGATAAAAAGTAGCTTGTATGTTATTCTAGGTCTAGAACTAAACTTTTGTAAAGTTTGTGCCCAATCCCTTCAGCGGTTTCGGCGTGAAGGGTTAACAAAGAACAAAATATATTTTCTATAGAAACTTTCACGACTCAGTCTTACCTCATGGGAACTGGTTTATGAGATAAAAAGTAGCTTGTATGTTATTCTAGGTCTAGAACTAAACTTTTGTAAAGTTTGTGCCCAATCCCTTCAGCGGTTTCGGCGTGAAGGGTTAACAAAGAACAAAATATATTTTCTATAGAAACTTTCACGACTCAGTCTTACCTCATGGGAACTGGTTTATGAGATAAAAAGTAGCTTGTATGTTATTCTAGGTCTAGAACTAAACTTTTGTAAAGTTTGTGCCCAATCCCTTCAGCGGTTTCGGCGTGAAGGGTTAACAAAGAACAAAATATATTTTCTATAGAAACTTTCACGACTCAGTCTTACCTCATGGGAACTGGTTTATGAGATAAAAAGTAGCTTGTATGTTATTCTAGGTCTAGAACTAAACTTTTGTAAAGTTTGTGCCCAATCCCTTCAGCGGTTTCGGCGTGAAGGGTTAACAAAGAACAAAATATATTTTCTATAGAAACTTTCACGACTCAGTCTTACCTCATGGGAACTGGTTTATGAGATAAAAAGTAGCTTGTATGTTATTCTAGGTCTAGAACTAAACTTTTGTAAAGTTTGTGCCCAATCCCTTCAGCGGTTTCGGCGTGAAGGGTTAACAAAGAACAAAATATATTTTCTATAGAAACTTTCACGACTCAGTCTTACCTCATGGGAACTGATTTATGAGATAAAAAGTAGCTTGTATGTTATTCTAGGTCTAGAACTAAACTTTTGTAAAGTTTGTGCCCAATCCCTTCAGCGGTTTCGGCGTGAAGGGTTAACAAAGAACAAAATATATTTTCTATAGAAACTTTCACGACTCAGTCTTACCTCATGGGAACTGGTTTATGAGATAAAAAGTAGCTTGTATGTTATTCTAGGTCTAGAACTAAACTTTTGTAAAGTTTGTGCCCAATCCCTTCAGCGGTTTCGGCGTGAAGGGTTAACAAAGAACAAAATATATTTTCTATAGAAACTTTCACGACTCAGTCTTACCTCATGGGAACTGGTTTATGAGATAAAAAGTAGCTTGTATGTTATTCTAGGTCTAGAACTAAACTTTTGTAAAGTTTGTGCCCAATCCCTTCAGCGGTTTCGGCGTGAAGGGTTAACAAAGAACAAAATATATTTTCTATAGAAACTTTCACGACTCAGTCTTACCTCATGGGAACTGGTTTATGAGATAAAAAGTAGCTTGTATGTTATTCTAGGTCTAGAACTAAACTTTTGTAAAGTTTGTGCCCAATCCCTTCAGCGGTTTCGGCGTGAAGGGTTAACAAAGAACAAAATATATTTTCTATAGAAACTTTCACGACTCAGTCTTACCTCATGGGAACTGGTTTATGAGATAAAAAGTAGCTTGTATGTTATTCTAGGTCTAGAACTAAACTTTTGTAAAGTTTGTGCCCAATCCCTTCAGCGGTTTCGGCGTGAAGGGTTAACAAAGAACAAAATATATTTTCTATAGAAACTTTCACGACTCAGTCTTACCTCATGGGAACTGGTTTATGAGATAAAAAGTAGCTTGTATGTTATTCTAGGTCTAGAACTAAACTTTTGTAAAGTTTGTGCCCAATCCCTTCAGCGGTTTCGGCGTGAAGGGTTAACAAAGAACAAAATATATTTTCTATAGAAACTTTCACGACTCAGTCTTACCTCATGGGAACTGGTTTATGAGATAAAAAGTAGCTTGTATGTTATTCTAGGTCTAGAACTAAACTTTTGTAAAGTTTGTGCCCAATCCCTTCAGCGGTTTCGGCGTGAAGGGTTAACAAAGAACAAAATATATTTTCTATAGAAACTTTCACGACTCAGTCTTACCTCATGGGAACTGGTTTATGAGATAAAAAGTAGCTTGTATGTTATTCTAGGTCTAGAACTAAACTTTTGTAAAGTTTGTGCCCAATCCCTTCAGCGGTTTCGGCGTGAAGGGTTAACAAAGAACAAAATATATTTTCTATAGAAACTTTCACGACTCAGTCTTACCTCATGGGAACTGGTTTATGAGATAAAAAGTAGCTTGTATGTTATTCTAGGTCTAGAATTGAACTTCTGCAAAGTTTGAGTCCAATCCGTGTGTTTGAAGACCAAAATGATTTTTGTATTACTTTGACACCCCATTTTTATCCCATGGGAACTGGTTTATTTATGGGATGAATGGTAGCCTTTATGTTGATCCAGGTTATAATCTACGTATATACCAAATTTCATCGTAATCGGTTCAGCCGTTACGGCGTGATGGAGTAACAAGCAAACAAACTTTCGCATTTATAATATTAGTGTGATTAATATTTATTAATAAACCATTTTATTCCAAATCTCTACATAATACTACTTATCGCTAGTGTTATTCTTAATTTGATTTATTTATAACTAGCTGTTGCCGGCGACTTCGTACGCGTAAGTGAAGCTAAACTCGCTGTTGCAACTAGACTTGACAGCCCATTTTTATCCCATGGGACCTGATTTATGGGGTAAAAAGTAGCCTATGTGTTAATCCAGGTTATAATCTACGTACAAAAAATAAACTACCAAACTACTAAATTTTATCGAAATCGGTTCAGCCGTTACGACGTGATTGAGTTACCAACAAACACATAAATAAACAAACATCCGAACTCACGCATTTATAATTTTAGTGTGATGGAACACAAAACAGAGTTGTGATCTAATTGTGAGAGATGGACCCCTTCTTGGGTAAAGGTCTCCATCTTCCTCGACTCTGTCGTTTGCTTTTCCAGCAATTGGACTGTCCATCGTGTGGTCTGTACCTTTTTCACCAGATTTATTGTTACAGGAAGAAAAGAATGATGATTCAGACGAAGACAGAACCCAAGAGGATCCTATAGAAGAAGACACATTCACAGAAGTAGTTTACCTCGACGAGGAACCAAAACACAAAAGAAGACATGTTTTTAAGCGACCGAAGCCCAACGGGAACACATCTGTACAACAAGCAAAACCAAGAATCGAATACCAAGTTATCCCGCACGAGGCCAAAGAAGAAGCGAGACCCGAAATCGATTCATTTCTCAACTACGTCGGCGTTTTACTAAAAAATGTGCCGAAAGACTCGTTTCCAAAACTGCAACTCGATGTCATTAGTCTGATTTTGAACGCACAGATGGCGCAACCTGTTACTGTCCCGAGTACGGCGGTGATCACTGTCCCTACTCAAGTACTGAGTGCCATCAATAGCACTGACTATCACATCACTATTGGGAATAAAGATGACAAAAATATGTAATTTTTACTAGGTAGATTTTTTGCATGTCTGTGGGAGAGTTTTTGATATGATTCTGTACATATGACAACGGGACCCTATTACTAAGACTCCGCTGTCTGTCTGTCCGTCTGTTAACAGGCTGTATCTCATGAACCGTGATAGTTAGACAGTTGATCAGTGAAATGGCTAGTTGAGAGGGTTTCAAAATATTTTCAATATTTATAAACTTATCTTGATGACTGTACCTACAAAGATAGATGTACTGATCAGACCAAGTACCTACGTAGGGAATGCAATCCCGACTCGAGATTGCAAATTCGAGATCCTGCGGGATTAGAAATATCAATCCCGCGGGATCCCGTCTAGTTTAAATTTTTTTTTAAATTGGGATGACTGAAAAAACTAATAACTGCTTGTTTGTGATAGTGAGATTAACTAAAATAACATATTACTCGAAAGAAAATAAAAATCTTTATTCTTTAATCTTACCAACTAAATAATTATCGCGTCACCTGTCGCTAATATTCGGAAATAGTCGGAATAGTTTTCTAACGCTGTTTGGCGTTCCTGCCGCTCGCGGCCGTCAGTCAGCGCGCCGCTTGCGCCCCGAGTGGACGTGTGTAGCGTCGCTGACCACTGCCGCCCAATCCCGTCAATCTCGAACGGGATCTCGTCATATGATGCGTCGGGATTGATCCCGGAATATTACTCGAGTTCGGGATCGGGATTGCATTCCCTATTACGTACCTTACTTACTTGTGTATGTAAGTTTTCTATTAGGTACCTAATCTGTAGATTATTTTACATTTTTGGCACTAAGACCTAAGTAGGAAGATACTAATAAAAATATTTTGATAAAATCTGTTTTTTAATGCGTTTTATTATATATTAATTTCTTTTTTTAACGCGTAAATGTATATTGAAACAACTGGTAAAAAGAATAAATTTAAATAATATCATTGCAAAAAATAGTTCCACGAAATAAACAACCAAATAACTGCTTATTCAGTTATGCCTACAGATTTATTCAAGTTACAAGTAACGGGGAGTTCATGTAAATTGGTTCTCCTTTTTAGGGGTAGAAATTGCAGTTATTCTGGATTTCAAACTTTTCCCTATACATATTTGTGTCACTAAAGCTACACGCATACCAATTTTCAGCACTGTGGGGTCACTGGTGTACCCTGTGAATTTCGTCAAAGTTTCGTTTTTATTAAGGCTAATATAATAACTCAACTAAAAATACAAACCAGGTTGAGATGTACTAATGAAGACCTTTCATTAGACGTCCCATTTGACCTAATAATCTCATTTTAATTTTTTTTACCCCTCTTGAACCCTAATATCTCAATCCCCTCCCCCCATTTTTAGCTCATTTAGTCGCACCAGGATTGTGCCATCACTACCTACCTCTATATAAGATTTCACGATGATCGGATCAACGCTTCGAAAGTTATCCTCGGACAAACAAAGTACATACATACAACGCCGATTTGCCCAAGTTGATGTGGAGATCTCGCTTCGCTCGATCAATAAATATGAAATACGATAATGATTAGCATCCTAGACCTTACGGCAACGCGAGCTGGTGAGTCTGAAAAATCATTTCTTGAACTTTTAGTATAGAAAATAAGTACATATCTATAAATAAATATTGCTGGATATTTCACACAGCGCTACCTAGCCCCAAACTAAGCAGAGCTTGTACACACGGCTACACATCAAGTTATACATTTCCAGTATAAGCTGACCTCGCATTGTGTAGGCTTTTCGCAGAATGAGAGGTCAGCTTATATTGGCTATATAGCTTGATGTGTAGCCGTGTGTACTATGGGAACCAGATAACTGATAGAATACATAAATACATTTTTTTTGTAAATACATACTTATAATACATATATAGAGAAACAACCAGACCCGGAACAAATATCTGTAGATTATGCAAACATTTGTTCCACGGCGGGAATCGAATCCGCTACCTTCTGCGTCTCAGCCGGCTATTCGCCCACTGCACCACGGAGGTCATCTATGTATCTAATCAATCATTCTAAATTAGTAGGTACACTGGGCGGCCTTATCGCTGAAAAACGATTTCTTCCAGGCAACCTTTGGATAGCATAGTTTAGGTATATCCTCTAAGGATCGTGATCTCATAACAAGATTCTTCAACATTATTTTCATGAGGCACTTTGTTTCATCTGGTAGTTACTTACTATGAAGTTTCTACCTACTTTTTGAGTCGATTTCTGAGTAAAGGGGGCAAATACCCTGTCCACTCCTGCCCAACGTGACTACTACGCCATGCCACACCCACGTGGTACCTACAAAGGAAATACGAACTATTTTTAGGGTATAAAAAGTTGTTCGCAAAAAGTCGATGCGTCACGTTTTCGGTAATTCCTAGTACAGTTAACCAACCGGTTATACACTTAGAACAGCCTGATTCACTTGACTTGCGTTTAGAGGGGCAATGTTTGGATTAATATGGTCAATATTTGCAGTATTTGCTATTAATATAACGATAAACATAATTTAAATTGCATGCTTTAGCTTAAGCGAAATATGTTGGACCAAAACTAAAATTGACATCTTGTAAATTAACCATATTTCATGTAATAATAGTAGGTTATTAAACGAGGGAATAAAGCAGTGTCTTGCGTCACGGACGCCATATTGAATCCCGAATGTAACGAATGATTCTAGAGTTAACTCACGAGCGGGCCGAGGGAGTTACTAGAATCCTAAGTGCAGAGAGGGATATAAGCGCGCCCAAGTTGCTGACACGAGGAAAATACTCGGTCTCACGAATAAGTTCTTATTGTGTGGATCTCTTTAGTTCAAATTTTAATATAGATGAGGTTCCAAATTCAAATCACATTATGCCATTATTATATACATTATTTTGTTATTGTATCTGTCGTTGTTACTGTTTGTATTACAGCTGTTTCATAATTGTATTATATTTATTATTAGTATTTTTAATATCATAGAATGTTTATGTATTATATTTATATTAATAATACATACCCTGGTATCTATTTATTTTGTTTTGCTTATGTAAGTATACCTACAGTTAAATAAAAAGCTTAAGTTATAAAGCTACCGTCCTTTAACGTTCTCGTAAAATCCAGTTCATCCAAAGGTTGTCTGGAAGAGATCGCTTTTAGCGATAAGACCGCCAATTGTACTATCGCGTGTCTAGTTTTAAAGTGTTTTAATTATGATTTGTTAATTTAAGTGTGGTATACAATAAAGCGCTTTCTATCTATCTATGCCTTCGGGGGCATAATGAAATTCAGCTTTACTCCCGGCTCAGCTGCAGGGATATAATTAGCTGCTTTCGGTGAGGTTTACATGACATATAATTTGACATTGTCGAGCTGGTGGTGGGAAAAAATTATTTCATTTATATAAATATCCCAAACTTTTAGCGTGTTATGGTATGGAGGGAGATGGCTAGAGAGACCTACGTCCAGCAGTGGACTGTTTTAGGTTGATTATGAGTAGGTAGATTGGCAGACAACTTAGAAAGAATAATAAGGACGGCTTATAATATTACTACTTGTAACTACCTATTTATTATATAGTTTATCTATTATTTTCAACTTGTGTTTATTGATGTGTAATATTAGAAAGTACGTTTATTGAAAATACCCTATATCTAGTATATACAGTGTTTTTTTAACTGTAACAGTACGGCAGCACCCATAACCAGAGGAGATACAGGTGCAGTTTCTTTTAAAACATCAGCTCGTTTTCGAAGAAAAATATTTTGGCATTAAAATTTTATGGTCAAGTGTGAGTAGCGCCTTAAAATGAATAAAGTTGGTAATTTTTTTTTAATGCCGATCGATGCAGTCCTTTGTAAGGATCAGTTTATTGTATCGGATGAAAAAAATCTGAACAGCGGAAGTTAGTCAAATTTGATAAAAAGTATTCTCATACAACAGGACAAACAAAATTCCTTCTAGGTACAAACATTTTATTAGATTCTAATTGCACATTAAAGAAGTATTAATACTGTAGCGATTAAGAAGTTTAGGAACTCCATGCTATCATGAGCAATTCAAAAACATTTCGTATTTCAGAACTATTTTGAATTTTGAACATGGTTCTTGCACCTGTCGGACTTTTATATCAGTCATTGCATCATCTTATTTGTCCTATCATGGCATTGTCAAATACGCAAAAAGTAGACTTAATTGAAGCATACCCCTTGCAGTACCCAAAGTACCCATGAAGTATGCTTCAATTAAGTCTTTTTACTGTATCTCCTCTGGTTATGGGTGTTGCCGTACTGTTACAGTAAAAAAAAACCACTATATTTGATGTTTCGTTCGTATTATCAATACATATATCATAGTCTTATTTTTTTTCTACAAAAATTCTGCTACATTATGTCATACACTACCTACAAAAATATTTATTCAACACTACGCAAAGGTTAACTGGAAGAGAATGCTAGCTAGCATTAAGTTCGCCTATGTACATATTTATGTATTATGGTGTAGGCAAGACCCCAGTCTGAAACCCATGAACAAGGATCCCACCATCTCCTTCAACACCAGACAAGCAGACGCACGGCTCAGGGATACCCATTCGTGCTCACCGTTCTGGATTCTACGTTCTTATTGCGTACACTGTTACACCGAGTTCCCAATACTGAAACACGCAAGCGGACTAAAGTTCAAGACGTTAGCAAGCGTATATTGGGACTCGAATGGAGTTGGGCAGGACATGTGGCCAGCCGCGGTGACGACAGGTGAAGCAGGGTGCTGACTGGGTGGTGGCCCCGAGATGGAACGCAGCTCGTCCGCGGGTAAGATGGGTCGACGACATTATAAAAATCGCAGATCGTATGTGGGTTAGAACAGGACAGAGGTGGATGGCGACAACGAAGAGAGGCCTATGCCCAGCAGTGGGATGAGAAGGACAGACGATGATGATGATTGCGTAGAGCTAAGGTAGGCATGGAGGATAAAGTATGCAAAGGATATTGAAGTAAAGTTTGGAGTTATTATGTTAGTTGATTCAAGACGACTTCTGCAATAATGCCAAAACATGTTTAGTCGCTAAATACGTTTAGGTATCGTTGTGCAAGCCGTTACTCTCAGAAACTTATAAACTACAAGTTTCAGCACGCGGCTTCGTACGCGTTGTTTTTCAATAAAAACACTACCCTCAGTAGCCTGTCTCAATCTTGCCCATAATCTATCTTTATACCAAATTTCATTGAAATCGGTCCAGCCGTTTTGTTGTGAAAATAACAAACAGAGAGTCCTACCTTAGAATTTATGTGTGTGTGTGAGACACTTGTTGAAAATCCTTGAAAATATTCTAAGGATAGTGAACATTCTAAAAGAATTGTGAAAGTTGGAATCCGATTTTGTGAAAGTCTAGTAAGCGAGATATAGACCAAAAAGCCGGACTCAATTCTCACATACCGGACTGAGACCCCCCCCCCCCCCCCCCATAACAATAATATACTTATGTGAGTATTGGCAGTAATGACTTCTTAGAATTAGTATTTCGAGAGGCTGTTATGTTAGGTATCAAAGAATACGTTATGTTAGGTATCAAAGAATCGGTCTCGCCTTGACTCGTTTCGCTCGCCAATTGGAGGACAAAGAATACTAATCGTGCATTTTGTTTGGAGCATAGTAACATGTAATTAGGCTATCTGAGGTCAGTACACAAAGTAAAGTATAAGGTGTATCTTGAAATGTAGAGTCTTTACTCGGCTATTTTAGATGGCGTGGAGAGGTGTCCATTACGCCTTGTGGTGTAGGCTTCGATCAGGTGTATTGTTGATCGAAAGGTGTAGGGAGTGTTCCGCAAAGTGTTTACCGCGGCACATTGGTGTACCGTGGTCATTAATTGGTGTGCCGCGGGAAAAAACCATTTCATATAAAATTATAAAGGCGGACGGAAATGCAGCCCAGTCGACGATTACTCCAAATTTGGATCGCCTTTGCTCAATAAAACAAGCTCATGTTTCGCATTAAATACAACTTACGCTTTAAGTTAACTTAAGTAAGTTTCTGAATTGATTAAAACTTAACAATAAACTATAATTAAATATATCATATATATAATACATATATCCGATTTCGTAGATGTACCTTGAAAACAAAAAGTTTGCGGAACACTGGTGTAGGGAAGGTTGAGGGTACGCGACCACGCGGTGGATCGCCAATGAGACGGACCAAATCGAAGCAGCAGTTGACGGTCCCCCACACGAGCGCACCAGAAAAGCGGCAATACAAGAGGAGTGGCGAAAGATCTTCGTGAGAAGAGAACTTCGTGACGTCTTCTCGTCCAAAATACCTGTGTTTTAACTTTAAATCGAACGTCTTTGATCAGTGTGTGTTACCACACCAGTGGTGAACCACCACTGGTGATGTATGGCACAGAAGCGTGGTCTTTCACTATGGCCCTCATAATCATATAATGCTTGTGTTTTCTGTACGAGATCCAATCAGGAATGAGGAGATACGTAGACGAACCAAAGTCACCGACATAGCACAAAGGGTTAGCTAGCTGAAGTGGCAGTGGGCAGAGCTCGAAGAACTGACGGCCGTTGGGGCAAAAAGGTGCTCGTGTGAAGACCACGCACTGGAATGTGCAGCGTGCCTCCCACTAGATGAAAAAAAGAGCTAATAAAAGTTGCTAGCCGTTGGGTACCTACCGCTAGGGTTGCCAACCTACTATATAATATAGTATATCCTAACTATATTAGGGGATCCAATACTATATTTATAAAAATATATATATAATAAGCGAAACTACTATATTTTCCATAAAGCCTAATCGCAGCCTTAATCTTTTTTTAAAGCCCGCTCCGCTCTAAAATTAGAAATTGCTGAGAATCTAAAAATTAATTTTAACAATTTGTACTCAGAAATCAATCACATGAAAAATTTTTGGACATTGTATTTTCTGACCAAAAATTTTCGACTAAATCAACTGTTGAAAAATGGTAAGAAGTATAATTTAGACTTGCCTAATACTCATACTTTAAAAATTGTATCATTTCTTCTTTCAATTCCTGCAACGTCAGCATTCACAGAGCGCATATTTTCTGTCACGAAGACGAAATGGAGAGATGAGCGTAACACGGCCAGTTTGAATTTAATAAAAGCAGAATCAATGGTATTTTTCAACTTAAATTTGGACTGCCATCAAGCATTAAATGCTTTCTTAAAAATAAAAATTTAATTATTAAGGCGCAGAGCAGCAAAAGAAAATAATTAAAAAAATATTTTAACCACATTCTATATTTTTTAATTTTTTTGACATCTACTATATTTTTAGAGGTAACAGCTTCGAAATTACTATATTTGATAGAAAATAAGTTGGTAACCCTAGGTGCCGCACAAGATCGGTCGCTCTGGAAATCTATGGATTCCTGTGTTCAACAGTGGACGTGATTTATATGTTATGATGATGATGAAAATAGTTAAGTTTCAGCCGCAATGTGCGCTTATCCAATGTAGACACTTTAGAACTTGGAGATATTCACCATCGCCTCGAAGGTCACACACCACAGGTCAAAAAAGTCAAAGTCAAAATATTTTATTTATTAAAATCACAAGGATCACTTTGAAACGTCAATTTTACTGCCTGTTCCTTCGCGACCAAGCCAGGAAAGAAAGGCAAGAAACAAGGCTGATTGTTTTGTTTTAATGATCCTTTTAGAATACATAACAATACAGGTAATAAATTACATCTAAATTGTAACATTTTGAACGAGTTGGAGCAATTTCAATCCCAAGCTTCTTTCTATATCATCTAAATAATCCGATATATTATTGTAGGCTTTTTTATAAAGATTTTGTTTAATTGCGTTTTTAAATTTGTTACCTAATTGTCAAGTTTTGTACATCACTTGGGAGTTTGTTATAAAAGCGAACACCTTGCCCTTTAAACGATTTACTAACTTTAAGGAGTCTACAAGTGGCAAGAGCGAGTTTATCTTTATTTCTAGTATTAAAATTATGAGTATCGCTATTCTTCTTAAACAAATTAATATTTTTTTTTTTCCTTTCATTTATTTTATTAAGGACTTTGAGTCGTTTGCGACTATGTCAGCCCTGTTAATTCTTACAATGAAATCCTTAACAACTAGACTTAATTATACCATACACCATTTTATAAAGTATCCTGGCCGGATCGCATAGCGGGGCAGACAGGATACTTTGAAATACGCCAACATCTAACAGATTTACATTATATTGAGTCTGCATATGGACTCTCAAAGATTGGCTCCGAACACATTCCACCAGAAGATGATGAACATCCTCTGTAACTCCGCATGTAGCACAATTGGGGGAGTAAAATTAATATTTTTGTGAACACACATCAGATTTTCATAGATGTATTGACAAGGGAATGTCATAATATTTATTTCTTTAAACTTATAGGAACGTGTACTACGTACGATGCACTGCCCTGCCTCAATCAATTTGAAAAATACCTTTTCGTACCACTTGCTCAAAAAAATGACATTCTATGCCACAAAACGCGAACATAACAATAGTCATTTTTAATCTGTTAAAAACAGGGAAAGAAAACTGTACTGAATTTCATTCATCCTCTAGGGGGAGAATGTGATTTAAATTTGGAATACTTACCGAAATTTATACTGAACTACATCTGTGTTTACACCATTGAGTTTGTATATAAAACATTATACATCTTTTTGAAAAAGGAATACGCATTTATTATGCAGTTATGATTATTAAATAAAATTACGAAAACCGACGAGGCCGTATGAGCTTGATGCCTTTGCTTTGCTTTTCCGACAAAAAAATATTAGTCTAGGAATTTGCCGCGTTTTTGTTTTCTTCAAATACATAAACGTTAAGTTTATTTTAATTTATTTTTATAAATAAGTTAATGTTATTATATTAATATTATTATTGTGTTAATTTTTTCGCAAATTATACGAAAAGTACAGTATTTTCCTCGGTGATAAAGCTGTCTTAGTCTTGGGTGAACTTAAATCCCTCGCTACACTCAGGACTCGTCTTAAATCCCTCGCTTCACTCGTGATTTAAGTTTTTAACACCCTCGCTACGCTCGGGAGTAAACCTCGAGTCCTTCGTTACGCTCGCGATTTAAATCGTCACCCGCGACAGAAGACACTGTTTTATCCCCTTGGTTAATAATCTACTATTTCGTATCACTTGCTCAAAAAAGTGACATTCTATGTCACAAAAAGCGAACATAACAATAGTCATTTTTAATCTGTTAAAAACAGGGAAAGAAAATTGTACTGAATTTTATTCATCCTCTAGGGGTAGAATATGATTTAAATTTGGAATACTTACCGAAATTTATACTGAACTACATCTGTGTTTATACCATTGAGTTTGTACATAAAGCATTATACATCTTTTTGAAAAAGGAATACGCATTTATGATGCAGTTATGATTATTAGCAATATGCCAAAGGAAATTGCTAAATATTTAAAACTTAAAGATGTTGAACTGTACACCGGTCACTGCTTTAGAAGAACTTCGGCGACTTTCTTGGCGGATTCAGGGGCGGATATTACGTCAATAAAAAGACACGGTGGTTGGAGCTCTGATAGAGTAGCTGAGAGTTATATCGAAAGCTCAATGGCGAATAAAACCATATTAAGCAGTCAAATTAAAAAAAATATAAAACTTAATCCATCAGAGCCACAACCATCAACTTCCGGCATCTTATCTTCGTCCGTAACTCACGATGCACCACCACCACTATCTCCGACGTATACTATCTACAATGAAACGCAAGTTCCTCAGACGCACGAACAGAGAAATACTCAAATCAACTCATCAACAATAAATGTACCAAACCAAAATATAACTCTATCAATAATTGGACCAATGTTTCGAATGTTAACTTTTACTTTTAATTGTCATTATTTTTAATAAATGCTTATCTCATATTATTATTGTGTTAATTTTTTCGCAAATGGTACGAAAAGTAGAGTATTTTCCTCGGTGATAAAGCTGTCTTAGTCTTGGGTGAACTTAAATCCCTCGCTACACTCAGGACTCGTCTTAAATCCCTCGCTTCGCTCGTGATTTAAGTTTTTAACACCCTCGCTACGCTCGGGAGTAAACCTCGAGTCCTTCGTTACGCTCGCGATTTAAATCGTCACCCGCAACAGAAGACACTGCTTTATCCCCTTGGTTAGTAATCTATTAATACTAGATGTACCTCTATATGTTAAACGCTATTTTTTTATACAACTTATATGGCAAACGAGCATGCAGTCCACCAGATGTTAAGTGGCTACTGCAGCCCATGGATATCCACATAGAATTCAAAATAAGTTATTATGTTGTCTTGATCTCTATGTGGATACGTTGCCATATTGGACTTAGCTGTTATGCCTATGTGCCAGTAATTACAGGAACATACCATTACCACCTAACCGGAACACAGCAGCACAAGTATTTGGCGACAGATAAAGGTAAGGCGGTGGTGCCCACTTCCTCGAGCTCGTTCACAAAAGCTCTACCACCAGTTACCACCAATGATGGTAGTATTTAAAATTCCTTCTAAGAAATGTTAGTAAGGTGACTAAACCAAACTGAGTAGCTCAATAAAACAGCCTCCATATGCGACGCGCGCGTCTTACGCAACGTTGTTGGTCGTATAAACAGCTATGACCTACTTATCAGTCGGTTATATAAATAACCTTATCGCGTCTGCTATCAATAAAAAATACCTATAACCCAGTCTAATAAGGCGAAAATAGGCGTCAACCTCAGAATTCGAGCTAACCAGCTAAATTTTTTCAAGGACCTTCTAACTAAAGGTTGTCTCAAAAATCTTATATATATTATATATTGATAAAAATTAGATTTTTAATCAATAACTCGTGATTCGCCCCGAACTTCTTTGACTATCAAAATAGTGCCACGAAAAAATATCCAACTCACTTGACCTACAGTTTCATTCGCATTACAGGTAACGGGAGTTCATGTAGGAGGATACATTTTTTGGGGTACAAATTGCAGTTATTCTGGATTTCAGACTTTTGCCTATATTTGTGTCACTTAAGCTACACGCATACCAACATACAGCACTGTGGGGTCACTGGTGTACCCTATACTCTACTAATAACTCAAATACTATAAAGAATTTACAAAAAATACAAACGGAATCTAAATGTAGTACTGAATACCTTTCATTTGACGTCACACTTGACCTGATAGCATTATTTAAATTTTTTTTACCCCTCTTGAACCCCAATATCTCAACAACCCCCCCCCCCCCCCTCCACCCCCCATATTTTTAGCTCATTTAGTGACACCAAAATTGTGCCATCACTAACTACCTATGTATTAAATTTCACGATGATCAGATCAACGTTACGAAAGTTATGCTCGGATAAACATACATAAGTACATACAACGCCGATTTGCCCAAGTTCATCTTCAGAGATCTCGTTTCGCTCGATCAATTAACGTACTAGGCGTTTTAAGACATGTATCTCAAGAGCGACTCATGATATAATTTTATGCTCTTTAACTTTCCTCATAGCTAAATATGTCGTAGAGTGCAAAGCAAACGAGATATTAGCGAAAAACCGATTTTAATTACCTTGATGAGATATCTTCAATGATATTAGATTTTTGAGACAATCTTTAGAATGTCAAAACAAAGGTCCATGCAAAAATCTGGCTGGTTAGCTCGAATTCCGAGGTAAAATCCGTATTTTCTTAGACTACTAAGATGTTTTACTACACCAATACAAAAACAGTTGAAACATGATCATAAAGTGGTTGGCACTTCGAAATCGCAGAATGAATGAATAGGTTCACTCACTCATGAAAGAGTGAATAGATTCACTTCTTTGAATGAATCCATATTGGACTGGACGAACTATGACTTGACTGGACTAAGGTGTCATGCCATAGTACCTAAGTCAATAATCCACGTGCAAAATATACCTAGTAGAGATTAGCAATCATCTACTGCCTTCAGATCGGTGATGAAATTTCAAATAATTTATAAAAAATGCCTTTGAAAACTAAGTATTGTCATTTTTTGTATAAACTAGTGGTTCGCCCCGAACTGAGATCTCGCGAGTTTCCGATTAAAACAAGCAAATATTATTTGTAATCTATAACTATCAAAATAGTGCCACGAATTAAATAACCATTAACTTAGAGGTCATGTCACTGATTATCCTTTATAGGTGTAGAAATTGCAGTTATTCTGGATTTCGGACTTTTTGTGTTTGGATATTTGGGTCACTTTAGCTACACGCATACCAAATTTCAGCACTGTTGTACCCTGTGAATTTTGTCAAAGTTCAGTTTTTATTATGGCTATTAACTCAAAAACTTTACGTTTTTGTTATGTCTCTTGTGTGTGTTTGTTCTGTTGTACTATTGGTTTTATTCATAAATAAATGTTTTTTGATTTGATTAAAAATATTATAGAGGTAGGTACCTATATATAATAATGATTAATGAATAAATAAATAATGCTGGACATTTCACACAGCGCTATCTAGCCCCAAACTAAGCAGAGCTTGTACTATGGGAACCAGTTAACTGATAGAATACTTATATATTAGGTCCTTACATATGAAATTAGCGTTTTGTCGAACTGACCACTTTGATCTGAAATATCTCCTCTTTGGTTAAGAATTCCAAATTCAAATTAATAAATTCATTTAGCTGGTACATTTAAGTTTTGAAAACAGTCATTCATTTGTTTTTTCCTCATTATTTTTTTCTTTGGCGTCGCTTATTACCGCACAATGGAAAACATGAAATATCGGTTTATTTGCGAGTACGAGTTCTACCGTGGCACCAGTGCTGCAGAAACAGCTCGAAGGATTAATGATGTGTACGGCGCTGGTGTCGCAAAAGAAAGCACGGTACGTTTTTGGTTTCAACGTTTTCGTTCTGGAAATTTCGATCTTCAGAACCAACCCCGTGGACGGCCGGAGACCAAAGTGGAAAATTAAGAGTTAAAGGCTATTGTGGAAGCGGATCCATCACAAAGAACTTCAGAGATAGCTGCAGGCTTCGAGGTAAGTGATAAAACTGTATTAATCCACTTAAAGCAAATCGGGAAAGTAAAAAAACTTAACAATGGGTACCTCATGAATTGAGTGAATCGAACTTGCAAACACGCGTGTCGATGTGTCAAGCAGTCGTGCTGTGTTACTCTGCTCAACCGACACATGAAGGGATTTTAAATCGAATCATTACTTGTGATCAAAAGTGGATACTGTACGATAATCGGAAGCGCTCGTCCCTGGACTGAACCCTGGATACCCAGCCAAATCTTGCCCTAAACGAAAATTGTCTCAGAAAAAGTTACTTGTGAGTGTTTGGTGGACTAGCGCTGGTGTCGTTCACTACAGCTTTCTAAAATCTGGCCAAACGATTACGGCAGATATCTATTTGTCAGCAACTGCAAACCATGAATTAAGAACTATCTGCTAAACAACCGAGATTGGTCAATCGCTCTAGGCCACTGCCGCTTCACGACAACGCAAGACCACACACTGCACAACAAACAACCACTAAGTTAGATGAGCTACAATTGGAATGTCTACGACATCCACCGTACTCCCCGGACCTTACTCCAACAGAATACCATTTTTTCCGGAATTTGGACAACTTCTTACAAGGAAAAAAATTCAACTCCGATGCGGCAGTCCAAACCGCCTTCAAAGAGTTTATTGATTCTCGCCCCTGTGGATTTTTTAGTAAACGGATCATTGAACTACTTAATTAAATATATTTTACAAAAAAAATTTACTTTATCTTCCTCCCGTATAAAACGCCAATTTCATATGTAAGGACCTAATACATTTATTTTTTTGTAAATAAATACTTATAATATACTGTATAGAAACATCCAGACCCAGAACAAATATCTGAGAGCAATGATCCTCTCCATCCAAATGCTGTCTGGAAGAGATCGCTTTGTTAAGCGATAAGACCGCCCATTATTACTTTTATTTGTTTTTTTTTCTATAAATCTGTTGTGTCTAGCTTGTAAGGTATAATAAAGAATTTTCATTCATTCATTCATCTGTGGATCTTGCAAACATTTGTTCCTCGGCGGGAATCGAACCCGCTACCTCCTGCGTCTCAGTCGGCTATTCGCCCACTGCGCCACGGAGGTTGTCAAATGAATGAATACTCATTGTGATTAAGAGCCTTCAGTTGCTCAATCGCGGATCCAATGACCCACTATCTTTTAATTCCCGATGATTGTGTATCGAGAAATATAAATATTTAGAACTATTAGAAACTCGCGGCTTCGCACGTGTGGTTCGTGAAACATTATACTCCTGCGCAGTTGGATAAAAAGTAGCCTATGTTCCAAACCCGGTTTTATACCTGTATAGGTACCAAGTTTCAGTTTCATCAAAATCAGTCCAGCCGTCAAGAAAACGTAACATACAAACAGATTAGTATGGTAGGTACCTATAGTAGGTTTGGGTGTGTAATTGTATGTAGGTATTTAAAATCAAGTTATCTGGTTAACAAACAAACTTTGCTTAGTTTGGGGCTGGATAGCGCCGTGTGAAATGTCCAGCAAAGTCAAAGTCAAAATCTTTTATTCATTAAAATCACAAGGATCACTTTGAAACGTCAATTTTACTGCCTGTTCCTTCGCGGCCAAGCCAGGAAAGAAAGAGGCAAGTAACAAGGCTGGTTTTTTTTTATGATCCTTTTAGAATACATAACAATACAGAAAATAAATTACGTCTAAATTGTAATATTTTGAACGAGTTGGAGCAATTTCAATCCCAAGCTTCTCCATCATCTAACTAAATAATCCGATATTTTATAGTAGGCTTTTTTATAAAGATTTTTGTAATTTGTTAAATTTAAATTTTTGTACATCGCTTGGGAGTTTGTTATAAAAGCGAACACCTTGCCATTTAAACGATTTACTAACTTTATGGAGTCTACAAGTGGCAACGGCGAGTTTATAAAATAAATAAATATTGCTGGACATTTCACACAGCACTATCTAGCCCCAAACTAAGCAGAGCTTGTATTATGGGAACCAGATAACCGATAGAATACTTATATACATTTTTTTTTGTAAATACATACTTATAATATATGTATATAGAAACAACCAGACCCGGAACAAATATCTGTAGATCATGCAAACATTTGTTCCGCGGCGGGAATCGAACCCGCTACCTCCTGCGTCTCAGCCGGCTATTCGCCCACTGCACCACGGAGGTCGTCAAGTTTATCTTTATTTCTAGTATTAAAATTATGATTATCGCTGTTTTTCTTAAACAAATTAATATTTTTTTTTAATTATTATTAATTAATAAAAGCATTAATTATATTTATTGAAGTCCATAAGTTAAATAAAACTACAATTCTTTTCAAAGTAGGTCAGTCAGGCAGTGCTATGTGTTTTTCTTTGGTAGAGGACCAGATAAAAAATCTGAAGAACAAAATAGTTGAAATCTACAAAACCAGGTAAGCGTCCCATGTATGCCTATCTGTGGCATCATAGCTCCTAAATAGATAAACCAATTTGAACATGTTTTTAATTAATAAGTTAGTTTAAATGGGGTGGTTTTATGTTATGTGAGATAAAGATCAGGTCAGCCGATCCGAAGATCTTCTGGATATTTAGTACTAGCTGACCAATCTGCAGCTTCGAACACGGTTTTTCAATAATTACATTACCCTCCTGTGCAGTTGGGTAAAAAGTAGCCTATGTCACCCGGGGATAGTGTAGCTTCCCAACAGTGAAAGAATTTTTTAAATCGGTCCAGTAGTTTCAGATCCTATTCAATACAAACAAACAAACAAATCTTTCCTCTTTATAATACGAGTATTGATGGATGTTTATTTATTGTTGGAAGTATAGTAGGTTAATCATAGTTAATCTTTCTCATTCGAACTACCCATTATACCTCCGTGGTCAACCGGTCTACTGTGGTGGACATCTTGACCACCCTTGGGTTAACCAGGTGAATCAATCTTCAAGGCTGTGAATGATTTTGGCTATAAGATAATGAAACTCACCAAGGTAGGCTTGTGCTCTTTGAAGATTTTGACTGGGCTTCTCTTCAAGATCTTCTGAACTATATGGTATTATTCTTTGCAGCCTCCCATCATCATACTATTGTGCATAACTTCTTTTCTTCATAAACTGCTAGAAAGAAATATTTTTGCTCCACTCGTGAAGAGTGACGAGCTACGTTGACGTTATGCCAGAAACAGGGAAACATTTGGCGGGCTCCGGAGAGCCCTGGGAGAGAAAGGAACAGGGATGGGACAGGGGGGGAGAGGGGACGCTGCGACAGTCTCCGGCGCCGGGGCACCGCAACCATCTTCACTTAAAAGTATACTTTACAAACTAATTATAAAAATCTTGTAAATTCCAAATATACTCGTTTTTTTTGTACATCACAGAAGCTCCTACCGACCGAGACGGCCGCAGCTGAGATCAATATACTATCTGTACAAACATATCTTTCCAATTGTTAACATCGGCTCGGGACCGTATCGTTACATTTTTAAAATCTACAACTAGAATTAGGAACGTCGGGGTGCGCTCGGATTAATTTTTTTAAAGCTCTGGTGCGGTGAGGTTGGTGCGCTTGGACTGCGCTAGGAGGGCCCTCTCACCGGAGCGCGCCCCACGTTTACAAATAAAAATACATTGGTCTCGAGATAAATAAAACGATACGACTAGCGGAGCCGCGGCCCCGGGCCCGCGCCGCCCTCTACAACATATAATCTAACGTCGTTCACAACACAAATGCAATAGACGCCTCGACGGCGAGTCCGATCGCCCCGGAACAATATAATCGCAGGCGCGGCGCCGCCCGCCGACCCCGGAGCCCTGAGCGAGCCAGGGGTCGCGGGCGAACATATCGCGGAGCGCCGCCGGACGCCGCCGGGCTGCGCGGGCCGCCGCTCGCGCCTCGGCGCCACCGACACCCTCTCCGCTTTATTTTTTTGTGTTTTTCATCGTGTTTTGTGTCGGGAGCGAGGGCGGCGGCGCCGAGACGCGCGCGGCCGTACACTTATCTACTAAAATTTTCACAAAATAATACCTAACGCCGGAATTTGATTTGCGGCGGGGCTCGAGCGCCCCGCGGCTCCGCGTCGTCAAATAAAAACTTAGCACGAGAGGCGCGAGCGCCGCGCGCCGGCTCTGGGGCGGGACGCGACGCCCGCGCGGCACTAACTAACGATAGAGTCTTTAAGATTACGCCACGTTGAGGAGCAGCTTGAGGGGCAGAGCGCGGTCGGGCTCGGGCCGACAGCGGCCGTCGCGGCGCCAATGAGTGGGCGGCGGTGGCAGGGCTGCGGCAGCGGGTGCGGCGCCCCATTTGCTGGCCGCGTAGCGCTCTTCTCGCGCCCCGCAGGCCGCCCGGCGTGCCAGCAGCGTCGGCAGAGGCGTACGAGTTGAGCGACGCCGGGCGCGCGAGCCTAGCGCGGCGGCGGCCGCAGCTTGCTGTCCGCAGTTCATGACGCCGCTCGCTCGAGATCTGCGGCCGAGCGTGATGACGGGGATCGAGCGCCTCTGACTGACCTCGCTCGGGTGACGTGAGAGCTCTCTTAGATGTAGAATGTAAAATAAGTATGTGGGGTTCTCGATTGAGTTGTTCGCTTCGCGAGTTGACTTCGGTCGACGGTTTCACCGTCCGTGTTGCAATATCTGGTGCGTGGACCGCGCTGCGTTCACAAAATGGTCGCCGTCGCACGCGGAGCGGTGGATTCTCTGCTGGGCCTCGAGCCGCTGTCGTCCTATGGGATGACACGTCGAAACACTTTACTACTACTGCTGCACTTTCACGGCTCCGTAGGCGGTCGCTGCTAGCTCCGATTTAGGTGATCGATTTTTAATAGCACACGGAATTGACGACACCTCTCCATTATTCACACCTTCACCACTCGATTTCGACTACGTGACGTCGACGGCGCTCGTGGTATTTATACCCTGCGTAACGCGGCTGCGCGGTGGGGCTAAAGGCAGCTATTGATGGCACCTCATTTCCTGAACGCGATGATGTTGGATGGTGAGGGGTGAGCGGTTCGTTCGAGCTATTGCTTTATTATTATATTGCCTTGGCCTTTATTTATTTATTGATGTGAAAAATCTGTTGGCGCGCCTTGGGGGTAAGACATGTAGCGTCACGCCGTGACGAGTATTTATATTAACTATACTAGAAAAAACATAGCTTGATCTCTGGGACAGCTGTCAGTAAAATCGCGCCTATGAAGTTCTGAATTTAGCAGTACGGACAAACGTACCAGTCAATGTCATACTTTATGGGTATGCTGAGCTAATTATAGTGATGAACGATGAATCATCGTGACCACAGACTATAAACTATCGATATTTTGTATAAAACTTAATTCAAAATTAATTTATCATTTAATTTGAAAAAATAACATTATTGAGTATTTAAAAAAAATAACATTAATTACCATAGTGAGTAAATAAAATCAAAATTCTAACCTACTCGTAACATTCCTTTCGACAACCTTGGGGTTCGAGAGAAGTTTAGCCGCGGCGTGTCTTCTTCCGCAAGATGGCGCCAACGCGCCGCCATCTTGTTTGACATGACCCATTCTCCTCAGTACGAGTGCTACGAATATCTAATGGCAGTCGTTACGGGTTGTTGGAGCCCTCAAAAGTCCAACAATTGGTCTTACTGCAAAGCTTCTATCGATAATTACTATCGATATTTTTTTCTGTATCATAACAACCCTAGGAATGTCAGTTTAACAAATGTCGCAGAGATCAAGCTATGTTTTTTCAAGTATAGGTAGATAGGTACGTAAAATAAGATACGATGATTTTATACGGCTTTCTTTAATTAAAAATTATTTCAATCACCATCAATTTAGATGTTCACATCTGCCAGGCGTACCGTGATGGCCCCTTTTTTTGAAGTAAAACTTCTTTACGCACACTTGACTTAAGACTTGAGACTTTAGACTTGGGAGTAAGCTGGTGAATGCGTTACGAAAAGCGCGAACGGAAGTTGAGAGGGAGATATAAGTTGGTGAAGATAGAAAGAGAGAGAGTTAAGTTTCGTATATTTTTAAACGTTAATGTGCAAGTGCGATTTGCATTTGTCCAGAATGAACATAGACTGATCGACCTACAGACGTGTAGACAATTTTATAATAGAACAATTTTATACATTAACTAGCTGTTACCAGCGGCTTCGCACGCGTGGTTTGCCAATAAAAAGTAGCCTATGTGTTAATCCAGGTTATGATCTACGCACATACATTCGTTGCATTCATTGCAATCGGTTTAGCCGTTCTGGCGTGAAAGAGTAACAAACATCTGGTTAACTGGAAGAGAATGCTTGCTAGCATTAAGTTCGCCTGTGTACAATTTTGTGCAATAAAGAATTTTCAATCAATCAATCAACATCCATACATACAAACTTTCGCGTTTATAATATTAGTAGGATATATTGAACAAGAAGTTTTACTTCAGTCGTGTGGTCTAAAGAACACTCGTTTTTTTACAAGTAGGAATGCCAGTAGTATGTACTTATACTTATTTTTACACATACATCAAATCCTATCTAATCCTATCTATCTAAAGAAACCTAGGACCGATAAGTATTTAGTAGAAGACAATGAATTGAGTTAGGCAACATAATTATACATCTTAAGATCTAAGATTTCACTTAGCAGGTAATTAAGAACCTATTTAATAGAACTAGATACATAGCTCGTTCTCAATTTAAATCAAAATATAAATCCCTGTCAAGCCTCTAAGCGATTGAGGCAATGCTTGTTCATTTATAAGTCACGCAATAAATATTTATTTCTGATACGTTAATCTAATGACGATAACGAAGGAAAGTGTAGCAGGTGTGATGTAAGATTATTATTTTTATTATGATTTTTATACGAAATTTTTCATCCCTATCTTCTATCTACAGATAGATTTTGCTTGCTACATAAATAAGTTATAATATGTCTATTTGATTTTTTTTTTGTGTAGAATTTGAGTTGTTTTATTGACTGATATGTTTGTACGTATATTTTTCTCATTTTTTTTAATAATCATTCGTTGTCAAAAAGATATAAATTATCGCTTACTTTAGAAGTGTTAGACATAGAAGAATACACTCCTTATGTGTAACGGTTAAAATTTGATTACATGATAAGTTACTTATTATTCCAAAAAAATTAAATTAATCCTGTGATAAATAAATATCACCACCAAGACTTATTTCACTGCTCAATAAAGTTCTTTGATTCGCGAACTTACATAAAAATTAGGTAAATTTTGATCCTCATCAGGCCTCACAAATTTATGTAACGAAATTACAATAACAACTTGAATGGTAAGCTTTAAATCCCGACCGAGCCAAGTACCAATTGGGTGTGATCGGGTGGTAACGAACCAGGGCTGCCAACCGTAGAACTTTTTTCCTCGTAAAAAGCACCTACAAATTTCGTTTTTGGGATCTCAAATCTCGTACACAGTAAAGTTAGGTGTTTTTACACAAGAGGACTTACTACGGTTTTCCATAACAATTTTCCTTGATTTTCAAGGTGATGGTGTATGTATTCGCGAAAATAAAATATTCCCTATGCATGATGTCAAAATCTCGTACATAGCTGTACGAGGTTGACAGCGTCCTCGTACCTCGTACAGAACAACATAAATCTCGTATTTGTACGAGGAATCTCGTACGGTTAGCAACACTGTAACGAAGTGGAAAAAATATATCGGATGGAACGGAATAAAACAAGGAGGTTGATAGTATAAACCGACCAAATATTGTAGGTCGTGGAAACAAAGAGTGTAGTCACGTTGCTACGGTTACGCAACTTTGTACCGTAACAAAATGGCTGACGACCGAGCTATTTTAGTATCGAACGATAAGAATTTGTTTTTGTTTGTTCTGCTTCTAGTCTACTTTAGATTAATGTCAAAGGATGCGATATAAAACGGGATAGCAATTTCGTAACTGCTACTTAAAACTGTATCAACATTTGAGCATAATTTTCAGAATCAATTCATCATTTGACATTACCATTTTTGGCAGAAATGGGGTAGGGCCAACATTTCAATCAAAATTTTTACTATCAACTCGTCCAAAAATATTGAATACCATAACCCCGAGGTCATTAAAATAATAATAGTTTCGTTTTTTTCAAATATTTTTGTAGAGGCGATAGCCTCAAGTTACAGACTCGATGCTCAAAGGGCGATAGATATTAACGTGCTAAAGAGCACGTTTTTCATATAAAAGCATTACGTGTTTATTGCATAAACTCACATATCAACAATATGCCAGACAGAATCTGTGTTACAAATCCAATCGTACAGTCCAATCCACCCGTTTCTATCCCAAGGCCATGTCATAGGTATGGTATGGTATGTCGATTGGTGCCCCTGTCAAAAGGCTCCTTTTTTGATTTCACGAGGGACCTCTTTCAGAAATAAATAATACCTAGTAATGTCTAAACAATTTATGGGCCTTCCCCAGAAAATACTACGACTAACAACAGCTTCTACAGTTACCTAGTTTTTTATATACTTAGAGTATTTTATAACAAACTACGCCCACAGACCATAGTGACCATTCCTGTGACCATAGTAGGTATCTAATATAAAAGATAAAGATTCTTAGTATAAAGTAACATTGTATCAATTATCTAAATGTACCTTCCTATGTATTTAGGTATAGTGATGAGTGAGGGGGAGATCTTTGTCCAACAGTTACATTTCTACGACAGTTTTTGCTGAACCAATTACATGGTAAATAATAACTTCGTATTATACGCATAATTAACTACCAAAAACCTTTCAGCTAAGCTGTAGGTAGGTATCTAAAGACGTAGGTATACCTTCTTAGCCTTTTACATTGAAACAATGACTTGCATCTGCATTCGACATCCTGTCTGCGTGCTCTAGACCATATTTACCAAAAACATCTGCTTGGAACCTGTTTAAAAATAAAACAGCTGATATTTTCCATCCCTTTTCCCCTAAAGGGGTGCGAGAGAGAGGTCACAGGGTCATGGCGTGGGAGGCCTCATTCCTACACAATATTCTACCTGGGAACGAAAATCGATGGAATCCTCAAATGGGGTAGCGCGTATAGCGGTTGCTTATATTAGAGTTCCATTAGTTTATAAATAAACCTGTAAAAATGAACCCAGTCTGCAATAAATTCAATCAACGTACGAGTACATACAGATTGTTTTCAAAACATTTGTACCTGCATAAACACGGGGAGTTATGTCAGTAATTAGAGGGTCTATTCTCAAATTATTTAGGTAAGCAAACGTGAAGTACACGGAAAATAAAAAATAAAATTATGTAAATTAGAATTCATTCTATAAAGATGGACATTTTAATATTCATTTAATGCCTACATTTTAATATTACGAAAATTAATACACAGAGATGGGTAACAAGAAAGTTTGTATGAGCTAGGGTCATGATCAAAATTTTAAGGCGGCTATGGCCTGGGGCTGGTAGAAAGAATCCATTGTATATTAATATTTTAGAATACAATATTATCTTAGAGTTATTTTTAATCGAAGACAGTATATATACCCAGTCCTCTCAACCCTCAACCAATTCGTTTGAGCCAACAACAGAATTACCACTTCGCATGTAATTTCGAATCCCACAGTCCTGTATTATTTATGTAGATTTATTTATTTAATAATTAACATTTATAATATCCAAACTGTTATCATTTACCAAATCGATATTACAAACAATAAAGAAGATAAAGATAAGTATTTACCTATTACACCTAATTAAGTAGGTATTGTAATTAATTTTCCCATTAAAGTGATAATTAGAAAAGGTTAACGATTACAAAACAAAGTTAAGCATGTTAGGTAAGGGTAATTACTTAATTAGAAACAGAGAAAACATTTTATTAAAAAAAACCACACAGTACCTAATAAAGAAAAATAAAACACAACATCAATAAAATCTAACCTAAGCACTAACAAACTTAAAAGCTCTGTGTGGGGATGAATTAGTACTCAGCTCAGCATGATGCTTATGCCGCAGCGCTGATCTTCCGCACATTCCCCACGTACATCTTGATCAAGGGTACCCATAACAGAAAAACAAAACAACTATTCTTAAATTAAAAGCCAACCATCTATATATATCTATACTAATAAGATAACGAGGAAAGATTTGTAGGTATTTTGTTTTTTTGTGTGTATGTTTGTAATGAATAAACTCAAAAACTTCTGTGCCGATTTCAACAATTCTTTCACTATTGGAAAGCTACATTTACCCTGAGTGACATAGGTTATATTTAATATAAGAAAATATTAGGGATCCTTACTAAAACTTAAGTAACGTAACTCAAGGTGTAAAAAAAGTGCCCTAAAACGTCTTTCGTCGCATGCGCTGCGGAAACTATTGATGATAGAACAAAAGTATGTTCTACAATATTAAAGAACATATCAATATCTACAAAAAACTTTGGGATACCATATGTCCAACTATTATCGTTATGTCACAATAACCACTTTTTACATTTTAAAAGTTGATAGAAATACCGACCAATATTTTAATATTATAAAAGGAAAGATTTGTATATTTGTAACGAATAAACTCAAAAACTACTGGACCGATTTAAAAAAATCTTTCATCATTAGAATGATACATTATTCCTGAGTAACATAAACTATTTTTTATCCGATTGCGCAGAAAGAGTATAATGTTTTTTATTGACAAACCATGCGTGCGAAGCTGCAGGCAGGTCAGCTAGTATTAAATACATACATAACACAAATAAATACCTACTATTATTTACAATAAAACTATCACTACTAACTATCAGACTCAAGAACATTTCACAGGTATATTTTATGGAGACCAGGAAAAGAGAGAGAGAGAGAGAGCTTCAGCTACTGTCTCTAGTTGGTTAACTATGTTGACAGAATATCAGCTTTTGCTTTGAGTCGTATTCTAAACAAATTACCTGTACTAACATTACATATAATTACTTTCTGCCCTTTCTGGTACTCATTAACTCGGCTTACGAAGGTACTAACTGTTATCTAGCTCAGCGATTCCTAAAGTGGACTCAGCGGAACCTAGGGGTTCCGTAGAAAAGTCACCAGGTTTCAGCGAAATTATTTTTATTTTTGCATGTCAAATAATACCACAGTTGTCTTCGATTTGTAATCGTTTGCTATGGGGTTCCATAAAATATATGTGGTGGATGTTCAAGTTTAGGAATCTAGCTAATAGGTAGGTAATATTCAATTGTGTCACTGCTAGTTAGATAGAGACGAAATAATGTCTGGTGTCTGTGTATGCTGTAAAGCGATCCCTAGACGGTCATGCGGCAGGTCAATCGTATATTGCAGGATATCTAGAAATTCGTAGACGGAGAATAAATCTACGATAGAAATTATAAAAGGCAATCAGCTTCCAGCACGTAGTTTGCATGTCATTCACAACAATCAATACAACTAAACGGTCATGCAAGCATGACAGCACGTAACGCATGTCATGCCGCATGACCGTCTAGGGACCGGAATCGAAAACATTCACCACCACACATCCTCGCATGCACATGGACACAAACTCACACACACACACACACTCAAATCACGCAACCAACACACTCCCACATACATTCACTGAACATTCCATTATGTATGAACCATAGTCCGGAGGGAGGTATAGGTATGCCATCATACAGGTCCATCCTAGTTTGGGTACCTATGTTTTCCATTCTGAATTGTATTAATCCTAGTAAACCATTGTAATTTTTTGTTTGTGAAATATTGAAGTTTGTTGCTAAATAAATTATTATTTATTTATTTTTCATCTGACAACCTCCGTGGTGGAGTGTACTTACAATTAACCGGCAGAGACGAAGGAGGTTGCGCGTTTGATCCCCGTCGCGGAACAAATGTTTGAATAATCTTCAGATATTTGTTCTGGGTGTGGGAGTTTCTCTATTTAAGCATGTATTTACAAAATGTAAATATGTATTCGATTTTATATGGTTCCGATCTGTTCCGATAGTACACGCTTTGCTTAGCTTGGGGCTAGATAGCGCTGTGTAATATAATAAGTGTTCATTTATTTTTTGCAACTCAAAAGTAGTTAAAAAAAGTCTTAAATTAAATAAGGAGTCGTAATAAATGCCCAGCATTATAATATATATATCATCATCATCATCATCATCATATCAGCCGTAGGACGTCCACTGCTGGACAAAGGCCTCCCTCATTGATCTCCAGGAACTGCGGTTGGAAGCGGCCTGCATCCAACGCCGACCTGCGGTTCTTACCAAGTCGTCTGCCCATCTTGTGGGTGGACGTCCTACGCTGCGCTTGCCGGTCCGTGGCCTCCACTCGAGAACCTTTCGGCCATCTGTTCTGCGCGCTATATGGCCTGCCCATTGCCACTTCAACGTGCTAATCCGTCGGGCTATGTCGGTGACTTGAGTTCTCCTATATATCTCCTCATTTATGATTCGATCCCGTAGAGAAACCCCGAGCATAGCCCTCTCCATAGCTCGTTGAGCGACTCTGAGCTTATTCATAAGGCCAATAGTGAAGGACCACGTCTCGGTTCCATATGTCATCACTGGTAACACACACTGATTGTAGACTTTCGTCTTAAGGCACTGAGGTATGTTGGACGAAAAGACGTTGCGAAGTTTCCCAAACGCTGCCCATCCGAGTTGGATTCGACGATTGACCTCTTTCTCGAAGTTGGACCTACCTAATTGGACTGTTTGTCCTAGGTATACATACGCGTCGACAACTTCAAGAGCCGAGTTCTCAACCATAACTGGGGCAGGGACGACATGGACATTCGACATGATTTTCGTCTTGTCCATGTTCATTTTAAGTCCTACCCGTTGGGAGACTCGATTGAGGCCTTCGAGCATCGTGCTGAGCTCTTCCATCGACTTTGCCATGACCACAATATCGTCGGCAAACCGAAGGTGAGTATATATATAGTAATATATATATAACTAGCTATATCTGATAACGGCCGCGTGAGCACTTTCGTGAAAGGAACTCTAGATAGATAGATAAACGGTGCCGGTGGGTTGGGTAGTAGATACCTATAGCCAATTAAACTGCGGATTTCATCAAGATATTTAGTATTGATCATGCCATGGTCTTTCCTGTGGGTAGCTAAGCTAAGAGATGATATTATATTATGTAGTGGCTAGAGAATGCGTAGTCCATCTCACTTTCGGTTATAGAATTGTAATTGATTTATATTTTTTATTTATATGGTGTGCTTACTTACTTACCTTCCCCTTTCCACCACCGGACAAGCAGACGAACCGAGAAGTACTTACCACCCATACCTGGTCGGCATACCACCTTCCCGTACCAAACGATTTGCTTCAACTTTTCTTGTTAGCACAAGTGAGGAGTGGAACTCACTTCCGGCGTATGTTTTTCCAAGCCAGTATAATCTTGTAGTCTTCAAGTCCAGAGTGAATAGGTTCTTTCTAGGCAAGCGTGCTCCATCTTCGATCACACCTTCATTTACCATCAGGTGAGGTAGTGGTCAAGCGCTTGGCTATCATCAATAAAAAAAAAGTGTTTTTCATTCATTATTTCATTCCTTCTAGAAACACAGGAAAAATTATATACATTAATGTGCTAGCTAAATAAGTCTCAGCTTCTTTTAAGTTCTAGTTCAATGGTTTTCGAGAAATGCTTTGTTTCAAAACCGCTTATCTGTTACTTACGAGTTAGATTTAGCAATAACATCATAGTTTAATCATGAGATTAGGCAAGACAAAACAATTTTATCATAGATCATTGCATACGCAAACACTTACGACTGATAAAAATATGATACTCATTGTTTTTTGTTTGTTTCAAAATATCCAAGACCACTCGTGATTTTAGAAAATTGTTATCAGTAGGTATGTACCTAAAGCAATCTTAGGCAGCATCGATGATGCAGTAGACAGATAGGCATCGAGATTGGAACGAAACTTTAATTTTGCCAGTTATTACCAGGGTCTTCAGTTTTCTCATACTGACTCGCTGCGCGCCGTGAAAAACCGTTTACTAATCTATGGTTCTGAGTAGATATTGTCATGAAACAAGTCTAAAACCGGTTGGTGTTATGTCGCGCTCGCTTCGCTCGTTGATTATTATCATCATCTCGGTGATGTCGTCGATGGCCATCATACAACACTAAACTAACAACCTCTATCCGTCAATCCCTACGCTACCATTGATCGTTTTATAACCTCTGGTTTTATTAAGTGGGCCGTTCTACTCGGGTTTACCAGTTATTACGTTTTTAACTGGTCGGTTTGGTTCTAATTTTCTCTCTCTAGCGAAAATCAAAGGTTATTGAACGAAATTATTAAAGTCACTGTCATTTAATTTGATAATGTCACAATCAGTCATCATACGTCAATCGGTCACCGATTTTGTTTATTTTTGTTTTTATGTGAAGAATAAATCAACTTTTTGCCAATATGCGGCGAGAGTTCATATTCATTTTGCTAGGAATCATTTTCGTATCCACATTATCGTCTTTCCTAGCCGGCTACACGCAAACAGATCCTGATAAAGTGCTTTTAGACACTGTAGGAGGCGCAGTCGGCGCAGGCAACTTTTCCTATTGGCAATTAGGCCACTCAGGGCCTTTGCTGGTTGAATTGAACTCTATTACTGGCGATGCGGATCTTTACGTCGCTGATAACATCAGGTTTGTTTACGTTCTTCGTGTTATATGGCTATTTTGGGCTGGTTATAGCCTATATTTAATTTTGATAAGAATCCATCCCAAGCTGAAGCTAACTAGTCTCTGATTAATAGAAAGAAGGATATAAAATACATTTATTTGACACACAGGACAGACCATTCAGAACAATACATACACACCTACTTACATAAAGATAATAAATAATTAAAAATAAAAATTATACAAAGAAACACAGGAAATACACAAGATAAAGATTGAGTACATAGGTAGGCGAGTATCTAGATAATATTGGTCTTCCATGCTGTGTGGGCCAAACAGGTCATAACTCAGCGTATTGCTGGTTACCATCTGAGGATGGTAACCAGCAAAAATACTGTTAAAGACATTACAGGGGCTGCATTCAATTTAGATTGAAATGAAGGCGAGTACAGACACACATGTTTTATATGCTAAGTAAAAAGATATTTGTTTCAGCCCCAGTTTTGAAACTGATAGAAACAACTACAGCTCGGTGACCTGTGGTCAAGACCAGGTCCATATTCCAGCTGCCTTCCCGAGGCCAATAGGCAAGTTGTACATTATATTTCTTTATGGACAAGCAACATTATTATATATTTTATATTACACTAGCTGACCTGCCGAACTTCATACCGTCTTGACATGGCGGCCAATGTCGCCCTGGTATAATTGTCAAATGGCCATCATTAGCTGCATCAGCACAGTGGGCGAATAGCCAGCTGAGAAGCAGGAGGTAGCGGGTTCGATTCCCGCCGCGTAACAAATGTTTGCATGATCTACAGATATTTGTTGGCTGGGTGTTTTTCTATCTATGTATTAAAAAAAAGTAAGTATTCTATCAGTTATCTAGTTCCCATAGTACAAGCTCTGCTTAGTTTGAGGCTAGATAGCGTTATGTGAAATGTCCATCAATATTATTATTGTTATTATCTTTGTATGAGAAAATGAATTTTCTTCATAATTTCTTTTTGCGTGAATTTTTCAAATATTTTAATAGTTATTCTGCTATTTGGGGCGGAGACAAATCCAACAAATCAAAGATCATCATGGTTGGTCCAGCTGTTCTTGAGTTATAAATGGTGTAACTAAACCGACTATGTTTAATATATATAGATATGCCAAAATCTCATCATCACCATCATCATCATCATATCAGCCGTAGGACGTCCACTGCTGGACAAAGGCCTCCCTCATTGATCTCCAGGAACTGCGGTTGGAAGCGGCCTGTATCCAACGCCGACCTGCGGTTCTTACCAAGTCATCTGCCCATCTTGTAGGTGGACGTCCTACGCTGCGCTTGCCGGTCCGGGGCCCTCCATTCGAGAACTTTCCGGAGGGCGCCGGCAGTAGAATGTTGCCCCTCCGCTCTTGCCTGTGGATGCAGTAGGAATCTGCTAAGGGATACCTCCGAAAGATGGGCAGCAGCGTCATTTCGTGTTTTCAATACCTTATACTGCGCTCGCCAACCCGCCTGCCAAGCGTGGCGAGTATGGCAATAACCCCCTTATGATGTTGCAACATAAAACCAAATTCTCAAAGACACAATTAAAATTGATAAAATTGATCTAAAACAATCTCTCTTCATCAGATAAACAAACACAAATGATTTCTTGTTCAATTCAAGTTCCTCGGAATTTAATGTTAACAGGCTGTGACTCCTCATTCCAGGTATTGGTGTGTTTGGGTACTGGTCTCACCATCTCTCTAAGTACAGCATCCAGGTGTTCCTGGACACGAGCGAGGCGCTCCCGGGGCAGGCGGCGCCCTACCGGGGGCCTGAGAAGTTCGGGGAGCCCCAACAAGGTGAGAGATATATCAACACCAAGGCAAAAAAAAAAGATAACTGACTCGCTCGCAGCTTCCCACTCGTGGTTTGTCAATAAAAAAATTACCCTCCTACTGCGCAGCTGGTAAAATGTAGCCTTTATCCCAGACAAACAATCATACATACATACATTTTGCCGATTAGCCCAAGTTGATTTGGATATATCGCTTCGCGCGACCAATAATGACTATGGAGTTTGTATCTAATACGAAAAGGAGCTTTGTAAAATATTAAACCAATAATAATCGTTTAATATTTAGGCACTAAATACGATACGGCATCATTGCGTAATTGACCTTAATCATTTCAGTAGGTTCCTATAACTTAGCGGGTTCCTATATCCGTCTTGAAAAAGAGTCAAAACTTTTGACACTTTTTCAAGGAGAAACGACTCGTAGCTGGTTATCGACGGATATAGGAATCCGCCATAAGTAGTATAGCAATTAAATAATGCTGAAGATTTCACACAGCGCTATCTAGCCCCAAACTAAGCAAAGCTTGTACTATTGGGAACCAGAAAACTGATACTTACTCCATTAGCGCAGGAACCCAAAGCGAGTCTTTGTCTCAGATATGAGAACTCTCCACTTTCCTCTGTCCATTGCCATTTCTTGCCAGTCCTCGGCTCCAAGGTCGCGCAGGTCAGCCTCCATCCTATGGCTCCAGCGATACTTAGGACGACCAACCGGTCTTGATAACTGATACAATATATAAATACTTAAATAATGATCAACACGAACGGAACGTACCCATACTACGTGACGTGTTCAGGGGGGGGGGTTCAAAATACCACGCTTGGTCACAAAAATTATAGGTATGCACGCACTCTTGCCGTCACGCGACAAGCGCCGTATTAAAGACATATGAGCCAAATTTTGATAATATTTTTGACTTTTTGTTTGCAAAAAGTTATTTAAATCCATATTTATGAATTACTACGTGAAAACTGTAATTTGAGAATCTTTGGGGGGAGGGGGAGGGGGGGGGGGGAATGGAGCACGTAGTATGGGTACATTCCCTTATTTATGTACCATTCCCATTTCAGATCAGAAGAAACAAAGCAGTGAGACGATTCCGAAGAAGGACAAGAAAAAGCCAGTGGTGATGAAGTTTCTCAGTGTCATTGACACCATATTGGATATGTTTGTACTTTAGATTTAATACACAAACCAGTATTCCGTTATAAAAGCTTTCTTGGTTCACCGTGGTGAACCGACCAGTTGGAGTCTGAACCACCCCAGTAATAGCGTTCTATTATTAAAAGCTATTTGTAGCTATTGTGGATAAAAAGTAACTTCCCACCGCCTGATTGTATCACCCCACAGGAACAGTTACCACCCGGGCACGATCTGCCGTGGCCGGTCCTTAACAGGCTCCGCACCCAGGTTGGCCGCTGCAGATTTAATATGATTTAAGATGTAAAATGGGGATTCAGGGACCCTAACTTAACGCAATGCGACTGCGGTGATCTCGTGCAGTCAATGCAGCACTTGCTAATCTGCCCTTTGTGTCCGAACACCTGCACGATGGAGGACCTAATAACCGCCTCGCCTAATGCTATTGTTGTGGCCAAACACCTGTCCAACATAGTATAAATGAAAACGTAGAAATCTTGACACGCTAAGAAGAAGAAGAATAAAAGCTATATATGGAGTTGCAATTTAAACAAATTATATAGAAGGGACTGTTTCTAAACAAAAAATAAATCTATAAAATGTTCTTGTTTTATAATCAAAATCTCGAGAAAAATGAAATGCTGATCGACGAAATGTATGAGAGAACTAGAGTATTGTACGGACCACAGATTATTAAAAAGTTACTAAGAGCTGTTCAATGACCTCGCTCGTTCACTGACCCTGCCTAGTCAATGATCTGGCCCAGGCAATGCACCCAACCAGTCAACAGAGCGCGCACGGTGCGTACGGAAGGACGGTAAGCACCTATACCTAGTCAGGTCATAAATTCTGTCACATGTTTAATATAAAATAATTGAAACAAGTTTATTCATTATGTAACCATTTATATACCAAAATGAACTTAACAAAACATAGATTCTTATGACACTAAAGTTTATTCAAAATGACCTCCGTGATTTTGAATACAGGCCTTCAATCTGCGCGGCCAGTCGTCTATCGCAGCACGAACGAGGTCCATGTCAATATCGGCGGCTGCCTTAATCAAGGATGTCTTGAGTGACTCCAAATTGGGATGAGGCTTTGAGCATGCCTTTTCCTCCAAGTGTTGCCATATCTTGTAATCTAACGGATTCAAATCTAGACTGGAGGAGGGCCAGTCTTCGTGCCGGATGAAGTCGATTTCACGCGCCGCCAGCCAGTCTTGTCTGCTCTTCGCTCTATGAGCTGGCGCCGAATCTTGTTGGAATACCCAGTGCCTGTTATTGAACATGGTATGAGAAACAGGTTCCACAAGGTTCGTCAGGACTGTATTTTGATACACAACTGCATTCGTTTTTACACCTTTCTCACAAAAATGTACCTCTGTTAAGCCCCAATAAGAAACTCCCAACCATACTATGAGCGAGGATGGAAAATGACCTCGTTGGACACGCGGAATACGGTTGCTCGCTTCTTCACTACTGTGTGCGTACACCTTATCATTTTGTTTGTTGTAGCTCTCTTCTACGGTAAAATTTTTTTCATCCGAATAAAGAATTACCCGATATTTTTTTCTCGCATACCGCTTCAACAAAGCGCGGCATCTCTTCAGTCTCAGGTCCATTAGACGAGCATTCAAACGATATCCTGTTTTTCTTCGATATGCCCGAAACCCTAAGTCTTCATTTAACACCCTTTTCACCGTGGTTCTGCTTAACCCCATCTGAAGGGCCAACAGTTTCTGCTTACGTTTGGTATTTCTTTGAATTCGCGCCTTCACAGCTTTTATCACTGCTGGAGTCCTAACAGACCGAGGGCGACGACTTCTTGACCTGTCATCTACACTAGAGTCTTCATTGTATCGTTTGATGGTGCGATAAACGAATCTTTTGGTTATATTCAAATTTTTCAGTATGTCAAAAATTTGAATTGGCGCGTAACCGCAACGATGCAACGCAATAACTGCAACACGGTCTTCTTTAAGCGTCCACTCCATATTTAAAAATGAGTAAAATTCTAAAAAGTATACATTTTTATTTTCATGAACAATTCGAAATTCGAATTCAATAAACTTTTTTGTGGCCAGCATTCTAAAAGAAAAGTTTTTACAGTGTGACAATACTTATGACCTGACTAGGTATGTTAGGCACAAAAATTAAAAAAAAAAATTATTAATAAAGCGAGATAGCGACAGATAGGGACTTGGGGGAGACTTTTGCCCTGCAGTGGGACGAGATGGGTTAGGAAAAAATAATAATAATATATTATTAATTTATCAAAAATGTACTTTTTTATTATTGTTAGTTTAAATTGCATCACCTTATATAAATTTAAATTTAAAAGCGGAAACGCGACTGCGTAATACGACTGTAGATGGTAGTCGAGCTCACCCGCACCATAACGAATCGATTGACATCTCATTCATCAAAATCGGACGAGTTGTTCAGACGCTTCAGTGGAACATACATCCATACACTGCTAAAAACATAACCCTTCCTTTTGGCTTTGCCGTAGTCGAGTAAAAACCACGTCCGAATCTACCTGTTTGGGAATGACGATGCTACAGACAGGCATATATGTAAAACTAGGCATGGAAATGATTGATATTTTAAAATCATATTCAGATGATTATTTTTCATCATTCCTATTTCGCATGTGAAAAATCACGGGCAACGGAAACCGATGAATTCCGAAGAAATGCGAACGACTGATTTGTAGCAGACCCGAATGACTGCGACCGATATTCGATGAAAACCGAAAGCGATTACATTTTAATGGTTTTTTAGCAGGTTATGCGAATGAAAGTAGCAGGTGTGACATATGATTTTCTTTTAATAGATATCCTACTACATATTAATGTAATTTTTTGTGGGAACAAATAAATGAATTTTCCCACTTCTTTCATAAATACAAATGTGAATTCTCTGTTACTAGTCAATATTATTAATATTTATTAAATGTAAATAAATAAACAATTTATCAAACAAATGTTTTTTTATTAAAACAATAAATTAAAACAACACATTGAACTTACAATACTAAAATTGCTGTTAGATGAGATTCATATTGAATACAATACAAAGTAGAGTTTTATCGTAAAAACTACTGAACCGTTTCTGAAATTATATACTTTCAATTGTAGCAAGCTACATTATCCCTGAGTGCTATAGGCTATATTTTATTCTGATTAAAAATAGTTTTCAGTAAAAAATCTCAATATTTGTAAACCAAGCCGAAGAAAACAGCGTTGCTTGGTGGTATTCAGGTACAGCGGAGGATCCAGGAGTTTGGTTTGGGAGGGGCTTGACACAGCTGATGCTTTATCACTTTTATAATGGTAAGGATAAGTGATGAAAATTGTACCGTCATAGTATTAACAGTCAGAGGTAGGCCCAGATGATTTTTTTTATAAACATTACCTACATAACATATTTATAAAAAAAATTAAAACGGCTGCTGGTAAACGATGATGTAGTCTACGATGGTACACGCTTGCCTAGAAGAAACCTATTCACTCGCGACTTAAAGTTACCCAGGTTGTAGCTATCAGCAAACACAGACTCAGGCAAGACTTTTTACTCCTTGGCGGTGCGCATAATAAAGGTGAAAGAGTAACGCTTTGTGCGTATGGGAGGTATGTCTATCATGTAGCGCACCGCGGAGCGTCTGGTTGTCCGATGGTAGAATGGGGGGGGGGGGGGGGGGAAGATGCTCGAGACTGTGTAGCCTTGCATCTGTTAGCTCGTCGTGGCTGTGTTAGCTAGCCCCCCTCCTCCATTTTGGTTTAGGAGGGGCTTGACACAGCTGATGCTTTATCACTTTTATACTGTTAAGGATAAGTGATGAAAATTGTAGTAGGGGTGTCAGAGGTGGACCCAGATGATTTTTGGGGGGCTCAAGCCCCTTAACCCCCCCTACCCCCCACCCCTGGATCCGCCACTGTTCATACGGTTGCGTTTTTCTTAGCACTTCTATCTCTAGAGTCGTCAAGTCTAGATCACGCAGGTGTTTTACCATCACTTACCATACGGTAGGTAAGGTAGTCGTCAAATAAATAAAATAAAAGTAGAAATAATATGTCTAAATGCATTGTGTGCTGTGAGAGGCAAATCACAGTAATTAAGTTTAGTACAAGCGAGGCTTTGACAGACTTGATCCGAGATGCTAGTACGCGCGCGCGTTTTCAATCAATTTTATTTAAGTATTAGTGGATTTATGCCTTCTAGAGGTTGTTCTTCGTCCTCAGTCTCACTATAATCACTTGACGAAGAGGTATCCGATAAATTTTGTCATTTTCCAGTCACTCTCACTTATGCTGGTAAAACTACAACAAAAAAACAATAACACAAACGAAAACTAAAAGAATTCCAGAGCGCGTCGTTACGTGACGTAGGCCAGTACGAGACTAAAAACCCTAGTAAAAAATATTGATGCGAACGTTACAATACGGGCGCAATCGGGGAAGCGGTCGGGGAGTCGCATTCCTAGCAGGTCCCAAGTTATCGCGCACGAGTAATATACAAAAACATTTTTTTTTGTTTGTACTAACTACATTTAGGGCCGGTGCGGCGGCAAATTCAGCCGAAAATCTCAAGCGGTACAAATAAGGAAGTCTCGACAGTGCTTACGTATTTGTTGGGGTCGAGACGCTGGGTACATGGGGTACCGGGGCCCAGCGCGTTTTTCAAATTCTTTCTGGGCGTCTGGTCGAAGCGACGTGTGATCCGAGAGCTGGCGCTTATCTGGGTCAACGCATAAGCATTGCAATTCAGCGCAATGCAGCCAGCACAGAACACAAAAAACAATAAAAGTCGTAAGTAGGCGGAGCCCGCGTGACACCAAGTACGCGGAGTTCCGCGCACTACAAGCTTCGCTCACTTCAGTGTTTCAATTACTGTGGGGTAAACGTACTTCAAAACAATATAAAAATGCCATATTATGCCGTTTTGGAGTGTTAATATTATAGCCGAACCAAAAATTTTACAAAAAGGGGCATATCTTATCACCGGTAAGTATTATTTTATTGTTTTTTGTTAGTTTTGTTTAAAATGCAAAATCGTCAAACAAAATAGACTGTGATTCTTACTGTTTAAGGTCGCGTTTCACTTAAACTTCAACTTAAGCTACTCAATTAGGGATGTGACCCCAATATACTGATGAATGTGTTATCGATAGCTTTAATTAGTTATCCCCTATTAAAAGGGTTATAAGTTTTAGGGCGTTAATTTATTTTGTTGTTTTATTGATGATTTTCTGAATGTATTTTAGACCTATGGTGTGAAATAATATAATAACTTCTGTTTTCAGTTTCCCCAAGGCGCAAGACATAAAAAAAAATTAAAAAACGTACAATTTATGAGTCATCCAGCATACAGAGTCATGACCTGGCACCGTGTGACTTTTTCTGTTCTCAAAAATTAAGAACCAATTACCCGATCAACGGTTTTCATCACCAGAAGAGGCTGTCGAAGAGTATGAATAACAAGTATCTGACGTCACCACCGGAGGAGAAGTATTTACGAGTTGGATACCTGTGATTATGTTAAGAAAGAAAGAAAAGAAAGCTGTTTATTTCGACCACCTATATTATAACCTGACGTACCTATTTCGTTATCCGTAGTAGGTAGGTGATAATCGATATCGATACATTCATCTTGTATCCTCATAGGTACATCACTAAGGGAGTAGCGATGTATTTTGGATAAGCGAGTAACAGCCATTGCATTATCAACCTTATTCTTTGCTGTTAGAGACTATAACAAAAATCGTTAGCGACAGCGCCATCTGTTGTTGAGTGGCTTTGTTTTTTTGGGTAATCAAGTAACAGCCATTGCATTATCAGTCTTATATCTATTTAATAGAGACTAAAATAAAAATATTTTCTAAAGCGCCATCTTTTGCTGAGTAGAATTTAATTTTTTATTACTATTTATTTTATTGAATTTTAAACCATGTTCCCATAGTAGCTAAGGTTTTATATCCTTTAAATTAGTTTTATGGTTTTATGTCTTTTTGACCGTTCTCTTTCAACCAATTATAACTTTTATTTCTAAGTGTGCTAGTTTTACACGTGTGAGTTTAACTACACTTGGTTTCATAGCAAAAAGTCATCATGCTATTTCTATTGTTTTTTATGTTCTGTGGCAGCCAGTGTCTTGGTGACACTTCCGCCTGGTAGTGATCTGGAGCAGTCGAACTATCTATAGATCGTAGCAACGGTCTTTAGTTGATTCAACTGTTAATTATGTATTTATACTCTTGTAAATAATTGTATGTTCTTTTTGTTATGTTATAAATTAAATAAATAATGCTAGACATTTCACATAGCGCTATCTAGCCCCAAACTAAGCAGAGCTTGTACTATGAGAACCAGATAACTGATAAAATACTTTTTTTTAAATACATCATACTTTTAACATATAGAAATACTTACCCGGAACAAATATCTACAGATCATGCAAACATTTGTTCCACGGCGGGAATCAAACCCGCTACTTCCTGCGTCTCAGCTATTCGCCCACTGCGCCACGGAGGTCATAATTTATTTAGTGTTCAAATATTACCTACATCCATAATTTGTTATCGCTCGTTATACTAAACTCAATTTCTGTGGTTTAACATAAATACTATATTAGACGCCAACGCTCCTGGCAGACGGGGTCATAAAACAGAACAAGCGACGATGATATTGCTATCACGCTCTTGCTGCCCTTCCGGAAGCCGTTAGTGATGCGCCGAGTGTCTATCGATAACACTAATTACCAGTAATTGTCTAAAAAATAAAACAAACATGTTTTCATCACTATGTTCTGAAAGTTGGTAATTATAAACTCTATAACGGCTCCGTAAATGCGACTTACGGCCCTAGAGCCGTAATTAAATTTTAAAATAGGCTCATTTCATTCGCATTAAGCTAAAACTAAATACACTCTCCATGACAAACCCTTATTTATATTATAAGAAAAAGGCCATAGTAAAAAAACAATGGATCAGGAACGCAATTTTTTTTAGCAACAAACTGTTTTACAAATACATTTTTAATGTCTTCGCATTTCAAGGATGTACTACCAATTCTGCTACAGTATTTTTCAAACTTTCGCGATCACTGTACATAATTATTGATTAAAACGGGTATTTATCGCGTATGTACCTTTTTTATTTGTTATCCCGACGTTTCGGCTGTGTTGCAACAGTCATGGTCTCGGGCTGACTGGAGTACTTGGAGCTACCGTCGGGACGTGCGGATAGCTGCAGCATCTACCCTCACTTGGTCTTCAGAATTAGAAATGTCCTCGTTCATATTACGACACACTACACTAAAAGGTACATACGCGATAAATACCCGTTTTAATCAATAATTCTGCTACAGGCTCTTATCGCGTCAGAAAATAAGTCCTCGTATCAAGAGGAAGGCTGCGGGTTCAAGGCCCTCCTAGGCTTGAAAATTTTTGAGATAGTTTTAAAAATCTTGGAATTTTCTGTAAGTGTTCGGAATACTAAAAATACTTCGCATTTGTAATGAAAATTTATATCTCATACTCGGGTAAGCGATCTATTATACACCCGAGTAGGGTTGCCAGGCGTCTGGATAAAGCTGAACACAGTCAGGCTTTTTGGTTGCGTGTCCAAATCAGACGGTGTCCGGCCTGTCTGGCTTTTTAAATTCCTCTCGCGATGGTCATCGGCGGGCGCGGCGGCCGCATTTATTGTTGTTTCTTTAAAATTTAAGATGTTACGGTAAACTAGTTGTTGCCCGCGACTTCTCACGCGTTACACTACTAAATGTGTAGGTAACCTAAACATAAAGCTAAACTCGCTGTTATCACTTGACACACTTGATGGATAAAAGATAAAAGGCCTATGTGGTAATCCAGGTTATAATCTACGTACATACCAAATTTCATCGAAATCGGTTCAGCCGTTACGACGTGATTGAGTAACAAGCAAATAAATAAACAACCATCCAAACTTTCACATTTATAATATTGGTGTGCTGAGAAAAAGCATTTTTTAACTAAAAAAAATGTTGTGTTTTACTAAGACTAACAAATTAAGGGTGTCCGGCTTTTTAACCCTAAGTCCGGCTAAACTGGCTGGTCCGTCCGGCTTTTCGGTTTTAAGACCTGGCAACTTTACACGCGAGATATTTTGGCGTACATGCGCGGACGGTAATTGTTCAGAAGATCAAATTCAATAGGTAATATTATGTAGTTGTAATCAACGGTGTTATTGTATCCGTTCCCGGAATCCATTATTTGTTCACTATATTACGGCCCTTGTTTAACAATGTAGTATTATTGGTTAGCCCCGCCTGCCGCAAGTCTAGGCCTAGTATATAGTGCCTAGGTTCTAATTGGTTTTCTTATTATCATTGTTAGCGGCTAGTTTCTCCTTGCAAGACTGGTAAAGGTCGTCTAGATTGAACGCCGCCTTTGTATTGTCTTTGGAGAAAAGAAATCTGGAAACAGAAATATCATATATTCATTTTGAAATAAAAAAGTTCAACGTTCAATAAACCACTAAGGGGCCGTCCATTAATTAGGTGAAGTGTTTAGGGAGGGGGGTGGGGGTGGGGGGTCCAGTTGAATCTCGTCCAATCTCACATGGGGGCGAGAGGGGGTCTACGAGAGAAGCAATCTACGCATTTACCCTATCGTCACTCCATCTAGCCGAAGGGAGCCCTACACTCCGCTTGCCTAGACGTGATCTCCACTCCAGAACACGTTTACCTCAACGGTTATCGGTTCTGCGGCAGATATGACCGGTCCACAGCCACTTCAGCTTGCTGACCCTCTGAGATATGTCGATCACCTTGGTTCTCTGTCGGATAACTTCGTTTCGAATTCTATGCTCCAGAGAAATAGCATAGCCCTTTCCATAGCTCGCTGATCGACTTACAGTTTGTGGAGCAGTCCCACCGTAAGTGTCCAGGTTTCGGCTGCGTAGCTCATCACAGGTGGGACGCACTGGTTAAATACTTTTATCTTTAGGCATTGTGGGATGGGTGACGAGAAGACCTGACGAAGTTTCCCAAACGCTGCCCAGCCCAGCTGAATTCGCCGGGATTGCTTTTTTCTCGAGATTGTATCTACCCAATCGCAGAGTCTGACCAAGATAGACATAGGTACTTACTCCTTCAGAACCTGTTGATTTTTTTTTCTATTCCTTATCTACGAAACGTCTTGAAAGTGTCCCAACCTTAAGTCTTAACGGGATTATCTTAGACAGAGTATATACATTTAAATATCTTGGGCACGTTCTCACTACAGACCTCAAAGACAATGAAGACATCGAACGGGAGCGGAGGGCGCTGTCCGTGCGTGCGAATATGATTGCTCGCAGTTTTGCGCGTAGTTCAGACGGGGTTAATCTGACTATATTTCGGGCGTATTGTACCTCTCTGTACTCGTGCAGCCTGTGGGCGAAGTATACGCAGGCGGCGTACAGCGCACTCCGCGTCCAGTATAACAATGCACTCAGGGCGATGCTGGAGCTGCCACGCTACTGCAGTGCGTCAGGGATGTTCGCGGCGGCGCGGCTCGACTGCTTCCATACCGTCATGCGCAAGCGAGCCGCGTCCCTGGTGCGCGGGCTGCGGGCCAGCGCCAACACCGTCTTGGCAATGATAGCCGGCAGAGTAGACTGCCCGTACACCGGACATTGCTGTCACAGGCATGTTCTCAAAAACCCTGTATAACATTAGTTTACTTATTGTGTTGTGCGCTTTCCTATATGAGCTACATAATTGCTTGAAATAAATGCATTTTAATTTTTTTTCTTTTTTTTGTCCTTAATTTATTTGTCTTTTAACAATACTGACAAGGCTCCTTTACAGTCGCAACTTGTAATATCTTTTTTTTTGACATGAAATACATGAATTACGATTTAGCATTCACATTGATTGACTTATTTGATATTGTTTTGATTTATGTATTTATGTTATAATTTTATTATTTTAAGTTGACATTCTTTGTTAAAGGGAGACCGGAGGGACCACAGAACATAGGAAAAAGGGTTAGAATGGCGTTGAGAGCTGGGTACGCGCGCCACGCATTTGAGCAGACGCTCAAAACCGCAAGATCGAGCCGCTAGTCACTCGCGATCTCAAGACGAAAAGGTACTGCGAAGCGCTGCGACAAAATTTTATGAAAATGCCGTCATGTGCGGTAATTACTTGCCGAGCAAGAAGCCAAGTGTCTAACGTAAACAAAGGAGGCGTTTCTTTTCATCGGTGAGTAAAAAATCTTCTATTAAATACGATATTTTAGTTAAAATCTCACAAAATGTCATTCAAAACAATTCTTTTCGCAAAAATATACATTGCGTGCTGCATGCGCTCGTTATTTTCATCACGTCATTAAGAACACGTAATGTAGTGCGCTGCAACGCGGTACTAGCACTAGTGCTGGGCGTAGCAAAATACGATATCGATAGATTCTTCTAAAGCAAATAATGTGGCCAAATACATTTTATATTTTATGCATGAAATATAGTAATTTGCATACGTCATGTTTTATTAATATTATGTAACACGTAGTAACACTGTTAAATTATATTTTTTAGTTAGTTTTTTGGCAGAATTGTCTTGTTTCAAGCAGTTAGTTTTTGTTTGTTATTTTGTTAGAATCTTTATTTGTTTACGTATATCTTACTTGTTTTAATTTTCACATCAGTAATTTTTCTGGATTCCATACTTTTATGTGTTATTCTAATAAATTTCAATGATTTTAGTTTCCCGAAGGATCCGGCAGTACGAGCACAGTGGATCGCTGCAACAGGCAGAGCAGACTGGATTCCTACTAAACATAGCACCATCTGCTCTGCACATTTCACAGAAAATGATTACGACATAAAAACATCTGGGAAGAAGTATTTATTGGGCAATGCAGTACCGTATGAAAAAATCGTAATCATTCAGTCTTTTGTAAGTAGCACTTTGGTTTTTCAGTTACATTAACTAAAGAAAATTATAAATTATACCAAAGACTTCTATGTTTTCTATCCTGGACTGGTAGCGAGAAAAAATTAGTATGTAGAACCGTTATGGTGTCTTGCTGCAATTTAGGTGAAGGGCTGACAGCCTGGCACTAAAAAGATACAGATGTCTGAATCTAAAATTTACCTCAGTATTTTATCATTCATCTGTCTATCATGCATGAAGAAAACGTCTTAACCGCTCTGCATGTTCCGTAGGAGATAAAGGTGTGACTATAATATGTATGTATGTACTTTATACATATTTTCAGGCTCAAATAAGGACTTCATTGGATGAAAAAAATTATAACAAATTAAATAATATTCAACCACTTAAACGCAATCTTAGCGAATCTACAATGAATGACGACGCCGATCAGAAAATTATAAAACGGGTAAAACTACAGGTATTTTTTTTTTCTGTTTAAAATATAAGAATTTATTTAGCTCAAGTTAAAACACGAATATAACCAACAAATTATGTATTGACCTAGGATACTGAGGACAATGTACCGTCAACTTCAGGGACACTAACAATAGAAAGTTGCGAGGATAAATCACAGGTATTATTTTTAACTTACAATTTAATTAAAATGAAAGATTTATTAAATTTTAAATATCACCTACTAGCTTCCAGCCTCTAATGCGTCAACACCAAGGAAAAGAAAACTCAAGCAAATACTAACTACTAAAGATGCTGTTATAAAAAGACTAAGAAAACAGATAAAAAAAATACAAGCGCAAAACCGTCGACTAAAGAAAAAGGTATTTAAGATGGATGACATAATTAATGACTTAGAAAAGAAATGTTTACTAACACATGAGGATTTGAGTACACTGAAAAATACAAATTTGCAGGTGATTTAATTTAATTTGTTAAAGTGTGGTATTTGTTAAAGTGGTATGTTTATAACATCACCAAATATTCATTTTTATTTGGATCGTGCTGCAATAACTAAAAGTCAATGTTTTTTTTTCAGGTGGAAGATTTGTTTGATCGCTACATCGCTAAGAATAAAGCTGGTGGTGGTGTTACTAAACAGCAGTATTCACAAGCTCTTCGCACGTTTGCACTTACCTTACACTATTATTCACCGAAAGCATACAATTACGTGCGGGATACTTTCAATACATGCTTGCCTCATGTACGCACGCTGCGAAAATGGTATTCAAGTATTGATGGAGAACCCGGTTTTACGAGTGAATCTTTTGCAGCCCTTAAGGTAAAATCAGAGACAACAAAATATCCGATTATAGCTGGGCTTATGCTTGATGAAATGGCTATTAGACGTCGAATTGAGTGGGATGGAATGAAACTCAACGGTCACGTAGACATCGGCAGCGGCTTAGAAGGGGACTGTGTAACGGAGGCTAAAGAAGCATTAGTTTTTTTGGTAACTGGCATAAACTGCAATTTCAAGGTACCTGTCGCATATTTTCTCGTTGATGGAGTAACCGGGGTTCAAAGAGCAGAGCTGGTGAAACAATGTCTCGAAAAGATCCATGAGACAGGAGTAAAAATTGTTTCCCTTACATTCGATGGATGCGCATCAAACATAGCCATGTTAAAAAATCTGGGCTGCAATTTTGAAAATCAAAAAATGACATTCGAAGATCCAGTCACAAAATATCCAATCATGGCAATATTAGACCCGTCACATATGATAAAATTAATACGTAACGCATTTCAGGTACCTACATAAATCTTTATATATATATAAGTATTATATATATAGAAATTATCTATCTATCTATCTATCTATAAGTATTTATATATGTCAAACAATACCTACTGATTTTAATAATTAACTAGCTTTGACCCGCGGCTTCACTCGCACTAAGTTTTAGGTTTTACACTTTAAAATCCACTTTCAATCTTATGTACAGTAAGCTGTCTCGTTACTTCCAACCCTCTCTACCTTGCGTTCCTCTCGTCCCTCTTTCCCTCCTTTATACCCCGTCCCTCACATCCCTTACGTCCCTGTCTCCTTTCTTACGACATGCTCTCGTCTCTCACGTCATGTCCCTATTGCTTTTCGAGACCCATAGTCCCTTCTTCCCGTGACCCTCGTGCTCTTATTCCTACCGATTCCCATCTCGTCTCGTCTTGTCCCGATCGTGTCGTCGTACGTTGTTTGTATTGTAAGTCCCTTACGTTATCTCGTCCCTCCCTCTTCTCGCCTTCCAGTACATCCCATCCCCCTAGTTCCCCTTCCCGCTCGTAAGTTCCTTCTGTCCCTCCTAATTACTGCCCCCCCTCCGTGTGTCTCTTCCTCTGGATTAATATGCGTATGAATAAGAAGTGTTCTTTCGTAATTTACAGGTTTACAAAATATTAATTGACGAAGATGGAAATAAAATAGAGTGGTCGTACCTAGAAGAACTGAACAAACTTCAAGAAAAAGAAAAATTTCATTTGGCAAATAAGTTAAAGACATCGACACATTCATTACCATAATCAAAAAATGAAGGTGAAACTGGCAACTCAGTTGTTTAGTTTGAGCGTAGCTGATGCAATAGATTTTTGCCGAGAAGATCTTAAAATACCAATTTTTCGCGAAAGTGCACCAACGACACGATTTTTGAGAACAATAAATAATCTTTTTGATATTTTTAACTCAAGAAGCATGTCACAGTATGGTTTTAAGAGAGCTGTAAATAAAAGAAACGCAACCGTAACTTTTGAGTATCTCGACGAGGCAATCAAATATTTATCAAAATTAAAATGTGACAAAGGGCCACTACTAACTCAAAGTCAACGAAAAGTCGGATTTTTAGGGTTTATTGCATGTGCCGAAGCTGTCAGACATTTTTACGAAACTCTGATTCTAAATGGTGAATTAATTTTCTTTCCATTTTATAAAACCAGCCAAGATCACCTTGAATTATTTTTTGGGAACATAAGGTCACATGGCGGTGCGAATAACAACCCTACATCAAGGCAATTTAAAGCTGCGTATAAAAAAATATTGGTCCACACCGAACTCAAAGATTTTGGAAATGGAAACTGTGCTGCATTAGAAAAAATATCATTTTTAAATTGTACAGCAATTGATAGGATAAATTTGACCACTCAATCTGTTGAAAAAGCTTGTGACGAAAAGTATGACTCTGAAGATAACGAAGAAATGCCTGTCAATTTATGTTACACTGATTTCAGCGCGCAAGTTATTGGTTACATTGCAGGTAACGTAGTCCATGCATTGATTAAAAAACTTAAATGTGAAATCTGTGTTGGTGCACTTTTGTCAGATTCAAGAGATTCTATGCACAAATTTATCAATAAAAAAGACAAAGGCGGATTGATATATCCATCCAGTGATGTACTTAAAATATGCAAAAGTGCAGAAACTGTCATACGGCAGTACACGGACACATTAAAAAATATAAAAAAAAATATTTTAGTCAACAAAATATTACGGCATTTTGTTGGTACTAGTACTACACTGTTTGATGACATATCATTTCACCAAATTGGTGAATTCCCAACTTCTAATCATGTCACCGATTTAATCAAAGTCGTTATTGAGAAATATTTAGATATTCGTATACATTTTTTACTAAAAAATACTTTAGAAAAAATGACCAAGCGACAACTTTTAACTAAATACATTTTGTTTCAAGGGCAATAAATTGTATGTAATCAATAAACTATCTAACAGTTAAAAGTATTTTTTTGAACGCTACTACATTCCCCTCCTATCCCGCCAGCCATCCTGCTCCTCCCTTCCCTCACGTCCGTCCAGTTCCTACCTTCCCTCACGTCCGTCCCGTTCCTCCCGGCCATTCCGACCTACAGTCTCTTCCTTCCCTCTCGTCCTTCCCCTCTGTCCCTCGCGGTTATCCCGTTCCTTGAGGGATCAAGTCGCTCTTGCCCCTCCCAGTCTTTCGCTCCTTCTTGGCTCTCCTGTTCCTCCCAACCTTGCCCTTTCAGCTTTCTCGACGCACCCGGTTTTCAGTCCAGTCTCTCAAATACAATCTTATTCCTAACTTTTCCTTTTATTGTTACTGAAACACCCCCTAAGCTATGACACGCACCGCACTATAACTGACACCCTGTATATAGATTTTTTGGGACCTCGTAATCGTTTTCAGAACATCTTACCAACATTATTTCAGCACAATCACACAAACATAGATTTTTATTTACTGTAGCTAAATGAGTTTTCCCATAGGAATGAAGTATTTTTCACGATAAATCTGTATTTTAATCCCAGTCATAGTAAATCTATATATCAAATTGTCAAAATACAGTAATACACAGTCTTATCTGAAATCACACTGAACATTGACTGATGACGACTTTAGTTAACCGTTGATGCTCTGCCTACACCATGGGGGATCCAGACATATGTAAGTTTTATTTTACTAAATTACTTTACTTACTAACTATAGATACTATAATCCATAAATTCGATATCGATAATTCAGTTTATCGTAGTCATATCACTAGTGTAGTTTACAAGCGCACTCACACAAATAAGCAATAAACTACATCAGTATGCGTGTATGCGCGTGATTCGTTCTGTTTGAAATCGCGTGATTTCCCGGCGCTAAGATTGGCTAGATTTGAAATTGCAAATGTGTGCGTAAGCTTCATGTTTATTGCGTACAGATGTAGTGGCGGTGAAAGGTGGGGATGGAATCGGCGACACTGGTTTTCATACGAATGACGCACTATCGCCATTCTAACCCTTTTTCCTATGTTCTGTGGGAGGGACAATCGCCCATACAACACGTACTACCAAGATCATTTCTAATTGGAGCATATTTCTACCTTAATAAGGTATTATTTTAATTTGAATAGTATTTATCTAGGTTTCCAACCATATATTAGATCAAAATACTTACCTAAAATGAAATAGAAGCGTATCGCATTCTGCATGTTTTTACGTCATAAAAGACCTGTTTTCAACCTAATTGTTTCGTATTAAAAACAACAACATCATACGTATCCTAGTCATGGGAACATAGATTATATCGTCTAGTTACAAAATAACAACACAATGAGAAAAATACAACAAGTTTTCAGTCATCATTTTTGGTATTACGGAACACGGTCAAAATATAATCAAATTTAGAATCGTTCTATTGCCATCACTGTCGCTCTGCGTGGCTAAACTTTGTCACTAAACAAGGATAGCGATATTCAGGCCGAAGTTTTTGACGCGGCCGAATTGAAGTTGCGCTCGGGGTTCGCCGGCGCGTTAATATAACTTAATTAGTCCCGATACCTGTCTGTTTGAGGGACTGTAATGTTACTTTTATTGATATATTCTAAATATGACGTAACTGAGTGTTATTTAATGTACCTACAGTGGAAAATAAATGAAATGAAACAACCTCGAGAGGAGTTCCAGCGACTGCAGTAGGCTCTGGGAAAACACGATCATGATTTTGGTTTTATATAAGTTCATTCCCAGGCCGATGCGTCTATAAGCAAATTTGAAATTAATACAAATTTTGAACAATCTCACGTGAGATAAAGGGAGAGCGGGGGGGGGGGGATTGAAACAAATCTCGCGACATCTCACCAGTGGGGGAAAGGGGAGGGGAGGGGGCAAAAAATCATCAAAATCGTCTGTTTTAATTAATGGACGCCCCTCTAATAACTACACAAAAAAATACAGTTTAAGAGTAGTAGTAGTTTCCTTGTAAAAGGGCTCGCCCGGGGAAGTACTACCACCATACCTATTTCTGCCGCCAAGCAGAATTGATGTGTTTCCGTTTGAAGGGTATGGTTGCCGGTGAAAATACAGCCACATGAGGCTTAACTCTGGAGGGCTGTCACTGTCCAGATATGAAATATGAATTTTTAAGTAGGTATTGGATTTCCGTCCACCTGGACGGAAATAAAAAATGACTACACTGGAGCGTCTGCTCCGTGGCATATTCTGTATTTTTTTAAACCAACTTCAAAAAAGTAGGAAGTTCTCAATTCTGTTGTACTGTATTTTATTTTTGTTTGTGTGATATGGGTCGCATATTTTGTACCTACAATAAACGGATTTTATTTATTTACACCTGTATGCCGCAAGTTGATGGACGCAAAGCAGTGCATCGTAGGGCACGTTCTGTAATGGTTACCACTTAACATCAGGTGGGCCATATGCTTGCTCCATCTCCATGTGGTATAAAATAAGGCTACTCTTTGATGTGAAACATCTATAGGCGCGCCTCGGCAGTGAAACCAACTCGTATGCCATCACGCCGTGACGGCATACGTCCAACAGGTAAGATGTCGATGATTAGGATTATTTTTCCCAAGACCCAAGTCCTTCAGCCCGTGTAGAGCCACTGCTGGGCATAGGCCTCTCTTTGTTTCTGCCATTCTTCCCGATCCTGTGCCAGTCTGAACCAAGCACGACCCACGGTCTTATGGATGTCGTCGACCCATCTCGCTGGTGGACGTCCCATATTTCGATGCCCAGTTCTCGGCCTCCACTCTGTTAGAGCCTTAGTCCACCTGTCGTCACTACGTCTGGCCAAGTGTCCCGCCCAACTCCACTTGAGCCCCAATATTCGCTTGCCGACGTCTTGTACTTTAGTCTGCTTGCGAATTTCAGTATTGGGAACTCGACCTAGGAGTGTGATGCCGAGCATGGCGCGCTCCTCGGCTCTCTGTGCTACACTTATTTTGTACACAGCCTCCTTCGTGAGCCTCCATGTCTCGGCACCATAAGTCATAGTTGGCAGAACACATTGGTTATAGAGACGATATATATATATAAATAAATATTGCTTGACATTTCACACAGCGGTATCTAGCCCCAAACTAAGCGAAGCTTGTACTATGGGAAACAGATAACAGAACACTTATATACTTTTTTTTTGTAAATACATACTTATAATATATAGAAAAACATCCAGACCCGGAACAAATATCTGTAGATCATGCAAACATTTGTCCCGCGGCGGGAATCGAATCCGCTACCTCCTGCGTCTCAGCTGGCGACTCTGCCACTGCGCCACGGTCTAATGTATTCTAATATTAGTACTAACTTGCTTAGTTTGCCAGTGGTGTCGGGCTGCGGCCTGCGCGCGCGCTCCCCCCCATCCGCCAGCAGCAGCAGCGTCGGCAGCTGCCGGCTGGTCGGCCCGTCCTGCACGCGGTACTTGGCCGCCGCCTCAGGGTATCTAAAGAAAGAAGACATTTAATCTGCATCATCATAACATGTATTGTATCTGCACAATAATACCACAAAATTCCCCAGAGCCTGGAGACTAAAGTCTTCAACCAGTGTGTGTTGCCAGTGATGACCTATGGCACTGAAACGTGGTCCTTTACTCATGGTCTCATGACCAAGCTCAAGGTCGCTCAACAAGCTATGGAGGGCTATGCTCGGGGTTTCTTTGCGTGACAAAATCCGCAGAAGAACTAAAGTTGCCAACATAGCTCTCAAAATTAGCAAGTTGAAGTGGCAATGGGCAGGCCACATCGCTCGCAGAACCGATAACCGTTGGGGAAGAAAGGTTCTCGAGTGGAGACCACGGACTGGAAGACGCAGCGTAGGCCGGCCCCCCACAAGGTGGACCGAAGATCTAGTAAGAATCGCGGGGAGCCGTTGGGCGCAAACGGCTACCAACCGCTCGTTGTGGCAATCTAAGGGGGAGGCCTATGTTCAGCAGTGGACGCGCTCCGGCTGATGATGATGATGAATAATACCACAGATCTGAATTCAATAGATGCGAGTTCACCTACATTGCGTCTTTTATTTATTTATTTAAAGATACACCAACATTACACATATTTCATCTCTTCATAGCTATACTAATTTTCCATTTCTTTATTTTCTCGATGACAGTTCTAATTTGATAGTTGTAGTGTTGTGACCAAATAAGTAATGATATCGATCGCATATACACGGTGTCCTTTAAATCACAGTTCTCCCAGAACAAACGTTGCTCAGACCATGCTCTAATAACTGTTTATAGCATCAAATAAGAGAATAAAAACAAAAATCTAGATCTTCTCAAATAAGTCTAATTTTGTTCAAATACTAACCGTGACATAAAGTTCATGGGTACGCCGCGCCGTAGCGTATTACCTACTCCTTAGTTAGATATTATCACAGACCAATATAATTTAAATAGACTGACAGTCTCAAACAAGATAATGTAACTCGATATTTGATTACCTGCTAGGACGTGAGATGTCGCTATGAGTTACAAATCGTTAAATATATGCCAACCTTTAGCTTACTACCGCTCATAATGGTACGAAGAAAAATAAATGGCGCTATTTCCAATTACACGTGCGCGATAATATTATTGCGGCGTTGTGACCTTTACGTTGTGCGAGGTTGCCGCTCTTCAGTTTCGTTAAAACTTTAGTCTCTAGCAATTTTTAGAGATTGGCGCACATTTTCTCGGAATTGCCAGAACATGAAAGTTTCCGTTAAAATAGGGATTTTTTAGGAAAGGAAAGGATAGATATCTTTTATTCATTACATACGTCTATGATCGTACCATTATCACTTAAATGCGGAAATACCTACATATTTATAGTGATGTACAGTTAAGTAGAACACTTTTTGAAAGAAAATAAAATTAATTTGTAAGTACTCGGCAAATGCATACCTACTACAAGATAATACGTTCTATTAATTTGAACTGGAAACATAACTACTAAAATAATGAACTCAATACGTACACAATATGTACATACATTATGTACATCAAAATATAGAGTTACTAGTCGCGACTTTTGAGAAGTGAGGCTTGGCAACACAGCATGTAACAAAATTAGGTATAAAAAGCGTGACTTTGCTTGCTTCCTGGCTGTCAATGTCAGTCAGTTCACGGTTCTCTTTCGTTCCCTTTGTTTCGGACTTTGTGTTAAACGCCATCTAGGTAAAAACGATGTGCTACCTTCCCACGCCATCTGTGATTATATGAAAGTGGTAAATAATCAATATAAAATAAAATCGTTAAATCTTATTATATGGACAATATTACTTATTCTAAAAAATATTGAAATATTTTGGTGTGTTTTAGTGGAAGTTTATTTTTATTTGTTGGGTGCAATGGCCGCTATGAAAGTTTTCAGGCTATGAGACAGCGCCATCTACAAATAATACGGGATTTTGAGCTTTTTGCGGGCTACGATTTCTAATATGGACATTGACAGTCTATTGATATTACTAGTCTCTGATATTATTATGTACCTAGTAGGTACCGGTCAGTGCGCTGACTGTGTTGTAGGGCGTAATGTTAAAATAGACGTTTTAAGTTCGCAACTTTTTATATTTTTCAAAGACCAATTTCGTTTTGTTTTTTTAATTTGATGCTTTAAAATGTTAGTAGACCATGGTCTGAACAACGTTTGTTCTGGGAAAACAGTGATTTGAAGGACACCGTGTATTTATTATCTTTTGAACAAAGACAAATACAACAAAAACATTCAAATATATTTTTTCAAGGTGGGAACACTCAATGGCCCACCGCCATTTTGTGTTTGTTTTAATCTGTCGCTCGCAACAAGACGGTCCAGTCGCGCGCGCTATTTCGCAATGAGCGCACGTATTACGAGAAGCCGGTTATTTTCGTATCAAAAGTTTTTACAAGTACCCTCATTTGTGCGATCCGAAAATGGACGAGGTCTCCAGGCCTCGCTCCAGAATTAGTGACATGAGTGAGGATGCAGTGCCAGAGAGCATCGTGTGTGGGTTAAAAGAATTTAACTCACATGAGTTAGCATTTTCTGAAAGCATGAGTGATATAACAAGACCCGAGAAAAGAAGTAGAATTACGAGTGATGAGAGAGAGGGTGATGATAATGACGACAACGAAGGTTTCACTATGGTGAAAAAGAAATACAAGAAATTTAAGGAGTCGAGAGATCAAGCTCAGAAGAGAAACAACAACAGGAGTGACTCCGGCGGCGCCCTGAGGGGCTAAATGAGCAGCGTAAATCTTAGTTTGTTCGAAGTCTGTGTGTCATCGATTCAAGTTTTGCCTAAACAAATTGGAATGGCGAAGTTATTAAAAGCGGAGAATATACCAAATGTATCAGAAATAAGGTACAAAACGCCAAATAAAGTATTGATGAAATTTGAAAGCAGAGATGAAGCAATTAAACTTGTTAACAATGAAAAGTTTATGGAGTTAGGTTATAGATGCAGACTAACGAATGAAGTAAGCTTTAGTTACGGAGTAGTAAGGTACATAGAGATGGAGATGACAGAGGAAGAGCTAGCGAAATCATTTAAAAGTGAAGTCGAAGTTACTTCTGTTAAAACGCTGAAACGCATTACTGACTCAGGAGTATGGAAGGACAGCGAGTCGGTACGATTATGCTTCAAAAGCGCTAATCTCCCGCCCTATGTGTATGGGTATGGTTGTCGATTTCCTGTTGAGCCATATACATTCCCTGTTACAGTGTTCGGTGTGCTGGAAATATGGCCATGTGGCTCGTATGTGTCCATCTAAAAAAACAAAATGCCCCAAGTGCAGCGAAGAGCATGCCAATTGTGAAACCACTCAATACAAGTGCATCAATTGTAAAGAGAGACATATGGCATTTTATAAAAAATCCTGTTTTCCTGAAAGAAAAGGCTGTAAGACAGATTATGTGCAAAGAAAATTGCACTTATAAAATGGCGTTATTCAGATTTATGGAGAGGCAAAGAGATACTAAAGAAATTGAGACGCAAAATGATGAGAGGTGAAAGTGATACATCTTATTGTATACCTGTGAGGAGATGGGAATCATTACAACAAGGAAAAATAACTACCGAAGCGGAAATACACAATGCAGACTTGAGCGTAAAAGAGGTTGAATTTGAATGTCAAGTGGATAGTGAAGATTCTAGAAGTAGTGAAGAAGAAAACAGAGAAACAAATTCAATAAATCATCAGAAGTCTAAGAAAAAAGGAAAATCAAACAAGAAAGTAGTACCTCCGGTGTCACATCCATTAAATGAAAAGAAGAAAGAAACAAGTAGATCCATAAAAGAAAAGGAAAAAAAGAAGAAGACAGAAAAACACGGGGAAGAGACAGATAAGTTTAGATTTATGTTGAAAAAGTTGGAAAATATATTCTTTGCAAGAGGTAGTTTCGAAGAAAAAATCAAACTGGTTTTGAATTTATTGTTAGAAGAAATTATGAGCTTCTTTGTTAGGACCGTCAGCAATGGGGATATTATTAGAAAACTAATGAATCTCTGTTATGATGGATAACATTCATTCAAGAAACCGCGTTCCACGAGGCTCGGGGAGTTCTACTGCTCAATATCTAAATATTGGGCAGTGTAACTCTCGGAGCCTCCTCCCCAAAAAACAAGAGTTTGAGTTGTTATTGAATCAGGAAAAAATAGGAATATGTTTACTGAGTGAAACCTGGTTAGAGTGTGAAATAAACCTAAGAATTAAAGACTATAATGTATACAGAAAAGATAGGGATGATGGATATGGTGGCGTGGCTATCCTAGTACATAGATCCATTAGAACTCTACTGTATCCATGTAGTCTTACAAACTCTGGAATTGAGATTATTTGTGTTCAGGTTTTAAATTGTAAACATTAAGTACATAACATCAATTTATTGCCCAGGTTCTGTTAGAACATCACAAAATGATTGGGACGAGCTCTTTTCAAAATTTAGCGAAAAGTCTATTATAACTGGAGACTTTAACGGTCATCATTCAAATTGGTCCAATAAAGTTAGATGCCAGAGGTCTACAAATGCTTGACTCTAGTTTGGAAAATAATTTTGTGAGTTTAAACAGAGGTGAAATCACTAGGATTAGGCTCGTTAATGGTGAGGTACAAAAAAGCGCTCCTGATGTATCTTTTGTAACAACAGACATTGCAATTTTGATAAGTGCATGGCATGTCACAAAAGAGAATTTAGGAAGTGATCATCTATTTATTATGTATCGTTTGGGGTATCATGAATCCCTTTCTTACATAAAACGCCGTAATTTTAAAGTAGCTGACTGGAAGCAGTATCATGATACCTGCAAAATTAGCTTTTCCCTTACTGAATTGAATATTAGTACCAACGTGCAAACCATGTATGATAATTTTATAGAGACGATAAATCGTTCTGCTGATCAAAGTATACCATTTGTAAAGATATGTACGAGTCCAACTCAACAATTCAAACCTAAACACTATTGGTGCCCCGCTGTATCCCAAGCCATTGCAAGACGCCGTTTGGCACTAAAGAATTTTAGGAGAAATCCGACTCCGTATAATTTGAGCATTTTGAGTAGAAGCATTGCTGAGGCACAAAAAACTTTAAGACAGGCTAAATCAAAAAGTTGGAAGAGCTTTTGCGGAGAAATAGATGGTACCACTAGTTCTACTGAGATGTGGCGAAAAATGCGCTGGATGAAGGGTGTCAGAGGAAATAGAGTGCTTGCGACTGATGAGAAGAAAGAGTTGCTCTTGCGTTCTCTTGCCCCGGATTATGTAGAGCCTCACCCGCCTATTTTCAATTCGATAAATACTCAGCTTGAAAGTGATTTTACTCCGCAGGAGCTCTACAACTGTCTTAAGAAAAAAGACACTTCGCCAGGCGAAGATAACATAACATACTCAATGATTTATCACCTACCTATAGAAGGGAAACTGTTTCTGCTCGGAATGTTTAATTTAATTTTTAATCACTCTATTGTACCAGAACAGTGGCGTAGCATAAAAGTAATTCCTATACCTAAACCTAACACTGACAATAGTGATCCTACATTTAGACCAATTTCACTGATTTCATGTATATGCAAAAATTTTCATACAATGTTAAACAGGCGGATTGAATGGTATGTTAAAAGGTTTAAAATATTGCAAAAAACTACATCTGGATTTCGTAGAGGCCAGTCTAGTGTGGACTGTATAGTACGTTTGGTTTCACATATACAAATGGGGTTTGCTAAGAATATACCTACCTTGGCATGTTTTTTGGACATCGATGGTGCATATAATAATGTTTTGGTCGAACAATTGGTCCTAATGTTGGACAAGTTAAAGGTAGGTGCTAAAATATGTAAATATTTATATGAGTTCCTTAGAAGAAGGTATTTGAGAATTGAAGATGAGAATGACGACAACACTATTGTGAGGTGGACTGGTAGAGGTCTGGCCCAAGGAGACCCAATATCTCCTCTTCTCTTCAATATAATAACATCTGAAATATGTCAATCATTACACGTTAAGACCTTACAATATGCTGATGACTTTGCATTTTATGTACAAAACAACAATTTTCAGGAGTGTGTAAGCGATATGCAAAATTGTATTATTGGTGTTTCATCATTACTTGCACAAATTGGGCTTGAAATCTCTCTGACAAAAACTAAAGTTTGTGTATTTAGCAGAGGCCAAGGAAGATATATTGTGGATATAGTTATGGGTGGTCATTCCCTGCCAATTGTAGACTGTTTTAGATACCTAGGTGTTTGGTTTGATAGTTCACTACGATGGAACAGACATATCAAAGAAACTCAGGAAAAATCATGTAAATTAATTAATATTTTGAAAGTTTTGTCTGGTGCATCTTGGGGGGGTACATCCAAAGCACATACGAAGTATTTACATTTCTCTTATAAGAAGTAGAATAGATTATGCTTGCTTTATGTATGACAGTGCTGCGAAAACCCATCTGCTCAGGTTGGACAGACTCGACTGTCGGCATCATACACACCAAACTTTCTAAGAAATCCGTTCTTTTGTTTACAAAATGGGATTGCTTGCACGTGTAGCTGCAGACTGCTGTTAGTAGAAGTGAATTAGTGAAGTTAGTTTCTTTTTCTAATACAGATTTTACTTCTCTCCATTTAACGACAACTCTCTATAACGTCAAAATATGTTCAGTCCCTTGAGTGTCGTTATATAGAGTTTACACTGTATATACATATACTTTTACAATAAATATCGAAAGGAAATACAATGTTTACTCTGAAGAAGCCGCTAAGTATAGTTTGCAGACCTCATTTTTAAAAATAGCTAAAGATTTAGCATGTCTTATGGAAACGGGCAAGTCATTCCATAATCGGACAGCTCGTACCGTAAATGAGTTACTAAAGAAGTTGGAATTATGGGCTGGAGTTTTCAACTGGAGAGTAGTGGAAGAACGCAGATTGCGGGTATGGGATAGATTTAGGAATCCAAAGCATTGTTTTAGATACGGCGAAGAAGAAGAAGTAAATAGAATTTTATATAAAAGAGTTAGATTACCTTCCAACATCCAGCTTGCCGAACTTCAAGTTGTCTAGCGCGTAGCTAGCAGACAGCTCCGCAAACACCGGGGCGAAGGTGACGCAAGCCGGATGCCATGCAGCATACAGGCAGACCAGCCACGTGGTGCCCTTGTGCTTCTTCAGTTCTTCGTCCAGGGACTGCGGCCCGCGGAAGTATGTCACGTGCTCGGGGCCCGAGTACGTTGGTTCCGGGAAGAGTAGGCTCACGAGGATGATAAGAGCTCCGTATGGAAGGCCGTACCTGGAATTGGGATTTTTTACTTAACGTCTTTTTTTTAAGCTATCATTTTTAGGGTTTCGTACCCAAAGGGTCAAACGGGACCCTATAACCAAGACTCCACTGTCTGTCCGTCTGTCACCAGGCTATATCTCATGAACCGTGATAGTTAGACAGTTGAAATTTTCATTGATGATGTATTTCTTTTGCTGCTATGATTTTTTTGCTTGATATTGATAACGGCAACAGGTAGACGCTTGAAATATTCACAGAATATTTAGTTATATATCCACTTTAAAAATAAATAATTAAATTAAAATAAAACAAATATTTAAGGGGGGGCTCCCATACAACAAACGTGATTTTTTTTGCCCATTTTTATAGATAATGGTACGGAACCCTTCGTGCGCGAGTCTGACTCGCCTTGGCCGGTTTTTTATTTAAGCTAGCCTTGACATGCATATGACGCGGGCTGCCAATGTACGTCGCCGGTACAATTGTCAATCGGCCATCATCATCTACCTATGTATGAGAAAATAAATTACTTACCTCAGTATTTTTTTTTGCGTGAATATTTTCGATATTTTAATAGTTATTCTAGTATTCGGGCGGAGACAAATCCCACAAATCAAAGATTATCAAAATCGGTCCAGCCGTTCTTGAGTTATAAATGGTGTAATTAACCCGACTTGACAAAAGATTTGTATTTTTTTATGTTTGTAATGAATAAACTCAAACTTTTTAAAAAAATTGTTTCACCATTAGAATGCTACATTATCCCTGAGTAACATAGGCTACTTTTTACCCAACTGCGCAGGAGGGTATAGTTTTATTTAAAAACCACCCATGCGAAGATGCGGGCTGGTCAGCTAGTACATATAAATCCGAACTCGGGACTATAATTGCAGCACCCTGTAGGGAACACACCAACTTAAGCTAAATGTAAGACCTAAGAGCTGTTATGAATGACAATACATATTGGCAATAAATGAAATCAATGGCAATCAAACGGCATACCCTTCTCCCAAGTTATAAGAGTCATACCATCAGGCCTCTTACCATCGTCATGTATCAGACCGTTCGGTTCGAGAACGGCTGGTATGTTGATGCTGCAAAAAGCCCAGCGTTTGATATCATTAAGGCTAGCGTGATAATTATTATACTTTTGAGATTAAATGATTATTAAACCTATCCTATACATTTATAATTTAATATGCTGAGGTAATCTATATATGAAGATAGAAATGTAACGAGGTCCATAAAAAAAGTGCTTGAATTTTTTTTTAAAGTCGTAACTACACATAAAATTATTCCTTTGGTATTACAAACTTCATAGGCATTGAATGGTAACTGCTTACTACCAGGTGGACCGAATCCTTGTTTGTCATCCTAATGGTATAAAAAATAGGTGATAAAAAAATCTCTTGTAGGATTTAAGAACTTTTTATGAAAACAAGTGGCTGTAATCTTTAGCTTCCTGGCCTGGCCGAGCACAATTGAATAACGAGCTAATTATCGCAGGCACTCCCCTAAAACCCTTGAAATAGATGCTTATTATTTTTAGTACTAATCATGCCTCACCTTACATCTGCGTATAACCACAAAACGAGGTTCGCGAGCTTCGTATAAACGAATGAGGACGTCAGATAATTGACCATCGTCACACTTCCCGCCTTCTTAGTCCTCAGCATCACGACGATAATCAGGAAAAATAGAATTTCCGTTTCGCGACTGTCTAACTCACAATCGGACTCCGGGAACAAATTCGAGCAAATTACAGCTGTCCGCTTACAGATCATGTAGGAAACGCTCATTAGAATATTGACCCAGTAATAGGGCTTCAATAGTTGCCGCAAATCGGTTTTGAAAGACATGTTTCTGTATTATTTTTCGAAATTAATTCAATAAGAAACGTACACTCCCCTGAAATTCGTAAATTGATTTGACTGAATGAAGAATTTGCTTGCTGCTCGCAGTGTTACACGACATGGATGGCCAATGGCCACTCAGACACTTCACTATTGGTTGAATGGCCTCTGTGGCTAGTTGTTGCCACAATTATGCCAATGTCAAGTTGCCAGATTAAAAACGGTAAAACGATGGAGTTCCGAGTATTGCAATGGTTGGCCAGTGTTTACAGAGGGAGACTCAACCAGGATTTAGACTACAAGGTGATTTATTTATACCTAAAAAGCAGAGACAACACAATTAAGGACATGCAAAACACAAATAAATATGTATATGTACAAATACAGAACATCTAAACATAGAATTAGTGGGTCAAAATATTTACAGTTTTATTTTATTTACATTAATATATTTACATAGAAGGGCTATGAAAGGGGAGAACACGAGGGATAATATAGTTTTGGAAGAGAAAGGACGAGGGATTTCAGGAGGAAAGACATCATACAGAGATGGCCGTAGCCTAGAGCATGAGAAAAGTAGGTGCTCTACATTACCTTCATCCAAACCACATTCACATAGTGAATGGTCCCTAACTCTTATTTTGGCTAAGAAAACCGGCGTACAGACATGTCCTAAGCGGAGACGACAAATGGTTGACGTAGTCGTTTTGCTGGCTTTGCGATATTTAAAAAACCATGGTTTTGTTGGAATTTCGGGTTGAATTTCACCGAAGTGTTTTCCTTTCAAAGACCTGGAATCAAGCCACATACGGGACCAGGAAGTAGTTAGGTGGAAACTAGGGACTGAACAAAGGTCGTTCGAGTATATTTGAAGGTGGTCATGAGCCCCTGTCTGAATGGCCTGCTTTGCACATGAGTCCACTGACTCATTGCCAGGGATACCGGAATGACCAGGGATCCAAGCCAGAACTATGTTAATTCCAAGTTTATGACAGTCAAACAGAGCTTCACGAATTTTAAGAATGACAGGAAATCTGGATTTGGAACGAAAAGGGTTGGAGAGAATGGATTGAAGGGAACTTTTAGAGTCAGAAAAAAGTATTGAGTTTTGGAGATTGTGCGCTTTAATGTACATAATAGCTTCTAAAAGAGCTATTGACTCACCAGTAAAAACAGAAGTAACTGATGGACATTTAAAACTAAGAATAATTTTCCCAGACGGAATCCAGACAGCTGCACCTACAGGGCTAGAGTCATTAAGTTTAGAGGCATCTGTATAAATAGGATGCCAACCACTAAAATTCCTAGCCATCTGTTCATTAAATATTTGGCAAGCATAATGAGAGCCTTTAACAATACCAAAATCTAAGATTATGTTGGGTCTGAATACTAATGCCTCATATGGGGTGGAATACAGTGGGTCAATTTGACTCTGAATGACAGGGTGTGGGAGGCTTTTATATTTTCTGAAGCTACGAATAATTATACAAGGGATTTTATTTTGATAAAGGTCAATGTGTGGTTCTAAAATTTTAAACAAATCGTTTAATTTTGCCAACAGGGGGTGACTAGAATTTTGGATAATTTTAAAGAAAAAACGATCTGCAAGGTATTGTCTTCGAAGGGAGAGGGGAGGATCGACGCACTCCACCTGCATCGCATTTATAGGGGAGGACTTCATAGCACCAAGAATTATTCGAAGGCATTTAGACTGGATCCTGTCCAACATTCCTAGAGCCATTTTAGTACATGGATCCAAAAGAAAAGTAGCATAATCCATATGACTGCGTACTATTGCATTATATAATATTTTTTGACAATATGGATGAGAACCCCACCAAACGCCAGATAATGAACGCAGAATATTGACATTTTTTTCACATTTTTGTGAGATATAGTTGAAGTGGGGAACTCCTGTTAATCTAGAATCCAGCTTAACACCCAAAAATTTAGCACTGTTAATCTGTTGAATCAGCTCTCTGCCGATATACAGGTCAACAGGAGGAAGGGATCTTTTCTTTGTAAATACCACGCAACTACTTTTAGAAGCCGAAAGAGATAAACCGTGATCAACTAACCATTCATTTAAGAGAGTCAATGCAGTATTTAAGTTATCACGTGCATCGACTATGGAATTCGATTGAACGTACAATGCCAGATCGTCTGCGTATTGTAAAACTTGACATAAGGGGGAAATAGGTTGTTCTAAATCATGTGTATAAAGACTATATAATAAAGGACTGAGAACTGAGCCCTGAGGTAATCCCTTCCAAACACACGTAGCTGGTAGAAAATTGCCTTGGTTTTTGATCAATATTTTCCTCTCTACCAAAAGGTTATAAACAAAACGAACAAGCCTCTCAGGAATGCTCAGCTGACGAAGTTTATTCCTGAGCAATGGAAGCAGGACGTTGTCATAAGCAGCTGCAATATCAAGAAAAACAGCAATCAAAAACTCTTTCTTAGCTAACGCAATACGGATATCAGTTGTGATTATACTTAAGCTGTCATGAGTACTCATGCCTTTCCTAAAGCCATACTGTGATTTCGCCAAAATACCCTTGCTCTCAACGTACCATTCCAATCGAAATTTTAACAAGTGTTCCATAATCTTGGCTAGAACTGATGACAATGCAATAGGCCTATAGCTTGTTGAATCAGATGGCTTTTTTCCCGGTTTAAGGATAGGGATAATTATCTGAGTCTTCCACTCATCCGGAACGACTCCATATTCAAAAAAAACATTAATTAAATTTAAAAAGTATACTTTGACGCTATCAGGAGATTTAATTAAAAATGAGTACGGGATGCCATCTACACCCGGAGATGTATCCGTTAAACCATCTAAAGCTAGTAAAAGTTCATGAAAAGAAAATTTATCGTCTATATTGGAAACAGAAGGAAGAAATGAAGGGGGAATAGGAAGGCAGTCAAGGTAAGGGACGAAGTCAGGGGACAATCTATTGGCAAAGGCACCAACCCAAGAAGAAGGATCATTGGAAGACAGGTTTGGGATGTTACATGAACCTCTAAATCGCTTTATTTGCTTCCAGACTAACGATGGAGGTGCTCTAGGGGATAAATTTTCACAAAAATTCATCCACCCCTTTTTTTTTGAGAGTGAAAGAACTCTCCTAGCTTTTGAAGCCATATGTTGGTATTGTACGAATTTTTCGTTAATCATGGAAGCATTATAGGCCAACTCTGCACTTTTTCTCATTTTGACTGCTTTAGAGCAATCAGAATTCCACCATGGGGGGGAAATCTTAAAACGAGAACTGGCTTGTTTTTTAACAGGGATATTTTTATTTGCACATGAAAGAAGAGTATCTACAAATTTGGAATAGGCCGAAAGATAACTGTCAGTATTGTCTGTCTGTATAGGTAAAAGATTGACCGATAAGTTTTCTAAGTGAGAGGAGAAAGAAGGCCAATCGGCGTCAGTAAGTCGATATTTTAAACTGGGATTAAAGTTATATTCAGGGGAGGCACTGTTTGGGATGGTAATGAGGATAGGGAAGTGATCGCTGCCATAAGTAAGAGGCAGAGTTTGCCAGGAAAGAAGAGAGGAAAGGGAAGGTGAGCATACAGTCAAATCAATAACACTCAATGGGTCTTGTGAAGGCAAAGATCTACGGGTGATAGAACCGTCATTTATGACACAGAGATTGGCCTCGTCAAACATCTCTAATAGGAGACGACCAAATACATCACAGTGGCCCCACGAGGTGTGATGGGCGTTAAAATCACCTAAAAGAACAATAGGAGAGGGGACGGAAGAAATAACAAGTAGAATATCTGGTATAAGAGCAGAATAGGGGTGAGGGATATAAATAGAAATAAAAGATATATCAAATACTCTAACAGCTACTAGGTTGATGTCTAAGGAGTGAGAAGGGAGGGGGATTTGAGAGAAGGACAGGGTACGCCTGACTAACAGGGCACTACCTGCATGCCCGTCTGACCTGTCATCTCGGATACAGGAGTAGCCCGGGATCCGAAAATTGGATCCAGGCTTCAGCCATGATTCCGAGATGGCAATGACTGATGGGCAGAATTTAGAAATTAAATGAATGAGTTCAGATTTGCGAGCTCGAAGACTTTTCACGTTCCACTGGAGAATGGAGACTGGAACCATTGTTACCAGTTAATGCAAAGATCTGGGACAGTTTTTGGGCAACGTTGGACGGTAAGGATGAGTTGGTTGATGAACACAACTCGATTAAAATGTTCAATAGAGTTTCAATGAGGAAGCTTTGACGGTTGTCCGACACTGGGGCCGGGGTTTGGGACATAATGGCATGGCCATTAGGGAGGGATGAGGATGGAGTTGAGATTATTCCTTGGTGGGATGCTTTGTCATAGGATTTACCCAAGGGCACTTTAGGACGAGGTTTGGCATAAACATTTTTAACATAGGAACGGTATGTAGGAGAGTTGGTTGAGGTGGAAGGATCTTGTGGATCAAGATTAGTGGAAGAGAACATAGCCTGAGCAACCTCAGTATATGCTCTTCCAACCTTAGGGAAATTAGTCGCAGCTTCCTCATACGAGATTCCATTCTGGGACATAAGCATTTTAATAGATTTTTGTCTATCCTGTTCAGGACAGACCCTGCTAGTTGTATAATGTCGGCCTGAGCAATTGAGGCAAGACGCTTTAGACTCTTCCAAGTCACAGCTTTCACCCGTGTGTTCTTTAGAGCATTTAAAGCAACGGGGCTTGGAGCGGCACTGAGCTTTTACATGACCAAAACGACAACAGTTAAGGCATTGAATTGTTGGGAGCTGGTATGTTTCAACCGGTAGTGAGGTGTGGTATGAAAATACTCTTTGAGGCAGAACTTGACTTCTAAATGTGAGAACTACTGATTGAGTTGGGATCCAGGTCACTTTGCCATCATCATTTGATTTTCTGTTTAACCTACGGGCTTTGACAACAAATCCACAACCATTTGGAACTTCCAAGCTGGTTGCGAATTCCTCCATTGACATATCAACCGGGACATTTCGGACAAGACCCATTCGAGTGATGTTGAATGTCGGTATTGATGCAACATACTTGTACTGGGTAAGGAGAGTTGTATTATCCAGGAATTTATTAGCATCAGTTGCCGTGCGGAATTCTACAGAAATTCGATTTCTGCCAACTTGTTTAATTCCATCTGAACAAATGTTAGACACGTGATGATTGCTCAAGAACTGTCCAAATTTAATTGGGCGGATTGATGTTCCAGCTGACGGGTCGGGTTCTACTCTAGCAACATGAATAATGAATGGACCTTTGTCTGCGGTAGAGTATTCTTTCACTCCAATTACCATAATAGCATGCAGCCAAATTGTTTGGATGGAGGCAGCGGCCATGTCCGGGGATGTTATAGATTTTTTGTTTTGAGAAACAGGTGAACTTTCACCATCTGACTCCATTCTACGTTTAGAGCCTGAGCCTGAGCGTTTCTCCTCAGGAATCGTGGGTGAGATAATAATCTTATCTGGCGGATCCGGAGGGGGATCCGGAGGAACAACCTCCATCTTCCCGCCGAAACCCACTAAAGTTTAAGAGTTACAAACTAGTTAGTAAAATACAAAGTTACACCTTACCACCAATGCACCAACCCACCACCACTAAAATGAAATAAATCAACTTTGGAATGAGCAAGTTACTCAGCCAGAAAACAATTTAAAACTCAAAGGAATCTCGCTAACACGCTTACTCAATTCTAACCTCTGAACCTTGTATCGGCCACTCAGACAGAAAATGTTTTTACTGTAGTTGAAAAGAGATAGCATGTCAATGTCGTGGAACAGCTTAGGTGTATTTTGCAATAGTGCTGCCATCTAGTAGATCATCCACTACACCACTATACACTTAATGTCAAATATACTCTATGCTTATTGTGGTGGCGCGACAGTCGCAAGGTCTCAGCTTCGAACAACCATTCCGTAATATTAAGTACGCATTTACGTTCATTAGATGGCATTTCTGTGTGTCAATTATAGTTGTTCGCCCCGAACTGAGATGTCGCGAGTCTCCCATAAAAACTATTAGTTGTAATCTTTGACTATCAAAATAATGCCACGAAATGGATAACCAAGAGTTTGACCTACAGTTTCATTCAAATTACAGGTAACGGGAGTTCATGTAATTTGGTTTTTAAACTGTTTTGGGGTAGGAATTGCAGTTATTCTGGATTTCAGACTTTTCCCTATATTTGTGTCACTAGAGCTACACGCATACCACTGTGGGGTCACTGGTGAAATTTGAATTTTGTCAAAGTTCAGTTTTTATTATGGCTAATTATAATAACATAAAAACTACCGGGTTTAAACTAAAAATGGGGTCGATATTAGGTACTCACAAAGATCTTTTATTAGACGTGCCACTTGACCGGATAGTCCCATTTCGTTGTTTTTACCCCTCTTGAACCCCAATATCTCAACAACCCCTCCACATTTTAGCTCATCTATCACACCAATCTAAACACCATAATTGTGCCATCACCTATATACCAAATTTCACGATGATCGGATAAACGCTTCCAAAGTTATCCTCAGACAAACATACCTACATACATACAACGCCGATTTGCACAAGTTGATTTGCGAGATCTCGCTCGATCAATAATGTTATATGTGATAAGATTCCAGACCTCCGAGGCAAGGGTTCATTTAAAAATGCCACTGGTGGTCACATCTTAGTAGTATCCACGCGTGTAGCACTTGGTGAAATTATAGGGAAATCGACTAGAATGGCGCTCAACTTCTTATTCCTAGCAATTCATTGCGATTACAAAATGTAGGTATAATAAAAAAAAATACTTTTTAAAAATTAATTTTTATTCTTTGCTGTATGTACAAACTAAATGTAACGTCGTCAATTGTAACTAAATTTATAACTTGCCATGATTGTTACCCTAATTTAAACAAATAATTTACCTAAATCCATCAAAATCATATTCAATTTGTCTTTTGAATTTCAGTTTGTTTTAGAGCAAATAATTTACTGAATTCCACTATAATTTAGAATGGCAACATCATCCCCACCCGTGATCTTAGTCAAAATAAAAATCCATTTCAACCTAAGTCATCTGTAAGAGATCGCTTCGAAGCGATAAGACCGCCCTGTGTACATTTTGCCGTTTTTTATTTTTCATGTGTGTGTTACCATCAGTGTTAAGAATCTACAGTGCAGGCTAGTTGGGCTCGCTACAGTCTTATACTAATAGGTTTCTCAAAGAATATCAATCCGCGTTTTCAATCTTTAGAACAGCAGTTGGGACATCTTTATGATTCTTTTCAGTGTGTTTTTCAAGTTCCTTTCTTCGTACAAAGCTAGCCGGACACTCCACACACTGAAACCTAACCCCTTTATTGTGTTTCCTCTTGGCGTGCTCCAACCTTCGCGAGGAAGAGATAAACGCAGCCCCACAATCATCACACACGTAAGGCTTCTCCCCCGTATGCCGTCTCCTGTGGTAGATCGCAGCACTTTTTGTCACCAGCTTAGCACCGCAGATATCACACTCAAAGTTCCTAACGCGGGTATGGACAACGGAATGTTCCGTCAACCTCGCTGATGTGAAGAATCTCTTCCCGCACCACGAGCACTGATGAGGTCTGTGGTCCAAATGGATCCATAAGATATGGTTCTTGAGCTGAGGCCTGGAGTTGTATTTCTTCTCGCAGTAATCGCAGATATACTGGCCCGGATCACGGTTGTTAGATCGTCGATTTCGGGGTACCGATTTGGGAGCTGGTTTGGCAGACGGCTCGCAAGTCGACCTGTGTTCCCTGTAACAGCTCCTGTTTGTGAACTGGGTTCCGCAACTTCGACAGGTGAGAAAACCGTGTATTTGGATATGGGTGTCGTAGGAAGACGTCCGCGTGAACGTTCTTCCGCAGGCATTGCACGTCAGCGCGCCGGGTTTGTGCGCTTTTTTCTCGTGTTTCTTTAGTTCAACTTCCGAACTGTGCACCGTTAGGCAGTCTTTGCACAACAAGGCGGTTTCTTTGTGGACGATCTCCAGATGGTCTCTCAGCGGAGCGCCTCTTGGGACAACCATTCCGCATATCAGGCAAGCGTCCTTCTGATCGCTGTTCTGCAGATGCAACTGAAGGAGGTAAGGGCTGCCGAAGCATTTGTGGCAATCCGGGCAGGAGGTCAGCGGGCCGTTGCGATACACCCTCGGTTTCCGGTCTTGTTTTTTAGTTATCTTCGTTTTGGTACGATTGACGACCGCGCCCGGCTCTCCGCCGGTGAAGTCCTTGTAGATCTCCACGGAGACCTCGTCCTGGGTGATGAAGGCGCAGATTGACTTGGCTTTCTCTGTGTATTCATCTGGCACGTGCTGTAGGGCGGTGATTGCGCGCAGCCAGTTCCGCTGCGCGGTGCGCACGAGCAGGCGGAACTCCTGCGCGGCGAGCGCGGCGCTCGCGCACGAGACGCACACGCCGCACGGACACATGCTCTCCTCTTTTATCTAAAACAATGATAGGAACCTTTTTATTTCAAAATTAAATGAAAGTGTTTTGGAACCAATACTTTTACGAAGAGATCTTCAAGCAGTTTCTGAGTATTTCTGAAATATAAGAGTGGAGGGGTTCGCTTCGCTTTTTTCCTTTCCCTATTTGTACTTACGTGTATTTTGGTATTTTTCTACTTTTGAACTCGCACGATAAGCCTAATTGATTTTAAAGTTTGAAATATAACTTCAAAGAACTTTAAGAACCTACCCTTCCTGTACAATTTTTTTAGACCTTTTCATAGGCTGCACGTCGACCACCGCGCTGTGGCTGTTCAAGTAATGTTTTTTGAGTTCCCAAGGCCTGATGAACCGAGCGGGACACTGATCGCATCCGTGGGCCAAGTCCTTCGTACTTTTATGTCGCCTTTTGGTATGATCCAGACGCCTGGACGCCGATATAAAGGACTCATCGCATTGCGAACATTTGAAAGGCTTCAAGCCACTGTGTATCCTCATATGTAGACGATGTCCCAACTCTGTGCGGAATTTCGCTCCGCAATGACACACCAGCGTTTTTCTATCTTTATCGTGGATTTTCTCATGTGATCGTAGGTGACCGAGCGTCGATGTCCTTTTACCGCAAGTTTGGCAAACGAAGGGCAGCACGTTCAAGTGTTTTTGGATTATATGTATTTTTAGAGAAGCTTTTTTATCGTACTGCTGCTCGCAATCGTTGCATTCGTAAATACCAAACTCTGAGTTGTGTTTCGCTTTGCAAGTGCCCCTATGGTGTCTGTAGCATCGGTTGTTATCGAAGCTACTGCCGCAGGACACGCAGCTGAAGAGAGAGTGAGAGTAGTAATGAGCTCTTAGCCCCCTCTCGTTTTGATATCCACGCCCGCAGTTTTTACAAGTGAAAGATTTAGGGCCGTGGTATCGCATCATATGCCAGTTTGCTTCTCCATAACTCTTGAATAGACCGTAGCAAATTTTGCAGTGCACAGTTTCTATGTGGTGAGTATCGAACAAATGATCTGACAACTCTGTTTTGCTCATTACAAGTCCACATTCGCAGCAGACTCGTGTCTCACCATTCTTCAGATGATCATTGAGGAGATCGAAGCTGGGGAAAGGTTTCTCGCAATACGGGCAGATGCAAGCGACCGTTTCTCGCTTAGGTTTTTTCAATTTATGGGTTATTTTTAAGTATCTAAGAGTTCTCACTGCGGAGACTACAGTGTCAACTCTTTTCTCGCTTATGATCGTCTCGTTGTCATCGCACACGAAGAATAGTGTTTTGTCTCTGCTCTCGAGGTTTATTTTCGATAGATATGTGGTAGCGTCGCTCCATCGGTGAGCGGAAATGTCGCAGAGAAGTTTGAACTTGGCGGCGGTTATGACGTCCTCTGCGCAATCGCAGCAGAGGCCCGGCGGTAGGATGGTGTCTTCCTCAACCTGAAAACCCAGGTGTACGGTCAATCGTTCTCATCTTCTTGGATATCTTGTCTTCTGGCGTTAGAAATAATAATGCTAATTAGGAATATTACTAGTTTCAAATAAACTCTAGCCTATCTCATTGGAAGTTCAAGGCTATGCCTATCCTCTAGAATTGGATTTCACAAAGTATGTAAGCATACGATCCCTGCGTGAATTCGCTATATTTCAAACAAATGTGATCATTTAATACTATTTATTTAAATCATAAGTAAGTTATGACATCTTCGTGATTTCTAAAGTTTATACAAATTGGACATTATTCATCTAATTCAACACAAATGTCTTATTCAAGCCACACTATTTCAATATTAGTCGTTTTACTGGCAGATTCGGGCTCCTTGCTTGCTAAATCCTTTTTAAATCCTATAGTTTCTGTCTTCGGCTTTAAATGCCTCAAGTTCTTTTCTACCCTCTTAACACTGATGTTTATGCTTTCCAAATCTTCTGTAAGATCTTTTTCATACTTTCCATGCTTATAACAGGTTGTTAAACCTATCAGTTTTTCTCAACGCTAGTATTTTTGCTCGCCACACCATTTTTTAGATTTATAGTTTTTTGATTTTCTATTGGTTTCATCGGTTTTAAAATGCTCAAATTATGTTTGGTCTTTTTTTCACATTCCAAATCCTTCCCCGCTTTTAAAAGGTGGTATTAATTCATTGCGTTCTTCCTAAAATTCGTATTTTTGCTAGCCAATTCATTTCTAAGATCTTTATCTTTATGTTTCTTTGCTTTTAGATGATTATTCAAATTCTTTAGGCTGATGAAGCTTGTTTTGCATACTTCACAAGAGAATTTTGCTTTCTTCAGCCCCGGATTTGGTCTGTAATGTTTCAACCTCATATGCCTCCGGAACCCCCCTGATGTACTGTATATTCTGTTTTCACAATACTGGCATACATATCTATCCGCTATTACATCGTGTGTTTCATAGTGCTCCTCTAAATGGGAGGCACTGTTGAATACCTTTCCGCACCGTTCACATTGGTACATCAATTTCTTTGAGTGTATCAGTGTTATGTGAGATTTGATCACGCTTCTTTCCTTAAATTCTTTAGAGCAATAATCGCAGATATAGCTTTTCTGGGGTTTCGATCTACATTTAATCCTGTGCTTGTACAAGCAGATGCGACTTGAGAACCTTGTCTGGCAGTTGCTACAGAAATCTGGCTGGTGCTTTCTATGGACGTGTAAAGTTAGTATATCTGCTGTTGGAAACGTTCTTTTGCATTCTCCGCACATATTCTTGCCTTTATGAACATGTACGTGTTTTTCTAACTGCTCTTCGAGTTCAAAAGGTAACGAGCAAACCTTACACGGGAAGAAAGAAATCATATGCGTTTCTAAGTGTTCCCCAAACGTTTTTAAGTTCACAATCTTGTAACAGTGCCCGCATAGTCTTTTGCCTTGATTTGCTAGGTGAAGATTGATCTTAGACAACTTTCTATACATCGACCCGCACTCCGGGCATGTATAGAGTTTCACCTTCCATTGTCTGACCCTCTCAAGTTCTTCTATAGGCACTGGTTTTCGGAAAGTTTGGTACTCCTTTGTCGTTTCTATCATAAGACGATTTAAGCGGTTTTTTACGTTTTTCATGTCTAGATTTTTATCTCTATCTCTGCGTTCTACTTCGGTTCGAACTCTGTTATCTTTGACGAAGATATAAGCTGTTGTAGCTTTAGATTCAATCGAGATATCGATTAATCGTTCGGATAGATAGTTCCACTGTGCTTCTGATGCTTTGCACAGCTTTAGGAACGACAGAAAGGTTGTGACGTGGGACATACAGTGATGGCATATTTGCTGGGGCATCTCACGCGTATCCGCCATCTAGAACAATGATATTACTGGGTCTTGATTCGATATGATTTATAGCACGTTGGGGAATACCTAAAAGGCCCGTACTAACTTGCATGATAGTTCTTAGTCAACTATGTTTTGGATACATATCCCTTTAAGCCGTCTATTCCTTCTAGAAGCCAACAACCCTGAAACAGCTGAAACCAGCCGCTGGCTTATAAAATAGACCTAACCTACCAAGTCTTCTGTCCAATTAAATTTTACAAATCAAACAGATATAATTATTTCATTATTTTATTATCTAAAACAATTATAAAAATTCCAGTAGCGACATCTGCGCTAGAAATAATAAAGATTATAAATACCTAGTGTATGGTGACCAAAATCAAGTTCAAAATGTTTTATTTTGTTTTGATAAGACATTAAGTTACTGCCTGAGTGGACAGCTTAAATGTGTTTCCTTGAATGAACTTGCAGACTCCGACAGCTCGTAAATTTCTCATGGCATTTTGTACACTCATGGCAGCCCAAGCTGTCTTCATGGGCCTTCCGCAAATGAAGCTTAAGCTGAGACGGCAGTCTGAACTTAGCCGGACAGAAAGTACAAACATGTTTATATACAATTTCTGCCTGAAAGTGTTTATTACGAATGTGTGCCGACCGTCTCGAAGAAGCAGAGAATGCTTCTCCACAATGCTTGCATATATATGGCCGTTCTCCACTGTGTAAGCGTAAATGCTGTCTAAAGCCAAGTTTAGATTTAAGTACGGTACCACATTGTTCGCATTTAAAACTGGGACTTTCATGCGATTTTAAGTGATTGTACATATTGGCAGCAGCAAATATCTTGCCACAGTATGTACAGGGTCTGTGCGTGTTCTTTGTGTGAACTATTTGAATGTGTGCGGACACAAATTTCTTAGCAGAGAATGTTTTATTGCAATAGTCACAGATGCATTTGCTATTAGTGCTGCCGCGTTTCCCCATCTTCACAACCTTATTCTCTTTGTTATGTAAAGCAACTGTTAATTTAGGATTGTGGTGGTTTTTAAAGTTTAAATTGCAGCATTTCTTAACATGGTACGAATAGCACATTTGGTTTTGAAAACTTTTGTCACAGTTCGGACAGAATCTATTTAAGTGAACAGATTGATGAGCATAGAATGCATGTAGTGATTTAAAAGAACGGCTGCATTCAACACACTTAGGTAGCCCTAATTTTGTGCGAACATGATCTTTCAACATATGGTCGAAAAGTGGTTTAGCATAGATAAATATTGCCGGGCACTTTTTACAGTCATATGGTTTTATATCATGATAGTGTTTGAGGTGTTCCACCAATTCATTTCTGGTCATAATTCTAGCGCAAATACGGCAAGCTCTAATCAAGTCAGCGGACTCTTTTAAATGTGCATGCAATAATGATGGGTACTCAAATTTCTTTCCGCACTTTGGGCATTGGCAAACTTGCCATTTCCCCAATCTTTTAATGGTCGGTTCTTTTGGTTCCGTAACAGTTGGTTTGGTTTCATCATCAGTGATGTTTATAACATTGTTAGATACAACAGCAAAGATCCTATCACTAGTCCGGGCATATTCATGTTCAGGAACATGCTGTATCAGTTGGACCATGTTGGTCCATTGGCGCTCCGTTTTTTGCACCATGTTCCGGAACTCGGCTGCCTCAAATGCTGAGCTGGAGCAGGTTAGGCATAAGGCCGAGGGCAGGGCTTCTTCAGACTCCACCTGCAACCACCGTTTGAGTCAAACCGCCACAGAAATATTCTCTACTCCAAGATATTTTTATAATATATTTACAGGGATAGATTGGACTATTTAGAGCGGCGTCGTCAGGGTAACTATTTAAATACCATTAAAATTAGCATTAAAACTTAGAAAATATTTTAACATATTTTTCGTAGAACTTGGATTAATAACAAAAATTACGTGATTCCAAAACCATCTTCGTAAAAGAATCAGAATACAACAAAAAGTTTTAGACAAAATATGTAGGTAAATTTAAGATATCGTAATTAGTAGGAAATTAATTATGTATATTGATAATTAAATGATTTTATGAGTGTAATGAATGATAAAGTAAAGTAGCAACTTAGAGCGATCATCCCAAAATCAAAATATGATAATTAAAGTAATTCTTCTCGGTCAGACGACCTCCGCCATTTTATAATGATGCGCGGGGAGGGGAATGACGCCGTTCCGTTTTCCCCAGAAAACAGAAAATAAACAAATCGCTCGAGGTTACAACTTTTGTGACCACTGTGAATACATACCTCGACTCCTGTGATAACTTCTAGAAGTTCTGATAGCGTCACGGCTTTGTCTCCGTCCATCATAACCGTGTCGGTCAGGTGAACTTGTCCTTGCGACGTATCTCCCATGCAAATTCTACATTTATCCAACCCGTCTCCTCTCACGATATGTGATACTAGAGACTTTACGTCTACTTGCCGGCTCATTTTACTCGTGTTTTCTTCCTATTCCAATGATTCTTTACAGCTAAATCATAGAGCTAGTTGAAAAAAATCGTAAAATGCGGTCACGTCGGTCGTTTTCTCGGCAAACGAAACGCGTAAAATGACTGTTTTTTGACATTTGTAGTGATGGGCTAAAGTTCTCTTTGTTGAAAATCGTGTCAGATTTTTGTAATTTGATTTCATACAATATATAAAATAAATTTGTTAATAAAAAATTAATACGAACCGAATACATAAAAAAATCCTACTATTATGTTTTAAATCACTACCATCTAAAACCAGAGCAAAATATAATCAATCACCGGCATCGCTTTGAAACGTTTGAAGGAGCTACTGGTCCTAAAAACAGTACCTATGTAGCATCGTGAAAACTATTTCACACACATTTATCATGGCCTTGCTGACCTAGACTACAGTACTTTGAGAAATCAGATGTAGTCCTTGCCAGCGACACAAAAGTCCTAACACAAGATTTACCAAAGAATGATGGTAGTTGAAGTAGCAGTAGGCGGAGCACATTGTATGAAAAACTAACTCTTTGGTTCTGAAAAGGTTCTGTGGCTCGGAGACTACGCACTGGAATGCAAAATGAGCACAGCCCCTACTAGAGGGAAGAACGATTTGATGGAGGTTGCTGAAAGCCGTTGGCCGCACAAGATCGGTCGTACTGAAAATCTATATCTAAAGATTAAGATATTATCAAAGATCTAAACAAAGGCCGCTTCTATTAAAATAGAAACGGCCTTAGTTCAGCGGTGGACTTGTTATGATCAATATAATATGAAGTTGATGACACCGATGAAACAAAATCGAACACATGTCATGTAAAATCAATAGGGAAATCACTAGCTAGCTGTCAATGTCATCATTGCCGGCTCGGTTACTGTCATTGTCAAATTCATTCTTCCAATTTTAGTTCTTTTGTTTGTGAATAGAAAATATCAAAATGGTAAATTAATTTCAAATTACTAGTGTAATCTTTCATTTATTCACTGTGAAAACAATGGTAATACAAAATGCAGTTTATAAATTACCAGCTCATGTATATATTTCATGAGAATCTTGTGTATTTATCTGAGAAAAAGTGTTACAAAAATTTCGGGATTAAATTCGATTAGTTGTTGAATTTTCGAGATTTTGCGAAATATTTCTTGAGTGGCTCGCAGAATTGGGTATGGGAGTTTACCGCTGAGGTTTTTTTATACAGTTTGAGCTATTATTGTGAGCTGAAAAGCGATTAGTTTCTCAAATAATCCGGTAAATATATACCGCTTGTCAATTTCAGACCTTTGGTAGATCCTATAGCGCAGGTGATCTCGACCAACTGTTCATGTGACTTCAATTTGTTGAGATAAAACCAAGATTATTATCCACAATTTGAATGTTCTTAAGTGCAGAATCACTTAAACTTTGAGCAAACACAAAGAATTGGGTAATAAGATTTTGGGATGTTGAGTTTTAGTGTAAAATAAATAAAATTTCTAGAATAAACAAACGTAATTCTGTTTTTATCAGTCATCTATGAATTTAATTTCTTATAATATGTAATGTCATTTGAGCCAGAAATTCAACATCTTACTTGGATAATACATAATATGTTGTATTTTTATTGTTTGAAAAATTTCATGGTAGGTACAGGCAAACCTCTTGCAGTGTAATTGGAGGATTGTGAATAATAACGCAGGTTACGGACTCTAGGAAACTATTTAACAGTTTATTTTGAGTAGATTTTACAAGTACAATCACAAAAGTATATGATAATGATATTGACATACACACTAACAGCACAGCTCATTTTACTTCGATATTCCCAACATTAACCTAGACTGTATTATTACTAGGGATCGGCGTAGGTAGTGCTATTTTGGGTCTGTGAACCTGAATGATCCCGGGATTTATTCCCCGATTCCCAAGAATATTTTTATGAATATATTGTCACATACATAGCGCTGCGTATTTTGTATGTACCCGCAGCAAATGTGTGCGTATAGTGAAACCGAGTCCTCACCTCACCTGCAATAAGCTACAAAAGCGTGAGGGAAAGGGATGACTTTAGTGACCAATACAACATGTATTTGCATAAAGCTGAATAGTGACTATGTAAAATATGAATACCTAAAAAAACCTGTTAAATAAAATAAAAATATATTATCGGGATTTAGAAGGCAAATCCATGTTAAGTTAACGGTCACTAATTCCCGTGAGTAGCACTACCTACGCAGATTACTAATTATTACAATTATAAACTACAGGCTTATAGACTACTAGCTGTAGCCCACGACTTTGTACGCATTATACTACTAAATCTGTAGGTAACTTAGAAATAAAGCTAAACTCGCTGTTGCAACTTGACCTGACACCTCGTTTCTATTCCATGGGATCTGATTTATGGGATAAAAAGTAGCTTATGTGATAATCCAGGTTATAATCTACGTACATACTAAATTTCATCGAAATTGGTTCAGCCGTTACGACATAATTGAAAAACAATTTAACAAACATCCAAACTTTCGCATTTAAAATATTAGTGTAATTTGGACCATGAAAACACAACCTACTGTAAACAACATAACATCTAATTTTATGATTAAATTTCGTTGTTATTCAGTGTGTTGTATACTTCTTAGTTATTGCTATAGTCTAACTAAATATAGCCAGTTAGTTAGTTGTTTTGATTGCTTTGTCCTTACAGGGTATATGTTTGAAACTCCATTTGACAGAATGATTTTGTATAACTTTTTGTAAACAACATATTTTGATCAATAAATGATTGACAATTGACGATTTCCTTTTCAGCAACCACAGATTCTAGTGCTGAAGGAGGGGACGGACCAGTCCCAAGGCAAGCCCCAGCTGATCTCCAACATCAACGCGTGCCAGCTGGTTGTTGATGCTGTAAGTTTTTTTATTCCATTTTGAACTGAAAGTAATGAAGAGTTCGCTCATACAGCCTCATACGCCTTTAGACAGCTTTAAATTATTAATGAAAAATATAGCCCTAATAGTAAAAGCACAATTAAAGAAGATGTATACTACCTTATAACTCATCTGAACCGCATCGATGTCGGCCTGTTTCAGAGTGTGTTAGCTGAACAAACATCTGACTCAGCTAACATGCTCTACCGGTACACATTCTCCTGCTGAAGGAGGATGTTCAATGCCTACTAGAGCGAGATATAGGAGTGCACTCTGCCTGACACAAAACAATTTGCTCATAGTTCTAATTCTAGCGGGGGGGGTCTCTCTTTCATTACCCCCCTTCTAACTTAACCCCCCAACTCCTGGCAGCAGCTTTCCAGGGTCCCGCGTTTGCTCATAGTTTTATTATATATACATATATACACTATATAATATATGTATATAATATATATACATATATTATATATACATTTCCAGCGTTTGCTCATAGTTTTAAAACTTTTATTTTAATTCCAATGTTAAAAGAAGGTTGTTATTAGCTTAACACATGTCTGTCTGTGGTATCGTAACCTCTAAATAGATGGACTAATTTGGATGGGTTTTAAATAAATAAAAGTTGATTGTAATGGCTCATAGATTGCGCTCCGGGCATATGCCTTTAAACAGCTTTAAATTTTTAATGAAGAAGATAGATACTCCTAATTGTTATACTTGTGGGGTGGTGGAGGATGTATACCACCTTTTAACGGAGTGTGTCCGGAGTCAATCTATGAGAGAGGAGTTATACAGAGCGCTGAAAGTGAACCAGATCGATGTGGGCCTGTTTCAGAGTGTGTTAGCTGAACAAACATCTGACTCGGCTAACATGCTCTACCGGTCCACATACGACCTGCTGAGGGAGGATGCTTTGTAATTGTATAATAATGTAGACAATTATGGAACTGACATGGTCGTAGAGAACGACGCAAGTTCCTTAAAAAATAGATTAAAAAAAAAAAAAAAAAAAAAAAAAAAAAAAAAATAAAAAAGTTTATTTTTGTTTTAATTAATATATTTTTATTATAAATAATTAATGATAATTTTTGTTAGTAAACACAAAAGGTTCTTACTTATTATTGCATGAGCGCATCAACAGAGACACCAGGCATGTGATCGGCTTATATAACTTATGTAATTTGTTTCTGTGTCCAGGTCCGCACAACCCTAGGCCCTCGTGGCATGGACAAGCTGATCGTAGACCACAACGGAAAGGCTGTAATCTCTAACGATGGAGCCACTATCATGAAAGTAAGTACACTTTTGACATTTTTCCTGTAATTAAGGATAACAGACATTAGACCATTAGACTATTAGTATAACAGTAAGCCCATGGCATGAAGGAAACAAAATAAAGAAAAGAACCTTGGCTTGCACCATTACCGTAAGATTTACCACAAAATTGATTCTAGTAATTACTACTGACATCTTTGTAGCATGACATAATATTTCTAGCAATCAATACATTTGATTTGGACATTTTACACAGCGCCATCGAGACCCAAACTAAGCAAAGCGTGTACTATTGGAACTAGATAATTGATAGAATACTTATACAGTCTATCACCGCATTCACGACATTAATTTAAAACACATATGCAGAACCGTAATAACTGATTTTAGAGATTGGTTTAATACTGGTAGCTTAAATATATATCCAGTAATCGATACATTTCCAATAAACAATTTTTATTGGAATTGCGGCGCCTTTGCAACGATGCCGCTTAGTCAGTTTGACAGGTACCTTACTTACATGATGAATATATATGATTTGTTTATCTATTTTATACAGGCTGTTTCATTGATATTTTAGAATTTGAAATTAAGGTAGATTGAAAATAAAAAAATAAAAATATCATGGAAAAATAACTATTTTATAATAATATTAGTCAACAACCCATCATTTAAATTAATGTCGTAGATACGGTTACACGCAGTATACATTTGTTTTTGTAAACACATACATATATAGAGAAACAACCAGACCTGGAACAAATATCTGTAGATCATGCAAACATTTGTTACGCGGTGGGAATCGAGCCCGCAACCTGCGTCTCAGACAGCTATTCGCCCACTGCGCCACGGAGGTAGTTTAAACTAATATTATAAACAGGAAAGATTTGTTTGTTTGTTTGTATTGAATAGGCTCCGAAACTACTAGACCGATTTAAAAAAATCTTTCACCGTTGGGAAGCTACACTATCCCCGGGTGACATAGGCTACTTTTTACCCAACTGCGCAGAAGGAGGGTAATGTTTTTATTGAAAAACTATGCGTGCGAAGCTGCGGATTGGTCATAATAGTACATAATAATTAGATAACATTTTATTTTCCATGATTATAAACACGGATCCAATTACTGAAGGTATTTGCAGACAATCACGTTTATGAGGTACCAAACTATCAAATTATATTTACAAATATCTATTTATTTTAAACACCATCATTTTAATTTCAGCTCTTGGATATAGTACACCCCGCTGCTAAGACGCTGGTAGACATCGCCAAATCACAGGATGCTGAGGTAACCAACCTTTATTATCCGACTATGTCAAAGCCTGTATGTATGTATGTTTGTGAAGCTTTGCGTCCGTGACATCGCTGATAAGATGCAGGAGAGTCGACTGCGATGGTACGGCTACCTGACTAAATAGGGAATTTGGCAGCAATACAGTTACATTAAAGACATAAAAGTCCCCACTACCCCATTGGGTTCCCACTACCCCATTGGGTCCCCACTACCACATTGGGTTCCCACTTCCCCGTTGGCTCCCCGCTACCCCATTGGGTCCCCACTACCCCATTGGGTCCCCACTTTCCCGTTGGCTCCCCTATACCCCATTGAGTCCCCACTACCTCATTGGGTTCCCACTACCCCATTGGGTCCCCACTACCACATTGGGTCCCCACTTCCCCGTTGGCTCCCCGCTACCCCATTGGGTCCCCACTACCCTATTGGGTCCCCACTTCCTTGTTGGCTTCCTTTATAACGTTGCGTTGGCCGTAAATCGCATTTACGGAGCAGTTATCAAGTTAACTATGACCTTCTTTAAGCATGAGTGAAGTAAAAAATAATCATTTATACTTACTATAGACATTAAGGGCGACTCACGCAACGATGCCTAAACGTATTTAGTATGTAAACATGATTTAAGGGGTTGTCAAATCATACAAATACGTCAAACTTTAAATTGTTTAGTCGCTAAATACGTTTAGGGATTGTTGTGCTATCGGCCTAAATTGTAACATAGTTTCTAATATCTATGATTATAAACACGGATCCAATTTCCTATTAATTTTGAGGAAAATACAATATATGAGTTCCATTAAAACCATAAACAAAATCCGTGATAGTTTGCAAGATTTCAAATATTTTGTTTGTTTTAGGTGGGTGATGGTACCACATCAGTGGTGATCTTGGCTGGTGAGCTGCTGAAGAGACTGAAGCCTTTTATTGAAGAAGGTATGGTTAAAACTAGTGGTTTGCCCCGAACTGAGATCTCGCGAGTTTCCCATAATAACAAAAAAAGATATTATTTGTAATCTTTGACTATCAAAATAGTGCCACGAAATGCATAACCAACTGACACTTGACCTACAGTTTCATTCAAATTACAGGTAACGGGAGTTCATGTTTTTGGTTACCCTTTTTTAGGGTAAAAATTGCAGTTATTCTGGATTTCAGACTTTTCCCTATATTGGTGTCACTACATGCATACCAAATTTAAGCCTTGTGGGGTCACTGGTGTACCCTGTGAATTTTGTCAAAGGTTTAAAACTAAAAATAAAAACGGGATCGAAATGTACTCATAAATACCTTTTAGTAGACGTGCCACTTGTCCGAATAGTCCCATTTTTGTTTTTTTTACCCCTCTTGAACCCCGCTTGGCTCCATCAACTACTTACTATAGTATGTTTTGTTATGACATTAAATGGAAACACTGTGTTGGGCTAATGGCTTATTGTATTGGTTTTTTCAAATTCATTACAATAGAACATTTTCAAACAACTTGTTAAGCCTTAAAATATCAGGTATAATATAGGTTATCAAATCATATTCATTAATTATGTCAGTAGGTACCTGTTAAACTGACTATGCGGCGTCGTCGCAAAGGCGCCGCCGATTTACGATAAAAAATGTATCGATTACTGGATAAATATCCAAGCTACCGGTATTAAACCTACATCTAAAATCAGTTCTGGATGTGTAATTCATAATCATATACTTGATTACATAATCATTTATTTGATCCGGATGTGTGTATTCAATTTATGTCGTACATAACAAAACAGGTGGTATAATAAGAAGTGATTGATGTTATGAATTGTATATTTCAGGAGTGCACCCTCGGATCATTGTCAAGGCAGTTCGTACGGTGGCCAAGTTGGCCGTGGAGAGAGTGAAGGAACTTGCTGTCAAGATTGATAACAAAACACCACAGGAACAGAGGTAACAACATCGATTATACTTCATCATCAACTTATGTCGACCTCCGTGCAATGGGCGAATAGCAGGCTGAGACACAGGAGGTAGCGGGTTTGATTCCCGCCGCGGAACAAATGTTTGGATGATCTACAGATATTTGTTCGGTACAATACTAGCTGACCAATCCCCAGCTTCGCACGCGTAGTTTTTCAATAAAAACTTTACCCTCCTTCTGCGCAGTTGAGTAGCCTATGTCTCAATCCCGGTCATAATCTATCTGTGTGTTATGTCTAAAAAAAATTGTTTTGTTCCCAACACCTTTCTTTACAATCTTCAAATGTAGAAAACCGTTATTAGCCTTACGTTTAGTTCTAAGCTACTTGTCCATATAAATTGTATCGCCGTTGGTTTATCTAAATAAATTAATGGTTCGCCCTGAACTGAGATATTGCGAGTCTCTCATAAAAACAAAAAATATTATTTGTAATCTGTGACTATCAAAATAGTGTCACGAAATGCATAACCAAACGACTTGACCTACAGTTTCATTCAAATTACAGGTAACGGGAGTTCATGTTAATTGGTTTTTTTTGGAATAGAAATTGCAGTTAAGACTTGCCTATATGTATTTGTGTCACTAAAGCTACACGCATACCAAATTTCAGCACTGTGGGGTCACTGGTGTACCCTGTGAATTTTTTCAAAGTTCAGTTTTTTTCCGGTTAATAACTTAAAAACTACAAGGTTTAAACTAAAAATAAAAACGGGGTCGAAATGTACTCACAAATACCTTTTGTTAGACGTGCTGCCCCCTCTTGAACCCCAATATCTCAACAACCCTCCCACATTTTTAGCTCATTTAGTCACACCAAAATTGTGCCATCACTACCTACTTATATACAAAATTTCACGATGATCGGATTAACGCTTCGAAAGTTATCCTCGGACAAACAAACATACGTACAACGCCGATTTGCCAAAGTTGATTTAGAGATCTCGCTTCGCTCTATCAATAGATATAAAACAATAAAGTTCCCACGGTAACGGGAAATGTCAAGCGTGCGAAGCCGCGGGTGGGTAAGCTAGTAAATGTATATTTGTTGTATCTTTCCAGAGAGCTGCTCACAAAGTGCGCGTCTACCGCCATGTCCTCGAAGCTGATCCACCAGCAGAAGGGCCACTTCTCCAAGATGGTGGTGGACGCTGTGCTATCCCTGGACGCTCCCCTCCTGCCCCTGGACATGATTGGTGAGTAGCCATGACTATATTGTATTGTACAGTATACAGGGTGTTTGGTAATATACTGACGATATTCAAGAGACGGTTTCTCAAAACAAAAAAAAAGACTTCGTGAAATAAAAAACTACTAGTTATATTATCAAATTTAAAAGAAAATCGACTAAGTTTAGGTGATTCATTCGATATAATACTTACTGCCTACTCTTGCAATCGACATCCAAAAATAAAGGCCGATTTGATATCTCTTTCGGAAATGGCTGCGTATTTTGTGGACAACAAGAGATATCTTGAGACGTCACCAATACAGTATCTGTGTGTGGTTAGATGGCAAGCATTATGCAATAACTCAACATAAGTTTAATAAAGTAATTATTATAAATACGGGATTTATCACGTACGTCTTATCGGTGTTTCGACCGACAATGTTTCGGTTCAATTCGTGAACCTACATCAGGGTGAGTGCGATCCGTTCCGCACTGCGTCTCGCCTCGCACTGCGCGCCGCTGCCTTTAATAAAGTGTTTGTTTCTACATGCCAAAATAAATTTCACATTTCTATGGTAAACATTTCACAATTTTATTTATTATGCTCATCAAAATAACCCTTTTCATGGTGTGTATATTATCAAACACCCTATATATAAAATGTACCTGGTGAAAAATGTATAGCAACATATTCGATTGATTTTTTGCCGTGAATACGTTTTTAAAATTGCTTCCATAGCGGGAGGCAATTCAAAAAACAAAAAATATTTTTATAGGGGCAGAGCTACTGTAGTATATTCTGTGGCTGAGTTTTATGCAAGTCTGCGTTTTGGCCCAACGTGGCATGAGTAGCCGCCGCTTTCCGCAGTCGTCACCAGCCTTCCTAGTAGCGTAGTTCACGCAATGTAACGGACAATAAATAGTGCTTCAGTAAATCCGCATCGGTTGTTTGCATTTCCTCTCCATCTTGGACTAGGAACCAAAGACTATTGACCAGACAGTGCCCGACGTGATGGCGATAGAGGATAGCTAGTAACCTGACAAATGGTGAATAGTTATTCCCTACAATTGGTAACTCATAATCCATATATTTAAAAGGATATACTTTCATATTGGTCTCCTAGAAATTTTATCAAAATCAGTTCAGTAGTTTGGGTAAGTCGGTTATATTTTTGTTAATAAGTTTCTTGTTAAACTTCATAGTTTGTTCTTCAGGTGTGAAACCCTAAAAAGAATCTTCAGAAGTTGCGGTGTCTGTTTGTATTAGATTTGATATAGTTAGAAATTTCGACTCTGACGTGACCAGCTTATTAGCACAGTTGGTTGTAACGCTCCGGTACAAACCGGAGGTCGCGGGTTCGAATCCTATTGAAGTGAAAAAAATTGTGTGGGTGTTTTGACCGATGATTATTACTTGGATCCAATTTCTGAAACTATATGTGGAAGAAATCACGAGCAGTATTACTATGAGGTCAAAAACACTATATAATAAATATTTTTGGAAATATCCGTATTTAAAAAAAAATATTTATTTCAAGCAATTATGAAGCTCATATAATAACTCAACACATAAGGTACAACCTACTTGTATAAAACAGTGGTTTTGAGAGCGGGTCTACTCTGTCGGCAAGCATTGCCAATAGTTTATTGGTATACTGGCTTCCGCCAGCGGCTAAGCACGCGTTGTTTGTCAACAAAAAGTAGCCCACGTACATACCGAATTTCATCGAAATCGGTTCAGCCGTTACGACGTGATTGTGTAACAAATAAATAAATAAACCTCCAAACTTTGGCATTTATAATATTAGTGTGATGTATGTTAGTCTTTAAGATATTTATAGATATGGGCCTTGTAATCATATTTTGTACTAGCTGACCAATCCGCGGCTTCGCACGCATATGTTTTCAATAAAAACATTACCCTCCTTCTGCACAGTCGAGTAAAAAGTAGCCTATGTTCATTATTATAAATACGGGATTTATCACGTACCGTCTTATCGGTGTTTCGACCGACAATATTTCGGTTCAATTCGTGAACCTGCATCAGGGTGAGTGCGATCCGCTCCGAATAACTTCTCGCCTCGCACTGCGCGCCGCTGCCCTCTGCGCGCGAGCTGACGGGCGGGGTGGCGGGGATTGGGCCAACGAAATGACAGCGCGTTGACCGGCTGTGTCATCATCATTATCATCACTGCTGCTCTCTTCGGTAGTTCTTGGTACAGGTAAACACACAACACTAACTATGTCTCTACCAGGTTCACTCACTCTTCTGTCACTTGCATCATGAAGACATGGCCTCCAGGCTGGCGGTAGAACCCATCCTCTATCCTTGTTAAAGTTCGGCACTCGACTTATTTCTATCGCCTCTCGGATCTTGCGAGGAACGAAGAACTTCTTTCTCGCTAAAACCCGGGCCTTGTCGAAACGTATGTAGTGCGTCGAATCAGAGTCTAGGCAATGTTCCGCCACTGTTTGAGTCGACATTCTTCATTGCACGTATGTGTTCAGTCAACCTAGTAGCCTATGTTACTCAGGGATAATGTAGCATTCCAATCGTGAAAGAATATTTGAAATCGGACCCGTGGTCATAGAAAAATACAAATCTTTGCTTTTTATAATATTAGTATAGATAAACCAATGTAAAACTTAATTTTGAGTTGGGTTCAGTATAACTCCCAAGGTGGTCCAATTTAAGTTTCATTTATGTCAAATACCTAATTTTGAAGATACTTTAGATTGGCATCCCAGTGTGAGTGGTGTTTTTGCAAAGCTCTTCTTTACATAGTTTAAAAGGAAGTCTGCAATGCAGCTTACAGCAATAGATAGAGTGATTCAATGGGAAGGTTTATATGTATTATACATACATAGTAACTGTTTGTTTGTTAGTTTGTTTGACACCTTTTCATAACTAAACGGCTCAACGGATTGTAATGAAATGCTACTTTTTACCCTGCAGTGCAAACTAGACTATGTCCACAAAAGGAGGGTAATGTTTTTATTGAAATACCCCGCATGCGAAGCCGCGGGCGGGTCAGCATGTTAAAAATAAAGTAGACGTTTTATTAACATAAGATACTCTGTAATGTACACCAGAAAAAATACAGAACATATTTTCTACAAATGGATCACTTTTCATTTTACACTCCTGTTATTTTTTGTTAGATTTTTTTCTGAAATCGTTTATACTACATGTTTTGTTATGAAAACACGGGTAGGGCTAATGGCTGGTATTATTGAAAAAAAGAAGTTTTTATTAAATTACCATATAAAATGTTAAATATGCCTGTATAAAATATGGTAATTAATCTTTACTTAATTACTTAATTAAGTAGGTACCTGTTAAACTGACTAAGCGGCATCTATGCAAAGGGGCCACCGATTGACGTTAAAAATTCAAGCTACCGATAATAATAAACACACCATAAAAAATCAGTTAATACGATTCCGGGTGTGTGTTTTAAATTAATTTTAATACAGATTGTATTTAAAAGTAACTTGTCCAACCAGGCATCAAGAAAGTATCCGGTGGTGCCCTGGAGGACTCATTCCTGGTAGCCGGAGTGGCCTTCAAGAAGACCTTCTCATACGCTGGCTTCGAGATGCAACCGAAGACTTACAATGACTGCAAGATCGCACTGCTTAATATTGAGCTCGAACTCAAAGCCGAGAGAGATAATGCTGAGGTTAGTTTACAGAATGCTGAGGTTAGTTCACAGAATGCTGAGGTTAGTTCACAGAATGCTGAGGTTAGTTGACAGAATGCTGAGGTTAGTTCACAGTATGCTGTGGTTAGTTTACAGAATGCTGAGGTTAGTTTAGAGAATGCACAGGTTAGTTCACAGAATGCTGATCTACGCAAGTTAATCCATACTAATCTACCTAATATTATAAATTGGAAAGTAACTCTGTCTCTTACATTTACACGAGTAAACGGCGGGGGCGATTTTGATAAAATTTGGTATACAGATAGATTATGACCAGGACAATGGCTACTAACAAACCTGACTAATAAAAGTAGGGTAATTTTTTTACTATTTAACATAAATTATGAGACCTATGATTATAATTACTGTTCCGATGTATAAATGAAGAATTTTATAGCAGTATTACTATGAGGTCAATATCAAACTTTAAAACCATTAAAATAAATGAGACTTCACCTGTACGTCTCTATGTGGTGGGTGATGTGTACATGTCATTCTTAACATCAAGTTGGTTTGTGCTATCATTTCAACTTCAAAATGCGTTAGTTTGTGTTTAGAAACCATGATATTAAATATCTACACAGGGAAACATATTAAAATGAAATATAACATTTTCTCAGGTCCGAGTAGACAACGTGAAAGAATACCAGAAGGTGGTAGACGCGGAGTGGCAGATCTTGTACGAGAAGCTGGCAGCCCTTCACGCCAGCGGAGCCAACGTGGTGCTCAGTAAGCTGCCAATCGGAGACGTTGCCACCCAGTACTTTGCAGACCGGTATGTGATTTGTAAACTGGTATATGACGTTTGCAGGCCGGTATGTGATATTTGCAGGCCGGTATGTGACCTTTGCGGACCGGTTCACATTTGAGAACCAGTAAGACATAGGTCTGAGTAGACAGTGTGGATGAATACTAGAAAGTAGTAGCCCTATCAAGACTTGACTACTCGCTTTACAGTCCGGCATGTGACCTTTGTACATTGTTATGTGATCTTTGGACAATGGTATGTGGCCTTTGCGCATTGGTATATAACATTACCATGCCGGGATATAACATAGTCCCATAAACTACATAACATTCTTTATAAACTAGTTTAAAGTGCGGAGATAAATGGCCAATGATTAAAATCTACGGATCCAATTTCTGAAAAGTTCATGTGGATTATAATAGTAGACATGAGGCCATTTTCTTTAAAATATTAGAGAAGAGAGTTGAGATCCCCTTTGTCTCTGGGTCCTAGCCTCCTAGGGCCGACTAGCCGACTAGTAGTTTAGAAGTATTACTTGTGCTTAGATTTTCAGAACACGTCTTTAGCGCGATCTAGAATAGTTCCTCTATTTGCCGTTAGATATCGCCGTTTCAGTGTCGTATTGACGCTCTCTGTATGTTGGCTTGAGATTCAATTTGTTTTTCATGTGGCTAAAGATGTCGCTGCAATTTAATTAATTAAAAACTTACTTGATCGAGTGAAGCGAGACGTTTCCAGGCGTCTGCAAAACGTCGATAAACTTAAATTTTATAATTTTTACTATAATAGTTACGTATTTGTATTCGTAGCGATATGTTCTGCGCGGGGCGCGTGCCCGAGGAGGACCTGCGGCGCACGCAGCGCGCGTGCGGCGGCGGCGTGCTGTCCTCCGTGCGCGACCTGCAGCCCGCCGCGCTCGGACACTGCCAGCACTTCACCGAGAACCAGATCGGAGGAGAGAGATACAACTTATTCACCGGTGAGAACACACTTTCTACCTCCCTACACCTCCCCCACTACCCGACTACCCCCACTATCCACTATTACCCTGACTGTCCCCCACTACCCTGACTACCCCCCCCCCCTACTACCCCACGCTCGCGTTTGCTCGTTATTGTTAACTAACGAATGACTTATAAATGGACAAAACAGGCTTCAAATAGCAATAGTAATTTTAATAAATAAATAAATATTACTGCATATTTCACACAGCGCTGTCTAGCCCCAAACTAAGCAGAGCTTGTACTATAGGAACCAGATAATTTATAGAACACCTAAATACTTTTTTTTGTAAATACATACTTATAAATATAGAAAAATATCCAGACCCGGAACAAATATCTGTAGATCGTGCAAACATTTGTTCCGTGGTGGGACTCGAACCGACTACCGCCTACGTCCTCGCCCACTGCGCCACGGAGGTCGCCGTCCATACCTTGGCTATTTTAATCATTTCAATCCGTCAAACAAAGTAGTTTTAAAAAAATCACAAGATCATTATTATAAATACGGGATTTATCACGTACCGTCTTATCGGTGTTTCGACCGACAATGTTTCGGCTCAATTCGTGAACCTTCATCAGGGTGAGTGCGATCCGCTCCGAATAACGTCTCGCTTCGCACTGAGTCTCGTCTCGTCAGTGCGAGGCGAGACGTTATTCGGAGCGGATCGCACTCACCCTGATGAAGGTTCACGAATTGAGCCGAAACATTGTCGGTCGAAACACCGATAAGACGGTACGTGATAAATCCTGTATTTATAATAATGATTGAAATCAATCACGAAAGTTTTCTAAGTAAAATTACAAGATAGCTCTGCCATTTTTATTTTATGACGGAACGACATTTTTTAGTAGTTGGTACTATGTAGGGCTTGGATCTAAGCCAAATTTTTGGTTTTAACGTATGAGTGATTAGTAGGGGTTGGCATAGGTAGTGTTTTGGGTCAATGAACCTGAATGATAAGTTAATATGGATATGCCCGGTTCCCGGTAATATTTTTCTAAATGTCGATGTAAATGAAGTTAAAATGTCGATAAAATGTTAATGTCGATGTAAATGTGTGCGTATAGTGAAACCGAGTCCTCACCTCACCCGCGATACAAAAGCGTGAGGAAAAGGGATGATTTTAGTGACCAATACAACATGTATTTGCATAAAGCTGAATAGTTTATTTAACAGGTTATTTACCCTGTTAAATAAAATAAAAATATATTTCCCGGGATTTAGAAGGCATATCCATGTTAAGTTAACGGTTACTAATTCCCGTGAATAGCACTACCTATGCCGATCAGTAGTGATTAGGGAAGTCTTTTGGTAAATTCCTGTACCCTATAGCTTTACACCTGTATGCCTCAAGTTGATGCAGAACAGTGCATTGTAGGGCACGTTTCTAAGGTGAGTGACCTACGAGGCAATATTTAGTTGTAGGCGATGGTTACCACTTAACATCAGGTGGGCCTTAAGCTTGTTCCATCTCCAAATAGTATAAAAAACCTATTTTTCCATAACACCTTCTAATCCTATGTTTCCTTCCTAGGTTACGATAAAGAAACCGCTCCTAATGGTATGACGAATTAACTAACCCATTGTATCCATCATTTAGTTATCCTCATAAAATTTAGGGGGGAGGGGGTGTAGTGCAAATCCTATCACCCCCCCCCCCCCCCCCTAAAATTAAAATGAGAATACCCCCATTTTAGTGTTGGTAGTGACTTTTTAGTATCTAGTTTGTACGATGAATTAACTTCCATTCCGCGTCTATGTAAATTGAACCTAATTGGGGGGCGTTCAAGTATTACGTAACGCATTTTGGGGAGGGGGGGGGGGGTCTTGTAAAACGTTACGATGCGTTACAGGGGTGGGAGGAAGTTTCGTACAACGAGTTACGTAACATTGTTTTTTGTAATTTAAATAAAAAAGTAGAGAATTAAAATCTTCCCAGTTGGCAACACTTTGCAATACATCTCTCGATTGTATTGTATGTCATTTTTATTGATCGAGCGAAGCGAGATCTCTAAATCAACTTGGGCAAATCGGCGTATATATGTATATTTGTTTGTCCGAGGATAACTTTTGAAGCGTTGATCCGATCATCGTGAAATTTGATATATAGGTAGGTAGTAGAGATGGGTCGTCGACGATTTTTTCATAAACGAAACGAAACCGTTCATCGTCGATCGTCGACTAGTCGATCAAGTAGTTGAATTTTTCGACTAGTTCATAACGTGACCTATAGTCTGTTCGTTAAGCAATTGCTATCCTTTTCCTTGAATCGACAGGATAATTTTAATAAATGCTTAACTCACTATAACTATTTATTCAAATATAAACGCTACCTACGTAACTTTAAAGTTCAAATTTATTTTATCGTCGCGTCGAGCCAGCTATCTACCGTTCCCGTATTATACGACTATGTTTACGCGTCGAGCCGTCGCGCTCTAGTTGAAACAAACGTCTCAACATTTTATTCAACCGTTTACGAATTCAACAAGTCTACGAATAAACGATAGACCGTTGAAGCGTCGAATGTTAATCAACGGTTGATTCGACTAGTCCGTTGAATAAACGCCCATGCCTAGTTGGTAGTGATGGCACAATTTTGGTGTGACTAAATGAGCCAAAAATTTTGGGGGGTTGTTGAGATATAGGGGTTCAAGAGGGGTAAAAAAAATGAAACGGGGACTATTAGGTCAAATGGGACGTCAAATGAAAAGTCTCTATTATTGTATTTAGACTCCGTTTTTATTTTTAGTAAAGTCCTTATAGTTTTTGATAAAAACTGAACTGACAAAATTCATAGGGAACACTAGTGACCCCACAGTGCTGTAATTTGGTATGCGTGTAGCTTATGTGACTCAAATATAGGCATATGTCTGAAATTCAGAATAACTGCAATTTGTACCCCAAAAAAAGAGCAACCACATTACATGAACTCCTGTTACCTGTAATTTGAATGAAACTGTAGGTCAAGTCGTTTGGTTATGCATTTCGTGACACTATTTTGATAGTCACAGATTACAAATAATATTTTTTTGGTCAAAAATCTTTAAAAATTACGTTATGTAATATTTGAACGCGCCCTTTGACAATAAAATGAGAATCTGTTATTGTCATTATGCATTAGCTATAAGAGTTTGTTTACATTGATATCAAGTGCTGTTGATTCTGTAATAAAAAAAAATGTGTCAGTTTTAAGTAAAATTCTTGTTATTTTTGAGTAAAAATTGTAAACGTAAGGTTAAATTCCTTCGTAGTGTATTTCTGTAAATTGTTGCCCACCTTATATATTCATCACTTAGTATTTTTCTTTATAGTGTCATCCGAACACTTGCGGAAACTTACATGATTTTTAAAACCATCTCATAAATGTTCAAGCCTAGACGGGACTTGAACCCACAACCTTACCTCTTGATACGAGGATGCACTACCATTTGTGCTTCAACGGCGCTTTAGTCGTAATCTGAATCACCCTGTCGTGACAGAGCCCGGTAGCACAATTGGTAGTGCATCCTCATATCAAGATTCTTCTTGGGACTTGAAAATTATTGAGATGGTTTCTTAAAAACCTTGGAATTATTCATCACTTTATTAATTTTGATTGTGTTTATTAATACAGTATAGTCTCACTAATCCCCCCCCCCCCCCCCCCCCGCGCTCACGCCTCCCTACTACGGATATACAATTCGGTAGTACATTAATTTGATATATGTCGTAAGGTTTAGCCAGCGTTTGCAATTTAAGCGCACAAAAATATTTTTTTTGCTTCTCTTGTTGTTACTAGTAGTGCGGTTTCAATCTTCAACTAAAAGATTCGTGTCCCGGTTATTGTACAAAACATTATAATAAAAAAACTGCGCTAACAAAATACACAAAACGCATCGATAGCGCATTCTAGGATCGGAACGTTTTTACTAGCGCCATCTAGTTCTGTTTTCAGTAAGCAAATGAGATTATTACGTAGAACACTGTACTATAATATGTATAAATTATACTTAAAAACCTTCCTCTTGAATCACACTATCTATTACTGAAAACTGCATTAAAATCCGTTGAGTAGTTTAAAAGATCTAAGGTAACAGACAGCGGAAGCGACTTCATTTTATATTATGTAAAGATGAAGATTGATTATTTTCTATACAATCCAATAATACGGCACGCCCTATTTTGTAATAGTGTGCCGGATTAGTGAGACTACTGTATTTAGTACAGTTATTCAGTACTAAGATGTATACAATAAAGTGTTTGAACCCTCATTCCAGGATGCCCTGCAGCCAAGACCTGCACCCTCATCCTGCGCGGAGGAGCTGAGCAGTTCCTGGAGGAGACGGAGCGCTCCCTGCACGATGCCATCATGATTGTGCGGAGGACTATCAAGAACGATGCCGTTGTTGCCGGTATGTCATAAGTAAAGATATTTACCTTAAAGTTAAACGTTGGCTAGTATAGAAAGAATATTTTTATCCAGGATCAACATCATGTGTTATTTTTTTTTTATTTATATATCTACTTAACCTAGACATCCCTTAAAGCTGCATATGTTTTTATGGTATGTCACTCATCCCTCATAGTCTAAAGAAATTCACATGATATGAGAAAACGCACACTTTGGCACATAGGTATATTAGGTATACATATATTGCTTTGTTACAACGTAATATGGCTGCCTTTCCCTACTTGTACTGTCAGTAATTTTTGACGAAGCGTAAACAACCTTGTAACAAGTGTCAAGTTGAGCCTATTAAGGTAGCATTCGGTTCTTAGCGACCGCGACCCGCGACATCGTCCGGGTCGCGCGACCCACTGCTTAGTATGGATTTATATGGAACACTAAACAAACTCGGCGACCGCGTCGCGCGACCGGTGGGCGTGGCGATCGCGACCCGGTCGCATCGGGGGCAGTGCAGTCACGCTACGCAGGCGAGAAATACTTTGAAATGGCGGCATTTTCACCAAACGAGGATGAGAAGTTGATAGAATTAGTAAATAAAAACCCACCTAAATATGATGTAAGGCTCGCAAGGTATCTATTTGGGAAATAATTGGTAAGGCTAGAAATAATTCCGGAGGCATAGGTAATAACATAATCATAATATCATAATCTTCTTCATCCTCCAATAGCTGCAGCATAAGTTTTTTCCTAGCTGCGGATAAATTGTCCGACATATTGTACAGCAATAGAACACAACCGTCACCCACAAAAACAGCGGGAAGAGTGGCGATGTCGCCGTCGCGGTCGCTGACATCGGAAGGCTAGGGGTCACCCCGCGACAGCCGTCCATGGTCGCATCGTTCAATGGTAGCAGTCGCGCGTCGCGGTCGCTAAGAACCGAATGCTACCTTTAGACCTCAGGGAATATAAGCATTTTGTAAGTGTGCGAGTGAGATGGCAAACTTTACCTGCTTAATATTTAATATGCATCCAATCCCGGGATTTTATTTTTAATAAAAATATTCTAAGAAGCCGCTTCCATAATTTGTTAGACAAAAATAAACTTTAGGTAAAATATGCATCCGAATATCCGATCACTAGTCATAAGTCATATCTTTGCTGATAGTATACTACATAATAAGGTCAGAGCGTGACGGCATGCGAGTCTTACCCCTGAGTAGGGTAGATTTTATTATCCGTAAGATTTTGGTATCCGAATAATTCGAATACTAGTGAACTTTACTATTCGGATATCCGGATAATTCGAATAATTTTGGGAAGAGCGTTAAAAACTAAAATAATTGTTATTAAAGTAGCTATAAACAATGTTCAAGTTATTCCAACATTCACAATTAAAATATAAATCACTTTTGACAATAAGGAAACTCGATAGGTATACTTTAGATCACGTTTTCTGTCACAAAGCAGAAAGTAAGCAACTTGTCAGTCGCGACTTTTTGAATATTTTATAATGCGTACTTTTTAGGTACATGTACTTACTGCACACAATTATATAATTATGGTTTAGTAGTAATTTCAGGTTCAAATCGTGATTTTTTGATGAATTTTACTATTCGTTTTATTCAAATTATCCGAATATATTGATCGTCACTAACCGGATAGTAAAATCACACGGATATTCGGATATCCGAACTGCAAGCCCTACCCCTGAGGCGCACCAATGTATGTTTGACATGAACAAGACGCTGTTTCCAGGCGGTGGAGCCATCGACATGGAGATCTCGAAGCACCTCCGCTCGGAGTCGAAGGCGGTCGCGGGCAAGGAGCAGCTGCTGCTGGGCGCCGCGGCGCGCGCCTTCGAGGCCATCCCGCGCCAGCTCGCCGACAACGCGGGGCTCGACGCCACCAGCCTGCTCAACAAGCTGCGCCAGAAGCACCATCAAGGTAACTGACGCCGGTCATACTGGGATACGAAACTTTAAATAATGCTGGACATTTCACACAGCGCTATCTAGATCCAAACTAAGCAAGTTTAGCAGCTACGACGTGATTGAGCACAACAGCAACATCCAAACTTTCGTTTAAATAATACAGTAGAGTCTCACTACTCCGGCACTACTCAAAACCAGCGGGTGCCGGATTAATAGAATGTTCGGATTATTGGATTGTATAGAAAAAATCATAAATGTAAATAAACTAGTGGTTCGCCCCGAACTGAGACCTCGCGAGTCTCCCATACAAAACGTAACAAAAAATTATTTGTAATCTTTGACTATCAAAATAGTACCATGAAATGCATAACCAAATAACTTTACCTACAGTTTCATTCAAATTACAGGTAACGGGAGTTCATGTGATGTGGTTTTCTTTTTTGGGGTACAAATTGCAGTTATTCTGGATTTTAGACTTTTGACTATATTTGTGTCAGTTAAGCTACACGCATACTAAATTACAGCACTGTGGGGTCACTGGTATACCCTGTGAATTTTGTCAAAGTTTAGTTTTTATTATGGCTAATAACTCAAAAACTATAAAGAATTTACGAAAAATATAAACGGAGTCGTAAGTGTACTAATGAATACCTTTCATTTGACGTCCCATTTGACCAATTAGCTTCATTTTCAATTTTTTTTACCCCTCTTGAACCCCAATATTTCAACAACCCCCAAACATAGCTCATTTAGTCACAATAAAATTGGATCATCACCACCTACCTATGTATTAAGTTTCACGATGATCGGATCAAGGCTTCTAAAGTTATCCTCGGATAAACATACATACATACAACGCCGATTTGCCCAAGTTGATTTAGAGATTGAGGGAGGCGTTAGTGGAGGGTGCCGGATTAGTGAGACTATAGTACTGTATTAGGTTCTATAAATGGCCGCTTTTATGGACCATAAATGGCCATCCTCCTTTAAATGTAAATAAAATGCATGAATAGTAATTTGTTAGACATAATGTATGGGTTGGTTGCAGGTGAGGTGTGGTACGGCATCGACATCCAGAAGGAGGACATTGCGGACAACTTCGCGTCGTGCGTGTGGGAGCCCGCCGTCGTCAAGATCAACGCCATCACCGCCGCGTGCGAGGCCGCCGCCCAGGTACACAAACACCCTGTTTCATTATCTACGACATTTATTCAAAACACACATCCGAAATCGTACTGTTACGAGCTGAGGGTTCGGGATAAAATAATGGAAATCAATCTCACCAAAATAACACTTTTATACAACACTAAAATGATAAATATAGAATCTTAATCACAACACTGTTGCACAATAAACCACTAAAAGTCACCGAAATATTCGCACGTATCGCCAAAACCAGACGGAATCTCCGGGCGTCTCTACGCCCTATTTATACCGCGCACAGTACACATCTCGCGAACGTTCTCAATGGTTCCACTGGCGACTAGAAACGTGTAGGTATTTCTTGTTCTGTGCAACTGTAGGTAAAAACGTAGTAGGTATATATCACACCAAGTATTACCTATTCTGTGACACAGTAGGTATAACTTCGAGAGGCCGACTATTACTTATTCTGTAACAGCCTCGGCGTAACAATATTAACTGATATTTTAGATGGGTTTTAATATCGCTAGCTTGAATACTTATCCAGTAATCGATACATTCCCAGTAACGTAAATCGGCGGCGCCTTTGCGACGATGCCGCTTAGTCAGTTTAACAGATACCTACTTACACGGTGCAAGTTACCAGCTTGTAAAGGAAAGTATTTTGTTACTTGTCAAAAATGCAATGTTGCACCTTGTCTAAACAAGAGAACAAAACCTGGTTTCTGTTGTTCCATAAGCAGAAAAGTACCTAGGTACTATGCTATTACCAAGTTAAAACAAATTATTTTTATTTACTCAAAGATCCTACTTTTTGATAACTATGCCATATATTTGTTGATTACACCTAAACAGTGTTATTTTTTATATATATTTTTGTTTTAGTTTGAATAAGAGCAACTAATATTACCTTCTCGTTTCATTTTTATATTACCTTACATAGAACTAATACGGAACTCTATGCGTTTTGTGACATATATATGGGACATACCAAACAAACCCAAATATTTCAGTAAATAATAACTTGTGAATTTTTTAAATATTTTTCCGTGCCTAGTGATCACTTTTAGAGTAACATATATTTTTTTCGCGCGAAAAGAAAAAATCGTGCACTGTAGTGTTGAGGGGACACCGGAGGGACAATCGCCCATACAACACGTACTACCAAGATCATTTCTAATTGGAGCATATTTCTACCATAAGGTGTTATTTTAATTTGAATAGTATTTATCTAGGTTCCCAACCATATATTAGATCAAAATACTTACCTAAAATTAAATAGAAGCGTATCGCATTCTGCATGTTTTTACGTCATAAAAGACCTGTTTTCAACCTAATTGTTTCGTATTAAAAACAACAACATCTTACGTATCCTAGTCATGGAAACATAGATTATATCGTCTAGTTACAGAATAACAACACAATGAGAAAAATACAACAAGTTTTCAGTCATCATTTTTGGTATTACGGAACACGGTCAAAATCTAATCAAATTTAGCATCGTTCTATTGCCATCACTGTCGCTCTGCGTGGCTAAACTTTGTCACTAAACAGGGATAGCGATATTCAGGCCGAAGTTTTTGACGCGGCCGAATTGAAGTCGCGCTAGGGGTTCGCCGGCGCGTTAACATGTTAAAACCACCGCTGAACAACATTTGTTCTTCCGCGTAATGCTGAGCCATCACACTAATATTCGAAATGCGAAAGTTTGGATGTTTGTTTATTTGTTATTCAATCGCGTCGAAACGGCTGAACCGATAAACACAGGCTACTTTTTGTTGACAAACAATGCGTGCGAAGCCGCTGGCGGAAGCTAGTAATTTATATTTGTTTGCTTGTTTCAGATTCTATCAGTGGACGAGACGATAAAGAACGTGAAGGCGGGTGATATGCCGCAAGCGGGGGGCATGCCCGCCGGCATGGGGGGCATGGGCCGCGGCATGGGGCGCCCCATGCGAGGGTAGACCACCACTAGACACCCAGGACCCACTCCTCACGCTAATGCACTGATGTCCACGATTTGTCTCATCATCATCAAATAGGTTCTCTCTGTTGAACATAGGTTCTCAACTGCTGAACATAGGTTCTCAACTGTTGAACATAGGTTCTCCAGTTGAACATAGATTATCTACTGTTGAACATAGGTTTTCAACTGTTGAACATAGGGTTTTCAACTGTTGAACATAGGCACTACTGACATATTTACACAGGATAGAATCATTTTGAACGATCTTCCGTACATTTCGTCTATTAGAGCGAGGAATGGCTTGAAGGCTACGCTAGCTGAATGTCACTTCAATGGGGTACGGCTGTAACAATACCACAATTTTTAAACCTTATCTGTTTGTCTGTCTCTGGCATTTTAAATCCCAAATGGATGTCCAGATTAATAATTTTGTCATTAACTGTGGTAAAGGTACACTTGTTAGAAGAAGTCTCAGAAGAACGGTTGGATGTCATCGCTGACTTTTCTTGGAATATTGTAAAAAACTTGCAAATAATCATCGCTTTTTGGAAAGTTGTATAACTTGATGTAGCCGGGCGTATATAGATAAGCTTCGTTTAGAGAATTTGCTTCCAGCGAACCTTTGAGGCTAGAGTGGGTTTGTTTTTTTGAATTCAATTGATATTGTTTTAAAATGTCAGCCGTACCGCTTGTTCATTTAATTTATGGTATTATCCACTAAAACGCTTTCACAAACGCTAGAATAAGATACTATAGTTATTATAATAAATTACTAAACACTATTTTTTGTTTCATTCAAGACTATGTCCACACTGAGCCCAGCTTGCGCAACGATCCCTAAATCAACATGTTTAAATTTGACGTATTTGTATGATTTGACAACTCCTTAAATCATATTTAGCCACTAAATACGTTTAGGCATCGTTGCGCGAGGCCCCCGTATTGATCGATCGAAGCGAGATCTCCAAATCAACTTGGGCAAATCAGCGTTGTATGTATGTTTGTTTGTGCGAGGATAACTTTCGAAGCGTTTATCCGATCATCGTGAAATTTGGTATATAGGTAGGTAGTGATGGCACAATTTTGATGTGACTAATTGAGCTAATAATGTTGGGGAAGGGGGGGGGGGGGGGTTTTGAGATATTGGGGTTCAAGAGGGGTAAAAAAAACAAAATGGGACTAACCGGTCAAGTGGCACGTTTAATAAAAGGTCTTCGTGAGTACATTTCGACCCCGTTTTTGATCGAGCGAAGCGAGATCTCTAAATCAATGTTGTATGTATGTTTGTCCGTGGATAACTTTCGAAACGTTGATCCGATCATCGTGCAATTTGGTATATAGGTAGGTAGTGATGGCACAATTTTGGTGTGACTAAACGAGCTGAAAATGTGGGGGAGTTGTTGAGATATTGGGGTTCAAGAGGGGTAAAATAAACCAAAATGGGACTATCTGGCTAAATGGTACGTCTTTGCCTTGGTCTTTGTGAGTACATTTCGTCCCCCGTTTTTATTTTTAGTTGAAACCTTGTAGTTTTTAAGTTATTAACCATAATAAAAACTGTACATTGACAAAATTCACAGGGTACACCAGTGTCCCCACATTGCTGAAATTTGGTATGTGTGTAGCTTTAGTGATACAATGAAATGGATCGTCACCGTACGTATCGGCTTTCGCCTCGTCGCCAACCTAACGCAAGCACATAATCAAAGCGGATCAGCAGCTCCTTGGCTAGGGCTCGCCACCCGCTGGTTGACGGCTAGGCGGCACCAGTTTCACCGCGCGGGTACGGAGAGACGAGCGCGCACCGCGGTTCGTGAGCTTGTCCCGAGGCGAGGCGATTACTTTAGGAATCCGATGAGTGTGCGTTGCAGTAGGGAGTTTCATACATAGAATACATAGGCTGCTATTTAAGAATCCGGAACTGGCCACTGCATAAATAATATTAAAAAATAATTTATCACGTTTGAAAATGGAACTCTTTGGCTGTAGAATGCAGGTTATTTCGTCCGTCTGTCAATTGTTTTCATTGTGTGGCGCGATTTCAAAAATTGCGTGTCATTATCACAATGGATTTATCTCGAGAAAATTTTCGTGCGATGATTTTTTATGATTTTCGACGTGGTCTAACTCAACAGCAGTGTATCGATCAACTCAGTTCGACTTTTGGGGATAAAGCACCATCAAAGACTACTGTGTATCACTGGTTTAGTGAGTTTAGTCGTGGACGCCGTATGCTCACGGACGAAATTAAAGATGGTCGGCCTAAATCAGTTGTTGTGCCACGAAACATCGACGCAGTGCGTAAACTAATAATGCAAGATCGTCATGTGACATTTCGAGAGATAGAGGCGATCTTGGGCATTAGTATGACGAGTATACATAAGATATTACACGAACACTTGGCTGCAAAAAAAGTTTGTTCGCGTTGGATACCGCACAACTTGACAATAGATCAAAAACAGGCTCGTGTCGATTGGTGCAAAAAAATGATAAAAAAATACAATCGTGGTGCATCAAAAGCTGTATATAATATCTACACAGGTGATGAATCCTGGATTTATGCATATGACCCCGAAACTAAGCAACAGTCAACAGTTTGGGTCTTCCAACATGAGCCGAACCCAACAAAAGTGGCTCGTGCGAAAAGCACTTTGAAGCAAATGGTCGCCTGTTTTTTTGGTATAGATGGACACGTGGCTACTGTACCCCTAGAAAATTGTAAATCTGTTAATTCAGAGTGGTACACGACCATTTGTTTGCCAGAAGTCTTTGCAGAAATCAGGAAGAATAATCCACAACGCAGAATCATTCTCCATCACGACAATGCAAGCTGTCACACTTCGGGTGAAACGACCCGATATTTGGAGGGTGAAACGGTGGAATTAACGGGTCATCCACCATATAGCCCTGATTTGGCACCCAACGACTTCTTTTTATTCCCAACCGTGAAGAATAAATTACGTGGTCAACGATTTTCAACCCGAGAAGAAGCCGTTGGAGCATTCAAAAATCATGTTTTGGAGATACCGTCTTCCGATTGGAAAAAGTGCTATGAAAACTGGTTTCACCGAATGCAAAAGTGCATTGATCATCATGGCGAATATTTTGAAAAGCAATAAAACCATATTTAACAGTCAATGATAGTTATTTTATTTTATTCCGGATACATAAATAGCAGCCCTCGTACTAAACGGCTCGAGTTGATACGGTTCGTTGAGACCTTTTATCGTAAGGTGCCTTCCAACTTATAAATTTATAAAGCAGTTATAAATATCACAAGCGGGCTCTCTTCCAAGTAGTGTCCCAACAAATTATTGCTGCATACAGAACGTATGCATGTAATAAGTAGGTGCCATGACGTAGTTATTCAAATTCGTTTATTTTCAATGTGTGGGATTCAATAAAAGTTTTACTTTACGCGTTGTGATGAATTTACTGAATAATTTTTTAGTATCAAGAAGTAGACTGAGATTAAAACTCCGTCTACGTATCAAGAAGAGACAAATCTTGCTATCGCTATCTTGTGAACAGAGAGAATCACAGACCACTTAGATGTACTACGTAGTTACAGATACTGGCATAACTGCCCCTTCCATATTTTCAGCCAACTAATCATATTATAGCTTATTCACACAAGCGCCCACGCATGGTCGCCGGGCTAGCCAGATAAGATTTTGCTTATGTTTAAATTCAACTGCAGTACTTTTAACCTAGAGAGATTCAATCTGTATCAAGTCGCCAAATGTATTAGACATTAAAATATATAAATAAATTAATTTTAATCATTTTTATGTTTTTAAAAAATCATTTGAGCTTCCACCAAACAAGTCTGGCGCAGCCGGTAGGATTTCCGCGATTTTCGAAGCCATACACTCGTGAAGATTCAAAATCAGTCTCACGAGAGAGTATTGTTTTATAAGAAACCGACTATTAGCGGACGCGGAAACGAAAAACCAAATAAATACGACTATTCGGTAAAGCGTGAAATAGTGACTTGGTGCAGTTTCAGGAGGACATGGGATCGAGCAGCTTGTGAGTAAACCTTTTCACTTCCTGTATTTTCATATTCCTGTGTCTTTTCCACTTTTATTGAGCTATCGAAGTTCACCTAGTTAATTGCGTTTATCTGATTTTGTTTGCACATAAATAGGCAGACTGTTTAGACGTATTTAATTAGTGTATAGTAATTAGTAAAATAGGCATATTGATTGACACTTAAATTGGTTAAGTCAGTGACTATATAGTTTATTATAGATTAGTTAGGGAGGTATATAAAATAGGCATATTGATTGACCCTTAAATCGGTTAAATCAGTGCACTATAGTTTACCATAGAGTAGTTAAGAATAGAATAGACACATTGATTTTTACTTACATTGAAAAATATAATTGTGTTAAAAATAAATAAATTTTATAATGGAATTTAAAGCAATTCCGAAAGAGACCCTTAGTCTCATCCCTAAATATGATGGGGATGAAAATCTTTTAAATTTATTTATTTCCAAATGTGATTATGTCGTGAGTGGTAGTAAGATCGTTGGAAACGCGGCACAAAATGTTTACTTATTTCATGCCGTGTCTAGTAGACTTACTGGTAGAGCTGCGACTCTACTCAGTGACCACCCAAATATTAACTCATACGAGGAGTTAAAGCAAATTCTTACCCAGCATTTCGGTGATCCCAGATCAGAGGAGTGTATTGCCATAGAACTCGAGACAATAAAACATAAACAGGGCGAGTCATACATACAGCTTTGCCATAGAATTCAAAAAAAAACACAAGAAGTTCCTTGTTCGCGAAGGTAAATAGACTGACCGACGAGGGCATCAAGGCAGCAAAAATGATCGTGTACAACAATACTGCACTAAATGTATTTTTATATAATTTACCTGAGGACATGATTCGGATAGTAAGGTTAAAAGGTTGCTCGACGTTAGAAAATGCCTTAAGCATTGTTACAGAGGAAGTTAATTTTAAGTTTCAGTACGACGCTAAAAATAAAGCACTAAAACAAACATTCCCCCAGATGCCATCAAATAATACACCAAAACCATTTCCGGTCTCTCAAGGTTTCAAAACTACATTTAATTCGGTGCCTAACTCAAATCTTAAATTTGGCATCCCACAAAATAGCTTCAAATACGGTATACCACAAAATCAAGGTGGATATAGACCAAACTTTATTCAGCAAATGCGATTCGCGCCGCCCGCGCAAGGTTTTCGATTTGGGACTCAAACTCAGCCTCAACGAAATTTTGCTCAAGCGCCCGCGCCTCGCGCGCCTTTCCAACACGGTGGTTTTAGGTTTGGTATCCCCCAACAACAAGGTTATAAGTTCGGTGTTTCGAACCAACCTCACTCAGGCAACCAGTATAAATTTGGTGTACCACCCCGACAAGTACAAGAACCAAGGTTACAGGATAGTGACATTTCGATGCGCACAGCGCCGGTTAGACAGAATATGATTGCGGACGATCTATATTATATAGAGGATCCATCCCCTTATAACGAATACACCCCTGATTACAACGATTATGACGTTTATAATGCGAATGATAATGTAGAGTACCCCTCTACCGAGTGTAATTATATGGAATATGTCGAAGGGACAAATTCCACTAATACGGAAAACATCTGTGTGGAAACCATGCCGGAAAATTTTCAGAAAACAGCCTCGAAGAACGTGGTGAAGTGATTAATTTAAATTGTTGTGATAGTATATTAAAATTACCTCACGTGGTGATTCCTGAAATAAAATCAAAGTTTCTCATCGATACTGGTAGTAGCAGATCTTTTATTAGCCCATCTAAAGCTAATGAGTTTTTCAGTGAGTTCAAACACATCGAACCATTCACAGTGGTCAGTACACATGCTCAGAGCATGCACAATGAGATAATTTACATTCCATTGTTAAAGACCTTCAAAAGCACATTACCTCATAAATTTTACATCTATGATGTTGATGGACGATACGACGGATTAATAGGATCTGACCTTTTATCCAAATTAGGAGCTAATATTGACATGAGAAACCAAGTCCTTATGACACACAATGCGAGAATTCCAATCATTTATACTCCGCCATATGAAATTCACGTAGCTCCGCGATCTGAAACAAGAGTGAAAATTCCAACCAATTTACATCACGGTGATGCGATATTAGAATATCTTGAATATCAGGAAGGCGTCCGTATGCCTACCGCTCTTGTTAGGTGTGAGAACTACTTTGCGGAAACGGTTATACAAAATACATCCGATGTGAAAGCTGTTATCACGTTTAAAGAACCATTCGATGTTACGGCATTTAATAATGAAGAATGTCAGGTAAATTTTGTGAACAATTACGGCATGAATGATGAATATTTGAAAGAGAATTTAGGAAAATTGCGATTAGATCACACTAATAAAGAGGAACGTGATAGGATTTACAGATTGTGTTACGAATATCGTGATATATTTTATTGTGATAAACTACCTTTGTCCTTCACAAATCAAGTTAAACATAACATCAGAACGACAAATGAAGACCCGATTTATATTCGACCTTATCGACACCCGCCTGTCATTAACCAGGAAATACAAAATCAGGTAGATAAACTTCTAACAGATAACGTAATAGCAGATTCTCACTCACCTTGGAGTGCACCAGTCCACCTGGTTCCAAAGAAAGTAGACGCATCTGGTGAAAAGAAGTTTAGGATGGTGATCGATTATCGACGACTTAACGAAATCACAGTCGACGACAAATATCCGTTACCTAATATTACCGACCTTTTTGATAAGATAGGTAAATCTCAGTACTTTAGCACAATAGATCTTGCTAGCGGGTATCATCAGATTGAGGTAAATGAGGCAGATAGGTCAAAAACAGCATTGACAATACAATCGGGCCATTATGAGTTTAAAAGGATGCCGTTTGGCTTAAAAACGGCACCTGCGACGTTCCAGAGGGCTATGGACAACGTACTACGAGGACTTCAGGGTATTCACTGTCTGGTATATCTTGACGACATTATAGTATTTTCTTCTAGTCTAGAGGAACACGTCGATAAACTCCGTAAAATATTCAATCGGTTAAGGGAAACTAACCTTAAGGTAACTCTCGACAAATGCGAATTTCTGAGAAAAGAGGTCCTTTATCTTGGTCATACCATCACCAAAAATGGCCTTATGCCTAACAACGATAAAATAAAGGCAGTCTTAAATTTTCCGTTACCTCGAACACCAACTGAAATTAAAAGCTTTCTGGGTTTAGTTGGTTATTATAGGAAATTCATCAAAGACTTTGCTAAACTCACACAACCATTAACTTCATGTTTAAAAAAGAAAAATAAGATAGATTGTACAAAACAGGAATACATAGATGCATTTGAAAAGTGTAAAGAACTTTTAACTAACGCACCGCTTTTACAGTTTCCCGACTTTTCAAAACCATTCGTCCTTACGACGGATGCCTCAAACTTCGCTATAGGAGCTGTCCTTTCGCAGGGTCCTATAGGCAGCGATAGGCCGATAGCTTATGCTAGTCGTACTTTGAACGACGCCGAAACGCGATATAGTACAATAGAAAAAGAGCTTTTAGCCATAGTATGGGCTACGAAACATTTTAGACCTTATTTATACGGAAAGAAATTTATGATTTATACGGATCACAGACCTTTAACTTGGATTAAATCCATTACGGAACCTAACAGCAAGCTAACTAGATGGAAATTACGCTTATCGGAGTTTGATTATGACATTAAACATAAAGAAGGAAAACAAAATTGTAATGCCGATGCATTGTCGCGAATTAGGATTAACGCCCTAAGTAACGATGATGACGATTCGATGAAGGTGAATTTAGATAAAAAGGAACAAAAACTAAAACGCCATATTAAAGACGTAACTGACGATATTATACGTTTGAGTAATAAGGACACCACCCGTACCTCTACACCGCGCGAGCGAACGCCATCTCCGATAGTTATATCATCAGGTTCTGAGAAAAGTAATACATCGAAAGCTGGTAAAGGTCGACGTCGATCTCCCTACTCAATTCCATCTGGAGGTAGTACTACTGCATCTGCATCTGAAGGTCGTCAAGACGACGCTAGTATGGGGACAGTACATTCAGCCCGCGATTTAGATACAGATGGTATGCTTATATTGCAAGAAGCTGTAGATACCAAGCCGAATCAAATACTCGTACATACCTGGAACAGGGACGAAATATCAGTTAAAGACTTATCTAGGGACAAACAAAAGGTTTTACATGTTCACTTACCTTTAGATCATCCAGATCTAATCAAAAGATTCCTGAAAAATTACATTAGGCCTAAAATAAAATATTTCTTTTATTTTGAAGACCCGTTACATCGAAAGCAGTTTTCGGAGGCTACCATATTACTTTTTCAAAAAGGAACAGTAAAATTTTATGAATGCACCAAGCGAGTTGTTTATGTTGATAACGAACAGGAGCAACGAGACGTTGTACTCAAATATCATGTAGGAAAAAATAGTCACAGGGGAATAAAAGAAACGTTAGCGCACATAAGACGCACCTATTATTGGAATAGCATGGATCAAACGGTGGCTAGCATTATAAATGCTTGCGAACTCTGCAAGAAAATGAAATATGATAGAAAACCATTTAAACCGGAATTACAGTTATCACAAACTCAAATAAAGCCATTCCAAGAACTTTTTATTGACACATTTTCAATTGACGGAAAACATTACCTAACAATAGTCGATGCCTTCAGCAAGTTAGGCCAAGCATTCGAGATTAACACGAAATCCACGCCCGAAGCAGTTAGAGCCTTAATTAAGTATTTCTCTTTGTATGGAACACCTAGTAGAATCAGTTCAGATCCAGGCACAGAATTTAATAATACATTAATGAAGGAAATGTTATCATTTTATAAAATCGACCTTCACATTGGTACCCCTCATAATCCCAACTCTATGGGAATAGTTGAACGATTTCACTCAACCATCATAGAAATATATCGGATAGCTAAATACGAACAAAAAATAACTGACGCTGCATCTGTTATGAGTTACGCTGTTATGTCATATAACCACACAATTCATTCTACTACAGGTCTTACCCCATTTGAAGTAGTTTTCGGTCATACCGAGTCTAATAGCGCTTTTTATGTAGATTTTAACAAACAGTTTACTCAACAATTGGTTAAAGAACACCTTAGAAGGACTAAGCATTTGTATGAGTACCTAACAGATAAAATAATTGACAAAAAGAAAGCTGTAATAGAGAAACGTGGTGGCGAGAAAGAATTCGATATAGATGTAGGCGATACAGTATATATCAAAGGAGTAAACACTAGACGTAGTAAGGATAAACCGCGATATCAGAAAGCTCAGGTTACCGGAGCCATACAAAGAAACGTTGTACCCGTTATAACACATAGTCGACATACTAAAGTTCCTATTAAAGACATAAAACGTCCTCCACAGGTTAATTCTTCTGGCGGTCCTAGTGATCCAAAACCAGGCCCTTCAACTACACCCTATTAATAAGAACCCGGGACTGCTACCCGTCAAAGAAGGTCAAGCTGTCATCAGTCATGGTACATGGACTGTTATAAAGGTGTTGGATTTAAAACTTTTATACAAGGAATTGGAATTCAATTTAGGTAGTTATGAAAGATTTAAAATGCACATTCAAAAATGTTTCGATATTAAAGCTTTTGACTCAGACTTTACTGATGTGGAGTTACAAACGGATTACACTATTAACATAACTATATTTAAGTACAAACAGCTGATTCCAACTGTAAGATCTAAACGTGGTTTAATAAATCCTCTCGGTTCATTTATCAAAGCGATCACAGGAAATCTAGATAATGATGACGCTGTAATGTATGAAAAATTAATTAATAAAATAAATACAAAACAAGACGCCATAAATAGTAAAATGACTATCGTTGCCGAAATGGTGGGTACGTTCACAAAAATAGCCAACTTTACCAAATACAATTTCATTCAGATTGAAGACAGTATCCAAGATATCAATCGTAGCTTAAATAAATTAAACTTATCCCAAATCAGTAATAAGATTATTCACATATATAACGCGTTTATACATAACTTTCAAACACTCTACATTCGACTGAATGAAATTGAGACAGCTATTGCCTTTGCTAAAATTAATTTGTTACATCAATCAATTATAGACACTGAAGAGTTAGTGGCATTGTTGCAGGAAATTGAGAAAACAGACAGATTAGTTTTTCCAGTTAGTATTGAAAATATTTTAAAAATAGAGCAATGTATAAAGATAAAAGCATATGTAAAACAAAATCAGATAAAATTCATTATGCACATTCCTTTAATCAGGAATGAGCTTTTTAACTATTTTAAAATGATTCCATTACCTATCCACGATAGAGCCAATAACCTTACCTCTATTATCCTACCTAAATACCCATATGTCCTTGTGAAAGGGTTAAAAGCGATGCCGCTCTCCCAGTCATGCCGCGAGATTGATGAATACCGTTTTCTATGCCATGAGAACGATGTCACGTTACTAATCAAGGATGATTGCATTACCGAACTTATGAGCTTTTCCACAAATATCTCGAGCTGTCACCCGATTCCAGTTACCATCGACGATGTAAAGGCTGACTCTATACAGCCCAATCGCTGGATCATCCACGTAAGAACAGAAACCTTACTCACCAAGTATTGCAAAGACGATATAACACAAGAATCTATCATTGGAACATACCTGTTGACCATGGATGATGATTGTCTAGTAAAGATAAAGGGACTGTCATTTAAAAGACACCAAACTCAAGGAAATGACGTAAATTTCATGAAACTTCCAGTAATCAACTTACCTCAAATATCGACCGATCCGTCAGATATGCAGAGAAAACCTGCCAATCTCACTGGAATCGACCTCACCGACGTTCAGTCGCTGAACTATATACTACAGAAAAGTGGAAGTGAAATTATTAGTGATAGTGCTCTAGATTATAAAAGTGTTAGTATAGGAAATTTTGTGTTTTGCTTTATTATTGTAATTTGTCTTTTATTGTTAGCATTTAAGCATAAATTTAAAAATATTTGTATTATGGGGAAAACCCGAAATGATCCTCATCCTTCGGATAATTTCGAACTTACGGAGGGAGGAGTTACAGATACTGGCATAACTGCCCCTTCCATATTTTCAGCCAACTAATCATATTATAGCTTATTCACACAAGCGCCCACGCATGGTCGCCGGGCTAGCCAGATAAGATTTTGCTTATGTTTAAATTCAACTGCAGTACTTTTAACCTAGAGAGATTCAATCTGTATCAAGTCGCCAAATGTATTAGACATTAAAATATATAAATAAATTAATTTTAATCATTTTTATGTTTTTAAAAAATCATTTGAGCTTCCACCAAACAAGTCTACGTATGTAGAGAATGTAGTCACTACGTTATTGTGAATATTTAATTTTTTTCTGTGTTCGTTTATTACATGTCCAATAGATGGCACTACTAATCACCCACTGACCCACGACATTCACATGCATGCAATACCGTCGTTAGAGTCTGGCTAACGAAAGTAGATACTGGATTTTTTTTGCAAACTTTTTATATGACAACACTAAAGTGTTCCTACCATCGGATATTTACCCTACAAATTGGGGTATTTTAAGCAGAAAGTACTTAGGAACAATTAATTTCAAAAAGGCATTTTTAAAACAAACTTATTTTAAACATTTTATAAAATGAGTTTTGAAAACTCGTACGTGTGCTAAAATTGTATTCATAGAAAATAAGTATCGTATGTACGTGTTGGATCATTTCAAGAGCAACACTAAGCCTTAAGTTAGTCTAATAAATAGCTTAATTAATTAGGTACACTATTTACTAGAGAAAAACTTACCAATTATATTTTAAAGAAATTAATTTTCGGCTGTTTTCCGAAAGATTTGGTAAAATCAGAATCAGTGTATGGTATCCCTATCTCTGACGCAACAAGATGGCGTGTTGTTGATGTTTCGTTGTGGTTGACTTGCGCATAGTTATGTTGTGATATATCCGTGTTAATGCTATAAAAATGAATAAAACTATAATGAGGGAAGTGCGAAAACTATTGTTTTGTATGATTTCGAAATATGAAGAGAAAAAGCTTGTGAAACAAGCCGTACTGCGAGAAAAACAGGATTGTTTACGTACTGTGACTGATTTTTTAGGTTAGTACGGTCAAAATGTCTTGATATTTTTTTATTTTAAATAAGTACATATTAGTTTTAGTTACTTTATATAATGTTATTGTTCTTTTACAGATAGTCTTGAGGATAATGCACGAACTGCTGAAGTAAAACAAGCAATTGAAAAGATCACAGATTTAGATAAAAAAAAATGATGAAATCGCAGAACCAGTACTTAGAAGAACTATCTTCACTCACCGGTAAGTTTTCACTCAACGTTAATCTTAGACTAGTTTTGTAATACTTGTGTATTTTCTATTATTTCTTAGTTATGAGACTCACGATAATTGACATTTTATTTTATTTTTTTACAGATGTAAGTGTTATTACATTGAAGAGAATTCAAAAAGAAGGTGCGGTGAACGAAGGGGTCTGGAGGACTCCAGGTAAAAAACGACCTCACCCTTCAAAAGTGTCGAACTTAGATAGTTTCGATATGGATGTTATTCGTAATAAAGTAAACGAATTTTACATTGTGAGGAAACAAGTACCAACATTAAGATCTTTGTTGGTAGAGTTAAAAGAAAGTATAGAATTTGGTGGATGTCGTGAAACTCTCCGTCGCATATTATTAGCCAACGGTTATGAATTTAAGAAAAACAAAAATGAACGTTCATTATTAATTGAACGGTATGATATAGCTGCATGGAGACATCGCTTTTTGCGTACCATTGCATCGAAACGTGCAGAAGGCAAGCCAATAATCTACTTAGATAAAACTTATGTCCACAAAACCTATAAGCCTAAAAAATGTTGGCAAGGTCCATCAACAAGTGGAATAATTGAAAATATATCGTCAGGAAAACGATATATTATTGTGCATGCAGGATCAGAGAAAGGCCCTGTTCCAAACTCATTGTTAGTATTTAGCATCAAATCGAAAATGGCCGACTACCACCATGACATGAATTCCACAAACTTCAACAAATGGCTTCAAGAAAAGCTTATGCCCAATTTGAATGAACCAAGTGTAATTGTAATGGACAATGCATCATACCATTCTGTCATAATAAATAAAGCGCCCACATCTCATAATCGAAAGTTAGAGATACAGAATTGGCTTACATTGAATGGTATTTTATTTGAAACATACAATTCAAAAGCAGAGTTGCTCTGCTTAGTAAAACAGAACACATCAGAACCTATTTATGAAGCTGATGCACTTTTAAGCCAAAACGGACATGAAGCGCTAAGACTTCCTCCATATCATTGTTACCTAAATGCTATAGAACTCATATGGAGTCTAGCAAAAAGAAATGTGGGAAGCAAAAATGTAAGCCTAACTCCAAAAGAGTTCGAGGATCTCATAAAACAATCTTTTGAGTGTATTACAGCAGATGATTGGAAAAAAATGACAGACCATGTCATTCATGTGGAAGACAAGTACAAAAGAAGAGACCATATAACTGAAAATAATTTACAAAGCTTCATCATCAATTTAAGAGACAGCAGTGACTCCAGTGATTCTGACGATTCACTCCATGTTGAATTATTAGATTCAGATTTTGATTATAGTGATTAAAAAACAGTATAAAAATATATGGTGTTGTTTTCTTTGATACATACTCACATAGATTTACAAATATTTAAACTCATGATAATATTGATACTCATGATAGTGTTTGATAGCCTGTTTGTTCCTTTAATACGCCACAATGGAGTGACGTATCCGTGTGATGTTTGGTATGGAGTTAATAAAGAGTTAACAAGTGATATAAGCTACTTTTAATCTCGTCATAACGCGGACAAAATTGCAAGCATCCACTAGTAAAATAAAAATAAATGTCAAAGTATCAAAGTGAGTTGTTCCAACTTTCCTTTTTACTTTAGGGCTGCCATGCTGATATTTTTTAAATTTGCCGCGCTTTTTCAGTATCAACTTTCATTAGCCAGACTCTATGATCTATGGGCAAGTTGTTTATCAACGTCAGACTCTAATTTAATGTCAATGTCAAATTTATCTGAAAAGAGGTTATGTTTACAACTTGCAACGGAGAGTCGACGATTACACCGATATTTATTTTCGTGGTTAATGATTATATTCTTTAAAAAATACATTGTTTAATGAGCTTGCGATAAATATAATGGATTCGCGCAAAGAAAAGTTCAATAACCCGCATGTTATCAAATCTGTATCGTGTTTAATAGCGGATATAAAAGTTGGGTAAGTCGTGGCAAGTTTATTGTTTTTTCTTAGTTTTCTTTGCTTTATCTCATTAGATCTCACTTCCGATAAGACACTCACTGTTTTCCGGCTCAGTTTCATACATTTCTGCTGTAATTCAAGTAGTTTTTTGAATGTTTTCATCACATTAAAAAATGCAATATATTCAGATGTTGCATGAGCATCTTGTAAGTTAGATTCAACTTTAATTCAGCGGGGCAATGCAGCTAGTTTCTAGGAACACTTCCGCTTGGTAGTGATCTGGAGCAAGTGAACTTATTGATTGTTCGGAACAGCCTTTAGATGGCACAACTGTTTTTACTCTGTTATTAAATAAAGTATGTTCACCAATATAACAAAAGAAGCTTTACAAATAAACACTGTATATTAAAGTGACCTAGAACTAACTACAGAAAGAAAAACATAATATTTGAAGGAGGACGGCTAATTAATAAGTTGCCTAATACAGATAAAGAGGCCACTAGTAGGTATGTTTGTATTTAAACAGTGGCACTCTGGGAGTGCCGACAGAGGTGAAAACTTGAGCAATTACAAGAGATTATTACCGTTACCGACCCCTCTGTATATAAGTAATATACAGAGGTGTCGGTAACGGTAATAAATATAAATAAATCAATAGATATTGCTGGACATTTCACACAGCGCTATCTAGCCCCAAACTAAGCAGAGCTTGTACTATGGAAACCAGATAACTGATAGAATACTTATATTCTTTTTTTTTGTACATACATACTTATAATAAACCAAATATTTGTTCTGGGTCTGGATGTTTTCTATATAAACATACAGACCCGGAACAAATATATGTAGATCATGCAAACATTTGTTCCGCGGCGGTAATCGGACCCGCTACCTCCTGCGTCTCAGCCGGCTATTCGCGCACTGCGCCACAGAGGTCGTCAAATCGTCGTAATGGTAACAGTGTCATGAGTTCAATGGTTTTTCCCCATCTCAAAAAATGCCCAATGCGCCTAAAGAATTTTCACTTCAAAAAGATTGAGAAAATATATACTAAAGAATATTAACTTCTTGTAATACACATTTCATATTGCAAAGGTTGCTTTTGTTCTGTATGTTAAATTAATAAGTCCTCAAAATTGTTATATTTTTTCATATTTTATTTATTTATTAATTTGTAGAAATTTGTTGTTTATTTTACTGTTATTTTTGATCACACAAATAGTCTTTACTGGTGGTAGAGCTTTTGTGAACGAGCTCGAGGAAGTGGGCACCACCGCCTTACCTTTATCTGCCGCCAAATAGCAGTACTTGTGCTGTTGTGTTCCGGTTAGATGGTAATGGTATGTTCCTGTAATTACTGGCACATAGGCATAACAGCCAAGTCCTATAGTATGGCAACGTATCCACAAAGAGATCAAGATAACATAATAGCTTGTTTTGAATTCTATGTGGATATCCATGGGCTGCAGTAGCCACTTAACATCTGGTGGACTGCATGATCGTTTGCCATATAAGTTGTATAAAAAAAAAGTCTTGCTTTAATACCTAAGTTATGTGTAATGTTTAGTCGTTATTGTGTAATAATATTTTATGAATGTTGTATACTTTTATATATTAAATAATAGTTTAAACGCGTGTCTCTATTTTCTGCTGCTCATACGCACTAAAGACGTCACATTATACCAGCGCTACAGTAGCTATACATTACAGTTGCACACCGCTGAGTGATGACCTGTTTTGTTGTCTTGTATTTAGTATATCTGTTGTATTCATAAAATGTAAAAATGATCACAAAATAAATATTGTATTTGTATATTAAGTTAAGCTATTATATTAAGTTAAATCGTAGGTAACTGCCCAATAGAGGCAGTAGACAACTACATTTATCTTGGACACTGTTTATCCTTTGACTCACTTTCCCAGAAACAAGAGATTTTGAGACGAGTCCAGCTAGGATGGGCCGCCTTTAGTGAGTTAGAAGACGTCCTTAAGTCTAAAATCCCTCAATGCCTCAAGACCAGGGTGTTTAACCAATGTCTCCTGCCCATTCTTACTTGCGGTTCCGAGACATGGCCGCTCACAAAGGAATACATGCATACGATTAGAGTAGCTCAACGGGCAATGGAGCGTGCCATGCTCGGTATATCACTCCTGGACCACATACCCAATGTAGAAATCCGACGTCGCACAAAGGTTATAATAATAAATATAAATAAATAAATATTGCTGGACATTTCACACAGCGCTATCTAGCCCCAAACTAAGCAGAGCTTGTATTATGGGAACCAGATAACTGATAGAATACTTATATAACATTTTTTTTGTAAATACATAATTACAATATATAGGGAAACAACCAGACCCGGAACAAATATTTGTAGATCATGCAAACATTTGTTCCACGGCGGGAATCGAACCCGCTACCTCCTGCGTCTCAGCCGGCTATTCGCCCACTGCACCACGGAGGTAGTCAGACGTCAGGTTGTGGACGTGGGTATGAGGATCGCAGGGCTGAAGTGGAGATGGGCTGGACACTTGGCTAGGAGGGATGATGGGCTTTGGACGAAGGCGATTACAGAGTGGTGGCTAAGGTATGCCAGGGATGCCAAGAGGCAGACCACCCGCCCGACGGTCGAATGATATTGAAAGCGTAGCTTGGTGTCAATGGGTTAGACTCGCAAGGGATCGGAAAGAATGGCGTAATAAAGAGGAGGCCTATACCCAACAGTGGGTGCAAACGGGCTGAGATGATGATGATGATATTAAGTTAAACACATTCAATGTTACTGTTATATCTCTGGACTTAATCCAGTATACAGTAAAAGATCTTTATCCGCGGGATATATGTTCCGTAAATATGCCGCGAATACAGAAACCGTGAATATGGAATGGTAATTTACCTAGTCAGGTCATAAGTATTGTCACACAGTAAAAACTTTTCTTTTAGAATGCTGGCGACAAAAAAGTTTAAAGAATTCGAATTTCGAATTGTTCATGAAAATAAAAATGTATACTTATTAGAATTTTACTCATTTTTAAATATGGAGTGGACGCTTAAAGAAGACCGTGTTGCAGTTATTGCGTTGCATCGTTGCGGTTACGCGCCAAATTAAATGTTTGACATACTGAAAAATTTGAATATAACCAAAAGATTCGTTTATCGCACCATCAAACGATACATAGGCTGCTATTTAAGAATCCGGAACTGGCCACTGCATAAATAATATTTATAAAGAAATTATCACGTTTGAAAATGGAACTCTTTGGCTGTAGAATGCAGGTTATTTCGTCCGTCTGTCAATTGTTTTCATTGTGTGGCGCGATTTCAAATATTGCGTGTCATTATCACAATGGATTTATCTCGAGAAAATTTTCGTGCGATGATTTTTTATGATTTTCGACGTGGTCTAACTCAACAGCAGTGTATCGATCAACTCAGTTCGACTTTTGGGGATAAAGCACCATCGAAGACTACTGTGTATCACTGGTTTAGTGAGTTTAATCGTGGACGTCGTATGCTCACGGACGAAATTAAAGATGGTCGGCCTAAATCAGTTGTTGTGCCACGAAACATCGACGCAGTGCGTAAACTAATAATGCAAGATCGTCATGTGACATATCGAGAGATAGAGGCGATCTTGGGCATTAGTATGACGAGTATACATAAGATATTACACGAACACTTGGCTGCAAAAAAAGTTTGTTCGCGTTGGATACCGCACAACTTGACAATAGATCAAAAACAGGCTCGTGTCGATTGGTGCAAAAAAATTATAAAAATACAATCGTGGTGCATCAAAAGCTGTATATAATATCTACACAGGTGATGCATCCTGGATTTATGCATATGACCCCGAAACTAAGCAACAGTCAACAGTTTGGGTCTTCCAACATGAGCCGAACCCAACAAAAGTTGCTCGTGCGAAAAGCACTTTGAAGCAAATGGTCGCCTGTTTTTTTGGTATAGATGGACACGTGGCTACTGTACCCCTAGTAAAATTGTAAATCTGTTAATTCAGAGTGGTACACGACCATTTGTTTGCCAGAAGTCTTTGCAGAAATCAGGAAGAATAATCCACAACGCAGAATCATTCTCCATCACGACAATGCAAGCTGTCACACTTCGGGTGAAACGACCCGATATTTGGAGGGTGAAACGGTGGAATTAACGGGTCATCCGCCATATAGCCCTGATTTGGCACCCAACGACTTCTTTTTATTCCCAACCGTGAAGAATAAATTACGTGGTCAACGATTTTCAACCCGAGAAGAAGCCGTTGAGGCATTCAAAAATCATGTTTTGGAGATACCGTCTTCCGATTGGAAAAAGTGCTATGAAAACTGGTTTCACCGAATGCAAAAGTGCATTGATCATCATGGCGAATATTTTGAAAAGCAATAAAACCATATTTAACAGTCAATGATAGTTATTTTATTTTATTCCGGATACATAAATAGCAACCCTCGTACAATGAAGACTCTAGTGTAGATGACAGGTCAAGAAGTGGTCGCCCTCGGTCTGTTAGGACTCCAGCAGTGGTAAAAGTGTAAAGGCGCGAATTCAAAGAAAGTAGTGAAGAAGCGAGCAACCGTATTCCGCGTGTCCAACGAGGTCATTTTCCATCCTCGCTCATGGTATGGTTGGGAGTTTCTTATTGGGGCTTAACAGAGGTACATTTTTGTGAGAAAGGTGTAAAAACGAATGCAGTTGTGTATCAAAATACAGTCCTGACGAACCTTGTGGAACCTGTTTCTCATACCATGTTCAATAACAGGCACTGGGTATTCCAACAAGATTCGGCGCCAGCTCATAGAGCGAAGAGCACACAAGACTGGCTGGCGGCGCGTGAAATCGACTTCATCCGGCACGAAGACTGGCCCTCCTCCAGTCCAGATTTGAATCCGTTAGATTACAAGATATGGCAACACTTGGAGGAAAAGGCGTGCTCAAAGCCTCATCCCAATTTGGAGTCACTCAAGACATCCTTGATTAAGGCAGCCGCCGATATTGACATGGACCTCGTTCGTGCTGCGATAGACGACTGGCCGCGCAGATTGAAGGCCTGTATTCAAAATCACGGAGGTCATTTTGAATAAACTTTAGTGTCATAAGAATCTATGTTTTGTTAAGTTCATTTTGGTATATAAATGGTTACATAATGAATAAACTTGTTTCAATTATTTTATATTAAACATGTGACAGAATTTATGACCTGACTAGGTATATGGGATTATAGGGGATACGTTCTTACTCGCCATAAAAAAATCTATTTAATTGAAGTTTTTGACCATATTGATTTATTTAAAAATAAGACTTCGTTCCATAGACCGATCAATTTTCATAAAGAAATCACAAAGCTCATTTGCCGTTCTTAAACCTTCACTAAGATTTTTCAAATTAAATGTCACGTTTCCAGTGCTTCTTGAAGCCTCTTCTTCAATAGTAATAGATAGATACGATAGATAATTTCTTTATTGCACACCATTAAAAATAAAACCAACAAAAGAGATTAGATATGCGGCAAAATTTAGAATTTTAATTAATTGCTTCCATGGTATACCTATATACGAGTACATTAAAATACACGACTCTCCCGCCCCCCCCCCCCGCAATCCGTTTCACCCCTCCCCCCCTTGAAAAGTGTCCCATTTTACAGATATTCTCAATTTTCAGGAAAACTATACAAGTTAGGACAAAATGGTCGAAGACGGCATTATTTGTCAATAAATTACCTACAAATAGGTGCTTATATTCATTTCGATACCATTTATAGTTTCCAAGCTATGGTGCATCAAAGATTAGTAAAAATGTGCGCTTAGCGGAAATAAAACATTTAATACACAAGAAACAACAATATTTATAATTTATTACAAGAAATGCGTTTAACTAAACAAAACAAATAATTTTCATTTATTTTTTTATATAGTAAGTACTTAATATCTAACAAAAATCAGTATCGTCATCATTATCTTGTAAAGACTTGTTGAAGCAACTAAGGCCCTGGCAATGGTTGCACATGGTGGAACAACGCAATCCAGCTTTGACACATCCACATCTTTTTCGGCAGCCTTTTCTGCAACTGCTCGATACTATTTTGAGTATCGACTGTGGAGCTGGTGATTTTGTGGTATATATGGGTGATAAAAAGTTATTATTATTTTTTCCAGCCCCAGTTTTCTGGGTTCAATGCGTTTCCTCGCCATAATTGTACTTGATGAAAAGTACGCATTGAATGCTGAAAAGCTGCTCCTGATGAAGGTGGTAACTTTGATAAAATCACCGTATTGTTCGTCAGACCAACATATTTGTTGAAATGGACGTATCGTAACTCATTTAAACTTTTCTCGGTTGGCTTAGCCCCATACAAGGCGAGAATATATCTTTCTCCCGCTTCTTTTACCTGCTCGTGGGAGGCATCCGGGTTATTGAAAACGTTTATCGTATCTTGCAAGTCGATCTTTTTACCAAGCAGAATAGACTGAACTTTTCCTTTGCCGTAGAATGCTGAAGTAGTATCGCAACCACTTATGGCATGCAGAAAGAGGATCGATTCCCTGCAATTTTCGACCACATTTCCTTCTATTAAGCTTCGGGTGCTATAAAGTCTCTTGTTAACACTCCCTTGGCTCTCTTTCAGCAAGAATATATTTTTGTGTAGTGGAGTAAGACCCAGTAAAAGAACCAACAGATCTATGTCTTGCCCAACCACTACGACATTCTCGTTTCTTTCGGCTTCTTCTATTGCCGTATGAACAATGAGCATATCTGCGTAATCATTCGCTGTTAACGAGCTTATCCCCACGTTCAGTCGCTTGCTAAGCTGCAAAATGAATCTTTCCTTGTTCAAAAGATTGCTCAAGAAACTTGCTTATGTTTCAGTTATACGACTCTGCTCATTAAACTCTATTTCTGGACACTTTCGGTTTAGCATTCGTCTCAACCTTTCAGAGCTCTTTGTGCTTTTACTGTTTTCACCATAGCCGTCGAATACGACGACAACCTTCTCTCCATAACATGTTTTAATGTACCTCACATAAGCGGTGTAAATATCAGAGTATGTCCCTTCCTTTGGCCAAATCACTCTATGTAATAGAGAACCGCCATCTAAAACGTTAAATCGATCGCTATCCAGTGTCGGTTCAGGGACATTATTAAAGATGTCGTATAGGGCTGATTTTTTGGTTTTTCTCATCCCTCCATTTTCTTCAAACAACGAAAGAGGTACTGTCGCCAATTCATGACAAAAACAGTAGCTTAAATCTTTTGGGGAGTGGATGGTACAGACAATTCTTTGGAATAGTTGAGTTGTGTCAACTTTCGTAACATAGGTATCATTAACAGGTGTTTTTACTGATTTGCTAGAATGTGAGATCGTTTTGACGGTATGAATGCGTTTTAACTTGACGTCTCCGAATTTGGTTCCATCTTTCAGTCTTTTGTAGGATTTCTTCTCATTTTGTCCTAACTTGTATAGTTTTCCTGAAAATTTAGAATATCTGTAAAATGGGACACTTTTCAAGGGGGAGGGGTGAAACGGATTGCGGGGGGCGGGGGCGGGAGAGTCGTGTGTTTTAATATACTCGTATATAGGTATCACATAGCAGCAATAAATAAAAGTTATAAATTTTGCCGTTTTGCAAAATTACTTTGAAATTACATTTACATTGAAATCTAGAATGAATATACTATAGGCTGTGAATTTAACATTTCCTCCAAGTCGGTTTCAGTCAAATCTTCATCTTGTGATTTAAGCAAATCCTGAATGTCACTTGATTCTGTTCGAACCCATCTCATCCTATTCCATCCGCAATTTCTGCATTAAAGTTTGAATTTACACAGATTCTTAATATGTACCGATATACCGTTTAGATCAGGGAATAAAGAAATCTTTCGCCGCGAATATAGGAATTGGGTCGCATTTTTTAATCCGCGAATAGCGCAAACCTGAATGAAGGAAGCTCGAATAAAGAGCTTTTGCTGTACGTACATACAATACAAAGAAAAGAAAGAAAATACATTTATTTGACACACATAGTACAGACTATTCAGAACAAGAACAATGTGAACAAACATACCTGCTTACATATAAATAAATAAATATTGCTGGACATTTCACACATCGCTATCTAGCCCCAAACTAAGCAGAGCTTGTACTATGGGAACCAGATAACTAATAGAATACTTATATACAGTTTTTTTTTGTAAATACATACTTATATATAATATATAGAGAAACAACCAGACCCGGAACAAATATCTGTAGATCATGCAAACATTTGTTCCGCAGCGGGAATCGAACCCGCTACCTCCTGTATCACAGCCGGCTTTTCGCCCGCTGCGCCACGGAGGGCGTCAGATTATAATATATGTATAGAAGAAGTATATGGATTATAAATTATTAAAAAGAATATAAAAATTATATAAACACAGGAAAAAACACATGATATATATTTAGTACATAAGTATACACATAGGTAGGTACAGGCAATATGGACTTCCGTGGTGTGTGGGCCAAACAGGGCCCGTCTCAGCGTATTGCTGCCAAACATCCGAGGAAGGTAAGCGGCGCTGGTTGTCAGATGGGACCCATGGGTAGCCTCACGAACGCAGTAAAATAAATAAGTAAACGGGTACATAGACATATACATAGATACACACCAAAACAATAAAACAAAATTGAAAGAATAAAATATATATGTGTAAAGTGGAGCCAATTTATGTTGTCTGTGGTGACAATAATGTAATAAGATGTTCTCTGTAAGTGAACCTTGTTCTTTGCCAATAAATATTGTTACGGAATAAAATAATTAAAATGAATTTAACCAAAATAACACTTTTATGCAACACTAAAATAATAAATACACGATCTTAATCACAAGTAATCACAACACACTAAATCACACCACTGTTGCACAATAAACCACTAAAAGTCACCGAAATGTTCGCGCGTATCGCCAAATCAAGACTCACTCCACTGTTACCTAGAAAAGTGTAGGTATTTCGACCGACTACTATTTCTTATTCTGTGCAACTGTAGGTAAAAAGGTAGTATGTAGGTATATTCCTTACCAAGTATTACCTATTCTGTGACACAGTAGGTATAACATCGAGTTCCGACTATTACTTATTCTGTAACCGCCTCGGCGTAACAATATCTTTAACCACAATATGTTCTCATTTCAGGAAAGTAAAAGGCTCTCTTCATGTAGCCCTGGCTACGCTGGCTGTGCTGGAGGAAATTATCAGCCAAGCAGAGAATGCTAATGCTTAGTAAGTAATTGGCTTAACTCTTTGAAATTTTAAATAATAGGGACATTCCTGACACAGTAAAACTTCTTTACGCACGCTTGACTTGGGGAGTAAGCTGGTGAATGCGTTGCGAAAAGTGCGAACGGAAGTTGAGAGGGAGATATAAGTTAGTGAAGATAGAAAGAGAGAGAGTTACGTTTCGTATATTAATGTAGGAGCAAGAGAGATAAATGCGCGCGCACATTTTCTTTCTCTTTTCCTCTCATAGCCAGTGCATGAAATATATACATATACATACAGGGTGTGGCGTAATGAGTGGATAATAGGGTACCTGCGGGTAGGGGCCCTTGTGGCGGTTCAGAAAAATATTTGTTATGCTCAGTAAAAGTGCCTCGGTTTTCGAGATATTCGACATTTTCGAAATTTAAGAAATATTTCACCCTTCGTCACTATTTTTGGCGCCAAGACTGCAAATGAAATTTTTTTTCTATCTGTTTTTTGGATAGTATTCTTGGATAGATGTGCTATCGAATGGAAACTATTATTTTTATAACACAAGCACAGTTATGTTTTTAAAATAAGATTTCACTAAAATTTTACTTTCTTTCGTTTGTTTTCCTGACCTTTACCCTTCTGTGGTGTAAAAAAAATGTATGGTCACTTGAATGCCAAATTTAAAAAAAATTAGCCTATTTCATCGAGATTCCGAAATGGTATATTACATGGTATTTCCACAAGTTGATTCAAAAGTAATTCCTATTAAAATGGGTAGAGCTAATTATTATAAAATTACAAATAGTACTAAAATTTACTTCATTACTTAAAATCACCTAAAAACGTTAGTTTAAAATTCGGTAATGAAATAAAACGAAACAATAAATTTTAAATGCATTTCATTTATTAAATTTACTATTACAAAAGGTGTTCGAAAAGGCCACCACGTGCTCTGATGCATGCTCTGCACCTTTTGATAAAAGATCTTTTAATCCTGTTCGCAATTCTTTGCTCTGTGATTTTCTGAGCAGCTAATCGCACACGCTCCCGTAGCTGGTCCACTGTATTGATTGGGTCTTTATAAACCTTTTCTTTAAGGCATCGACGATGATCGGTCGTTTGGGGACAATTTTGTGGCCACCTCGTTCACCAGACCTCAACCCATTGGACTTTTTTTACTGGGGATGCCTTAAAGAAAAGGTTTATAAAGACCCAATCAATACAGTGGACCAGCTACGGGAGCGTGTGCGATTAGCTGCTCAGAAAATCACAGAGCAAAGAATTGCGAACAGGATTAAAAGATTTTTTATCAATGCATTTAAAATTTATTTTTTCGTTTTATTTCATTACCGAATTTTAAACTAACGTTAAAAACGTTAGTTTAAAATTTTACCCTTTAGGTGATTTTAAGTAATGAAGTAAATTTTAGTACTATTTGTAATTTTATAATAATTAGCTCTACCCATTTTAATAGGAATTACTTTTGAATCAACTTGTGGAAATACCATGTAATATACCATTTCGGAATCTCGATGAAATAGGCTAATTTTTTTTAAATTTGGCATTCAAGTGACCATACATTTTTTTTACACCACAGAAGGGTAAAGGTCAGGAAAACAAACGAAAGCAAGTAAAATTTTAGTGAAATCTTATTTTAAAAACATAACTGTGCTTGTGTTATAAAAATAATAGTTTCCATTCGATAGCACATCTATCCAAGAATACTATCCAAAAAACAGATAGAAAAAAAAATTTCATTTGCAGTCTTGGTGCCAAAAATAGTGACGAAGGGTGAAATATTTCTTAAATTTCGAAAATGTCGAATATCTCGAAAACCGAGGCACTTTTACGGAGCATAACAAATATTTTTCTGAACCGCCACAAGGGCCCCTACCCGCAGGTACCCTATTATCCACTCATTACACCACACCCTGTATATATCTCAGTCAGTAGTTCGTTTGTGAGTTTGCTAGCGTTACGCGAACGGTAACTTCTTGATCAGTTTTCGTTATTTCAACGACATCTGTCCCGCAGTGAGCTAGTGAACATGTTGCAAGGCGCAGGAGGCATGTTGCACCGTTCAATGCAACACCAGCCGACCGCGGTGAACGTGGCGCGCCGGGTGCTCCGCGCCGTGCGCCTGGAGACGCTGATGAGAACCAGCGCTGATCAGGTATGCTGCACCGCACACTAACAGCCCGCCGTCTACCCAATTAACATTATTAATGCACGATCAACACGATATTGGGGATAACAACTTAAATTAAATGGCGCTCCTTGTAACGCACTGATTGGACTTTCTCAGTAACACGTTGCTCCATAATTGGAACATCCTACCAAAAACATATGTTTCTACTGCTGCCGGGCAAAGGCCTCCCTCACCCCTTTCCACTCGTCTCTGTTGTTCGCGAGTAAGGGCCAACCCTCAAGGGGGCACCGGACAATCGCCCATACAACACGTACTACCAAGATCATTTCTAATTGGAGCATATTTCTACCTTAATAAGGTATTATTTTAATTTGAATAGTATTTATCTAGGTTCCCAACCATATATTAGATCAAAATACTTACCTAAAATGGAATAGAAGCGTATCGCATTCTGCATGTTTTTACGTCATAAAAGACCTGTTTTCAACCTAATTGTTTCTTATTAAAAACAACAACATCTTACGTATCCTAGTCATGGGAACATAGATTATATCGTCTAGTTACAGAATAACAACACAATGAGAAAAATACAACAAGTTTTCAGTCATCATTTTTGGTATTACGGAACACGGTCAAAATCTAATCAAATTTAGAATCGTTCTATTGCTATCACTGTCGCTCTGCGTGGCTAAACTTCGTCACTAAACAGGGATAGCGATGTTCAGGCCGATGTTTTTGACGTGGCCGAATTGAAGTTGCGCTCAGTGTTCGCTGGCGCGTTAAGGTAGGAAGGTAGGTACTTCATTAAACTCATTTAAATAAAACCCGATAACTGGCTATGAATTAATAAGACATTGTTACAGAAGTGAACAGTAAGATACTATCAGCACTGTGTGAACACATATCAGCAATAATGCTGCTCATCTATAGGCAAAGTATACTGGTGGTTCGCCCCGAACTGAGATCTCGCGAGTCTCCCATAACAACAAAAAAAATTTATTCGTAATCTTTATTGTTCATCTATCAAAATAGTGCCCTGAAATAGATAACCAACGTACTTGACCTACATGTTTCATCCAAATTTAAGGTAATGGGAGTTCGTGTGAGTTGGTTATTTGTTTTTTTTTTTTTATATTTTGATATGACATGATTTTTAATTATGTTTTTTTTAATGTAATGTAGTTTTATAATGTAAAAATTGACATGCCTGTAACAACCTATGTTATAATTAAGGTGAAATAAATAAATCTGAAATGTGCTCGTTATTTGTTGTAGAAATTACAGTTATTCTGGGATTTCAGACTTTTCCCTATAATTGTGTCACTAAAGCTACACGAATACAAAATTTCAGCACTGTGGGGTCACTGGTGTACCCTGTGTGAATTTCAACACTGTGGGGTCACTGGTGTACCCTGTGTGAATTTCAACACTGTGGGGTCACTGGTGTACCCTGTGTGAATTTCAACACTGTGGGGTCACTGGTGTACCCTGTGTGAATTTCAACACTGTGGGGTCACTGGTGTACCCTGTGTGAATTTCAACACTGTGGGGTCACTGGTGTACCCTGTGTGAATTTCAACACTGTGGGGTCACTGGTGTACCCTGTGTGAATTTCAACACTGTGGGGTCACTGGTGTGCCCTGTGTGAATTTCAACACTGTGGGGTCACTGGTGTACCCTGTGTGAATTTCGCGAAGTTCAATTTATATTATGGCTAATAACTTAAAAGCTACAAGGTTTAAACTAAAACTATAAAAATGTACTCATAAAGACCTTTTATTAGACGTGCCACTTGACCGGATAGTCCCATTTTGTTTTTTTTTTACCCCTCTTGAACCCCAATATCTCAACAATCCCCCAAAATTTTTAGCTCATTTAGTAACACCAAAATTGTGTCATCACTACCTAACTATGTATCAAATTTCACGATGATCGGATCAACGCTTCGAAAGTTATACTCGGACAAACAAACATACATACATACATACTATGCTGATTTGCCAAATCAATGATAGGCTTGCGATTATTATGGGTAGCCATGTCTACACATACTGCTAAAGTATCTACTACCTCTCTAAAAATCCAGAGGTAATATTACAGAGCGGAGAGGTGGTGGCATCCGGGGACTCGCTGCAGAAGCTGGTGCTGGCGACTCCCGCGAGACGGGGGACGGTCGGGAACGTGGCGGATCTGAGGGAACCCATCAGAGATCATATTGCAGAGGTAATATTACAATTTACATTACCTAATTCATATTAATTTTTTTATATCACTCTTGAACCCCAATATCTCACCCCCCCCCCCCCCCCCCCCCCCCATGTTTAGCTCATATAGTCACACCAAAATTGATTTGGCAATCACGCTTCGCTCGATAGATTAGAGAAAGTTTGAGAGTAGCGCCAGTGATAGAAAAGTTGAGGAGTAAGAGGCTAGCGTGGTGTGGGCATGTTATGCGGAGGGAAGAAAACCATGTGACTAGAAGAGTGTTAGATATGAGTGTGGATGGATATAGAAGTAGAGGAAGGCGGAAGAAGAGATGGATGGACTGTGTGCAGAATGATATGGGTGGGAGGGAGGTGACAACGAAGATGACGGCTGATAGAGAGGTATGGAAGAAAAATAAATGTTGTGCCAACCCCACGTAATGTAGGAAAGGGGCTGGAAGAAGAATACTTGTATAAGCAGTTGTGGCCTCCCAGCTCCGGTTAGAGTTGGAATCGACGGTGGCGTCGATCGCGGCGCAGTCGCTGGAGCACATCGACTCGGACTCCGTGGTGATGTGCGGCATGGACACGCCTCTCATCGAGCAGTTCCTGAGGACGGCGGCCAAGGAGCACTCCTTCCGGCTGGTGCTGCCTGAGGGACCGAGCGCACAACAGGTCATTACACTTTTCTTATAGTCTGTAACCGCATTCACGACATTATTTTAAAACACTTATTAATTATAAACAAATGATTTTAGATGTGGGTTTAATATCGATAGCTTGAATATTTATCCAGTGATTGATACATTTACAATAAACAATTTTTAACGTAAATCAACAACGCCTTTGCGAAGATGCCGCTTCGTCAGTATAGCAGGTAATTACTTACATGATGAAAAAATATGATTTGTTTACCTATTTTACACAGGCTGTTTCATTGATATTTTAGAACTTGAAATTAAGGTAATATTAATACGTCCGGTAACGTAATAAAGCTCATCCACATATCATCGACAATTGGGTATCGCGCACCACACGCTTCACGCGATCTTTTCTACGCCACACCGCAAGATGTGGAATGAGCTACCATCTGAGGTTGTCCCATTAGGCTACGACATGGCACGCTTCAAGAGAAATGTAAAGAGGTTTCTACAGTGTAGGGAACGCATCGACAATACCCCGGGTATTGCCGGTGTCAATAGGCGACGGTGACCGCTTACCATCAGGTGGGCCGTAAGCCTGTTTCCCCACAAATAACATTTAAAAAAGGTAGATAGAAAATTTAAAAAAAATAAGGGTAATATTTTTGAAAAAAAAAAACTATTTTACAACAATACTAGCCATCAGCCCTACACGTGTTTTAAATATATGTTGTAAATGCGGTGACACGCAGTATACTAGCAGTGGGCTTTGTCGCGCATGTTCTTTTTTTAAACTAAATAGATCTTCGTTTGACCACAATCTCACCTGATGGTAAGCGACGATGTGGTCTAAGATGAAGCACGAAGATCTAGAAGAAACCTATTCACTCTTACCTTAAAGAGGCCCGGACTGTATTCTTTAGGAAAAACAGACGACGGCAAAGCGTTCCATACCTCAGCTGTACGCATCAAGAACGTAGAACCAAAGCGGTGTGTGCGAATGGGTGGTATATCAACTAGGTACGGATGGTACTGAGCCGTGCGCCTGCTTGTCCTTTGATGGAATCAGATCGTGTCTTGAGGAAGTAGACTGAAGATGGACTGCAGGACCTCATCGAACCCTCCACAACTTTTTTACAAGCTTTTTATTAACTTGCAATGTATGTATGTTTGTCCGGGTGGAATTTTGCAACTGCTTTTTAAACCCGTTCCCCTCACCGATTGAGCTGAATACATAAGTAACTTCGGTGACAATGCAATAATATGGTACCATGGAGGTGGTCTCATGATGGAGACGGATGCTAGACAACGGAACTTCTGAATGGATTATAGTCGGCTACTAGTGTTTGGTCTCATTTGAATCTGCTTGCGGTTCCGATTATGAATTTTATAAAAGCTTGTTTTGAAAAAGTAATTTTTCAACAAACAACTTATTTTGTTGTAAATACATAGATACTTATAGTATATAGAAAAACATCCAGACCGGGAACAAATATATGTAGATCATGCAAACATTTGATCCGTAGCGGGAATCGAACCCGCTACCTCCTGCGTTTCAGCCGGCTATACGTCGCCACGGAGGTTGTCAAATTAATAATAAAATAATTAATTAATTAATAAAATTAATTAGATTATTTATTTATTTATATTTTTTTCCGCCTGGTAGTGATCTGGAGCAGTTGAGCTATCTATAGATCGTTTGCAACGGTCTTTAGATGATTCAAAAATATTTATAGTTTATTTATTTGTATAATTATGTTTTCAGACACACGGTCTAGCCGCGAGGATGAGTGACGCCGGTATTCCGGTGACGGTCATCACCAACGCGGCGGTGTTTGCCGTCATGTCGCGAATCACCAAGGTACGCATCACTACACGCTACCGTCCGCGGCTTCCCACGCGTGGTTTGTCAATAAAAAGTAACCTACGTCTCAATCCGGTTCATGATTTATCAATACATAAAATTTCATCGAAATCGGCCCAGTCGTTTAGTCGTGAAAACATAACAAACATCGTCCTCGAAACGAATATTTTTTACTTTTTAATGGAACACAAATAGCTATCAGTCAGACGGTGATAAACTTGGAAATTATCATGGACACCAAGCTATCATGGGTGCTCCCTATTTTCAAAGTCAAGGTATACAACCATTTCCTTTCATTGTCTCATAACTGCTAGTTAGTGCTTATGTTATTTATCCTCTTTATGTAGTGTAGTTTATTTATATATAAACTACCTGACCAACCCGCGGCTTCGCACGCGTGGTTTGCCAATAAAAAGTAGCCTATGTATTAATCCAGGGTATGATCTACGTACATACCAAATTTCATCGCAATCGGTTCAGCCGTTCCGGCGTGAAAGAGTAACAAGCATCCATACATCCATACACACAAACTTTCGCGTTTATAATATTAGTAGGATTTGTATGTATTTTAAGTTTATGTTTATTACACTCGTGCGCGATAACTTGGGACTTGCTAGGAATGCGACTCCCCGACCGCTTCCCCTGCACTTCCGCGATGGCGCCCGTATTGTACCGTTCGCATCATTATTTTTTACTAGGGTTTTTAGTCTCGTACTGGCCTACGTCACGTAACGACGCGCTCTGGAATTCTTTTAGTTTTCGTTTGTGTTATTGTTTTGTTGTTGTAGTTTTTGTTGTTATAGTTCTTGTTAAGTGTTTTTGTTATCATTATGAAGGGTAAACCTTTGCATAGCGGAGAAAGAAACCTCGGGCTGTGTTAGAGTTTTTTGAAAACGAAAAACGGAACAAACAGTTTTGTATAAACTTAAACATAGTATTTTTATTTTATTCAAATAGTGTAAAAAAGATTAGATAAAAAGCAGCGTCCTCCCTGAGTAACATAATAAATTAGGTTAAAAAAAAACAAAGACGAAGCCGCGGGCGGCTGCTTGTTATGTTCGCTTTTTTGCGGGCGGTACAAACACGCCAATATGACGTCACCGCGCTCAGGTCCCAACTTATCGCGCACGGGTAATATAATCAATAGGTATAAAGTAATATTTTATTTTGTGGGTTCTGTGTATGCCTGTTCTCTTACACTTCCGTTTTTTGATTTTGTTTATCCTGTCCATTCAAAGGTTGTCTGGAAGAGATGCTTTTAGTGATAAGACCGCCCATTGTACCTTCATTTATTATTTATTTCCATTAATATTGTATTTTTGTTTGGTGTGTAATAAAGAGTATTTCATTCATTCATTTGATTTTAATTTTTGTATAATCGATTTAATTTCAAATACTAATAATCAACCTCATTCGTGAGGGCTTTTCATTTTCGATTTAAAAAGAATAATCTAGTTCCAACTAGCGTCATAGATGGCGCTGTCTGCAGATGTGCCGTAAGGAAATATGGTTTATATGACATAATCTCAAAGACACAATATCAAAATTTGTCTAAAATAATCTCATTTCGTCAGATAAACAAAGGCAAATGTTAGTTTTTTTATTTCAAGTTCCTCGGAAAATAATATTGACACGGCAATTGATATTGACAATTAACTTTCCTATCACTATCAAAGCATGACAGGTGACAGATGAAAGCAACACCATCTGTTAGCAGTTATAAAAACATGGCCGCGAAAACTCCTCATTATAACCCCGTTTTATTCGTTATTGTACAGTGATGGAATGAAAATGTTCAACGTATCGCGAGTACATATTACCCTATGTAACTTTGTTACAGAATAGACTGAGCTAGAGAAAATAATGTTTAACTGTTCGTTAATAAAGTTCCAAATTATTTAGAACAAAGTTGTTTGACTTGTCAAAAAGAATCAATTGATTCTTGCATTATTGATGCAAGCGAAAACTGGCTCTAAGGTGACGAACCTTTTCATTTCGTCACTGTACACAAATAGATTACAGACAAAAGCAGCTTACAAAATACACATGTATAAAGGCAAGTTTTACTATATAAAAAGTAGCAGTGATAACCCCCCCTCACCCCACAGGTGGTGTTGAGTGTATCCTGCGTGTTGTCGGGAGGCGCGGTACTAGCGGCACCCGGCGCGCACAACCTGACCTCCGCAGCGCGCTACTACAACGTACCGGTACGTACCGCAACCTGACCTCCGCAGCGCGCTACTACAACGTACCGGTACGTACTGCAACCTGACCTCCGCAGCGCGCTACTACAACGTACCGGTACGTACCGCAACCTGACCTCCGCAGCGCGCTACTACAACGTACCGGTACGTACCGCAACCTGACCTCCGCAGCGCGCTACTACAACGTACCGGTACGTACCGCAACCTGACCTCCGCAGCGCGCTACTACAACGTACCGTTACGTACTGCAACCTGACCTCCGCAGCGCGCTACTACAACGTACCGGTACGTACCGCAATCTGACCTCCGCAGCGCGCTACTACAACGTACCGGTACGTACTGCAACCTGACCGCAGCGCGCTACTACAACGTACCGGTACGTACTGCAACCTGACCTCCGCAGCGCGCTACTACAACGTACCGGTACGTACCGCAATCTGACCTCCGCAGCGCGCTACTACAACGTACCGGTACGTACTGCAACCTGACCTCCGCAGCGCGCTACTACAACGTACCGGTACGTACCGCAATCTGACCTCCGCAGCGCGCTACTACAACGTACCGGTACGTACTGCAACCTGACCGCAGCGCGCTACTACAACGTACCGGTACGTACCGCAACCTGACCTCCGCAGCGCGCTACTACAACGTACCGGTACGTACCGCAACCTGACCTCCGCAGCGCGCTACTACAACGTACCGGTACGTACCGCAACCTGACCTCCGCAGCGCGCTACTACAACGTACCGGTACGTACCGCAACCTGACCTCCGCAGCGCGCTACTACAACGTACCGGTACGTACTGCAACCTGACCTCCGCAGCGCGCTACTACAACGTACCGGTACGTACCGCAACCTGACCTCCGCAGCGCACTACTACAACGTACCGGTACGTACCGCAACCTGACCTCCGCAGCGCGCTACTACAACGTACCGGTACGTACTGCAACCTGACCTCCGCAGCGCGCTACTACAACGTACCGGTACGTACCGCAATCTGACCTCCGCAGCGCGCTACTACAACGTACCGGTACGTACTGCAACCTGACCGCAGCGCGCTACTACAACGTACCGGTACGTACTGCAACCTGACCTCCGCCGCGCGCTATTACAACGTACCGGTACGTACCGCAACCTGACCTCCGCAGCGCGCTACTACAACGTACCGGTACGTACTGCAACCTGACCGCAGCGCGCTACTACAACGTACCGGTACGTACTGCAACCTGACCTCCGCAGCGCGCTACTACAACGTACCGGTACGTACTGCAACCTGACCTCCGCAGCGCGCTACTACAACGTACCGGTACGTACCGCAACCTGACCTCCGCAGCGCGCTACTACAACGTACCGGTACGTACTACAACCTGACCTCCGCAGCGCGCTACTACAACGTACCGGTACGTACCTCAACCTGACCTCTGCTGCGCGCTACTAAAACGTACCGGTACGTACCGCAACCTGACCTCCGCTGCTTTTCTTTTCTGGCTTGGTCGCGAAGGAACAGGCAGGAAAATTGGCGTTTCAAAGTGCTCTTTATAAATTTGAATTTTGAAAGTATAATTATGTAAGAAATATAAGGTTTTTTTATAGTATTTATTTATGTATTTACAGGTACTAGCTCTGTGTCCGTTGTATAAGCTGACGCCGCTGCACGCGGCGGATCCTCAGGACATACCGCTCGGGAACCCGCTACATCTACATAGTTACGCGTAAGTATATACTACGTGTATTGAATGAATGAATGAAAATACTTTATTGTACACTTCAAAAGAAACAGACATAAAAATAAAAATTCACAAAGGAACAAGTGCAATGGACAATTGTTATTTTATTTTTTATCTAACCTGTGTCATCCCACTGCTGGGCAAAGGTCTCCCCCACCTTCTTCCAGGACTTTCGCTCGCATCAAATGTATATATCTATCTATCGTCACGTCAGCGTCTACTAGGCCTTCCTCGGCGCCGTCGCCCGTCTTCAGGCACCCACTGCCGGACGATCGTTGCCCATCTGCTCGGGTGCATTCGTATTACGTGCAAAAAAGATCCAAGAGGGGGGGGGGGGGGGATGTTTGCTGTAGCTTTATTTATCGACGGATTGCAATCAAATTTGAGAGGCTCATTAAGGACTTCATTCTACACAAGATGTTACAAAAAAGATCCATGAGGGGGGGGGGGGGGGGGGGATGTTTGCTGTAGCATTATTTATCGACGGATTGCAATCAGTTTTGAGAGGCTTCAACAAAACACTAAGGACATCAAATGCAATTCTTTTGACACATTTTTTTGAAATTCATATTTCAAATTTAATCGTGTTTAGTCGCTATGTGCGTTTGGGGATCGTTTTGCGGGCCGGGCTTAGTACCTTATAAAATTATATTTAATCTGTACTTAGCTAGTATTTTAAGTAATCTACACATCAGATCAGACGATTGAAAATAGAAATGAATGAATGAAAATTCTTTATTATACCTTAAAAGCTAGACACAACACATAAAAATAACAAGAAAAACAAATAAATATAAGCATAATGGGCGGTGTTATCACTTACCAAGGCGATCTCTTCCAGACAACCTTTGGATGGAGAGGATCATTGCTTAATGGAAGATTGGCCGAGGTGTAATAAGAATATTTGTCGACATTCGTGGCGCAGTGGGCGAATAGCCGGCTGAGACTCACGAAGTAGCGGGTTCGATTCCCGCCGCGGAACAAATGTTTGCATGATCTGCTGATATATTTGTTCTGGGTCTGGGTGTTTTTCTATATATTATAAGTATGTATTTACAAAATTTTATCAGTTATCTAGTTCCCATAGTCCAAGTCCATAGTCTGCTTAATTTGGGGCTAGATAGCGTTGTGTGATATGTCCAGCAGTATTTATTTATTTACTTTATATAATTAAAAATAGAAAAAGAAAAATAATATAACCTTAAATACATACATACATTTTAGGTACATAAATAAAGTCAAATATCTGCCACTATCTTTAAAACGAAAACTAATGGACATGTGCATTCTCCCCATTCTCACATACGGTGCACAAACTTGGTCCCTCACCAATATTCAAAAGTCCCGCCTCGGTGTTTCTCAACGAGCTATGGAGCGCAGCATCCTCGGAGTCAGGCTCACAGACCGTATAAGAAACTCAACACTGTGCTCCAAAACACAGATACCTGACGCGGCTCTGACATCCGCAAAACTGAAGTGGGACTGGGCAGGACACGTTTGTCGTATGCCAGAGGAATTATGGGCGAAAGCCACTACAGAATGGGTTCCAAACGGGCGGCGGCCTCGTTGTAGACCCGGGCGGAGATGGAGGGATGAACTGGATGCATTCCAGAAGGAGTGGCCCCAATTAGCCAATAACCGGGATTCGTGGAAAGAGGGAAGGGAGGCCTTTGCCTTGCAGTGCGACTCTACGGGCTGATAATAAAATCTCTATATATAAAAATGAATCCCTATTTCCCTTGGTCACGCCATCACGCGTGAACGGCTGGACCGATTTCGCTAATTCTTTTTTGTTGTATTTCTTATTGTCAGAAGAAGGTTCTTATGAAAGAAAAAATTAAGAAAATTGCGCGCCAAATTAGAAAATTTAGGAATACTTAACCACCATATAAAATTATTTATAATCTAACCTTAGCGCTTTTATAATGTAACCTTATGACGTTTGTCATAGAATTGACAGAATGCGTGCTGCAAATATCGTCAGAGAGGATGTAAAAAAAATGAATATCGTTTGAAACAGATGCTTCGGTCGGAGTTATCCCGAGATATATTGTCTATATATATAAAAATGAATTGCTGTTCGTTAGTCTCGCTAAAACTCGAGAACGGGTGGAGCGATTTGGCTAATTTTGGTATTGAATTATTTGTGGAAGTCATTCATTTTCTCATACATAATGATGGCCGGGGACAACAATTGACAATTCTACCAGGGTGACTTATATTGACAGCCCGCATTATATGCATGTCAAGGCGGTACGAAGTTCGGCGGGTCCACTAGTAATAAAATTAATGTCAAATTTGATGTCAATATGTCACTAGGCGTGCCTAGTGTGGAGATCACTAAATATTTTAGTTTAAATGGACACCTACCTACTCTGTCTAACACACGGGTATATCCAACTGAGTTATTTGTCTAATTTGTTACTTTAACGTGTTTTATACAGCAAATATATTATATATTCTTCATTTTGTTATTTTCTTTCATTTTCATGGTGTTCCAGCGACCACTCGTGCGATTCCACGCACGTGTACGCTCCGATGCGGGACTTCATAACGCCAGATCATCTGACACTCTTCATAACCAACACGTAAGTTGCATTTTCACAAAAATCATTTATAGTGAAACATAGGTAATAACGATGTCAGGTAACAGTTAATTAATGTTTTAAGTGGAAACTTTTTTAGTCGCGTTGGGCGTTTTTTGAGGTGTAAAAAACCATTGAACTCGCGACACTGTTACCGACACCTGTCACTGACACTGACGCATTTTTTGAGATGGAAAAAAAACCATTGAACTCGCGACACTGTTACCGACACCTGTCACTGACACTGACACCTCTGTATATAAGTATCTGTAGTGTGGTTTTAATCAAGTTTTCACTTCTGTCAGCATTCCCGGAGTGAGACTTTTTTTTTTAGCTAGCCTGTATGAATAGATGTCCTCCGTGGTGCAGTGGGCGAATAGCCGGCTGAGACGCAGGAGGTAGCGGGTTCGATTCCCGCCGCGGAACAAATGTTTGCATTATCTGCAGATATTTTTTCGAGGTCTAGTTGTTCTCTATACAATTATAAGTATGTATTGAAAAAAAACGAGTGTGCTTTAGACCACACGACTGAAGTAATCTATGTTCCATTCTGGACAGACGCAACTCGCACTCGCACATTAACGTTTAAAAATATACGAAACGTAACTTTCTCTCCTTCTACCTTCTCTAACTTATATCTCCCTCTCAACTTTCGTTCGCACTTTTCGTAATACATTCACCAGCTTACTCCCCAAGTCAAGCGTGCGTAAAGAAGTTTTACTTCAAAAACGTATATAAGTATTCTATCAGTTATCTGGTTCCCATAGTACAAGCTCTGCTTAGTTTGGGGCTAGATAGCGCTGTGTAAAACGTCCAGCAATATTTATTTATTTTCCCACTGCTGGGCAAAGGCCTCCCCAACTCCTTCCACCGTTCGCGATCTTTGGCAGTTTGATTACTTCGTTTTATTTCAATCAACTTGTGATCGTACAATATATTGTTTGTAAATTATAGTTAACAAGCTTTCGCACGCGGCTTCGCACGCGTGGTCTGTCATTAAAAAGTAGCATATGTGTTAATCCAGGATATAATCTACGTACATACCAAATTTCATCGAAATCGGTTCAGCCGTTACGGCGTGAAAGAGTAACAAACATCCACACATACATTAATACAAACGCGTCTGTAATATTAGTGGGAATAGAATAGGATAATTCTTTATTGTACACCAGGAATACTTAAAAAACTAATTCATGTTAAATATAGTACAATGGGCGGCCTTATCGATTAAAGATCGCGGTTAAAGATTTATTCCAGGCAACCTTTGGATGGAAAGAAAAGAGCGAAGCCGTTAATGGACAGCGGTGCACAGAGTATATTTACAGATGAAAGAAATAAAAAAAAACATTTAAAAAAAACTACTTATAATACTAATACATAATAAATAAATGCCTAAAGATATATATACCTACTTATATACCCAACTAATAACCTAAGTATATACAAAATATAATCATATTTAGTAGAAAATGTCAAAATATTATATAAAATAAATAATGTCAGAACATATATATATAAAACAAATTGATAAATTGGTTAAAGGAATACCCCAATCGGCTAACACGTGAAAGGTGCACTAATCTGTTATATATATTAATTAGTAATTTTTATTTAGGTTACAGATTTAGACATGGAATAGGTTATGGCCAACAGTAGCGAGCACACACGTTGGGGTGTATATGGGTAGAATGTGTATTATTAACATTTATTATTACGCAGTTCCACGCCCGTGACGTAAACAACGCTTTATCCCCTCGGTTAATATTGTACTGTTATTATTTTTGTTACAGAGGTGGCAGTTCACCATCGTACATCTACAGGGCAATGTCGGAGATGTACGATCCGGCTGATAATGACCTAGGAAAAACACCGCTGTGATGACTGACGCTATACACCATTCATTAACGACCTCTGTGGCGCACTGGGCGAATAGCCGGCTGAGACCCGGTAACGGGTTCGATTCCCGCTGCGGGACAAATGTTTGCATGATCTACAGATATTTGTTACATGTCTGGATGTTTCTCTATATATTATAAGTATGTATTCACAAAAAGTTATATGGTTCCCATAGTACAAGATCTGCTTAGTTTGGGGCTAGATAGCGCTGTGTGAAATGTCTACCAATATTTATTTATACATTATGATCAGTCATATACTGTTACGAGTTGGGGGTTCGGGGATAATAAGAGACGTAACTGTTCAACACCAATACGAGGTAATTAATAGCACATTGTTATACAAGGGGCGTAAGCGATAAATTGCACCCGAGATATTTTATATACGCGAGATATAATGAGTCGAGGAGTCATTTATGAATGTAACCTTTTTTATTTTAAATAGAAATAAAGATTTGTCAAGGAGGTTGTATTTTATTTTAGTATATTATGAATGCAATGAGCCTTACTTTTTTTTCAAATTTACTTACGGCCCTAGGGGCGTAAATCTTATTACTATGACTTTCAGAGCATGAGTGATGAAATAATCTATTTTATAACAGTTTGTAGCTAAAAATAAATTTTGCGTTCTCGATGTCCATTGTTTTTTAACCAGTTCCATTTTTAGGGTTCCGTACCCAAAGGGTAAAACGGCAACCTATTACTAAGGCTCCGCTTTCTGTCTGTTCGTCTGTCACCAGGCTGTATCTCATGAGCCGTGATAGTTAGACAGTAGAAATTTTCATAGATGATTTATTTCTGTTGCCGCTATAACTAATAGGTACTATAAATACTAAAAACCGAATAAAATAAGTATTTAAGGGGAGCTCCCATACAACAAACGTGATTTATTTGCTCGTTTTAGCTCGATATTGATAACGGCAACAGGTAGACGCTTGAAATACACATAGAATATTAAGTTATATATTTACTTGAAAAATAAATAAAACAAATATTTAAGGGGAGCCCCCCTACATACAACAAACGTGATTTTTTGCCGTTTTTATAGATAGAAGTCCGACTCGCACTTGGCCTGTTTTTATTTTAAATAAATAAGGCTTTTTCATGGACATTGAATGAGAATGAAATATCATCTTGGTATATTATGAATGCAATGAGCCTCATTCTATTTTCAAATTTACTTATGGCTTTGGGGCCGTAAATCGAATTTACGGAGCCGTTATATAGTTAACAATGACCAACTTTAAAATAAGCGTGAGTTATAAAAGAATATCATCATCATATCCACAACAGGACGTCCATAGGCTGAGCAATACGCCTCCATACATTTCCAGAGCGAGCGATCGATCTTGTGCGGCCTGCACTGCACCCAACGGCTCCCACCAACCTGTAACAGGCCGTCCTTTCATCTAGTGGGGGGGGGGGGGGGGGGGCGTTTACGCTTAACTTTCCAGTGCGTGGTCTCCACTCTGGAACCTTTCTGCCCCAACGGCCGTCAGTTCTTAGAGCTACGTGCAATGAAAAACAGTTAAAATCAATTTAACTACAACAAAACATAAGACACTAGTTCACACTATATCGTTCAGAATGGTGGCGATTCTGTTGCTCATGCTAACATTTCAAACATTTTTTGTGTACAATATCTATTTAAAAATGAATCGCAAAATCTGTTGGTAAGCGCATAACTGAACAACGCCGGGACCAATTTAGCCAATTCTTTTTTTGTTGTATTTCTTATTGTCAGGAGAAGGTTCTTATGAAAGAAAAAAATAAGAAAATTGCGCGCAAAATTAGAAAATTTAAGAATACTTAACCACCATATAAAATTAACACATCTAACCTTAGCGCTTTTATAATGTAACCTTATGACGTTTGACATAGAATTGACAGAATGCGTGCTGCAAATATCGTCAAAGAGGATGTAAAAAAAATGAATATCGTTTGAAACAGATGCTTCGGTAGGAGTTATCCCGAGATATTGTCTATATATATAAAAATGAATTGCTGTTCGTTAGTCTCGCTAAAACTCGAGAACGGGTGGAGCGATTTGGCTAATTTTGGTATTGAATTATTTTGTGGAAGTCATTCATTTTCTCATACATAATGATGGCCGGGGACAACAATTGACAATTCTACCAGGGTGACTTATATTGACAGCCCGCGTTATACCTATGCATGTCAAGCCGATACGAAGTTCGGCGGGTCCACTAGTAGGTATACTAATATTATAAAGAGGAAAGATTTGTTGGTATTGAATAGGCTCCGAAACTAATGGATCGATTTAAAAAAATCTTTCACTGTTGGGAAGCTACACTATCCCCGGGTAACATAGGCTAATTTTTACCCAAATGCGCAGAAGGAGGGTAATGTTTTTTATTGAAAAACTACGCGTGTGTTACCTTGATATAATCAAAGAGTCGGAATTACTTATATAGAGTATTTCATTTATTATTGGTGTCAAGTCAACACACTAATCACACTAATATTCAAAATGCGAAAATTTGGATGTCTGTTTATTTATTTGTTTGTTTTTCTTACTCGATCACGTCGTAACGGCTTAACCGATTTCGATGAAATTTAGTATGTACGTAGGTTATAACCTGGATTAACACATTGGCTACTTTTTATCTAATATATCAGGTCCCATGGGATAAAAATGGGGTGTCAAGTCAAGTTGCAACAGCGAGTTTAGCTTTATTTCTAGGTTACCTACACGTTTAGTAGTGTAACGCGTACGAAGTCGCAGGCAACAGCTAGTAGATCATAAATAAATAAATATTGCTGGAAATTTCACACAGCGCTATCTAGCCCCAAACTAAGCAGAGCTTGTACTATGGGAATCAGATAACAGATAGAATACATAGATACATTTTTTTTTTGTAAATACATACATAAAATAGATAAAGAAACAACCAGACCCGGAACAAATATCTGTAGATCATGCAAACATTTGTTCCGCGGCGGGAATCGAACCCGCTACCTCCTGCGTTAGGTAGAGGTTATTTGCGACACAGTCTGACAGCACAAACCGGCATAATTAATTATTTTTCGTGAACACGTTACCCTTAGGTGTTTCAAATGACACTGACGTAAGGAAGAAGCGAATCTACCAATTATAGGAGATTTTTTTTGGGCCGTTCAGGTCAATGTGGCATCTAGACAATTATATAATCAAATCATTATACCTACCTACTCAATTTAGTATGAAATAAAACATAAAAACTTCAAAAATTCATTTTATTTAATCAAAAGCCTACCAGAAAGGTATTAAATAAGGATAAATTAAATCTCCAAATTACAGTTCAAATAAACACTTTATATCATCAATCTACATAATTTAATAATATATATTATATATTATTAAATTTAATAATATATATTATATATTATTAAATTATGTAGGTACTGGTTCTGGCTATTTTACTCATTGTTTAAAACAATGAGTAAAATAGCCAGAACCAGTACCTACGTGAATAAATCTTAATAGTTATATCTATTTATACAGAGACACAACAACCCACCTTAGGAGATGCTACCAGATCGCAGGTTCAGAAAAGAGTGGTGTGCTGGTGTGGCCAGCCGACATCTCTCACTTCGAAATGTCGGTTTACCACGTCTCCCCACCTTTTACAATTCCGTCAAGACGAGCAAACACTTCAAGTCTACTTTAAAATGTAACATTCTTTTAATTTACCTTTATATATTACACAAATTATAAGCCGAACCTTATCATAAATCTAATAATAATTTTAATACTAATACTTATAGATTTAGATGACTAAATATAGGAATTTAACTAATTTTACAATGTCAAATCATAGCTTGGTACTTCCTTTATTAACAAAACACAAACTTATAATAATTTAAACCTTTCAAAGATATACAAGTGAGTTGTTCTCAGTTGTAAACTCATAATTAGTTCGATACAACACTAATGACATTAAAAACCAAAGATATCTATTACTATTTGATGTTCTAGTCTCACCTTTGAGAACTACGTATTAGCTGAATAAACAAACCCCGGTAGTCAGTTATATTACTGTACAATGTTACATGCTCATTATGTACCTTTAAATATTAACTAAATCAATCCATAAACTTATCATAAAATTTGGTATTAATTTAGATAGCAACACATAGCCAAATAAAGAAATATAACTACATTTAAACAATATCAAAGCGTACCTACTTCCTTCCTACTGGATTATTATCATTAAAATACTTATAATAATTTAACACGATAAAAAGGGATAAAACTGAGCTTTTCTTAATAGTAACCTAAATAATAATTGAATACTGCAATAGTAACGTAACAAAACCCAGCAATATACTTATAATAGTATTTAATTTAACATCATAATCTCATACGTGCGAAGCTGCGGATTGGTCAGGTAGTAAAGAATAAAGAAAGTACCTACATTTGTAAATAGTATTTTTATAGTATTATCCCTGTGTGAATCTGGAATCAAAATTTGAACCAGAAATCTACCCTCTGCACAGAATGCACCAACCTAGATTTGGTTTTTATTGTCTCGCAGAAAGTGTGAAACGTAGAGTAAGTATTCTCCTCGTGGATAAAGCTGTCTGCATCTTGGGCGTGCTTATATCCCTCTCTGCACTCAGGATTCTAGGATTCTAGGCTCTAGAATCCTTCGTTACTTTCGGGATTCATTATTGCTCACTTAACGCAAGACGCAACGTTATCTCCTCGTTTAATAATCTATTATTATACTTCTAGAGCTAACGCTATATTGTCCTGATTTCGAAAAATTTCTAAGGAAAAAGGTAGAATAAAGATTTTTTTAGGATATTGGAATAATTTGGTGAAAACTTAAGAATTAGCAGTTTTTTACCGTCTTAGTTCATATTTTTTATTATTTATTTATATTAAAAATTAGTGTAGTGCAAAGGCGAGCTTAACCCTAAGAAGACTTGCTTAGTAGAACCTGGTGTCTGGATAAACCTAGTACATATAGGTTTTAAGACATCATAGAACCAATGTGTAACCAGCTTTTTGAATCTGATAATAAATAAATAAATAAAATAGAGTTTTCTTCCAACAAACCTTTAATGCTAGAGAGAGATGGTTTTATAGGTAGGCAAAAATATATATCGGCGCTAACAACGATAATAATAAAATTAAAATTAATAATCAGATTTCTAAAATTAGTTCATAAATCATCAATTGATTACTTTGAGTTTATTATGATGTTAAAATAACGTTAAGCAGCATGTTATTATTTCTCTTATTGTAATTTTAATACTTAACCTAAAAACTTGAGAAACACGTGCACGTGCACCGAGTCCTATAAATACGGCCGCACTGTCGGTGCTCGGTCAGGAAAACCCTCCGTCGTCCGAGACACGTTCTCGGAGACCCGGATGACGAAATCACTTCCGCTAATGCGGAAGAGTCATCCACATTAGACAGAGCAAACACTCCACAAATACACCGACCTCGCCGGCGAGGTTGACGAGTCCCTTTAGTCGCCGCCTACACGAGGTACAAGCACGTACCCGGGCGTTTCTCTCCTATCCCCGTCCCGGCAACAGCCCAAGCCGAGGTTCGTACCTAAGTAGTGCCCTTGCGCTAGTTGCCTCATCAAAAATAAAAATATAGGGCTGAGCGCCTTCTGCGCTCGCCAAAAGCTCGGTTAAGCTGCAACGGCCTCAGAGGCCAACAGCGAGATAAGTCCATTCGAAAAAAAAAAAAAAAAAAAAAATGCTCGGTCAGGATCGCCGTTGCCGCGCGCGCGTACGGACCACTGTTACAGTCGCGCAGAGCGGGTCAACGTAATTTAATAATTAAATTCACCGCGACCGCACCCGTAGCTCCGCGCTACGGAGGGGATCGCCCGCGCCCACGAACTTCGGGGAGTTGGCATGTGAGGCCAACGACCCAGTGGTCACGCGGCGGACACAGTGCCGCAGTGTCAGTATAAAGTGATACAGTGAGTGCCAATATGGACCCGGTCCCGGGACCATCCATGAATGAATGAATGAATGAAAATTCTTTATTATACTTTACAAGCTAGACACAACAGATTTAAAGAAAATAACACATAAAAGTAAGCATAATGGGCAGTCTTATCGCTTAACAAAGCGATCTCTTCCAGACAACCTTTGGATGGAGAGGATCATTGCTTAATGGAAGATTGGCCGAGGTGTAAAAAGAATAAACTTAATAATAGAAAAAGAAATTAGTTATATACATTCATATTAGGTACATAAATAACTTTAAATAAATAAATATCATATATAAACTAAATAAATATGTACTTACATACTTATACTTACAATAATAATATTAGAGATCAGATGAATCATGACTCTTCATGGAGATAAAAGTTTTTGAGTCTAGCTTTAAATACGGAAGGTGAGGGGGATTTTCTTAATGGAGACCGGCAAGGCGTTCCATAATCGGACAGCTTGGACGGAAAAGGAGTTTGCATAGAAACTGGTTCTATGTATCGGGGTTTTGAGAAGGAGGTTTTCAGAGGATCGGAGTGTTTTTGAATTTGTGCAAAAAAGGAATTCAAAGCGTTCCTTCAGATAACAAGGCGTGGAAGGATTACGTAGGATGTTGAATAGGAGGGATAGGATGTGAGTATTCCGGCGAAGTCGAATGGGGAGCCATTTGAGTTTATTACGAAATTCAGAAATGTGGTCGTATTTCCGGAGTCCGAAAATAAACCTTAAAAAAATTTTGAAGACGCTCAAGCTTATTGAGCTGCTCCTCCGTGAGGTCAAGATAGCAGGAATCAGCGTAATCTAAAAATGGGAGAAGAAGAGATTGTGCAAGCGCAATTTTAGTAGCTATCGGAAGAAAGTTTCGCAGTCTCCTGAGCGAACCAGCAGAGGCAAATAGCTTCCGACTCACAGATTCGAGCTGAGGACCCCACGACATACAGCTATCCATGAAGATGCCCAAATTTTTCACAACCTTTGAGTAGGGAACAGTTACATTATCAAACTTAATTTGAGGGAGTGTTGTGTAGTTGATTTTTGATAAGGTGCGTGAACTTCCCAGTATGATGGTCTGTGTTTTATTAGGATTAACTCTTAATCCATAAGCCTTGCTCCATTCACCTATATAAAGCAGGTTATTATTAGTGACGGTGATCGCATCAGGCAACTCATTAAGTGGAGCCTGGGTGTAAATTTGGAGGTCGTCTGCATAAAGGTGGTAGGATGAAGTGAGTTGACGAGAAATAGAATTTATAAAAAGTGCAAAAAGAAGAGGAGATAAGACGCCACCCTGCGGTACACCGGCTGATGTACAACACCAAGACGAAAAGGAATCGTCACAACGTATCCGTTGCCGGCGTCCGTGCAAATAACTGCGGAACCAGTCAACCACCGATGGAGATACGTTAATTGAGCGAAGCAAACCCAGCAGGATGTCAAAGTTGACAGTATTAAAAGCATTGCTAAAGTCGAGCAGTGTCAGAATAGTAAGGTAGCCGTTTTCCATGCCCGATCTTATATCATCCGAAATTTTAACAAGTGCGGTTACAGTACTATGACCGGGACGGAAACCAGATTGAAGAGGATTGAGTAGGGCATTTGTGATAAGGAAGCAGCTAAGCTGGTTGTGGACGAGACGTTCAAGGACTTTTGATAGGAATGGGAGAATAGAGATGGGACGATAGTGGGTAAAGGAAGTGGGTTTGGATTTTTTAGGAAGTGGAATTATATACGCGCTTCTTTCCACAAAAGTGGAACAGAACTAGACAAAGTACAGAAATTGAGGATATGGCAAATTATTGGAAGTACCTCATCAATAATTGGAACTAACATATTCCGTCCAATATTGTCACTACCCATGGCATTTGAAGCAATTGACAGAATGCTCTTTTTAACATCACATGCGGTGAATTGACTAAAGACAAAAGGAGAATAATTAGGAGTTGGCAACAAAGAAAGATAATTAAGAGTGTTCATTTTATCATCCAAATCAATATTGGATGATGACGAAAAGTGTTTGTTAAGAGAGTCAATGTCTAGATCATTTGGAATGGTATCGTGTCGAGACTTGCCAACTCCTAGTGTTCTTAGAAATTTCCAGACTTTAGATGGATCGTTATTAGAAACAGAGGCATGAATATGGCGGCGTTGAGCATCCCTACACACCCTATTGCAGTGATTCCTGGCTAGAGGGTATTTTTCTTTGTTGACGTCACTAGCATTCAGCTTATATTTTAATTTAGAAGATGCTTTTTTACGCATTAAAACTCGTATTGCATCGTTGAGCCATGGAGCCGGCAGATGCTTTATTTTAACTGCTCTGATTGGAGCATGCACGTCAAAGAGTTGTGTAATGATTGTATTGAAGGCGGTAATCTTGTCGTCAATAGATTTTGCCCCCACTACTGCAGACCAATCCATTTCCCCAGCATCAGCTCTCACCTTTTCCACATCCATGGTACTAAAATTGCGTTGCCGAAGAATTTTCGGTTTGGATTTTGGAGGGCGAATTTTATAGGAAAGAAAAATAAGGTCGTGATATGAGAAGGCATCAGCCGCACATTGACCGTGCTTGGCAACATGCACGGTCATGGACGAGACTAAAATTAAATCAAGAAGTGATGGGATACAGTTTGGAAAGTGGTGTGTGGTACCAAGAGGGAGAATATGCATATTGTTAGATTTAATAATGGACTCAAATTTAGAAGAACGTTGATCTTGTTTAATCAGACATGTATTGAAATCACCCATCAACACGGAATGACTGTATGAAGGCAGGAGCTCTTCTAAGAGTGTTTCAAAGGAAGAGAAAAAGTTAACACGCATGTTAGGGCTATAGTAGACTCCGAGAAGAATTTTGGTGTGAGAAAGTAAGACTTCGACAAAACGGTGTTCGCCAGCGTTAGATGGAGGTGGTTGTGCAGACATACTAATAATTGAAAAAGGAATATTGGCACGTAAGTAAATGGCTACACCGCCACCACCACAACCAGTCCGGTCGTTACGAATCAGGATAAATCCAGTAAGAGAGTATGAGGTAGAAGGGAGACATGGTTTGAGAAAAGATTCCGAGACTAATATAGCATGGAGATTTTTTATATCAAAGGAATCCAGCATATCTGGATAGTGAGCCGGAATACTCTGTGCATTAATATGAACTACATTAAAACAGTTGGGTCCGTCAGGAAGATGGCCCGACAATGTATCGGAAAGAGCAGGTAAACTCAAATAACTGTCCTCGCTTCTGTTTGAGTTCAGAGAGGAGATTGAGTAGAAGTCATCATCATCACTAGAATCATTCAACGATTGCAACATGAATCCATATCCATCATCCATAGATCCATAGGCCCTTTTAAGGGCCAAGAAAGTGAAAGTGAACTTAACGTGATGAGTGACGTAACCTTAAGTACCGAGAATACCGGAACCGTCTCTCCGGACGGAACAGGCGAGGTACCGGGCCACGTCTACGAAGCATTGTCACCGAAAGGGCTGTACGAGCGTGATATCATCACACTCGCCCGGCTTATGCAAGCCGGAGCCCTCTCGGACGGAATGCTTCGGTGGATGGCAATGTACCTCCGCCTACAGGAGGCTGAATTAGAAGGGACAGAGCTGTCGATTGAAGGCCAGACAGCTTTGGAATTCGCCCAGAAGGCCATCATCACCCTCCCACCAGCGACCCACGTCTCCCTGCGCCCAAAGGCTCCTAGTCTGAAGAGGAAGCCAGAGGAAGGCATAAAGCGACGCAGGACGCGCTCCCTCTCCGCGAGTCCGCGGAAAGAGAAGCGCCAGGATAGCCCGCCGCCTAGGAAGATACAGGTTAGGAGACCGGCTTCCTTATCGCTAGCAGCGCAGAAGCCCTTACCTCAGAGGCAGAAACCTCAGGCCAAACCTCAGAGGGAGGAAGACAGCCCTCAAACCTACGCAACCGCCGCGAAAGCAAAGCTCGCGGAAGGGGCCCCACAGGCCGGGCCCTCCAGAGAAAAGGCCCCACCTAAGAAAGCGCCGGTGCCAACAAGCGGCGCCGCATCAAAGCCACCCCCGCAAACCGTGGGAAAGGAGGAGGTCCCACCCAGGGTGCGAGAAGGGCCCAAGTATCCGCCCTTGATTGTGGAGAAGCTGGAAAACTGGTCTGCGCATTTTAAAGTGTTGGCCAATAAATTAGGAAGACCACCGAACGGACGCCCTTATGGACAAGGCATCCGGTTCAGCCCAGAGGATGAGAAGGAGTACCGGCTTATCCAGTCCTACTTATCGGACCTGGAATAGACGGAGGCCATCAGCTGGTTCTCCTACTCGCTACCGGCGTAGAGAAGCCTTAAGGTGGCAATTCGCGGCCTCCCGTCGGACACAGAGGTCGACGAGATCACGGATGCCCTGGAGGAGAAAGGTTTCTCTCCAGAGTACGTGAAAAACATTAAAGGGAGACAAGGGCGTCCGGGAAGTGTTTTCTACGCCCTGCTCAAGAAGACGCCGGACCTGACGCCGGCCATCTACGAGGTGACGGAGTTGCTCATGATGTCCGGCGTCATCATAGAGGCATGGCGAGGCAAGAAGGGGCCCTCACAGTGCCACAGATGCCAAAAATTCCGACATAGCTCCCACAACTGCCATAGAGAGCAGGCCTTGTGTGCGCTGTGGGGAGCCGCATAGAGCAGGAGAGTGCCCCAGACCAAAGGAGGAGCCGGCGACGTGCGCAAACTGCGGGGGCGCGCACCCTGCCAACTTCCAATCCTGCCAGGTATTCCGGAAGGAGATAAGGAACAAGAGGGGTGGAACCATGACTGAAACTCCCGCCACGAGAGGCTGGAAAGGCACCACCCTGGTCACCCCGGCTGCCATAGAGGAGACGGCAGCCTCCTCGCTTATGGCTCCAGCCAATCCGCAGAAGGGGTCTGAGAAGCCAATGAAAAAGTAAAAGGCGAAGAAAAGCCAAAACCAAAAACCCAAAGAAGGGAAGGTACCACAAGCGGCTGAGCGCAGAGACTCCTTAGTGCAGACCATCGGCGTCCTAAAGGAGATTTTAGAGGCTGTCCAGCCCGGAACAGATGCCGAGACGGCTACCCTGATGGGCCTAATGAGGATCCTGAACAAAAATGGGGGGTCCTCTTAGGATAGTCTACTGGAACGCCACAACGCTCACGGGGAAGAAACAACTGCTGACCATCTTCCTCCGTGAGCAAAACATCGACATAATGTTGGTCAGTGAGACGCATTTGAAAACGGGCACCACGTACAACATCCCGAACTACCACGTGTACAGGAGGGACGAGACATCCCCCATGGGAAGAGTTTACCGTGGGCTAGCGGTGCTGGTCCACCGAAGGTTGATACACCAGCTCATTCCTTACGTAGAGTTCCAGTCCATCAAAGCTCTTGGAGTGCTTGTGAATGTCGCCGGTGAAAACATAAGGTTCTTCGCCGTGTACAAACCACCAAACGATCTTCTGATCAAGACTGAATTGAGAACACTACAGAACACCGACACCCCGACCGTCGTAGCCGGCGACCTAAACTCGAAACACACTCTCTGGAACTCTACCAAGGTGTGCAAGAACGGGCGTGCGTTATACCAAGACTCGATGGGCCACCACTACGAAGTGATCGGCCCTGATACATGGACTCACTACACCCTGGAAGGAGCCGGGGATGTCATCGACATATTGGTGTACAAGGGACTGACCACTGCTCCCGAACTCAGCGTCCTGCAGGACTTGCCATCAGATCACAGACCAGTACTCCTTACCCTCACCAACATCCCAAGCAGGATCGCCCCACCACCGCCAAGGGGGATAATCTGCTGGGAAGCGTTTCAGAGCGAAGCCAAAAACAGGACCACCACCCGACCGGTGGAAACCCCAGAAGACGTCGAACGGGCTACGGAAGAACTGACCATGGCCATCCAAGACTCCCTCACTGCAGCTTCGCACACCTCCTCACCGGCGAAGAGATTCAAACCTCTCCCGGAGAGGATTAGGAAACTCATCCGCGAGAAAAGGAAGAAGAGGAAGCTATGGCAGGAGACCAGATGCCCGCGACTCAAGCGAGAGGTAAACGCGCTGGTGGAATGCGTAAAGGCCGCTCTGGATGAACACGCCGCTGAAAGCCGGGAGGACCACATTGACGCCATAACCGAATACATCCCCTCTATACATCGGTTATGTCGTCAACTGTCTGGCAGGAAGAAGCCCGTCCAACCGCTGATTGGAAGTGACGGGCTCTTAAAATTCGAGGCAGCTGACAGAGCCGAGATACTGGCGGACAGCCTGAAGGAACAGTTCTCGCCGAACCCTTCAAGCGACCCAACTCATGTGGCTGAAGTGGAGAAACTCGTGGCCGATTATCTGGCCTCGCCACCATCGACCGCAGGGACAGACGAGCCGGGAATCGTTTTCATAACTCCTGGGCAAGTCAAGAGGACGATAAACCGGCTCCCAAGAAGGAAGGCGCCTGGCCTAGACAACATAACCAACGAAGCCCTCAAAAATCTGCCACCAAAGGCGGTGGTGGCAATCACAAGGATCTACAACGGCATACTCCGCTCTGGCCATTTCCCGACGAGCTGGAAGATGGGCAAGGTGGTGATGCTCCCAAAACCCGGAAAGGACGCCCGGTAACCTGGAAGCTACCGTCCTATCACACTGCTGAGCACCATCTCGAAGGTGTTTGAAAGATTGCTGCTCAAGCACCTGACGCCACACATCAAACCGAGGGAGGAGCAATTCGAGTTTAGGGCCGAACACTCCATCACCTTGCAGATTGCCAAAATGGTGAACGAGATGGCCACAAGCCATAACAAGAAGGAGTATGTCGTTGCGATACTCCTGGACATGGAGAAGGTGTTCGATAGAGTATGGCATGAGGGGCTGCTGTACAAGCTGTCGGAATCTGCCGCCCCGAAGAAGATCGTTAAAGTCCTGGAAAGCTTTCTCCACGAACGCCGATTCGTGGTGTCGGTGGAAGGAGTGCTATCAGGAGAAAGACCCGTGAAGGCCGAAGCACCACAAGGAAGCTGCCTCTCCCCCGCGTGCTACGCCTGGTACACTGACGACATCCCAGTCGTTGGGCAGGCTAAGCTCGCTCTGTACGCGGACGATGCAGCCTACTACGCATCCTCATACAAACCAGCCTTTGCGGTCAAGCGACTGCAACCCACGCTCGACGCCCTGCCAGAATGGCTAAACAAGTGGAGGATGTCGGTAAATGTGGCGAAGACCCAGGCAATTATAACGGGTAGCACACTACAACCGACACCCCTAAAGCTGCTGAATGTGGAGGTCCCCTGGCAGCAGAACATGACGTATCTGGGAGTCAAGGTCGACCGGGGACTCTCATTCAAACATCACACAGACTACCTGGTTGGAAAGGCTAGATGGGCACGCAACAGTCTCCTACCAATCCTGCACTCAAAGCTGCCGACGAGGACAAAACTCTTAATTTACAAGACCTACCTCAGGACACGGATGACCTACGCGGCGCCAGCGTGGTATCCGTTCCTGAGCAGAACAAACAGAAACAGACTCCAAGCCCAAGAGAACGTCGCCCTCAGAAGGATAGTTGGGGCCCCCCGGTACGTGCGTAACAGCACAATCCAGAGGGGGCTAAACCACGAGAACATCGAGACCTTTGTGGGCAGACTGACCACAAGTATGTTTACCAGAGCCGGTGAGTCCCAGCACGCCCACATCAAAGGGATTGCCCCATTACATGCCAGACCACCAGATGAACCCAGTCGTAGGAGGATGAAAGCCTACTCTAGAGATATGATCACCAGAGAAGAAGAAGAAGAAGAAAAGAAGGAAGAAGTCGCGGATACAACGGGGACGCACACCCCGTCGGTCACTCGTTCGGTCGCAGATCGGTTTGCTGGGCCTTCCCTGGGGAACCAGGGATCTCGCCTGGCAAGGCCTGATCGCCCGGACAAGTGAGTGACGGCGGGATTAGCGCTCCCCCGTACAGAAACCGCATAAAACCCAAAAGACGCGCCCATTGTTATGGGTGAAGAAATGCCGGAGTAAGAGGGCAGAGCCCTAAAACTCCTTCCCCATCCCAACAAGGGATGAGAAGATAATTACGAGACGCTCGGTCATTCGTGCTCGAGCCGTCGTACAGTACGGACCTCTCTGGGACGTCGTTACGCTGCCCGTTGAATATACGAAGCTTACCTACTACTCGTGAAGTTTTCTTTCGAGGACCCAAACATGAGTCATCACCACACCAGCCCTTTCCATCACACTCAACTAATAACTTGATGAAAACAGAACATGCAAATAACTGACAATGTTTTTGCAAACTTAAAAAATAACTAGCAAATTATGAAAAAAAATCGTTTTTCCAAAAAATTATATACGACGGAGGAGGTACCTCCGTAGTGTTTTCAAAAAAAGTCAGCATTGCTGATGTCACACTTTTTAATAACACTACGGAGGTAAAGTAGAGTAAAGACTGGTGGTAAAGTTCGATGCAACCTTTTGCCTATTTATAAACAGTAGGTACCTATTACTCGCGATAACTTGGGACCTGCTAGGAATGCGACTCCCCGACCGCTTCCCCTGCACTTCCCCGATGGCGCCCGTATTGTACCGTTCGCATCACTATTTTTTACTACACTGAAAAAAATATTTTTTTACTACAAACATTAAACTGAAAAACATTAAAAGCAAAGCGGTCTTCAGTAAGATTAACTAGTCATAAATAATAACAACTAATGTTTGAAAAACAGTAAAATACAAAACAATAACTGTAACTGTTAGAACATTACTTTTTACTGAAATCACAATAATAGAAATCAATCGCAACTATTACTTTATTAACAGTTAGTTTTAATGGTTAGAATCGTGTCTCAAAATGAACAAGACAGTAAAATGAACTATTTAACACAGTAAGATTTATTGATATAATTATCAAAAAATAAATTTAATGTAGTAGTGACAACTACTGCTTGAAACAGTATAATCAAATGATTGAAACAGTTAATTTTAATGGTGGCCTAATAGATCTTACTGACCACTATATTTCAAAAATTCATTATGTTAAAGCAGGAAACTCTAATGGTTCGAATGTTATTATCAAGTGAACGAAACAATTAGTTTAATTTACTACAAACATTAAACTGAAAAACATTAAAAGCAAAGCGGTCTTCAGTAAGACTAACTAGTCATAAATAGTAACATTTTAATGTTTGAAAAACAGTAAAATACAAAACAATAACTGTAACTGTTAGAACATTACTTTTTACTGAAATCACAATAATAGAAATCAATCGCAACCATTACTTTATTAACAGTTAGTTTTAATGGTTAGAATCGTGTCTCAAAATGAACAAGACAGTAAAATGAACTATTTAACACAGTAAGATTTATTGATATAATTATCAAAAAATAAATTTAATGTAGTAGTGACAACTACTGCTTGAAACAGTATAATCAAATGATTGAAACAGTTAATTTTAATGGTGGCCTAATAGATCTTACTGACCACTATATTTCAAAAATTCATTATGTTAAAGCAGGAAACTCTAATGGTTCGAATGTTATTATCAAGTGAACGAAACAATTAGTTTAATTTACTACAAACATTAAACTGAAAAACATTAAAAAGCAAAGCAGGTTTCAGTAAAACTAACTAGTCATAAATAGTAACAAGTAATGGTTAAAAAATAGTAAAACACAAAACAGTAGGTAAGTTATACCATAAATGCTATTGGTTCGAACATCATTATCAAATAAAAACAAAAAGAAACGAAACAATTAGTTTAAATGATAGCACAGATTTATTAATTGCTTATAATAAACGAAAACCAGATATGTCACCATTTCTCTGTTAACAGTTAGATTAAATGTTAAAAAAGTAGTGCCAAATGACTGAAACAGTTAATTTTCCAATTAAGTAGTACAATACTAATAGAAAAAATAATCGGCAATTTCATATATAATAGGGGTTTAAATTTTCTATTGGAGTTGATACTGTGATCATGGCAAAGTCGATGGAAGAGCTCAGCACGATGCTCGAAGGCCTCAATCGAGTCTTCCAACGGGTAGGGCTTATAATGAACATAGACAAGACAAAAATTATGTCGAATGTCCACGTCGGGCCTACCCCAGTTATGGTTGAGAACTCGGCTCTTGAATATGTCGACGCGTATGTATATCTAGGACAAACAGTCCAATTAGGTAGGTCCAACTTCGAGAAAGAGGTCAATCGTCGAATCTAACTCGGATGGTACCTGTGTGTTACCAGTGATGACATATGGAACCGAGAGGTGGTCCTTCACTTTTGGCTTTATGAATAAAAGTCGCTCAACGAGCTATGGAGAGGGCTATGCTCGCGGTTTCTCTACGGGATCGAATCAGAAATGAGGAGATACGTAGAACTCAAGTCACCGACATAGCCCGACGGATTAGTACGTTGAAGTGGCAATGGGCAGGCCATATAGCGCGCAGAACAGATGGCCGATGGGGCCGGAAGGTTACCGTGGCTTCCACTCGAGAGTGGAGGCACGTCCCGATGACGTGGGTAGTAAAGGTCGCGGGTAGCCGATGGATGCGGGTCGCAGAACAGGACCGTTCATCGTAGACATCTTTGGTGAACGTTGACGTTTCTTCCGACTGGCATGATGATGATGATTATTATGGCTACATATGCCTACCACAACCACAGAATACCTAAAACCGAAAATAAAATTCTAACTATTTAGCTTACCTAGTTACTGTTTACTTAGGTTATACTTACTGCTTAAATTTGTAAATTCGTCCAAACGATTAAACTTAGCGTTTATAATAACAAAATTGGTTAAAGTTACTGCTTGAACATTAAAAATCAACAGTCGCAAACGGGGTTTTATGTTTGGGAACAGACTTGAAAGAATTCACAAAAATTGAACGAAAAAGGGAATTCCCTGATCATAGACAACTGACAAACTAGGGATGTGCTATACAAAATGATTAAAAAAATGTCGACATCGATAATTAATGATGAAATATTTACCGATGAGAATAAGATGTTAAAATCCCCGCATTTTCCCCACATAATGCCAATCCCCAATAAATCCCCAATCAACTTGAGATTCCCCGCAGTTTGGGGAATTCCCCACAGATTGGCAGTTGAAGTCGATAGAAGGGTCAAGGTGTCCAAAATGAATACCTTAAGGGAAAACGTAAAATATAAAATAGGTAATTTAAGTGCTTATGTACTGATATATTGTTAGTTTTAAGTAAAATATATTTACTTTAATAAAGTTTATATTAATATATCAAGTCGTTTTGCGGTAGGAAAAAATGTATTATTTCGATCTTCTATGGGCTCTACGTTGCTAAGGGACCCTCGATGCTTGAGTCCGACTCGCACTTGGCTGGTTTTTACATGTTAAAAAAATATATACGTACTCGTAGTTGTCTGCATTCCTAGGGTGGATGGTTGATGTGATTGTTTTCCGTGATTTATCGATACTACCTACATGCAAGTGTTGCGCTTGACCACATCTCTAATAAATTGCGCACATCGCATCGGACGAATGGCGGTTCGTCATTCACCCGCCGCGTACGCTTCAGTACGTTTCAGTCGTGTAGTGAATTCCAGTCTGAGTGGATGGTTGGACATAATGTGTGTTTAACGTGAGTTTAAAAACGTAGTGCTTACCAAGAACGTGCGTAACAAGAAATGAGTGACACAGTGGAATCACTACTTTTAAAGTGGGGATTCGAAAAATATATAGATGTGTTTAAAGGTAAGTAAGACTTCTATTAATTTCATCAAAAACATCCAAGTACTTCTAGGTAATCAGTAGAAAACCCTTGAAAACATACCTACCTTCTTATATATAGATAGCCTGTCATTTCAACTCGGCCAAGTCAGTTTATCAAAAAAACTAGCATTTTGCCAGCACCTTCGCCCGATGTTCGCCCGCGTGGTGGGAGACCGTGTCCATAAAAAGTAGTGACATAAAAAATTGCCTATGTCCTTCTCGTAACAGAGTTACTTTCCGTTTATAATATTAGTATGGATGGATGGATTACCAACTTTCATTTTTCTTTTCCATGAACTCAGTGTGACTGATGAGAATCCCTGCCTCGAGTCAGTTCTTGGTCGCTGGCTACAAAATAGGGTGAAGAGCAGCCCGCAGGTATCTGCCTAAGTATAGCTAGGAAGCTGTGTGTGTTTACTTCGTTTAACGTACCCAGTAAAGCAACCCGGGTCGATCGCGACCCATTGGCAAGATGATCGAGTCAAATAGATCCGATCGCGGGACCCGGGTCTTCGGTGAGAAAGTCATGTCGAGCTGCGCAAGCGAGCCGATCAAGATCAATCGTGATGGACTTCCAATCACCTGTCAGCACAAAAAGTGTAAAAAACTGGAGAGTGCTCTCAGGGCAAAAAATTCGCGCGCAAAAAAATAAAAAAAATTCCGCGCTGCGTTTGGACTAAGATTTTTTTCTATCAGCACCGTATAAAATATTATTTTACTAAAATCTAGATAAAATTAGGCTTTCTGATGGTATAACTTTTATGCCATTTTATTAATAAGTTGTAATAAAAATCACAGGTTGAAAACATAAAATATTATGATTTTGTTCGCAAATTTCGGATTAAAATGCTTATGATTTAGAAAATATAACAGTTATATGTGTAAATGTTGTTTGTTTTGATAGCTTAATATATTATTTATAAGGTTCAATCAAAAAAATATGCAAAGCGTTCCCAACTTATAATTACGGAACTCTAAACCATTACGTGCCGACGTCAAGCCGCAAAAAATGCGTGCCTCGTCCCTTTTTTATCCAGGTACCTGAGTTGTAATAGGCGACGATTGATGAGGATCATGTTTTTACAATGGTATAAACATTCTAGTTTCTCATAACAATGACCTCGACACTGTTTTGTTTATAAATACGAGAGTATACAAAGCATTGCTAGACGTGTTCAGACGTTTTCTGAAAGTAAGTCATTAACTCATTCATTATATTGATAAATTTTAACAGATATATAGTTAAGTTACATAATATTCTAGTCCAAAACATTATTTACGAGATTGTATAAGTAAAATAAAGAAAATGAGTAATAAATAGAAAATAAATAACTTTTAACTGCATCCGGTCCCGATTCGCGGTAAAAACGCATGACCTATGTTACCTAATTGTTATAGGTATATATGGTTTATCGTAGAGATTTTTTTATTTTTTATTTATCATTTTTATGGTTTTATTAAGCCTAATAAAATACAAATTAAGATAAGGATTAAGTAATAAATTCAACTAATTAAAATCAAAACAATGTAGCCGCGGCGAACAAACCGTCAAAAAAATAAACGAACAATAATTGTTTTAATCCAAAAACCATTATTTTTTTTTGTTGTCGCAAATACTTATTCCACAAACTAGACACGAAAACCAATAAAACAATAGCAAATGCCACCATATTAATACGTAAGATGAAAACAAAAATAAAAATGAATTTCACTAAAATAAACAAACCGTTAAAAATGGCGGGAAACGTAAAAAACTCTTTAATCTTCGTTTCCTGGAAAATTTTCTTGGAAAAAGTCGAATGAATAAAATCGATCCAGTAGTTTCGATACAACAATCGAAAAACCTAGATAAAAAATAACCTAGATGTATCTTTTTGGGAGATGGTGCCTTCTATCTAATTAGGACTAACAAGACCATACCAGATCATGCTAATTTACCTATAACTACACCATTACCTACTTGACACTGTATTATTTTTATGTGCCATATAGGTTATATTAGGGCCTAACTTTGAAATAGTTCAAGCTGCGAGTGAACCAAGCAGCTCCCTCTGTGCACCCTGACTGCCTCAAGCCTTTACTCCAGCTCTGGTCAACCAAGTTGACTTTCTAACCATTCTGAGTTAAATTTATTTTTCATGTTCATTGCTGTTTTCAGAAAATGAAGTGGACATATGCGCTTTAGAATTATTGGATGATGAGCAAGTGAGGGTACTCATTCCTACAATTGGTCCACAGGCTAAATTTAAAAAAGCCTTGTCTGACTGGAAGGTAAACGTAATGAAGTCACGACTGTCGATTTCGAAAAATCATATCTAGTGGTTTACAAATCTTTATAATCTTTCTTTGCAGGTAGAACATAAGGTGTTGGAGGATCTCATATCAAAAAAAGATGAAGAATTAGAAAACTTCATTTCAAATTATGACTCTTTGAATGAATTGAGTACAAGGAGTCCCAGCACCTCGTCAAGATCAGAGTCCTCCATCTCTCTCTGTTTACAACAAACCCAGTCTGTAAGTAATAAATTATCAAGGTTTTTTTTGTTTGCGCTGGTTAAAGGGTGTCTGAACTATCTTACCCATTTTTTTCAGGATCTCGCCTTGCTCTTGCGTAACACCCCAGATGGTCAATTGCTACTTAAGCATAATCTAGAAAAGCCACTGGGAGAACAATATCGGAAAATATTAGTACGCGCCATTTCTAAAGAGATTGTGAGAAATGACCCAAAGACGCATGTCACTGCGGATATTTACTCAGCTTGGATACAAGAGATAAGTAAGTACCATCTACATAAAGTTTGTCTCGCCACTTGTAACTGATGTAGGTACCTAAGTAATATTTTAGCGAGACTGCATCGAGTGTGTTTAGTAATGCCCTTTTCCTCAGTCTGATGTTTGGCCACCAGGCGGGACTCAATTTAAACAGTTAATTTTAACTATTTAAATATATGAAATACAGGTGAATTATTTCCAGTTTGAGACTCGGGACCTCTCGGTTTTAATCTTAACGGTTCGTATTTTCACATACAGTATATAAAATCCTAGAAATTACTCACATAAAATACTCAAATCTATTTAATGTAATCTTCTATACTTATATATAAAAACAGCGGCCAAGTGCGATTCGAACTCATCCATGAAGGGTTCCGAAGCAGCAAGTAACATAATATAAAAGTTCTTGTAGTTCGTTGAAACTTTTTTATATTTGAGTTGATTGAATGAAAGGTAAATGGCGGTTTACGATTTATGACGTATTAAAAAAAACTACTTACTAGATCTCGTTCAAACCAATTTTCGGTGGAAGTTTTCATGGTACATCGTATATTTTTCTTAGTTTTATTATTCTCTTATTTTAGAAGTAACAGGGGGGGGGGGCACATTTTACCACTTTGGAAGTGTTTCTCGCGCAAACTATTCGGTTTAGAAAAAAATGATATTAGAAACCTCAATACCATTTTTAAAGACCTATCCATAGATACCCCACACGTATGGGTTTGATGAAAAAACATTTTCAATAAAAAAAAAATCAGGGAATCCTGCCACAGATTACATATTAGTTACCACCTTTACAATCATGTTTTTGATGATTTTTTGTTTTAGAACGGTTGTTTCCGTCAGAAAATCTTGAATGTTATTATACCAAACCGATAACAGGGGTACACCGAGCTCACGGCCGACTCTTCGACGCAGTCGTTAATTTAAAAGCTAAGTACCGAAGACACAAAATGTACCAACCGCGAGCACGACGCTCTCTAGACAAGACCTTGACTCCAGAACCGTCGACATCTACATGTAACCAGAGCGTTGAAGAAACTACCACGCAAGAGGAAAAGGAGTGCATGGAGTGGTTACGTTGCTCTTCTGACGATTACGCTTTGTGTGCCGAAAAGTGGGAAAAAACCAATAAGCTACGCAAGCAACGAGTGCACTCCAACGAAAAGGCGTCGTATCTCCAAGAGTTCCCTTGTCTGAAGCGCTCCTTTGGATACGAATTGGTAATTTTGAGGTTTTTTAGTGTTACTCAAGTCGTAAACTATTACGATTTTTCAACTACGACTTTTGTTTCCAGCTCATTGCAGATTTCGATGCCTGGTATCCCGAACATAAATACTCATTGGAAAATAAACTTCCACTACTAAAGAGCAAACTACTGTCGGCATCTGAATCCACATCAAGACGATCGCCATTTGTAGAGGAACTGAAGCAACTTGCGCAAGGTACATATTGGCAAAGAATTTTGATTATTAGGGTTCCAACCAAATTGATACAAAAAAATCCAACAGCTTAAAAATCTTTCTATGTATGTATGTAGACCAAATACGTGGGCTGATTTTGATAATCCATACATCAAATTCTTACGATTTGTCTTAATCTTGCGAGTGTCACTAATGACATGACGGTAATTAAAATTCAATATGGCGACGACCAGACGGCATATTGTAAAAAATGAAAAAAATAAAGTTGAACTACATTATGTGGGGTCTGTCCGTCTGTCACAGCTGGATATATCTGTAATCACTTTAACTATCAACTTGAAATTTGGAGCAGTAATAAATAATGCCGACCCGCTTCTACCGCATTTGAAATAAATATTAAATATCTTTTAGTTTCTTCGTAAACGGGATCCAAATTGAGGGTCAAACAAAATATTAGTGTTTTATTTGGGCATATGTCTCTCCTAACGCGCGTTACCAATTTCGATCGTCCTAAAAATATCATTTCACCATTTATCTAGATCCTAGGCCACTAATATTTCGTTCTTATTGCTTGACAGATAAAGATCCCGAAACAAGTAACCTCGCAGCTGTACTACTTATTCCGCACATGATTGGACCGGTTCACATGAAAAGGAAGAGACACTCCGCAGCGGAAGTGCGTCAAAGCTTCATTTTACATATTGCAGAGGAAAGGCAGCTGCTGGAGGAAAGAAACAAGAGACAAGATCAGTATAAAGCTTTAGGAATAACCATCCAACCATATATAGTAGTGGCAGGTCCTCTGAAAAAAATAACTGCACGTTACGTTGTTGTCGATGACGTTATCTATGAATTGCCGAATATCAGCAAGACTGTAGATACATGTTTTAAGATCGTATGGGCTCTGAACTTGGAATATCCTGGTGAATGTTTACCTGTGTGGCAATTTCTCGAAAGAGCTATTTACAATTTTCCTGTTAATGCTGGTTCAAACAACAGACTTACACCATCAGTTTCAAGTTTATTAAGTGACTGTGGTATATTGACTAAGTAAAAAAATGGTTACCTGTTTTATTTGTAACACCATTGTAATAGACTTACGAGCACTCAAAACCCATTTCCAACTTTTTCATCAGCATCACATTTTTAAACAATACCGCTGCATAGAAAGCGATTGTTCCCGGTCGTATCACCTTTTTAATTCCTTTCGTAGACATTATATTCGGGAGCATTTAAGCCAAGGTTGTCATTCAGATGAAGAAAACATAGCATCTCTTGTGTCTGATCACGAAATTCAATTAGAGGCTGATAATTTGTCTAAAGAACTCAATAGTCAGTCTGACCATACTAGACCAGAGAATGAACATTCGCCTTCTGGAGAACTTCTTAGTCGGCCTCATCACACTAGGCCTGTTATTGTAAGCCCACAAATAGATAATAATTTACCCCACGTTTCTTTACAAATGGCTCTAGCTTCGCTAATAGCATCCTTGTATGGTTCTGTAAATTTGCCAAGGAATATTGTTCAAACGATTGTCGAAATGCTTCTAAGCATTTTTTCATTTTCGTTAATTCCATTGTTAGGCGACTTGTTGCGGAATTTCACTCATAATGGTGAAGTATCCGTTTCAGAAATTCACCGTATAATAGCTACTGAAATAACTTCGTGTTTCAATACGTTTTCCACAGAGTATCGTAGATTTCAATACTTTCAGGGCCACCGGACGTATATTCCGCCTAAAACAGTAGTAGTTGGTGAACGATACGATTCGAATACTAGAAGAGGTGTACATGCACTTTCATCTGTTACTTGCACTATGCAGCTTATTCCATTAAGAGAAGTACTACATGGTTTTTTCTCTATAGAAACAATTTTGGTTGATACATTGCAGTACATGGCAGATCTTTACAAAGATGTTAAAGTTATTCGAAACTTTATTCAGGGGCATTATTGGCAATCAAAAAGAGGAGCTCACGTAGGTAAACATGTAATACCTTTGTTTTTATATTTTGACGACTATGAGACTTCAAATGCTTTAGGAAGTCACTCTGGGATTCATAAATTAGGTGCCGTATATGTATCAGTCCCATGTCTACCTCCGTGGCGTTGCAGTGTTCTATCGCATATTTTCTTAACATTGCTGTTCCATTCTTCTGACAGATTACTATTCGGCAATAATGTTATATTTCAGCCTGTAATAGATGAGCTTAATTATCTGAGTTCCACTGGCATACCATTTTCCGTTCCAAATTTTGAAGGAGTTGTATATTTTGAATTGGCTTTAATTGTCGGAGACAATTTAGGCATCCATTCCATTACTGGTTTTGTGGAAAGCTTTTCGGCCAATTACCCATGCAGAATTTGCCGTGTCGGTAAAGAAGAAATGAAAGTTCAATCATATGCAAATGAAGCTCTCCTTAGATGTGACACGGATTATGAAACTGACGTTTTAGAATGTGATCCTGCAAATTCTGGTGTTAAGGAAAGATGTGTTTGGTTGAAGGTGAGTGGATTCAGATTGTTCAAACAAGTTGGAGTCGATATAATGCATGATATTCTCGAAGGAGTTGGCAAATATGTCATGGGACTGATTCTCAACAAGTACATTTACCGTTTTGGATATTTTTCCTTGGAACTGCTTAACATTAGGCTAAAAACATTCGACTATGGCCAAGATTCGCGCAATAGACCTGTTGAATTATGTATGATCCATATCAAAAAATTTAATATTCGCCTGAGTGCGTCCGAAATGTTAACTTTCATTCGTTATTTTTCGCTTCTAATTGGAGACAAAATTCCTGGTGGCGACATGTACTGGGCACTTTACTTAAAGTTAAGGAACGTTTTAGAGCTTGTTATGTCAACTTCTGTTTGGGAAGGTCTTCATATGGTCATGCAAGACTCTGTTAGTCAACTGAATGACATGTATTTGCTCCTCTCTAATGAAGTACTCAAGCCAAAGTTTCACCATCTCACGCATTACCATAATGCCATGATTAATTTTGGTCCACTTTCTTTCTTTTCATCTATGCGATATGAAGCGAAACACAGGCTAGCGAAAACATCTGCAAGAGCTTCATGTAACAGAAGGAACCTGACATTAAGTTTAGCTGTCAAACACCAACTTAAACTAAACGAAGTTTTTTTAAGAGGTACTCTTGATCCTATTCTTACTTGGGGACCTAAGAAACTGAATTTAGTGTATTCTGATGTGACTCTTATTCAATCTTGTCTTTGTTTGGACAGTAGCAAAACCTTGATCTGTGTCAGTTGGATTGCCATGTCTTCTATTCGGTACCGGAATGGTTCCATACTTGTTTACAGCGCTGAACCAATTGGTGATCTCAATGACGTGACTTTTTTAAAGGTGGAGAGGATATATGTTTACGATAACTCGCAAGTTATTTTGACAGGGTCTCTGTTACAAACAATTCTTTTTGATTTTCATTACTACGCATATGAAGTAGAACAAACAAAAAAGAAAACTGTTGTTCGGTTAAATGACCTTCATTTCAAGACGCCCCATGCATTAAATACAATATTGTCCCCGTGTAGAAAGGTTTTGGTCACTTTGCGTTGTCCTATTTAAGGTTTACTAATTAAACATAATATAATAAATATAAGTACATATAACATCTAAAAATAAATATGTAACATATAGTACGGTTACTTATGTTATAAACACAATAAAAAGGTGATAATGGTTGGTAATGGGTATGATGGAGGCCAATAATATGATAAGTATATTTTTAATACGTAAGGGTAGCTACACACATAAGCGGGCCGCTATTAGTAGAATCTATTATGTGTGTTCCAGACTACTAGGCTTGTATTTTTCTTTTTAGTTTTTATTGAAAGGTTTTGACGCAGTCGGGTTTTTTTATTTTATTATTACTTTCTTTCATATTTTTTAGTTAGCGTTATAAGATGGTAAATTTTGATATTGTGGGGATTATAAAATCATTCCATTAGATCAAGTCGCTGTGGAAGTTCAACCACTTCCTTTAGGACTTTAAGCCGTAATAGATCCTAAATAATCAATCAATCAATCACTACCATAAGGTATCAGGATTTCATTTTGTTTTTTAATCTGATAACACAGATTACATTATTTTTCTATAAATGTTCCCATGTACGATCCGTTACTAAATTTACCATACATCCAGACTCAATAAGTAAATCCAGTTTTACACCTCCTATTTTAAATTATATTGTTCTGTTCTCACACTTATTCTCAAATTGATTTGTTAAAAATAAATCGAATTATCGCTTGAACTATCGGATTGATTTTTAGTAAGTTTATTTTAGTATTTTTACTTTAGTTTATTTCGCATCAAGTTAAAATTAAGTTTAGTCCCTTCTTTCTGTCTAAAGCCAAGAACTGTCAAACTTAAATAACTAATAATTAGAGGTACTGACAGAATTGTAAGTAGTTTGCCAATGTAAGTGGTTAGTCCTTAAGTATTTTGTGGCGAATATTAAGAAACGCTTTACAAATATAATTGTAAAATTAAACATAAAACAAATTTAAACTACAAAATATTTAAATAAAATTTTATTTTTTATGTATAATTTATGTGTCAGTGAAAACTTCACTGATGTATGTACAATAATAATTATTTAAGAATTGTTATAATGATTATATGTTTCCCAAATAGTATAAAATAAATGTAAAAAGAACTTACTATGTAAAATAAAAAAATCTAATGTACAATTTTTGTATTTATTTTAGGCTTGCTACGGATTACCATATTTTCACACCTATACAGTATCTGATACTCTGGAAACTTACTGTGGCAAGATGCACAGTTAGATGCAGGTACAATTCATTTTGCGGGCTTATTTCTCCGAAGACAACTGAACCTTCTACAAAAGTTCTATATTCTTCAGTATTGTATATTGTTGTAAGTCCAATACAGTAGCAGGTACTGCGTTGACAAGTGGTCAACAGGTCCTTTTCAATAGCTGTTACTAGTAGCACGTACTGTATGTGCACAGTTAAAGGTATTGTGAAGGACAGTACGTTTTCATGTGCATACAACTGCTCAGTAAAACTCACTGTCCTTTACAATACTCGTTACTGTGCGCATTAAACTATACAGCCATTCACAGTACCTCTTACTGTTCACTTACTGTACCAACTACTGTATTTGCACATTAAACAATACTATCATTCGCTGTACCTCTTACTGTGCTCTTACAGTACCAACCACTGTGTTTGCACATTAAACAATACTATCATTCACAGTACCTCTTACTGTGCTCTTACAGTACCAACTACTGTGTTTGCACATTAAACAATACTATCATTCAAAGTACCTCTTACTGTGCTCTTACAGTACCAACTACTGTGTTTGCACATTAAACAATACTATCATTTACAGTACCTCTTACTGTGCTCTTACAGTACCAACTACTGTGTTTGCACATTAAACAATACTATCATTCACAGTACCTCTTACTGTGCTCTTACAGTACCAACCACTGTGTTTGCACATTAAACAATACTATCATTCACAGTACCTCTTACTGTGCTCTTACAGTACCAACCACTGTGTTTGCACATTAAACAATACTATCATTCACAGTACCTCTTACCGTGCTCTTACGGTACCAACTACTGCGTTTGCACATTAAACAATACTATCATTCACAGTACCTCTTACTGTGCTCTTACGGTACCAACTACTGCGTTTGCACATTAAACAATACTATCATTCACAGTACCTCTTACTGTGCTCTTACAGTACTAACTACTGTGTTTGCACATTAAACAATACTATCATTCAAAGTACCTCTTACTGTGCTCTTACAGTACTAACTACTGTGTTTGCACATTAAACAATACTATCATTCACAGTACCCCTTACTGTGCTCTTACAGTACCAACTACTGTGTTTACACATTAAACAATACTATCATTCACAGTACCTCTTACTGTGCTCTTACAGTACCAACTACTATGTTTGCACATTAAAGTGTTTAAGGTTTTAAACAATAAACTACATATTTTAATGTTTTAAACATTGAACTTTTTTAATGTTTTAAACATTAAACTATTTTAATGTTTTAAACATTGAACTATTGTAATGTTTTTAAACATTAAAATAGTTTATTGTTTAAAACATTAAACTTTTGTTTCTATGTAAACCAAATTTTTATACTGTTTTGAACAGTACAAATTTTTACTGTTATAAACAGTTTAGTTTACTGTCAAAGCGGTAAGATATTTTACTGTTTTCGGACCAGTAGAAATTATTGTTTCGGTTAGTTGGCTCATATAGTATTGCGCAAAGCAGTAAACATCAACGTTTTTTCAATTTTATTTAATGTATTTTTTTTTCAGTGTAGGGTTTTTAGTCTCGTCAGAAAGGGAAATAGAAAAATTAACGAGAGATGCAATTACCAGCATAAGTGAGAGTGACTGGAAAAAAGAAGTCAACCATGTGGACAGGCTTCGACAAAAGTATTGGGACGATGACCTCTTACAAGAGACGAATGAATCGCAATTAATTGTAAATTTATCGGATACCTCTTCGTCAAGTGATTATAGTGCGACTGAGGACGAAGAACAACCTCTAGAAGGCATAAATCCACTAAGTAGTGACGAAGATGAGATAATGTAAATAATAGATAAAATAAATGTATAAACTTAAACATTGTATTTTTATTTTATTCAAATAGTGTAAAAAAGATTAGATAAAAAGCAGCGTCCTCCCTGAGTAACATAATAAATTAGGTTAAAAAAACAAAGACGAAGCCGCGGGCGGCTGCTTGTTATGTTCGTTTTTTTGCGGGCGGTACAAACACGCCAATATGACGTCACCGCGCTCAGGTCCCAACTTATCGCGCACGGGTAATACTTACCTACATTTAAACAGTGTACTACGATATAAAATAATCTTATAGTAAGTAAATTAGCGAGTTTTTTATATTTTATAAGTCTGTCCGAACCATAGAATATCACACAGACACACATCAACAGCCCATTAGTGTCCTCTGCTGGACAGAGCCTCTAAAGCTGGAGGGTTTTGCCATAATCACCACGCTTGGCTGGCGGATTGGTGATCGCAATTAAGATGTAGATAATACACTGAAGGAAGCTGCTGCCCTTCTTCCGGTGAGATCACTTAGCCGGCTTTTACGACATCCATGGGCTGAGTTGGAGGGGTCAAATCAAATCAAATCAAATCATTTATTTGCATCAAATAAGGTTTTAAACAAAGTTCTTAAATTATTATAGATCCAACTTATTTCTACCACAGAGGCATGCAAATTATTAAAACATGAATAAAATAAATTATTACAAATTACAAAATAAGAACGAATAAAACTAAGCCAGGAACACAAACAAACCAAAATAAAATAAATGTCAAATAAAATCAATTGATCAAATTCAGATGTCAGGCAATATTAATTATACATTACGTCAATATTAATATTCATTTATCTAGTAAATATTCCTGAACGCTATAGTAGGCTTTCTCAATTAAATTTTTTTTAAATTTATTTTTAAACATATGTACATTATCCGTTTCTAAAATTGATTTTGGTAACTTATTAAATAACCTAGGTGCCATACCCATTACGCTTTTGTCAAAAAGAGCGGTTTTATGCGGAGGCATTTGTACTTTATTAAATTTACGTCTGTTGCCCAATGTTACGAATTGACTTTTGTTTTTCGACTCAGAATATATAAGTAGGTAGGTATGTTTTTAAATATACAGAGTGGGCCATACATTTTTGCAAATAACAACACATGATTACTCGAAAACCGTTAGAATGCCCTCTTCGCACGCGGGGTGCGGGGAATGATGCGCCGCTTCATGCAATTTTAGTCACGATGGATCGCTTCACGGGCGAACAGCGTGCTTTTTGTGTAAAATAATTTTACAAAAACAACAACTCCTACGTTACTGTAGTAACTCAGTGGAATACGTGAAGATGTTGCGAGAGTTTTTGACACTACAGTTACATGAATTTGAAGGATACAACAGCAGGACTTGGATGCAACAAGATGGAGCAACATGCCATACGTCAAATGTGACTTTACCGGTGGTCAAAGAAAGGCTTCCTAACAAATTGATTTCTCCCATGGGCTCCAAGAAGCCCAGACCTTACTCCTTGCGATTTCTTCTTGTGGGGATATCTGAAGAGTCGAGTGTACCACGATAAACCAACGACCATACCCCAATTGAAAGAAAACATCCACGAAGAGATAACCGCAATTCCTCGTAGCATGTGTCAACGAGTTTTCCACAATTTACGTAGTCGGTTGCAAAAGTGCCAGCGACGAGACGGGAATCACATCTAGACGAAGTCATTTTTAAAAAATAAATTGCAATCAATGTTTATTACGTTAAATAAATCATCAACAAAATAATATTAGTAGTTTTATTTTTATTCATGTTTCAAATGTGCAAAAATTTATGGCCCACCTTTTATATGTGGGAAGTAAAACACGATTCCTGACAAGCCGGATCCAAACAAAATGACACACTAAAGCTTTTCACATATTGATTAAAACACTATGGAAGCAACTATACATTCCAAATTCATGGTTATTTATAACCATACTATACGCCAAAAGAACAATAAATGTACTAGTCGCGATAGCGTCATATTCAAAACCTATAGATTTTTCCATAAATACTTACAATTTTACTAGAAATAATTTTAATATAGACGAAATAGGAGATAGCTCAAAAGACATTCTTGACCATATAACTAATTCAGAACGTTCTCTACAAACAGAACTAGATAACACTGTATGTAGCCAAATTACTATGTATTTAGCTATAAGAAATAACCTTGTCTACAGTATTCATCACAGAACACAAAAAACAATAAACTAGCATGATGACTTTTTACTAAGAAAACCAGTGTAGATAAACTCACACATGTAAAAACTAGCACACTTAGAAATAAAAGTTATAATTGGTTGAAAGAGAACGTTCAAAGAGGCCTAAAACCATAAAACCAATTTAACGGATATAAAAACTTAGCTACTATGGAACATGGTTTAAAATTCAATAAAATAAACAGTAACAAAAAATTTAAGTTTACTTCTTCTACTCGGCAAAAGATGGCGCTTTCGAAAATATTTTTATTTTAGTCTCTATTAATTATAAATAAGACTGATAATGCAATGGCTGTTACTTGATTACCCACAAAACAAAGCCACTCAACAACAGATGGCGCTGTCGCTAACGATTTTTGTTATAGTCTCTAACAGCAAAGTATAAGATCGATAATGCATTGGCTGTTACTCGGATGCTCAAATAACAGTGCTACTCACTTAGTGATGTACCAATGAGCATACAAGACGAATGTATCGATATCGATTACCACCTACCTACTACGGGTAACGAAATAGGTACGTCAGGTTATATTTGTAGTGGTCGAAATAAAAAGCTTTACTTTTCTTTCTTTCTTAACATAATCAGTATCCAACTCATAAATACTTACTTAAAAAATATTATATTACTGGAATATTATACAGAGTGTTTTTTTTAACTGTAACAATACGGCAGCACCCATAACCAGAGGAGATACAGGTGTAGTTTCTTTTAAAACATCAGCTCGTTTTCGAAGAAAAACATTTTTGCATTAAAATTTTTTTGGTCAAGTGTGAGTAGCGCCTTAAAATGAATTAAGTTGGTAATTTTTTTTTGATTCCGATCGATGCAGTCCTTTGTAAGGATCATTTTATTGAATAGGATGAAAAAAATCTGAACAGCGGAAGATAGTCAAATTTGATAAAAAGTATTCTCATACAACAAGACAAACAAAATTCCTTCTACAAACATTTTATTAGATTCTAATTGCACATTAAAGAAGTATTAATACATAATAAAGAAGTATAAATATAATTATTATTTGAGGGGCACACTAAAAGTTTCCGGAATCAATAAAACAATACTAATAATGGTTAAAAATGAATTTATTGTTTCTCAAAATATTCTCCCTTTGCGTCAATGCACTTTTTTATAAGATTGAACAAATTTTGAAAATATTTGTGCCACTCCTCCGGTCGTGACGTCAGATACATGTTATTCATACTCTTCGACAGCCTCTTCTGGTGATGAAAACCGTTGATCGGGAATTGGTTCTTAATTTTTGGGAACAGAAAAAAATCACACGGTGCCAGGTCATGACTCTGTATGCTGGATGACTCATAATTTGCACGTTTTTTTTTTTTTTTTTATATCTTACGCCTTGGGGAAACTGAAAACAGAAGTTATCATATTATTTCACACCATAGGTCTAAAATACATTCAGAAAATCATCAATAAAACAACAAGGAATTAACGCCCTAAAACTTATACACCTTTTAATAGGGGGTAACTAATTAAATCTATCGATAACACATTCATCAGTATATTGGGGTCACATCCCTAATTGAGTAGCTTAAGTTGAGGTTTAAGAGAAACGCGACCTTAAAGAGTATGATGATTCACAGTCTATTTTGTTTGACGATTTTGCATTTTAAACAAAACTAACAAAAAACAATAAAATAATACTTACCGGTGATAGGATATGCCCCCTTTTGTTAAATTTTTGGTTCGGCTATAATATTTACACTCCAAAACGGCACAATATGGAAAATTATATTTTTTTGAAGTATGTTTACCACACAGTAATTGAAACACGACTGAAGTGAGCGAAGCTTGTAGTGCGCGGAACTCCGCGTACTTGGTGTTACGCGGGCCCCGCCTACTTACGACTTGTATTGTTTTTTGTGTTCTGTGGTATTCATAAGTACAGTAAGGCGCATACAGTAGCCGATGACCTTGAGCGAAAGGGCGTGGCTATAGTTTCGGCCCCACACCTTCCACCACACGCATGCCGCGCCGCCGCCGCCACCGCGCCGCGCCGGCCGGGAAATAGTTATCGCGCGTAACGTAAACCGCAATTGAAATCATCCATGGAATGGTAAACGAATAGACGGCTGAGTTGCGAGATGCGAGTTCGATTCCCACCACGGGATCATACATTTTTACATCATCTGAAAATATTTGTACCTGGTCTGGGTTTTGTGGTAAGTTCCTACCTAACTACCTAGGTACCATGGTTGTAAGTAACCTAACTAAACATAATTCTTGATACCCATGCTGCCGACTTTGCGAAGAGTGCAGTAACTATGTCAAACATGTTTTCGAGAAAAAATCACCTCAAGAAAATAAGATTGTTTTTGTTGTAGCTTTTTAACTACGATAGTTAAAGCGACGTAACAAACGTCAAAAGAATGAAAAAAAAGTAGGTTTTTGTGATGTTAACAATTTGTTTACGTAAGTAGTTATTTTATGATATTATTTAAAAAATATATTTATGTTAAGTAACTGCTATGGTGTCAAAGCTGATCTTCCTAACAATCATTGCAGCAAGTAACGTAGTTACTGCACTCATCATTAGAAAAAACTACTTATTGATATTTTATTTACAAATCACAATTTGAAATTAAGCAAGTTTCTTCAGGTAGGTATATGCAGTAACTACATAGTTACTGCATTTTTGACAAGAAGTTAGTTTAGCTTAAAACCGATTTCTAAAATAGCTTTATAAATTATTTTTAAGAATTTTATTGTGATCAATTCAGCAACAACCAGTTCACTATTTATAAAAACAAAAAACTCATCAAGGCCCAAATTTTAATTTGGGCCGCGCAGTTATCCGCCCACAAAATAATACTATCACGTTTATGTATTAGAAATAATTTGCTATCTGAAATTATATTCCTGATTTCTTCCAGTAATGGTTTCATTCCAGAGAACAGCGTATGGTACATTTTCATTCTTGCTAGGTCCCAATGGGACAAATCGTTTATTAAAAGCTACTATTCAAGGACAAAATATTGCCGCTTTGTTTTGGTCCATCCTAGGAAGCATAGTTACTTTTTGCAAATTTACAGAAAAGTATATGGATTCTTTGTCATTGTCAGTCTGATTCAAACTAATGTACTTTTTTCCTGTGCCCGTAGTTCTTACTGTTACTGCTTCAGATTTCACATAATCTTTGATATAAAATAAATTAAATTATATAATAAATCTTTATTCATTTTTCATATTGCTAAGATTAACATTAGGTATTAATATCTACTTATAGGTAAGATTTTATACATTGCCTGAACTAGGAAAACCTGTATCTCAGGCGAATAAGGCTGGACTGGGGTAACTTATGAATACTCAAATTAACAAAACTTAGAATCTATTAACATAATGAAAAAAATAAAAATAACTAAATAAACTAAGTGCAAACATGGAAGGTATGAGTTTCCTGATAGCTACAACCTGGGTATCTTTAAATCGAGTGAATAGGTTTCTTCTAGACAAGCGTGTACCATCGTAGACTGCATCATCGCTTACCATCAGGCGAGATAGTGGTCAAACGCAAGCCTATAATATATATAAATATATAAAAAAAAAATAGTAGCCAGCGATATAGGCCTGTAGTTGGACATGCCAGTTTTATTCTTTACAATGGGCACCACTGTTGTGTGCATTAGATTATCTGGTAGATATGAATGACTCAGAGAAAGATTGAAAAGTAAAGATAGCACTCTCGGTAAATGGAACCCGGCGCAATGCAGGTGTTCGATGGTGAGATAGTCGTATCCTGGAGATTTACCACGTATCATCTTTTTAATTACGGTACCAAACTATAAGAATAACTATAACTATAAAAATTATAAGGTTACGCCCACTAATTATTCGGAAAAATCAAAAATAATTCATTGCCACGTGAAAGGCCGTCGCAGCACAGAATCACATGTTCAATTTGAAGGTAAAGTTTTTGCCCACATTTAAGTGAAAGAAAAATTACAAAATGTTATCTCGTTTAGAGGTTGAATCAAATTTAAAGTTGAAAACAGCTACACTTTGTTATTTTTTTCTCATAGTAAATAAACAGGTAGAACTTATTTGTATGTTCACTTCGCAGATATAAGGCCAATAAATGACATATATTTTTTTGAGCACTTAGAACTGATTCCTCTCTGAGGAGAAAGCCTCCAAATAAGACCAATCAGCTACTATATACACCACATAAACCTAGATCTGAGCACAAGAGACCTGCAATGCGAATCAATCTAACTAATAGGTTGGGGAAAAAGTCTTTTCGCATTATAGTACTTATGTATGAACTTGTAATAAAATCTCTTTGGCTATACTATTTGTATCTGGCTGGTTTGGTATCATTCAAAGTTTAAATATTAAAGAAGATAATTCCAAATTCAAATTAGGAAACTGTGTGATTTTTATTGGTTTTTCGTACTGTAAAGATGAGTCAATCTAATGAAGAAATTCGATACATTTTAAAATTTTTCTACAAAAAAAGGTAAAAATGCAACGAAAGCCGCGAAAAAAATTTGCGATGTTTATGAAACTAGTGCAGTGTCTGTGAGAGTAGCACAATTTGGTTTAAGCGTTTTCAATCCGGAAATTTTGATGTCAAAGATGCACGTCGCTCTGGTCGCCCTATTACGGATAAATTTGATGCCATTTTGTGAAAAAGTGGAGCAAGATCGGCATATCAGTAATTACGACGTAGATGAAGAACTGGGAATTGACCACAAAACAGTTTTGGCGCATTTGAAAAAAAACTGGGTACACAAAAAACCTCGATATTTGGGTACCCCACGAGCTCACTGAAAGAAACCTAATGAACCGTGTAGTGTACTCATTTGTGATTCTGTATTACGACGTAATGAAACCGAACCATTTTTGAAGAAGCTGATAACTGGTGATGAAAAGTGGATCACGTATGACAAGAACGTGCGAAAAAGGTCGTGGTCAAAGGCCGGTCAGGCTTCACAAACTGTGGCGAAACCCGGGTTAACTCGCAACAAGGTAATGCTGTGTGTGTGGTAGGATTGGAAGGGCATTATTCATTATGAGCCAGGCAGGACCATCGATTCTGAACTCTACTGCGAACAACTGATGAGATTAAAGCAAGAAGTTGAGAGAAAGTGGCTGGAATTAACGAACAGAAGGGGTGTGGTTTTCATCATGATAACGCTAGACCTCACACATCTTTAGCCACTCAGCAAAAATTAAGAGAGTTTGGCTGGGAGGTGTTAATGCATCCGCCGTATAGTCCTGACCTTGCACCTTCAGATTTCCACCTGTTTCAGTCTCTTCAGAATTCTTTAGGCAGTGTCAGGTTAACATCACGAGAGGACTGCCAAAACTACTTGTCGCGGTATTTTGATCAGAAGCCCCAAAATTTCTATAGCAATGGGATCATGTCCCTACCTACAAGATGGCAAAAAGTTATCGAACAAAATGGTACCTACATACTTTAGTTAAAAGTAAATAAACTATATTAAGAAATGTTTTGAACTTTCTTAAAAAATGCGAAGAAACTTTTTCCCCAACCTAATATATCAACCTGGAGTCTCTACCCTGAGAGCCCCCAGAATGTTCAATCATTGAACATGAATGTTCATACGTAAGTACGAACATTATCTTATCCATGTGCACACTCAAATTTTTTATTCTTTAAAAATCTAGTTATGTGTTACTGAACTGCTCAGCATTGCAGCGTCAGCTGCAATGCTGAGTATATAATATAGATAATAGTAGGTACAAATATAATAATAGTAGGTACAAAGGTTATAAACTAAAAATATAATATGCTGTGTTGAATATTTACACCGAAGACACACAAGTATAAAATTGTACTAGCGACCAACCAGACGTGCCCAGCACCCGCTGGAGGAGCCGCTCCTTCTGAAACTTCAGCTTCTTCTCACAGCGGCCAAGATACCCTTAGCCGTCAGTAGATTGGTCTTGTGAGTCTGCTTGACCGGCAGTGAGAAAATCCTGTCCAGTGTACATTGCACGCCGTACACTACCCTTTTCCTACCAACCTTCCGTCTGTTACCTTAGGTCTCATGGTAACAGACATCCCGTACTATCTATATATAGGTACATTATATATTTATATGGTAGGTTAGGGCACACACCGTTAGTAGACGACACTATCTACGCGACGTAACCAGGTAGGTAGGGTTTACTAAGTAGGCAGGTACAGTAAGGTAATAGTATATTATGATACAAGTGAGCTAAGTTGCTCATTATACACGAGACTGCGGTTTGTAGCCCAAGCCGTAGGCAAGGGCGTAAATCAGCCGAATATTTACTGAGCTAGCTGCTCACGAGTTTCATACGCACTTTTTCAACACAATTGCGAGGAAAAAACAAACATGTATTGCATAAATCGTTTAATTATATAAACAATTGGTGAATGTACAATTTTCAAAACGATATTGGATTGTTTTTGATGGAGATTTAACATTGGTACTTGCCACTTCTTTAATATCTTCATTGACTCTTCTTGTAAATCTCGGCGACAAAGGTAAATCATACATATTACTGGAAGGAGAAGGCACCAAATAACTCATGCTACGAGATGTACATGGTTGTGGGTTACAGTACGTTTTGATATCAACACAATGTTTGAGCTTAACCATGCTTCTTAACATGAAATAGATGCACCACAGGGAGCTGGGTTTGTATATATTGGCGAGTTCAGAGATATACGCCAAAACACATTTTCAGAAAATGACTGGGTTTTTTGTTGCTTTTCCATTGTATGAAACTATCGTAAGCAGCTAAGTACTTTGCTCTAGATTTTGCAGGTATAAGGCTTTCATTTGCATTTTGTGCTTCATTTAATATTTCTGGCGTGGTTAAATCTATCAATTGTTAATCTTCTGTACTAAAACTTGTCATTTTTGCAATCATTTACCACACAGCAACAAATGCGATACAAACAAAAAAAATGGGAAATGGCGCGGAAGTTTTTTTTTTGCACGTTCCAAATGTATGTTGATTGATTACTTAAAGCCATACAGCCTACTTCAAAATTATAATTTTAGTGATAAAATGCTAACATTTTATAACAAATTATTGTGAATTATTGCGACGACCCCCGTGGTGCAGTGGGCGAATAGCCGGCTGAGACGCAGGAGGTAGCGGGTTCGATTCCCGCCGCGGAACAAATGTGTGCACGATCTACAGATATTTGTTCCGGGTCTGGTTGTTTTTCTGTATATTACATGTATGTATTTACAAAAAAAAATATAAGTATTCTATCAGTTATTTGGTTCCCATAGTACAAGCTCTGCTTAGTTTGGGGCTAGATAGCGCTGTGTGAAATGTCCAGCAATATTTATTTATTTATTATTTATTTATTTATTATAAGTAATTTGATAATAATAAATGTTTTTTTCGTCTTAATTAGGGATACATTTATTTATTCACAAAATGTAATAGGATTTTCAGCGGCATAAAACCTCTTTGTTATTACAAAAACTGTATTACCCGGTTAAATGGAAAATGCTCTGTTTACTCGCATATAATTTGCAGTTGGGTACTAACTTAACTTTGTAGGGTTAATTCTAGTATGCACTATACTAGAAAAAACATAGCTTGATCTCTGGGACAGCTGTCAGTAAAATCGCGCCTATGAAGTTCTGAATTTAACAGTACGGACAAACGTACCAGTCAACGTCATACTTTATGGGCATGCTGAGCTAATTATAGTGATGAGCGATGAATCATCGTGACCACAGACTATAAACTATCGATATTTTGTATAAAACTTAATTCAAAATTAATTTATAATTTAATTAAAAAAAAATAACATAGTTGAATTTTTAAAAAAATAACTTTATTTACAATAGTGAGTAAATAAAATCTAAATTCTAACCTACTCGTAACATTCCTTCCGACAACTTTGGGGTTAGAGAGAAGTTTGGCCGGGGCGTGTCTTCTTCCGCAAGATGGCGCCAACGTGGCGCCATATTGTTTGACATGACCCATTCTCCTCAGTACGAGTGCTAACGCCTTGTATACGCCACGTGTTTTCCGTTCTTATCACTTTGTTTTTGTTACTATTGCTGTTAATTTGTTAAGTTTATTTATTATTGTTAGTTTCTTTGTTGTTATTGTTTGTTGGCATAATGCCAAAGAGAACGAGGAAAACTGTTTTGAACAGTCAAAGACGTGAGTTTGTGATTCGCTTGCGTGAATATTTTGAGCGAGAAAACCAAAATGATGGACCGCTATTACCCATGGCAAAAGTTTGTGACAGAGTTGCAGATGCTCTTGGCATTGGACGTGCGACAGTAATTCGCACCAGTAAAGAAAAATATGGCGAATCTTCAACCGCAGTATTGACTGAAGACGAGGAAAAAAAGCTTTCAACGCCAAATAAAAAAAGAAGAAAGGCTGCTCCTGTCACAAAAATTGACGACTTTGACGCCGCTGCGATTCGCAACCATGTATATGGTTATTATACACGGGGCGAATTATCTATATTATAAAAACTGGCGGCGTCCCTAAAAGACGCAGACTTGTTTAAAGGAAGCTTGCCGTCACTATCGAAGATTTTGAAAAATATCGGATTTTCCTACAAAAAAAGTGACAAAAGAAAAATTATAATGGAACGAACCGACATTGCTCTTGCTCGAGTGAATTTTCTCCGGAAAGTCGAAAAAATTACAAATTGGGACAAAGTTGTCTTTCTAGACGAGACATGGCTAAACGCCAATCATACCGTATCCAAAGCTTGGACCGATGATACGGAACAATCGAACACCAAAGTACCCGAAGGCAAAGGTCAAAGATTAATAATAACTCATGCTGGGACGTCATCTGGTTTTGTGCCTAATTGCCTATTGGCATTCAAATCTACGAAGACCAATGACTACCATTAAGAAATGAATTTTGAAAAATTTAAAGAGTGGTTTTTAAAATTATTGGATAATTTGAAGGAGCCACATTATATAATTATGGGTAACGCCCCATATCACTCGGTCCAAAAGCACAAACCACCAACTTCGGCAAACAGGAAGTTAGAAATAATTGCATGGCTTCAAGAAAAAGGTATAGAGGCCAATGAAACAATGCTTAAAAACGAATTATTGAGACTCGTTGGTCTGTACAAACTCAGCACACCAACGTATGTCTTAGATGACATAGCCCAAGAAAAGGGTCATAACGTCATAAGACTACCTCCATATCACTGCCAGTATAATCCGATCGAGCTTATCTGGGCCCAAGTAAAAGGTTTGTTTGCTCGAATTTCAGTTAGACAGATTCTTTATGTATTAACTCCTGTATAATTTATGATATTAAAATATGTTTTTCTTTCAAGGTTACGCTGCTAGACATAACACAACACCGCCTTTCACGGCAAATAAAAGGATGCAGTTACTAAACACTGCGGTTGAAAATGTATCTGTAGAAGATTGGAAAAAGGTAGTTACCAAATGCAGAAAATTAATGGAAGAAGATTGGGAGCGGGACGTTCGATTTGATAATATTTGCGAACAAGAGTTCATTATAAATTTACAAGATTGCTCTAGCGATTCTGAAAGTGATTCGGATATTGATTTGGGGTGTAGGTACTCCTTTGGAATAAATAAATGTATGTATTAAAATATTCGTTTCATTTTATTACCCAAATCATAATATAATCCAATATACATATAATTATGGCAGACAGCCTTCGTGGCGAAGCGGTAGTGAACACGACTGCTGCGCAGGAGGTCGCGGGTTCGATCCTCGCTCAGTGCAAATATTTGTATGCATGAATATGGGTTTTTGCACTGGTCTGGTAGTGCCTCGGAAAGCACGTTAAGCCGTCGGTCCCGGCTGCCATACGAATATCTAATGGCAGTCGTTACGCGTTGTTGGAGCCCTCAAAAGTCCAACAATTGGTCTTACTGCAAAGCTTCTATCGATAATTACTATCGATATTTTTTCTGTATCATATCAACCCTAGAAATGTCAGTTTAACAAATGTCGCAGAGATCAAGCTATGTTTTTTCAAGTATAGTGTGTTATATTATTGTACTATGGCACACTTTACGAGCAAGTGTGTTGAAAAGCAAGTTAGGTAGTAACTCCGTAATTTCACCTACTAGTCACACACCCGTGCGTTCGCCTAGCTAGGGTCGCATGTGGGGTGAAGTGCCGGCTAGTGGGTGACCTTACGCCAATTCCTTTAATTTTCTATAGAGAAATTAATTCCAAAATAACTACTATACATTGCGGTAGGGTAGGTATCCAATAAAATACTTGGATGAAATGAATGGTTATTTTATTTACAACTAGCTTCCGCCAGCGGCTTCGCACGCGTTTGGCAACAAAAAGTAACATGTTTGAATCTATGTCATAATTTATCAACAAAAATTTCATCGAAATCCGTTCAGCCATTACGTGATTGAGTAACAAACAGATAAACAGAGATCCTACCGTCAAACGGCAGTAAATCGGCGCCGTCATCTCGTTCTCGGTGACGTCCCCGTGACTGTAGTGGTGGACAAACGGCCTTACGCTATAAAAGACACCGATCAGTTTAACATTTTTACCTACAATGTAAGAACTCTTATGTGTGATGAGCGCCTAATAGAATTATAAAACGCACTAAAATAGGTAAGTACATAAAATGGGACGTTATTGGTCTGCCTGAAGACGGAAGGCGTTGTCGGGGTCGGCCGAGGCAATGTTTGCGGTGTGTTGGCGGGACGATTTCGACACCTCCAAAGAGGATGGTGGGAGATAACTACGGACAGGGACCTTTGCCCAACAGTGTGACGAAAAAAAAAATCAGTTTGAGAAAAAAATCCTTCTGTCAGTCTGTCTGTCTATTCTCGCCTACAGTTGCATTTTTGATGAAAATAGGCACACAAGTTCCTTGATTTATTAATTTTTTTTAGTCGATCGCGATTTTTGATTGGGGGTGAAGAGGGAAGTTTTCTTTAGCTTTTACGACGGATTTCAATCAAATTTGAGAGGAACACTAAGGACATCATTCTACACATGTTGCAAAAACAAATCCAGGGGGGGGGGGGGGGGGGGGGATTTTGCTGTAACGTTTTAGAGATGGATTTCAATTTTTTTTAATGTGGGTCAATCAGACTACGCAGTCCTTTCCGAGTTCACAAGACGAACCCGAAGATACTAGATTCGACCTCCTAGGACCAAGGGAACGAGAGTAATCGCTAAAATTTATTCTTGTTGTTTATAATTGAGTGAAATGTGAGTAGAACTGCAGGTTTCATTTTTACATTTGTTTTGTAGTAGATAGGTATTATAACGTATTTAGTGGTCTTGTACTGTTAAGGTGTATTGAATAAAACTGAAAAACTTATATACCTACCTACCAACATCGATATATATGTAGGTACTTACTAATATAATGTCTATGCCTAGGTACCAATATTTTACTCAACATGGTTATAAGGGCTCGCGAAGTCTATTGTTCTCACAGAACCACTAGTATTAGTGTGATTGGCATCCACCCTACGCTTCGCACGGGATAACAATAAATGGAAATCATTATTCTGCCTTCTATAGGCCACTAACGTAAGTGATAAATAGGTACGTCTAACGTCATGATAATAAGAAGTAGCTTTAGTTATTCAGCCATCTTTTAATGTAGGTACCTATATTCCCTGGGTTATCTCAAACTGGGGTCTATCTTTATCTGATTCATAAGCATTTTAGGATAGGTTATATGAATATTTACAACAATTTATTTTATTTATGTTTCTGAGAATACAAACACGATCGGGCAATCAACACAAGTTAACCCGTGATAACTATCTCTGTCTATTCCATTGGTTAGAACGAGAGATTTCATACTCGCAGCTAACTTCACAATGCACTACGTGCGTCATGTTGGCTGCATTTTAATAACAATGGGCGGGGCGTTTTGTTATTCTAGCTTTAAAGCGCTTGATTAACACAGTATGATTAGACGGCAATCACGTTGAAATTCCTACAGCGCATGATTCAAGCGCTGGTAATCGTAAAGAGGTTGAAGTTGTGTAAACTTTTTTATGAAGCTGAAGAACGAACGCGAACGAGGCTTACGTAGCGTGTCGTCGGTCGCCCGGACGGCCGCATAGCGTTACCTACGCTAATTTTCTTTTGATTCTTTTCACCATTTTATAGAGTTTTTGCTTTTCAAACTTGTGTTTTCGGTGTAGAAACTGTGAGCTAACTTTGGTGAACTATTTTGAGTTCAGAGTTGTGCGCCAGACGGTGCGTGACGACCGCTGATTACCCACTCTGATTCTCATTAATAATTATGTGAACGGTGACGAATCATTTTAAGTGCGCGATAACACGCCCTCACTGCGCTCTCGATACCCTGAACTTTATTCTTATGCGTCGTAAATAAAATAACATCTCGCGTGTTCTGCTAATATAAAATCAATACTTTCGCTGGTAGTCGTCGTTGTGGTTTGCTGCGGGCGGTCGTCAAGGCGTAGATTGCATAATCAAGTCACCCATTTTGTTGTTAATTAATTTATTAGCGCGGATGGGGCAGTAAAAAATTACAATAAATTGGTAGAATAAATAAATAGTTCGCGGTCGATTTTAAAAGTGCTACGGAACACACCCGCCAGGTGTCGTCGCGTTGTTTCCTCTCCGTGACGTTGGCTAGCTTGCTTGCCAGTCCGCGCGAAGTTCGCGTCGTTGCCACAAGTCTGGAAGCACAGCGTAGGGCTTCATGCAACTTTTTGGATAATTAAATAATAAAAGTGAATTTTGGAAAGTGTCGCAGTGCAGTGCGTCGCCGCCGGAGTGCAGCGAGTCGTGCTAGGTTGGCGAGAAGCCCGGCGGTCGGCGCAGATCGATACACATTAAGCTGAATGGCGCATCAAGTATGAGCCAAGGAGGCTCTAGGAGGCCCTACTCCCGTGGGGGCCCACGGTGGCACCCGCGCTACAAGGAATACTGGGACTACGAACACAACTACAGGTTAGTGTACAAGAAAACTGCATTTTTAATGATTTTTTCACAAGTGTCATGCAATAATGTAGGGTGAGTATGTTGTCTGAATAACCAGGAGAAGTCTTATGTTTAAAAATTACTTAATGTTCGAATAGTTTAGAATTGAATAGCTTATTTTCTAGATTGACTCGTTTTCGATTTATTAATGTAATATAACTTTAACTATGTCAAAGGTGTGAGCATAGTAAAAAAAATCCTTGGCTACATGAGTAAGTATGCATCACACAATATTCATTCATGATAATTTTATTATTAAATAACAATAAATGGAGCAATTTATTTGAATTCACCAATTAACAAGACCATTTCGATATATATACACTTGTTAAATAATCAGTTATATTATTGTAAAAAGTTATTTGTTTTATAAAGGAAACTTACATCGAAATCAGTCCAGCGATGTGTTTAGTTTAGTCAACCACTGAAATCTACCTATTTATTATGAGAAAATAGCAAGCCGCCCGTTGTACAGCCCTCTCTCCTGACTATTCATCCCTTATGGTGGTGGAGTCAGCGAGACATCAACTTTCGAATTTATATTATTAGTATGAATTAGTAAAATCCATTGAGCTTTAGTTCTTATCTAGACTAGCCTAAGCAAACAGAGAGACATGATAGTGGATATGCCCTTACTTTATTTATACATAATAATGTTTTCAAGCAGTGATGCATATTCTTATGAACAGAGTATGACTTAACACCTAAATAAACATACATTGCATACAAATCAATTGAAGCCGCTGTGTAGAGTTATTTAAGTACTGATTGCATGCAGGTTTTACTAATGAATTGCATTCTTAAGACTCTGCTAATCTGTGATGCAATATACTGTTTATAACTCTCTAAATTAGAAATATTAGCAACCAGAAGTCTGATATTAAGACTAAGAATGTAAAATTACATTTTTTATATTTACAACTTTAAAAATAGAAATGCAATGTCTCACACATTGTATTGAAGCCCATATTCATACTAGATTATTAACCAAGGACACAGTTGTACACATGCTGATGTCATTGGTTATAAAATCTAATAAATAAAAAAAAGTGGCACTCCGGGAGTGCTGACAGAAGTGAAAACTTGAATAAAAGCAGACTACACCATAGATACTTATATACAGAGGTGTCAGTGACAGGTGACGGTAACAGTGTCGCGAGTTCAATGGTTTTTTCCCATCTCAAAAAATGCTCAACGCACCCAAAGAAGTTTTCACTTTAAAAATTATCTTATCAGCCACAGGACGTCCACTGGTGTACATAGGTCTCATGCTGCACCCAACGACTCCCAGCAACCTTTATCAGGTCGTCTTTCCATCTAGTAGGGGCACCTACGCTGCTCTTTTCAGTGTGTGGTCTCCACTCGAGAACCTTTCCGTTCCAACGGCCGTCAGTTCTTCGAGCTATGTGCCGCACACTACCACTTCAGCTTGCTAATCCTTTGTACTCCATGTCACTGGCTTTGGTTCGTCTACGAATCTTCTAATATCTGATTACATCTCACAATTAAAATTAATTACATATAATTTTTAGTAGCTATAAATAAATAAATATTGCTGGACATTTCACACAGCGCTATCTAGCCCCACACTAAGAAGATATTGTATTATGGGAACCAGATAACTAATAGAATACTTATAATACTTTTTTTTTTAAATACATACTTATAATATATAGAAAAACATCCAGACCCGGAACAAATATCTGTAGATTATGCAAACATTTGTTCAGCGGCGGGAATAGAACCTGCTGCCTCCTGCTTCTCAGCCGGCTATTCGCCCACTGCGACACGGAGGTCGTCAGCTAGGGTAGAAATTTCCTCAAAAACTGATTAATCATGGTCGCTCTACTCCAAAAGCAAATACGTAGGTAGTTATAGTCATGCCCAATTACAAAGTTATTCTGCTATCATTATGCCTTCCTCATTACTAAGTGAGGTCGAAACATCGCCTAAACTCTAAACTAAGGGAAATCTATAAAGGTTCCGATTTGATGACTATCATTTTGCATGCTTTGATAACTTACAAACATACCTACAAAGTTACGTGCTACACATAAAATGCGATACAGTTTATAACTTCTGCGAATACTATCGTGTTCCAGTATTGTTGTACCATGTTTTTACTCAACGGATTTTAACGCAGTTTTCAGCAATAGATAGAGAGTGATTCAAGAGGAAGGTTAATATGTATAACTGGCTTCCGCCAGCGGCTTCGCACGCGGTGTTTGTCAACAAAAAGTAGCCTATGTGTTAATCGATTTGAAGGTAACTCCGTCTCTCTGTCTGTCTGTTACCTTTTCACGACTTAACGGCTCGACTGATTTCGATTGAATTTGGTACCTATATACCTAGATAGATTATGAATGGACTTGAGGCATAGGATACACTTTACGCGACTGCACACAAGGAGGGTAATGTTTTATTGGCAAACCACGCGTACGAAGTCACGGGCGGGTCAGCTAGTAGTGTATAATACTGAGTATAATTAATATGCATCATGCATGTCTCACTTTGTATTGAAAAATTACAATAAGAAACACAACAGTTAATCCTGGGTCTAATCTGTGGAAATGCTTGCAAAGACGAGTCAATGCAAATCTACCCTCAACAAATTGTATGTTAGTTATTTAAAAATTTAGATTGGATAAGTAATCTCTAAATATAAACATACACTGCCGGCCAAAAGTTTGAGACCACCTACATCAAAGTAGGAAAATGAAATAAAACTCAAAATACAAAGCAAGAGGTTTAATTATGAATTAAAATACTTATTTCCTAATACACATACATTATGAAGAAAACAAAAAAATCAAGAAAAATCAACCATTTACTTTAAAAATGTCGCTCATATTTTATACAGATTTTTCGTCGAAAAACCCTCCCTTGCATTTTATTACTACTTTCACTATTCTTGGCATACGAGCAATCAATTTGTCGATTGTATCTTGTGATATATTGTTCCAGCTTTCTTGTAAAGCCACATGTCTTCTTGCGAAGTGGGACAACAACTGCGCACATTTCTATCAAGCTCTTCCCACAAAAGCTCAATCGGGTTGAGATCCGGACTCTGAGGGGGCCACACCATGTTTTTTAAAACCCCTTCTGTTTCTTTGTGTTCTAAATAACCCCTGCATAATTTTGAACTATGTTTTGGGTCATTATCTTGTTGGAAAAAAAATCCATCTCCAATTATTCTTGAACCAGACGGAATGGCATTTTGCTGTAGTATTCGTTTATATTGCTCCTTTTTCATGATTCCTTCGACTCGTACCAAATTTCCGGTTCCATGGCCCGAGAAGCATCCCCAGACCATAATGGAACCACCACCATGCTTGACTGTTGGCACCACACAGTCTGGCATCATCTTTTCCTCGACGTTACGTCGAACAAAAATTCGTCGTTTTGAACCAAATATTTCAAATTTGGATTCATCTGACCAAAGAACTTGTTTAAAGTCTTCTTCAGTCCAGTCTCGATGGGTAAGGGCCCACTGCATCCGTTTATTTTTGTTTTGTGGCCTTAGTAGTGGTTTTCGAACGGCGACGCGACCAAATAACTTAGCATCTCTCAAACGTCTTTTTACTGTAGTCAATGATACAGGTTCTGATCGGGATTTGTTCACTTCTACGCGGATTTCTGGTGCTGTTAGGCGTCTATTCCGCTTGCTGGTAGTGACGATGAAGTGATCCTCGCGAGAAGTGGTAGTTCTCGGCCTTCCCGAACGCGAACGATCTTGATTACTGCCAGTCTCCTTGTATCGGGTTATTGTGTTATGAACACAAGTCTTCGACAACTTAAGTTGAGAGGCAATCGCACGTTCAGATTTGCCTTCGCCGTATAAAACAACTATGGCAGAGCGAGTTTCACTGCTAATTTCGCGAACTTTTCCCATTTTAAGATGTCTTCACTGTAACAACGACGAGCTCAGACTAATAAGGTAGAAAATAATTTACTCCATAAAAACTTAGGTACTAAATATGTTTTAGGAAGCTAACATAATCCCTGATATCGGTTAACGCGAAACAAACCCAAAACAATAAGTAATGAGCAGATCATAAAAATATTACAATGACTCTACCACCTGGTCCTTGCGCGGCGCTCATTGATGTTTTGAAACAATAGACCTTTTTAGGATGATAACTTAAACAACAACATAAATAATGACTCTTAGAAATTCTTTAATAATAATAGAATACGCAGGTGTTCAAATTAGCTCATTATCATATGTGTACTTTGAAATATTTTGTTGGTGACAAAGATTTTTACAGTGGTCTCAAACTTTTGGCCGGCAGTGTATAAAAGAAAATACACCTTTAAAACCTTACAATGGACGTCCTCATCGCTAAAAGCGATCTCTTCCAGGCAACCTTTTGAATGGACAGGATCTATGTGAACAAATAAGGACGGCGGCGTACATCAGATATTATTAGAACAAGTACTTAGTTGATCGAGCGAAGCGAGGCAAATCGGCGTTGTATGTATGTAGTATGTTTGTTTGTTTGTCTGAGGATAACTTTCGAAACGTTGATCCGATCATCGTGAAATTTGATACGTATGTAGGTAGTGATCCCACAATTTTGGTGTGACTAAAGGAGCTAAAAATGACGGGGGGTTGTTGAGATATTGGGGTTGAAGAGGAGTAAAAAAAATGAAAATGAGACTATTAAGTCAAGTGGGACGTCAAATTAAAGGTCTTCGTTAGTTAGTACATTTCAACCCTGTTTTTATTTTTAATTTAATCCTTGTAGTTTTTGAATTATTAGCCATAATAAAAACAAAACTTTGACAAAATTCACAGGGTACACCAGTGACCCCACAATGCTGAAATTTGGTATTCGTGTAGCTTTAGTGACACAAATATAGGCAAAAGACTGAAATTCAGAATAACTGCATTTTGTACCACAAAAAAAAAAAATAACCAATTATGACCATGAACTCCCGTTACATGTAATTTGAAAGAAACTGTAGGTCAAGTAAATTGGTTTATTATTTCGTGGGACTATTCTGATAGTCAAAGATTATTTTTGTTTTTATGGAAGACTCGCAAGATCTCAATTCGGGGCGAACCACTAGTATTATGATATATAAAATACATATTGTCATACCTACATATTGTCGCTGTTCTGACGTAACCGACATTTTGGCGTAACTGACATTTGTAATGTTACTTTTATCTACTTTTGAAGACGAACCGATCTGTCTAATCGACGTATCTGTAATGTATCTTCTACCTATGTCTAGATGTATGTTTGACGTATCTTCATATCTTAAAACTATATCTCATTCGAAGTGTCCTAAGTACACTTACGACTTTTAGTAATATTTTCTAAAATGTCGGTTACGTCACATAGTTAGAACAGCGACGATATATGTATATCTATACTAATATTGAAGGAAAGATTTGTTTGTATTGAATAGGCTCATAAACTACTGGAGTGATTTAAACAATTCTTTCACTGTTGGGAAGCTACACTATCCCCGGGTGACATAGGCTACTTTTTACCCAACTGCACAGAAGGAGGGTAATACGCGTGCGAAGCTGCAGATTGGTCAGCTAGTACATCATCATCATCATCATCATATCAGCCGTAGGACGTCCACTGCTGGACAAAGGCCTCCCTCATTGATCTCCAGGAACTGCGGTTGCAAGCGGCCTGCATCCAACGCCGACCTGCGGTTCTTACCAAGTCGTCTGCCCATCTTGTGGGTGGACGTCCTACGCTGCGCTTGCCGGTCCGTGGCCTCCACTCGAGAACCTTTCGGCCCCATCGGCCATCTGTTCTGCGCGCTATATGGCCTGCCCATTGCCAACGTGCTAATCCGTCGGGCTATGTCGGTGACTTGAGTTCTCCTACGTATCTCCTCATTTCTGATTCGATCCCGTATAGAAACCCCGAGCATAGCCCTCTCCATAGCTCGTTGAGCGACTCTGAGCTTATTCATAAGGCCAATAGTGAAGGACCACGTCTCGGTTCCATATGTCATCACTGGTAACACACACTGATTGAAGACTATCGTCTTAAGGCACTGAGGTATGTTGGACAGCTAGTACATAATATTACAAAAATGTATACCTAAATAAATAAATGGCCTAGTGAGCGATGGATGACAGAGAGTGTTGTCTGACCATGTTTTTAAAGATAGGGAGAGATTTTGCGTGACGAATTGAGACATGTCAGGACAGGCATTCCAGAGCCTGGTAGCCTGCAGAGTAGAAGAGGTAGGTACTATAAAATACTGAGGTATGATACTTAGCTAGCACTTATGTACAACTGTTTTTTAAGTTCTGTAAAATACAATTATTTTTGTTCCTATAATTATATATAGCTGGCATTAATGACCCTTTATTCTGCAATTTGCGAGTGACGTTTTACACTCGCTCGTCACTAGCGATAAAACATACTGTTTGTATGTCAACATACAAACAGTATGTTTTATCTGTATGCCATGTATCCTATGAATCATTTAAAAATCATTTCGTCCCTTCCTGGGCCGTGTGTACCACCACACGGCCGTACAGATAATAAGAAAATCATATCTTATTATCTGTACGGCCGTGTGGTGGTACACACGGCTACACATCAAGCTATACATTTCCAGTGTAAGCTGACCTCTCATTCCGCGAAAAGCCTACACAATGCGAGGTCAGCCAGCTTATACTGGAAATAAATAGCTTGATGTGTAGCCGTGTGTACTAAGAACACGCCTTAAAGTATTACCTTGTTACGACATAACACGTTAAACCTCGTTTAATACGTGTTTAAAACATTCTTTACTGATCTAATATATACAATTCTCGTGTCACAGTGTTTGTAATCTATGAAATAATTATTTTAACTATTCAATAAAAGAATAAAAAATTGGTCAATGAAACAGCTAATGAAAGGTACACTTCCTTTATCTCTGAAACGGAAGCTCATGGACGTGTGTATTCTCCCCATCCTCACCTACGGCGCGCAGACCTGGTATTTGACTGATCTGCAAAAGTCCAGACTCGGGGTTTGTCAGCGAGCCATGGAGCGCAGTATTCTGGGAATCAGACTGACAGACCGCGTACGTAACAGTATACTGCGCTCTAAAACGCAAATCGCGGATGTCGGGCAACAAGCGGGTAAACTGAAGTGGGATTGGGCGGACCACGGCTGCCGCATGTCGGATGCGTTATGGGCTAAAGCCACCACATAGTGGACGCCTCTGAACGGGAAACGACCTCGTGGCAGACCGCGGCGAAGATGGAGAGATTGGACCACAATAGCCCAAAATAGAGAAGACTGGAGAGAAGGAAGGGAGGCCTTTGCCCTGCAGTGGGACACTACAGGCTCTTAATAATAAAAAAAATACTTCAATAAGCTGTCTGAAATATCTACGTGCATGTAAAATGTGTAAAGAGGAAATAAATGACTATTATGACTATTTTAACAAAACTCCTCCGAAACGGCTTAACCGATTCCAATGATTTTTTTTTGTGTATATTCGGTAGGTTTGAGAATAGGACGTAAACTATTTTTCATACCCATAAGTGCTATAGTCGGTCCACCCCAAATTTTTTTAACGTCACCGCAAGCAGGTGATTAAATCCCTACGCCTGAGTCGGGAGTAAAGTTGTACTGAATTTCATTAAGGGGACACCGGAGGGGAATCGCCCATACAACACGCACTACCAAGATAATTTCTAATTGGAGCAAATTTCTACCTTATTAAGGTATTATTTTAATTTGAATAGTATTTATCTAGGTTCCCAAACATATATTAGATCAAAATACTTACCTAAAATGAAATAGAAGCGTATCGCATTCTGCATGTTTTTACGTCATAAAAGACCTGTTTTCAACCTAATTGTTTCATATTAAAAACAACAACATCTTACGTATCCTAATCATGGGAACATAGATTATATCGTCTAGTTACAGATTAACAACACAATGAGAAAAATACAACAAGTTTTCAGTCATCATTTTTGGTATTACGGAACACGGTCAAAATCTAATCAAATTTAGAATCGTTCTATTGCTATCACTATCGCTCTGCGTAGCTAAACTTCGTCACTAAACAGGGATAGCGATATTCATACCGAAGTTTTTGACGCGGCCGAATTAAAGTTGCGCTCGGGGTTCGCCGGCTTCTTAAGTACCTATGCCCCCGCGGGCATTATGTGATTTGAATTTGGAATCTGAAACCAAAGAAACCCACACAATAAGAACTTATTCGTAAATCGAACCTACCCTCTGCACATTTTTACTTTCGTGATTTATTTTAATCGTTATCATCACCCTGATGAAGGTTCGCGAATTGAACCGAAACATTATCGGTCAAAACTCCGATAAAACGGTACGTGATAAATCTCGTATTTATAATAATAACCTATGCACAGAATGCACCAACCTAGATTGGTTTTTATTGTCGCGCAGAAAGTGTGAAAAGTAGAGTATTCTCCTAGTGAATAAAGCTATCTGCATCTTGGGCGTGCTTATATCCCTCTCTGCACTTAGGATTCTAGTAACTCCCTCTGTCCGCTCGTGAGTTAACTCCATTATCCTACGTTACGTTCGGGATTCAATATGGCGTCCGTGACGCAAGACACTGCTTTATCCCCTCGTTTAATAATCTACTATTCTTACTAGCTAGAAACAAATAAGGTAGGTTGGTTCTTAGACGCAGTTGCATGGGTCACACAAGAACTCGCAAATCATGGTAAATTTTTGAAGAAATTTCTTTACGCACGCTTGACTTGGGTTACGAAAAGTGTGATCGGGCGAGGCGAACGGAAATTGAGAGAGAGAGAGATATAAGTTAGTGAAGATAGAAAGAGAGAGAGTTACTTTTCGTATATTACTGTAGGGGCAAGAGAGAGAGGTGCGAGCACACATTTTCTTTCTCTCTTTCTCTCATAGCCAATTACGTTTCGTATATATAAAACACAGTGCAGGCCTATTGCCTATATCACACCCTTTGGTACACACCATTCCGGTTTACCCGTTGGATCCGCCCGCCAACAAAATCCTCCGTCGTCCGAGACACGTTCTCGGAGACCCGGATGACGAAATCACCTCTGCTAATGCGGAAGGTGAGTCATCTATATCAGACAGAGCAAACACTTCACAGAAACACCGACCTCGCCGGCGAGGTCGACGAGTCCCTTCAGTCGCCGCTTATACGAGGTACAGACATGTACCCGGGCGTTTCTCTCCTATCCCCATCCCGGCAACAGCCCAAGCCGAGGTTCGTACCTAAGTGGTGCCCTTGCGCTAGTTGCCTAAAAAACTTACAGGGCTGAGCGCCATCTGCGCTCGCCAAAAGTTCGGTTAAGCTGTCACGGCCTCAGAGGCCAACAGCGAGATTAGTCCATTCGAAAAAAAAAAAAAAAAAAAAAAAAAAAAATGCCTATATCACACTGTAGGAGCAAGAGAGAGAGCAGTGCGCGTGCACATTTTCATTATCTCAGTCAGTAGTTCGTTTGCGAGTTTGCTAGCGTTACGCGAACGGTGATTTATTAATTATTTTTCGTAATTTCATTTAGTTTTTGAACAATTTTATAAATTAATATTTTAAAAAAGAAGTTTTACTTCAGTCGTGTGGTCAAGCACACTCGGTTTTCTAATAAAAAATATTGTTCATAACCAATTTCAAAAGCTACCACACAGTTGGACTAACCAAAACCCAAACTAACGCCTTATTTCCTTAGCTTTGTCACAGCATGGGGAGCTAGCTAAATGTCCCACACGTAGACTGCTGTGTGTTTACCTACTGGGACGACACGTGTGAAATCTCACGCGGTATGAAATGCACATTGAACGCGGACGTGACTTTTTTTTACGACTTTGAGGTGGTGCAGTCATAATACGGCCCACCCAGTGGCGGATTTGCAGTCTTGGCCGCCCTAGGCCCCGGTCATGTTGTAAGTACCTACCAGCCGCCCCTGTTTCTTCTCGATATTCTAGTATACTCCAGAATTGAAATTAATAAGAATTGATTTCTGAATCGTTCACAATTCAAATAAACGACTGAAAAATCGCTGATTAATTTATTTTTTAGTATATACACGCATTTTTTAACAGATTCAGAATATATAATGTTTTGCTTCTTGCTTTTCTAAACTATCCAAATTCTTAAAAAAAACAATCCAAATTGAATTAATTTTGTCATATTTTTACCTATTTTTGTGTTAGTTAAGCCCAAACCAAGTCAAGTTTAGACTTGAATATGACTTTTCTTTGTCTTAAATCGATTCTAACTAAGCAAATAAAGTCAAAATCAAGTCAAATGTTATGGCAATTTTATACTTCTAAAAAAAAAAAGCAAAATTTGACTTTATTTTGTATGGTTAAATAAAATCGACATAATTTTGACTTAAATTTTAAGACAAAAGTAAGTTTTATTTTCGAACCAGGATGTAGGTAAGTGACTTAGGAATGTTATTGTTATACGATGTGGTGTAGTGCGGTTCGCCATAATATGCGCGAGCCTTTACAATATTCAGGTACTATGAGTTTTTTCTTGTTATCATCAATTAATTTTTGTCACGATTGGCCGCCCTAGGCCCGGGCCTACTGGGCCTTAGGGCAAATCCGCCCCTGGGCCCACCTGATGTTAAGTGGTAACACACGCCTATAACAAAGTATTGCCTCGTAGGTCACGCACCTTAGGAACGTGCCCTACGATTTCATCTCATCACACTAATATTAAAAATGTGAAAGTTTGGATGTTTGTTTGTTTGTTACTCAATCACGTCGTAACGGCTGAACCGAAACCTGGATTACCACGTAAGCTACGTTTTATCGCATAAATCAGTTCCCATGGGATAAGAATGGGGGTGTCAAGTCAAGTTGCAACAGCGAATTTAGCTTTATTTCTAGGTTAATCATTTCAGTTAGCGCACGAAGTCGCGGGCAACACCTAGTTTATTCATAAACCACTACCTGACCCGCCCGCGGCTTCGCACGCGATGTTTGTCAATAAAAACATTACCCTTCTATTTATGAATTTCTTACCAAAAGCCTAAATATGAATTTGCAGATCCCTGTCTAGAGGAATTATGGATTGCCCATACCAACTTTCAACACCTATTTCACCCCTTCAAGATTATGTTTTGTGACAGAAGATAGCCTATGTCCTTCCCCAGGATATAATCTATCTCCTTGCAAAATTTCATTACTATTCGTTCAGCCGTTTAGTCGTGGAAAGGTAACAAACAAACAAACAGAATTCTTTCGCTTTTCATCATCATCATATCAGCTGTAGGACGTCCACTGCTGGACAAAGGCGTCCCTCATTGATCTCCAGGAACTGCGGTTCTTACCAAGTCGTCTGCCCATCTTGTAGGTGGAGGTCCTACGCTGCGCTTGCCGGTCCGTGGCCTCCATTCGAGAACCCCATCGGCCATCTGTTCTGCGCGCTATATGGCCTGCTCATTGCCACTTCAACGTGCTAATCCGTCGGGCTATGTCGGTGACTTGAGTTCTCCTACGTATCTCCTCATTTCTGATTCGATCCCGTAGAGAAACCCCGAGCATAGCCCTCTCCATAGCTCGTTGAGCGACTCTGAGCTTATTCATAAGGCCAATAGTGAAGGACCACGTCTCGGTTCCATATGTCATCACTGGTAACACACACTGATTGAAGACTTTCGTCTTAAGGCACTGACGTATATTGGACGAAAAGATATTAGCTGAGAGTCCACGTGAGATTAGGCGAGATTCGGCTAGAGACCCCCCCCCCCCCCCCCCTCACTAATGTTATTTCTTGCACTGTACGGAGAAATAGGTAGATCCACATTCATTCGCCAATGTAAATTTACCCTCAGACATACTGTGCCTACATGCGCAGGAGTATTTTAGGGCGTCGCGTCGGGCCGTTGACCCCGAAGGTCGCTACCTGCGTCCGCCTCGGTGGGGGAATTTTTTCACTTCCCTCTTGTGACGTATGATGTATCCGCCCTTAGGGTCAACGGTCTGGTGCTTCAGGTGGGCTGGCATCGCGCAGGTTTCCGTAAGCATAGGCAGAGACCGTAACCGCTAACAGCTGTTACCACATACATATCAACGGTTCGGCAAACTTCGTGACGTCTTCTCGTTCAAAATACCTTAGTGTCTTAGACGAAAGTCTTTGATCAGTGTGTTTTACCAGTTATGACGTATGGTGGAGGTGGTCTATCACTACGGGCCTCATAGGAAGGCTCGAGGTCGCTCAGCGCGCTATGGAGCTATGCTTATCGAATTAGTAAAAAGTAATTCGTGGACGAACAAAGTCACCGACAAAGTCAAAATCTTTTATTCATTAAAATCACAAGGATCACTTTGTAACGTCAATTTTACTGCCTGTTCCTTCGCGACCAAGCCAGGAAAGAAAGGCAAGAAACAAGGCTGCTTGTTTTTTTTAATGATCCTTTTAGAATACATAACAATACAGGAAATAAATTACGTCTAAATTGTAACATTTTGAACGAGTTGGAGCAATTTCAATGCCAAAGCTTCTCTATCATCTAAATAATCCGATATTTTATAGTAGGCTTTTTTATAAAGATTTTGTTTAATTGCGTTTTTAAATTTGTTAATTGTCCATTTTTGTACATCACTTGGGAGTTTGTTATAAAAGCGAACACCTTGCCCTTTAAACGATTTACTAACTTTATGGAGTAGGTATACAGTTCCGGGTTTGGGTTTGATCGATCGATGCGAGATCTCCAAATCAACTTGGGCGAATCAGCGTTGTATGTAAGTATGGTATGTTTTTTTGTCCGAGGATAACTTTTGTAACGTTGATCCGATAATCGTGAAATTTGGTATACCTATATATGTATAGGCAATGATGGCACAATCCTGTTGTGAAAAATGAGCTAAAAATGTTGGGGGTTGAGTTATTGCGGTTCAAGAGGGGTAAATAAAATCAAAATGAGACAATAAGGTCAAATGGGACGTCTAATGAAAGGTCTCTATTGAAGCATTTAGACAGAGTTTTTATTTTTTGTTTATGCCATGTAGTTTTTGAGGTTATTAGCGATAATAAAAACTGAGCTTTGACGAAATTCTCAAGGTGCCCCCAAAGTGCTGAAATTTGGTATGCATGTAGCTTTAGTGACACAAATATAGGGAAAAGTCTGAAATCCGGAATAACTGTAATTTCTATCCCAAAATAGTGCATCCAATTTACATGAACTCCCGTTACCTACTTGTAATCTGAATGAAACTGTAGGTCAAGTGTATTGGTTAACCATTACGTGACACTATTTTGGTATACTTAGTCAAAGATTACAAATAACATTTTTTCGGTTTTACAGGAGACTCGCGAGATTCAGTTCGAGGTGTTAACCACTAGACACTAGTAGAAAATATAGATAAAAGTATTCTGTCAGTTATCTAGTTCCCATAGTACAAGATGTGCTTAGTTTTGGGCTAGATAGCGCTGTGTGAAATGTCCAGCATTGTCTATTTAAAAGGTAAACAATATTTTTATTTTACAACTACTGCGATTTATAATCGTGAAGCTGAGACGGGCTGAAAATACCATACAAAAGTATTCACAAGAAAAATTAATTTGTCTTATATCGGTTCGATATTTCGTACAATATGCGCCTAACCTTCAAGCTGAGAACTTTGATCCTATACAAACCCATCCCTTGTCAATCCCCACAAAAAGTAGGCTTACCCTATCACCTGTCTCACTCTAACCTACACAAAAGACTGAGGACAGACCCAAGTTTTTGTCAGCAGGTATAACCAATTCAAAGCTAGTGAATTGAACCTTATGCTCTGGTAATAACGTGGTTGATTTCAATGTTTTTTCTCTATTTTTTTGCTGATGACCTTTGCATCACAATAATAAGAAGCTTTATATATAACTTTATGTATAAAAAATGAAATGGTGTTGATTGGTAAGCGCATAACTTTAGATTCTTGAGAACGGCTGAACCGTTTTTCAATTTTTGAAATGTTCGTAATAAGGTTTTTGTTAGTACGGACTAGCTGAGCAGTTTACGCAGAACTAGTTGTGTTTCACAAGACTTGAATGCTATCACTTTGGTAGCGTTCAAACAGATGCTTATAGTGGTGGGTGACTTACAATGAAATAAAACACCAATCTTCAACGGTAGCTATTCTTCTATTACTTGTATCAACAAAGTATATTACAATAGTACATTATCGCATCGTCAAACACATTAGTCAGGAGAAGATTAATTAGATAAAATCAGATTACAAGATTAGAATACGTGTGAACACCAAACGTAGTATTTTGACAAGAGAGCGACTAAAGGCAGTGTTGTCAATACAGACCAAAAAAAAAAAAAAACACGGTCTCTACTCTATGATATAATTAAAGCGTACGATACACGTTTCAACACTTCCCCTTACGCTTTACATTATTACTTTTCATAATAAAGTCAATAAAAACATACTTAGAGACTTATAGACAACTACACATAACATATATCTATATGACTCTACAATATTAATCATAACTCTACAACATTGAATGACTCTATCATATTATCTCTACAATTTAGTACACACATAGTCATGTTACACAACACATACATTCGTGTCCTTAATAAAATCTACATGCTTCTTAGAGCAAAGCGGTTTGGTCAGTACATCTGCTATCATCTTCTCTGTTTGTAAATACTTTACAGTTACAATATTATTTTTTATTAGATCCTTTACATAATGGTATCTGAGGTCAATGTGTTTAGTTCGTTTATGACAAAACTCTTTACATTCTAACAACTTAATTGCACTTTGATTGTCATTATAAACAACTGACTCTAGATCCAAGCAAAAGATCTCAGATATCAAACTCTTAATAAAACTTATGTCTTTACAAACATCACAAATTGAGAGATATTCCGCTTCTGTAGTAGATAAAGCAACACACCGTTGCTTACGTGAATCCCAATTTATTGTGCTATTACCTAACTTCACGACATATCCAGTATAAGACTTACGATCAGTTACATCATTAGCCCAGTCTGCATCAGTATAAGCGACTAAACTCAATTTATTACTTCTTACGAATAGTAAGCCATAATCAATTGTCCCCGCTAAATAACGTAAAACACGTTTAGCAGCTTGCCAATGACTGTTATCGTGACAGTTATTAAATTGACTTAACTGGCTACAAGCATAAGCTATATCAGGCCTTGTACATACAGCTAAGTACATTAAGGAACCTAGCAATTGCCTAAAATTATCATTGCTCTCGCTTATATCTTTATTTTCAGCTTTCAGTAATTTACAATTTAATGGCATCGGTGTAGATACAGTTTTACAATTGCCCATGCCAAACCGCAACAATAATTTCTTAATATAGTCAGTCTGGTCCAATTTTAAAATACATTTTGATCTATCTCTCGTTACATTTATGCCAAGACAGCTTTTCAATGGACCAAGGTTCTTTACATTAAATTCCCTTTGTAACAGTTTTACACAATCTTTTTGAATAGCACTTCTCTCAGTATAAAATATGAAGAAATCATCTACATACAGTGCTATAATGGTTAAATCATTCTTCTCTTTCTTTATATAAACACATGGTTCACACAGACTTTGTACATAACCATTACTATTTAACAAATCATGAACCTTGCTATTCCACATTTTACTTGCTTGTTTTAGACCATAAATACTCTTATTCAATAAACAAACCTTAGAATTATCTCCATTATCAAAACCAATAGGCTGTTCCAGAAATATTGTTTCATTTAAATTTCCATTTAAGAAAGCACAAGCTACATCTATATGGTCTATACTGAGATTTAAATCATTTGCTAAAGAAAACAAAATTCTCATAGTGGAATGCCTTACCACAGGGGAGAACGTCTCATTATAATCTACCCCGTATTTTTGTGTAAACCCTCTGGCAACTAATCGCGCTTTGTACTTACTAAAGTTACCGGAAGCATCGTGTTTGCGCTTAAAAACCCATTTAGTTTTAATTACATTTTTCCCTATAGGTCTATCGACGATCTTCCAAACTTCATTCGCAATTAAAGAGTCATACTCACTCTGCATTGCAGCACGCCATTCAGTGGCATCCGAACAAGAGATAGCCTCTTCGTAACAGGATGGTTCCTCAATATTACCGACATACATCGAAACATCATAATCACAATACCTCAATGGTGGAATTGACCGAGTACTTCGTACAGGGCGGGTATTAGCCGCGGCCCGGGGTACCTCTACACGTGTCACTCCTTCCCCTCGAACAGACGCGTCCGGCGATGACGAAGTCACAGACTCGTGGCTCGCCGACGACGAGTTTGCACAGCGGGACTCAACCTCACTGCCTGTGCAATAATGCTCCTCATCTGTGGTATCTGTAATGTGAGAACCATCATTTAACTCTAAAGAATTGGTTTTATTACTAATACTATCTAAATTATTACATTCTCCTAAATCTATTGGACTAGAATGGATGTCATTAGTATTATTATTATTAATTGAATTATCATTATTTAAAACCAATTCAGTGCTCATGTCAAAATCATTATTACTCAAAATAACTTCATCAAGTTCACATTCCTTTTCATTAAAATCTTTATTATAAAATCTGTTTTCTAAAAATGCAACATTCCTTGACAATAAAATATTTCTAGGATTTATAGGATCAGACAGTCTATACCCTTTACAGGTCTCACTGTATCCCACAAAGATATACATTTTACTCTTAGCATCAAGCTTGCCACGCTTATGCTTAGGCTCCAACGAATAAGCGATGCAACCAAAAACCTTTAAGTGACTCAGATCAACTCTAGATCCTGACCACAGGTGCTCAGGAATCCGTCCATCTAAAGCTGTAGTAGGGGACCTATTTTTTAAATAAATTGCAGTATTGACTGCCCTCCCCAATAACTCTTACTGAGACCTGACTCCTGCAGCATGCAACGCGCTTTTTCAATGAGCGTCTGGTTAAGGCGCTCTGAAACACCATTTTGTTGAGCCGAGTAAGGAACTGTAGTTTGATGTACAATTCCATCTTTACATAAGAATCCTGAAAACCTATGATTGACATACTCGCCACCATTGTCCGAACGTAAGCATTTAATCTTCAATCCAGTTTGTCTCTCAACCATAGCCTTGAATATAATAAACTTGGACATTACCTCAGATTTGCATTTCATTAGGTATCCAAATGTTTTCCTTGTGTGATCATCTGTAAATGTAACCAGATACTTTGCACCTCCCAAGCTGCTCTCACTCATTGGCCCGCAGACATCAGAATGCACCAACTCCAATGGTCGCTCGGCCCGCTTGCCCTCTCCTTTGGGAAACGGCTGTGTTGACAGCTTCCCCTCAAGGCAGGGTATGCAGTCCTTCAATCTGTTCTGGTCATCCTGAAACACCACACCAGACACATGACCTTTTAGAGTACACATATTTCTTAGACCTAAATGTCCCAACCTGCGATGCCATAGCTCAGTAGAGACAGCTACTGCAGTACTCTCTGTCGTTTGCCCATTACTCAAAAGTTTGGAAGAATACACCAGCTGATTGTGCAAAGGTTTTACAATTTTACAATTTATCCTATAAATTCCATTTTCACACCCCACAAGAGCTAAACGGTTGCCAGAGACTTTACTATCATAAATACTGCACCCATGACTACTAAATTGAACAGTTAGTCCACTTTCTACTAATTTACTTACAGATATTAAATTAGTGGCTATCTGTGGCACAAATAAAACATTTTTAAGTTGTCTTACCTCACTTCCAAAGTTTACCATTAAATCTCCTACACCACTACATTTTAACTTTTCATTATTAGCTACAGCAACAGTAGTGTGTTTAGCATTACAATTAAAGTCTTTATAATTCACCAGATTTTCTTTACAGCTTGTCATATGAGATGTACAGCCGGAGTCAATGAACCAAGCATCATATTGATGAACAAACAGAGCTGAAGCGAAGCTTGTAGAATCCTTCTGGTCACTCTTCTTCTGGTCATTCTTCATCTTGTAGCATTTAGCCTTCACATGTCCAGGCTTACTGCAGTAATGACAAATCACAGACTTTTTCTTTGAAGTGTTCTTCGCAACCATAGCTGTGTTGTTATTATTCATTGCACCATCACTCCTTCGCAACTCTTCTTGCAGAAGTCGACATCGTACAATCTCACTGGTGAGATTACTGGTTAAACATACTGTCTCCAGATTAGAAACCAAGTATTCAAATTCCTGAGGTAGACCACTTAATAAAATCTCTGCGACTTCAGCATCATCCGTCTTCCGGCCAATATCCGTGAGCTGCTGCACAAGGGTCATCACACCCTGTATGTATTCAGACATACATGAAAATTGAGTATAATCTATTCTGTGTAGTTGTCTTAAAAGCAGCACACGCCGTAGTAGGCCCTTATTTTCAAAAATATCAGCCAAGCTTTTCCATGCTTCTTTAGCCGTAGTAGCATTCCTGATATATTGATAAAGCACCGGTTTGATGCACAAAGCTATTCGCGCCAAGGCACGCTGATCTTTTACAGGATCAGACTCGGAGCCTTCGATTGTGTCCCACAAGCCATCCATGGTAAGCAGCATCTTTATTGCGAATTTCCAATTCAAATAGTTGGATACGCCTTCCAATTTTTCTATTGACGATGCGAGGCCATTGCTACCTTGCAAAGTAGAATTTCCATTGCTCGATTCTTGACGGCCAGGCGTAGCCATATCGAAGCAAGTGTCACCAAGTCACAATCCACCGCACCACGTAGCGACTCACCGAGGTTATATCCAACACGCGTTAGCGTTAGCAATTTCTTCTTGTAAAATCTCTGGGCCCATAACCTGTTAGTACGGACTAGCTGAGCAGTTTACGCAGAACTAGTTGTGTTTCACAAGACTTGAATGCTATCGCTTTGGTAGCGTTCAAACAGATGCTTATAGTGGTGGGTGACTTACAATGAAATAAAACACCAATCTTCAACGGTAGCTATTCTTCTATTACTTGTATCAACAAAGTATATTACAATAGTACATTATCGCATCGTCAAACACATTAGTCAGGAGAAGATTAATTAGATAAAATCAGATTACAAGATTAGAATACGTGTGAACACCAAACGTAGTATTTTGACAAGAGAGCGACTAAAGGCAGTGTTGTCAATACAGACCAAAAAAAAAAAAAAAACACGGTCTCTACTCTATGATATAATTAAAGCGTACGATACACGTTTCAACAGTTTTCAGGGAAAAATATATTGGAATAGTTTTTAATTTGGAAAGTGCTTTTTTGTATGAGATTTTTTGTATGAACTCAAGACCAAAAGGTTATATTTTTGAAATCCCTGCGAAGCTTCGTATCAGCTACTATAGAATAAAGTTTTAAATCCATGTAAGTTTGACTCCAGAGATCAGAAATTTGTGCTTATATCTGATTCAAAATTAACTTCCTTGGTGTGATTATTCAAGACTTACGAGGCTTCAAAGAGAATACTTCGACTTAGGAATTTGCTCCCAAAGTTGTATGGAAATTACTGAAATAATTCAGTGAACGCCCACCTGTGTACCTAAAAGCATCTCGCACACCGCACCAAGATTACAACGCCTGCGAACTCCAGGGTGGTTCCAAATCTTTAGATATCAATAGTCGAAGCGTTAAATTGGCTATTTTCATAGTAGCCATGGGCCCCCCACTTCTACTAGCCAAACTGTTATATTCCGTAGTACGCGGGGCTGACCAGTGCGTGGTCTCCACTCGGGAATCCTCCAGCCCAACGGCCGTCAGTTCTTCGAGCTATGTGCCCCGCCCTCTATTACTTCAGCTTGCCGATCCTCTCAGCCATTTCAGTGATTTTAATTCTACGAATCTCCTCATTTCAGAGAATTATCAAGCATATACCTGAGCAAGCATAGGCATAGCACGCTGAGCGACCTTCTTATGAGGCCCAGCTCTCAAATATCTCAACCATAACCCACCGAAAGGACTGGTTCATACGTGCAGAGCTAACTAAGTCTAAGGCCGTTTGTCTACCGCCACCGTCACCGTAGTAAATGTATGTATCGCTAAATCGGCACCGCGCCGTCATCTTGTTCTCGGTGACGTCCCGGTGACGGTGGCGGTGGACAAACGCCCTTACTCACATTTTTTTAAAACTATTGTGTTCATTTCATATGCACAAACGGCTACACATCAATCTATATTTTTCCAGTATAAGCTGACCTCGCATAGTGTAGGCTTTTCGTAGAATGAGAGGTCAGCTTATACTGGAACTGTATAGCTTGATGTGTAGCCGTGTGTACGTGTCGGTCGTCACATCGTGGGATTGGGTCCAGAGAAACTGGGTCGTCTGTTAATGCTTTATATATCTTCTCCAATAGATATAACCGCCTTTGGTTGAGTTTTTGCATCGATATCATTGGAGAGCGGCTAGAGGCTCTTCCTTAGCTGATAAGGAGGATGCAGTCATAATGTCGTGTCAAGACCTGATACTGCTATCAATACGTTAATTTAGGTCATTTGTTCTCTTCGTATTTAAAAGATTCCCCGTGTCTTTTCGATCTCGCTTGATGGTGCACGGTGATGCAGTCTACGATGGAACACGCTTGCCTAGAATCCTGTTCACTTGCCACTTTAAGACCCTTAAGATTGTAGTTATCAGGAAACACAGAGTCGGGCAAGGCGTTCCACTCCTTTGCGGTGCGCATAAAGGTGGAAGAGTACCGCTTTGTGCGCATGCTCGCGTTCTAAGGTTTATTTAACCCTCTTTTACATGACAGCGATCTCATACCGTCATAAATCATAAATATAAACCACATCAGTACTTAAAATGGTAAATTGTTTATTTGTGCCAATGGAATTTTCTGAGGACTCATCTCAATGTAAAATAGACGAGCCGCTCAGTCTGCGCCGTGACATCGGAGCGCTCAGCATTTTCTATAAAATATATAACGGCGAATTTTACCACTTTGGAAGTGTCTGTCGCGGAAGCTATTCGGTTTAGAAAAAAAAAATATTAAAAACCGCAATATCATTTTTAAAGTCCTATCCATAGATACGCCAAACGTATGGGTTTGATGAATAAACATATTTTACAACAATAAAAAGGGGTACAAAGTGACGTATTAATATTTGGATGCCGTAATTTGTAAACCCATATAACTAGGGATTTATACTAGCAGTAACTATTATTCGATCTGTGTAACTGCGTCACGGATACAGTGCGGAAGCGGCGACAAGGTCGTCCGTACATTGTACTCCTTGGTGCTCGCTACTCAGGTAGGTAAATAAATATCCACTACCGGTTTTCTGATTAATGCTAGCGAAAAATGTACGTTCGATTTCATTGTTATATTAAAGAGGTCTTCCTGCCAGACATGAACACCCTAACAATGATATTTTCGCGTAGAATGAAGTACGCGAGACCGCAGAAATATGAGTCGACTTTGAAGAGAATGGAGAGGTCCTGGGGAGCCTCCTTCGCGTTCTCAGAAATATTTCAGGGTGCATAAGCATTGCAATTCAGCGCAATGCAGCCGGTGCCTTGGGGACACTTCCTCTTGGTAGTGATCTGGAGCAGTTGAGCTATCTGTAGATCGATTGCATTTGCAACGGGTTTTAGATGATTGAATTTGAATTTATGAAAGAGATATCTATATCCGGTCTGGTATGGAGTACTGCTGCCACCTTTGGGATGGTTCGGCCAAATACTAGCTCGCTACCTTAGACTCGATAGCACGTAGGGCTTTTAGGCTTAAAGGTGAGCAACATATGGCAGAGGCTAAGACCCAAAGTCTCGAACACCGCCGTAAAGTTGCAAACCTATCGATCTTTTACAGAATACATTTTGGGGAATGTTCCCAGCAACTATACGATCTGATCCCGCCATCCCCCTTCCATCAAAGGACAAGCAGGCGCACGGCTCAGTACCATCCGTACCTAGTTGATATACCACCCATTCGCACACACCGTTTTGATTCTACGTTCTTGATGCGTACAGCTGAGGTATGGAACACTTTATCGTCGTCTGTTTTTCCTAATAAATACGATCCGGGCCTCTTTAAGGTAAGAGTGAACAGGTTTCTTCTAGATCTTCGTGCTATATCTTAGACCACATCATCGCTTACCATCAGGTGAGATTGTGGTCAAACAAAGCTCTATCATGTTTAAAAAAAAATATTCTTTCTGGTAATAAATGTAAGTATTATGTTACAAATATCGTAAAAGCGTTTCTACATTCAATGCTACAATATTATTATATTACGAGCTGACCCGCCGCGGCTTCGCACGCTTGAAATTTTCCGTTCCCGTGGCAACTTCGGGATAAAAACTATATAAAACACTCTTGTTGTCAAAGTGAAGCGACACTTCATGTAAATGACTTCACGTCAATGTACGACGGTAAAATTATATGGATATTGGGGGAGATGGGGCGTCCTACGCTGCTTTCTCCAGTGCGATGTCTCCACTCGAGAGCCTGTGGAACGTATCAAACAATAGTCTAGCGCATGTTACGTAAGCGTCTAATTATGGATCTGATTAAATGTCGTCTGTCGCGGTTGAACGCTCTTGGGCAAAATGGTGGCAGGTTTTAAGTGTCCTTTTTGACCTAGGACGATAATTATAAGTCGCGACGCTGAAGTTTGAAGGTTTTCTGTTTCTGGCATCATATGAGTAGCACCAAAACGGATGAACCTATAGATAACAGCTTGATTGTACACCAATAAAGAAAAGCCTAGTTTCGACTTTTCGCACTAACCAATAGTTTTGCTAGAATTTTTCTAAACCAATTTCGTTCCATTTCTGAGCAAAGGTCTCATCTCAATGTTTTTAAGGTTCCGCAGCCAAATGGCAAAAAACGGAACCCTTATGGATTCGTTATGTCTGTCTGTCTGTCTGTCCGTCCGTATGTCACAGCCACTTTTTTCTGAAACTATAGGAATTATAACTATTGAAACTTAGTAAGTAGATGTATTCTGTGAACCGCATTAAGATTTTCACACAAAAATAAAAAAAACCCATAAATTTTGGGAGGTTCCCCATACTTAGAACTGAAACTTAAATTTTTTTTATCAAACCCATGCGTATGGGGTGTCTATGGATAGGTCTTCAAAATGATATTGAGGTTTCTAATATATTTTTTTTCTAAACTGAATAGTTTGCGCGAGAGACACTTCCAAAGTGGTAAAATGTGTCCCCCTCCTGTAACTTCTAAAATAAGAGATAAATAAAACTAAAAAAAATATATGATGTACTTACATTACCATGCAAACTTCCAGCGTAAATTGGTTTGAACGAGATGTGTCTTTCCATTTCTTTATTTTCTCGATGACAGCTCCTGTGAAAACTTGAACGAGCGTCTTTTTTACATGATGTATGCATTATTTTATAAAAATATGACGCTTACGCACGTACAAGGTCATACCAGAGTCGGAGAAACTGATAGGGTAGGAGCTATCGATAAACGTAGCACTATAACAGACCCGATATTTTTTTACAAAATGTAAGAAACTAAACTACTGCCGGATACTTTTGTACAAATTTATTAACTAATATTATATATCATTACAAGATGTTACACGTATTAATTCTTGATTGATAATGCCAACTTAGAATATTTTCGAAGCTGTTGTTAAATAAGTAGGTATAGATAGGTACTCGACAATGAAACGAAATAATTATAACGACAGGTAATCTTTATTTATTTATTTTAATCAAAATCTGATGAATCGTCACTGTCACTCGATCAGCTCTCCCCATGAGGTCACAACACTACAACTATCAAATTAGAACTGTCATCGAGAAAATAAAGTAATGGAAAGACTATGGTAAGTAGTTTTTTTAATACGTCATAAATCGTAAACCGCAATTTACCTTTCATTCAATCAACTAGATAATGGTACGGAAACCCTTCGTGCGCGAGTCCGACCCGCACTTGGCCGGTTTTTTTTGATAACGGATCTTTGTATTGTAGACTACGCCTGACGAGGAATCCTGTGGGGCAATTGGTTGGCTCGTTATCAAGAGAAGGGCTGCCGGTCCACCATGAAAAAAATTCGAGATGATTTTAATAATCTTAAATCATGACTAAAGTTCCTGTCATAAGTTGACACATCATAACAGTTGTCATGACAAAACGGTGGTTATTGAACAACCATTATTTTAGGTAGTAGAATATGAAAAGGTATCTATATCTTTAGCGGCCATTTTGCGGCGATACCATTGCCATAGAAAAGCGATTGCTTTCGTAGAATTGTGCCCACTGGTGTTAATGTCCGCTTGCCAGAAGGTGACCTGCTGTGACGTCTAGTCTACCAAGGTACTAGGAGATTAGCATTGCTAGTCATTCGGAAGCCCTTCAACAAGACTGCTAGTAGCTCCTAGTTCGATATCTGAGCGACCATAAACCACGACACCTCTGTGGCGCAGTGGGCGACTGGCTTGCTGAGTGAGACGCAGGAGGTAGCGGGTTGAATTACCGCCGCGGAACAAATGTTTGTAGCATCTACATTTATTTGTTTCGGGTTTTTCCTGAAGACAACAATCCGGGCCTTTTAAAGGTAATTAAACCTTGTAGTTTTTAAGTTATTAGCCATAATAAAAACTGAACTTTGATGATATTCACACAGGGTACACCAGTGACCCCACAGTGCTAAAATATGGTATGCTTGTAGCTTTAGTAACACAAATATAGGCAAAAGTCTGAAATTCAGAATAACTGCAATTTGTACCCCAAAAAAGAGTAACCAAATTACATGAACTCCCGTTACCTGTAATTTGAATGAAACTGTAGGTCAAGTAATGTTGGTTATTTAGTATGTCAAGAATTACAAATAATATTTGGTTTTTATGGGAGACTCGCGAGATCTCAGTTCGGAGCGAACCACTAGTATTTTACGTTTGTACTATTTCATTGTTAGTTTTTTTTCTTTTATCTGTTTTTATATGTAATTGTATTGTTTTATTGTGTGCTAATGTGAATAAATAATTGTATGTTTTTTTTAAACATATACTTATAAAATAAATACACTTATAAAACCTTAGTAGGTTTGTCCTAAGTGAGAATTTGACATTCCTCTTTAATATACATAAAACTATTTTTACATGTGCGATTTTTTTTTATAACTAAGTTTTGTTCTGTACGTCATTCGTGCGCCGTCTATTGTGCGTCTATTGTCTATTAGCGATTTAAAAAAGTACAGATCCCAATCTAGGATCTAGGATTCCATGTAAGTGACAGTTTTTAAGCAACGCTGAGGGCAGGAGTATGTCACTTCCATCGGTCTGAACATAATGGCATCTGTATTGGTGTCACCGCAAGTGTTACAAGGCCAACCATTGTGCTTTCGCGGTTGCATTCGCGTGGGTATGGGTACCTCCGATTATCTATTAGTCACCCTTCCGACAATTGGCGAATTTGAGAAAGGCATACTATTTTTTTTATATACCTCTTGGAGATGAAACAAGGCTATGGCCCACCTGATGTTAAGTGGTAACCATCGCCTACGAAGTATTCCTAGAGGTCACGCATCTTAGAACCCATCCATAATTGACGACCTCCGTGGTACAGTGGGCGAATAGCCGGCTGAGACGCAGGAGGTAGCGGGATCGATTCCCGCCGCGGAACAAATATTTGTATGATCTACAGATATTTGTTCCGTGTCTGGTTGTTTCTCTATATATTATACTAGCTGTTGCCAGCGGCTTCGAACGCATGGTTTGCCAATAAAAAGTAGCCTATTTGTTAATCCAGGTTATGATCTACGTACATACCAAATTTCATCGCAATCGGTTCAGCCGTTCCGGCGTGAAAGAGTATCAAACATCCATACATACAAACTTTCGCGTTTATAATATTAGTAGGAAGTAAGTATGTATTTACAAAAAATAAGTAGAGAAGTATTCTATCAGTTATCTGGTACCCATAGTACAAGCTCTGCTTAGTTTGGGGCTAGATAGCGCTGTGTAAAATGTCCAGCCATATTTATTTATTTTATTTATCCATCGCCCATACGCGAGCTGACTAAAACTATTGTCGATTGCGAAATTCGACAAGTCGTGCTAAAGGTCCAAACGCGTTTAAACAAACGGAAAACTAACACCAATGTCGAATTACGCAGTAATTGAGTCTATAACATTTAAATGGGCAATTATGAGGTGATTCCGCGTGACCTCCGCAGCGCTTCCTAACGTTTCGAAGGAGGAAGATTGTACAGTCTTTCAAAAGCGGATTTCTTGTGGAAAATCTATTCCTGCGCTAAAATATATCAAACTAGTGGACCCGCCGAACTTCGTACTGCCTTGACATGCATATAACGCGGGCTATCAATATACGTCACCCTGGTAGAATTGTCAATTGTTGTCCCCGGCCATCATTATGTATGAGAAAATCAATGACTTCCACAAATAATTCAATACCAAAATTAGCCAAATCGCTCCACCCGTTCTCGAGTTTTAGCGAGACTAACGAACAGCAATTCAATTTTATATATATAGACAATATCTCGGGATAACTCCTACTGAAGCATCTGTTTCAAACGATATTAAATTTTTTTACATCCTCTCTGACGATATTTGCAGCACGCATTCTGTCAATTCTATGTCAAACGTCATAAGGTTACATTATAAAAGCGCTAAGGTTAGATTATAAATAATTTTATATGGTGGTTAAGTATTCATAAATTTTCTAATTTTGCGCGTCATTTTTTTTTATTTTTTCTTTCATAAGAACCTTCTCCTGACAATAAGAAATACTACAAAAAATAATTAGCGAAATCGGTCCAGCCGTTCACGCGTGATGGCGTGACCAAGGGAAATAGGGATTTATTTTTATATATAGCAAATAGTTTTAAGTATTATAATACCAGCTTCCGCTCCCGGCTTCGCACGCGTGTTATGTCAATAAAAAAGAGCCTATGTGTTAATCCAGGTTATAATCTACGTACATACCAAATATCATTAAAATCCATTCTGCAGTTTTTGCGTGAAAGAGTAACAAACATCCACACATACATCCATACAAACTTTCGCGTTTATAATATTATAATGGGATGTATGTTAGTCACTAAGATATATACAAGGTGTTTGGATATTATTGGGTTATTTGGTTAAAGTATATTTACTGACCATATTCAAGTGAAGTGACGGTATCTCAAAACGTAAAAAAATACTTCTCGAAAAAAACAACTAAGTAGTTATATTATCAAATTTTAAAGAAAATCGACTAAGTTTAGGTGATTAATTCTATATAAAACTTACTGCCTACTCTTGCAATCGACATCCAAAAATAAAGGCTGATATGGTATCTCTTTCGGAAATGGCTCAGGGTTTTGGGTTAGAAAGGGACAACAAGAGATATCTCGAGACGTCACCAATACAGTATCTGTGGTAAGATGGCAAGCATTATGCAATAGCACTAAAGTGTTTGTACCTACATGCCAAAATAAATTTCACATTTCTCTATGGTAAACATTTAATAAAAATATTTAGGTATTATGCTCATCAAAGTAACCCCTTTCATTTTTGTGCGTATATTATCTAACTAATTATACCTATATATGGGCTGTAGACTAAGTAAATCGTGTACTAAAACGTAAATTCGCGATATTTAGACGATTTTGTCCAATTGATAAGTTCCGTACTACCGTACTTGGAGGGGAAGGGGGGGGGGGAGCCCTTACTTATACTTACCTAGTTTCTATTTGGAGATTTTATTATACCAGTGTAAACTCCATATAACTTCACTCGATGTAACGACAAACTTTGATTATTTTATCGAGTTTCCGCAATGGGGACAACAGGAATAAATTTTAATTATATTTATTGAGTTCCGCTGTCGCCATTAACAGGTACACCGTCAATGGGGACAACAGGAATAAATTTTAATTATTTTTATTCGATTCCGTTGTTCCCATTGAATGGGGACAGCGTCAATGGGGGCAACAGGAATGCATAATTTATTTTAACATTTGAACGCGTTAGAACTGTTAAAATACAGAAATAAGAATAACAATAACCATTGTTGAACACGACAGCATTTCCTAAAATTTCTTTAGTTTTAGAGAATGGCTCGTCTCTTTAGTCTTTAGTTTAGGAATGAGGTCCATTGTGATGTCAGGCAAGTGTGTCAGTCTAGAATCACGGTCGTGGGTTCCGCACGAGAGCGTCCGAGGTCTACCGCGGTGTTGCCTCGTTTTGAAGACCTTTAGTGGACCTTGGAGAGCTCTAAAATCTTTGCGAAAATACGAAAATTATGATTCAATGTCACGAGAAATTTTGCTTATTTTTGTGGCTACGCACCAGTGGTTTGTCAGTAAAAAGTACCCTATGTGTCAATCCAGGTTATAATCTATCGACATACCAAATTTCATCGAAATTGGTTATGTCATTATGACGTGATTGAGTAACAAACATCCAAACTTTCGCATTTATAATATTAGTGTGATGTGATCTTTAGCAGTTATAGCCTCTTTCACTCCACTGTATCTGTGAGCCTTATTCGTCTTTCCAGTATCGCCGTGCTCTTTCGCGTTTATTTTTTATCAATACTTTTAAAGATACATCTTTGGGGCATGCTTCAGAATGTACTGAGATAGTGAGTACCTAATAGGGGTTATAGGCTTCTTCATATATCTGAAGATTATTCATTCACTGCCTGGTAGTGGACAGGTACAGCACAGGACAGGTAAATTGATTTTTCGTACATCATGTTACGTTTCGTTTTACGTTAAATTATTGTTTACGTATGTACAGCTCATAAAGAAACCATTTTATGATTGTTATGTTTTGCTTAGATTATTCTTGTAAAATTAAAGTAATCTCTTTATAACACAACCGGCAGGTGGAGAAAATGAACTATTGATTGACATATTTTGATTAGATTGTCGATTAGAGTTTAATACATAGTTAGATTATTAATATTTTATTTTGTAAGTACTTACATATTTATTATTTTGTAACATATTTATAGATATTTATTTATTATTTTAAAACTATGCTCAACGTCGTTTTGGATAATAGTGTTAGTGATGACAGTGATGATTACCAATCTGTTGCATCTTCGATCGAGCCCGACAGTGATGATAGTTTCGTCAGTTTACCGTCTCTTTCTGAACAACTTACTCTCCAGTTCTCTGATGTACCTAAGAACTTCAATGCAATACACATTAATGCACAAAGTATTCCGGCCCATTTTTCGGAAATGTTGTCATCGTTTGATGTCAAAAACATTCATGCTATTCTCATTTCTGAATCTTGGTTAAAGCCATGCCTTCCTTCTACTTCTTACTCACTACCTGGTTTTCGCATTATTCGCAATGACCGGACTGGTAGTCGTGGTGGCGGTGTAGCTATATATCTCCGTGCTCACATCCCCTTTTCTGTTATTAATATGTCTGCACAGCCTCCGCCACTCCAGGCCGGTGAGCACCTATTTCTTGAAGTCACTCTTTCTCATACTAAAATCCTTTTAGGAGTATATTACTCTCATTCTAACCGTGTTAATTACTTCTCATCTTTTGAAAATATCCTAGAAAATCTGGTTCCCTCTTACAGGCATTCTATAATTATGGGTGATTTTAACACTTGTCTTCTATCCAAAAACAGCCGCTCTTTAACCTTCGAATCTATTGTTAAATCATGTAATTTGCATACGCTTCCCCTCTCTGCTACTCATCATTTCCCTAATACGCAGCCGTCGCTTCTCGACCTTATCATCGTATCCTCTCTAAATCACGTTGATAAGCACGGTCAGTGTACAGCGGATATTTTCTCATATCATGACGCAATATTCCTATCTTATAAAATACGTCCCCCTAAGGCTAAGCCAAAGGTGATCTTGCAGCGCAGTTTTGGGAGCATGGATAGGGAAAAGTTTTTTGTTGATGCTGAAAAGATTGACTGGTCAACCGTTCTTAATGCAGACTCCATGGATGACAAAATTGTTATTTTCAATACTTTAGTTACGCAACTATTTGATATCCATGCACCATTTCGTGCCATTAAGTTGAAACATAACCCGGCTCCCTGGCTCACTGATGAAATTAAATCACTTATTCATAAAAAATCGGTTGCTAAAACAAAGTACAAAATAGTTTCAAGTGAGTACAACAAAAACAAGTATTACAATTCTCGAAATCGCTGCAATAGAGTGTGTAGGGACGCACAACGTCGCCATATCCATGAATCCGTTTCCGATGAAGATCCAGCTAAAGTATGGAAGTTTCTGAGATCGTTAGGAGTTGGTAAATCTCGCCAGGATTCAATTCCTAGCGATTTAAACATTGACTCCCTTAATCAACATTTTTCTTCATCTTCTTACATTGCTGATGCTGATAAAATCAGTTCAATTAATTTTCTCTCTTCGTTACCAACTCCTGATCATCCTCCTTTTCTATTTAGCCAAATCACCGTTGCTGACGTTAAGAAAAGTATTTTGTCAATTACATCCAATGCTGTTGGGCTTGACGGTATCAGCCGCAATATGCTTATTCGTATCCTTGATATCATTCTACCTACCCTCTGCCATCTCTTGAACCACTCCCTAATGACCGGTACCTTCCCTTCCATTTGGAAGGAAGCCCAAATAATTCCTCTTCCTAAGAAACCTAATCCCAAATCCTTTTCTGAATATCGCCCGATTTCTATCCTTCCTTTTCTCTCCAAAGTTCTCGAACGCTTGGTCCATAATCAATTAAACTCTTTTTTTTTCCTCCTATAGTCTCCTTAATCCTCTGCAGTCTGGCTTTCGTAAAGGCCACAGTACTGTCACTGCTCTAGTCAAAATCACGGACGATATACGAGTGGGCATGGAAAATGGGCAACTTACCGTGCTGACTTTACTTGATTTCAGTAATGCGTTCAACACCGTAGATTTTGATATTCTCCTGGCAATACTTAGCTCCTTTAACGTATCTCCAGCGGTGATTGGTTGGTTTTTCAATTACTTGCACGGGCGCCGTCAGCGTGTTCGACTCGAGGAGTCTCTCTCTTCGTGGTGTAATACGTCTGCTGGTGTACCTCAAGGTGGCGTTTTATCTCCTCTTCTTTTTGCAATCTTCATAAACTCTATTTCTCTTAATCTTTCTTCGTCTTTTCACCTCTACGCAGACGATCTTCAGATTTATAATCAAGCTACGCTCAGTAATATTGCTGATGCTGTTGACGTTACCAATTGCGATTTACGCCGTATTGCAGAGTGGAGCAAGCTCCACGGTTTGAAAGTTAATCCTACCAAAACGCAAACCATTATTGTAGGTAGTTCAAGAACGCTTAGCAAAATTGATTGGTCCACTGTCCCACAAGTTGTCTTTGACGGAATAGCAATCCCATACAGCGAAACCGTTAAGAATTTAGGTATCATCATTGACCGCAACTTTTCATGGAAGGCTCAGCTTGAACTAACCAGCCGGAAGTTGTTTGCGTCAGCTGGTTCACTAAGGAGACTACGAAACTTTTTGCCTACGTCCACCAAGACTGCGCTTGCACAATCGCTTTTACATCCCGTACTAGACTATGCCGATGCTTGTTATCTGGACCTCACTGAGGAACAGCTTAACAAGCTCGAGCGTTTACAAAATTTTTGTATTAGATTTATATTTGGCCTCCGTAAATATGATCATGTGTCTCCCTTCCGTTCAAAGCTTAAATGGCTTCCGATTCGTCTTCGTCGGAATACGCATATCCTTATTCTTCTCTATTCTATTCTTTTCAATCCCTTCTCTCCTCACTATCTGAAAGATAGATTTGAATTTCTCCATTCTTCAAATAACTATACTCTTAGGTCATCAGAAAACTTGATACTCAGAACTCCTTCGCACAGCACTTCCTTTTACAGCGCTTCTTTTACTGTCCAGGCTGTTCAGCTGTGGAATGCTCTGCCCGAAGAAGTAAGACGGTCATCGTCCTTACACGTCTTCAAATTGAAGGTGAAACATCATTACCTGACGATGTCATCTTCCTAGCGTTATTTATTTACTATTTATGTACTTATTTTATCTGTTAGTATAGTTTGCTATATGTATATACCTATATATTAGTCTATTTTATAAGTATATTAAGTATTAGGATTAAAACTTCATATTATTATTATATCTTAGAATATATTATGTGTAAATGTAATGTATCCGCTAAAGTACACCGCACTCCGTAATTTTTGAAAATTTCGCTCCATCCAAAGGTTGCCTGGAAGAGATCGCTTTTAGCGATAAGGCCGCCCATTGTATTGCCTTATTTATTTTAACCCAGTACTTATTTTTTTATTATTTCTGTTTGTGTGGTAATTCAATAAAGAGTTATCTATCTATCTATCTATCTACAGCACTGGAATTGAAGCTTTGATCGGTTTCTACTAAAGCGAAGCGGAGAGGTGAGTGACGTCATATGATTTTGTCGTGATTCTATTGAATTTACACATGTCCTCTCAGCTTTGGTTGAATCCAGCCCTCAGGGTTCCGATCAACTCGACTGTTATAGGCGTGTGAGACTGATACTAGCCCCGACCTGAGATCTCGCGAGTCTCCCATAAAAACAAAAATATATTATTATATAATTAAGTATCTCTATTTCCAAAAATGTCTTAGAATCTAAGTTTACGTCTGTTTCGTACACTATGTGACACCTAAAGTCAGTTGTAGGCCTCCTCCATACGGTTCCATTGTGATCGATCTTGTGCTAGACAAATCCAAGTCCTTCCCGCTGCCTGCACGACATCGTCGCACCACCTCCTCCTCGGCCTGCCTATCTAGCATCTCGTGGGTACCAGTGCAAGATCCGCTCACTCCAGCGCTCATCTTGTGCTCTGACAATGTGACCCGCCCACTACCATTTAAGTTTACAGAGCATACTAACTGCATCAGTAACCTTCATGATATTTCTTATGCATTTTTGCCCCTGACTCCATCTATTAAATTAAGGTTCAGCATTGATCTCTGTGTTGCTCTTTGGAAAGAAATGATTTTCCTGACTATTTCTCTGGTCAAAGGCCAACTTTTGACAACCATACAGTAGTGATGGTAGTATGGTATTGTCCATCAGTTTTTTCTTAAGGTGGATTGGCAGTTTGCTTTTGAAGATGTCTTTATGTGACCAATATTTCTTTCACGCTTTCGCGATGGCATCTTGAAATGAAATTAGCTGTCCTAGGTAAATATATTCGCTTACGTATTCCACTGTGCCGCTTTCAAGTGTGATGATAATCAATGGCCATGAATTCAGATATAGCTTGATTAGTTACAGTTAACAGACCCCTTTTGAATTCAAATATTTCAACTACCCCCCCAACATTTTCAGCTCATTTAGTCACACCAAAATTGCTGCCTCGCCAAAACTCGTCGAGCGACCTCGAGCTTGGTCATGAGGCCATGAGTAAAGGACCACGTTTCTGAAACGTGGTCCTTTACGAAGACACACGTATGCATTAAAATATTTCAATTACTGTGTAAAAAAATTCGCTTGAAAAACAGAAATTGGCAGTGAAAAGTGTTGGCGCATTTCATTGTCCGAATGAAGTGAAGGTAAATAAATATTGGGGTAACGTAATTTGGCAAGAGAAATGTGTTGGTTTTGGCTCGTTGCATCGAAAAATCAGCGATCTCTCGCTGCACAAAAAATATGTTTGAACCTTTCACTACTGCTAAAGTTTTTTTGCCACATGAAAGCGCTCCTGGTCAAGCTTGCCTGGTCAACCATCTCGTAGACGTTCTGTACAGTTGCCTCAAGGTTTTTAATGTGATCGAGCGAAGCGAGATCTCCAAATCAACTAGGGCAAATCGGCGTTGTATGTATCTATGTTTGTTTGTCCGTGGATTACTTTCGAAGTTGATCCGATCATCGGGAAATTTGATACTTAGGTAGTAATGCCACAGTTTTGGTGTGACTAAATGAGCTAAAAATGTGGGGAGGGGGGGGGGGGGGGGGTTGAGATATTGGGGTTCAAGAGGGGTAAAAAAATGAAAATGCGACTATTAGGTAAGTGGGACGTCAAATGAAAGGTCTTCATTAGAACGTTTCGACTCCGTTTTTATTTTTAGTAAAGTCTGTAGTTTTTGAGTTATTAGCCATAATAAAAACTGAACTTTGACGAAATTCACAGGGTACACCAGTGACCCCACACACAATGATGTAATTTGGTATGTGTGCAGCTTTAGTGACAGATGTAGGCAAAAGTTTGAAATCCAGAATAACTACAATTTGTACTCTAAAAAAGAGTCATCAAATAACATGAACTCCCGTTACCTGTAAATTGAATGAAACTATAGGTCAAGTATTAAGGTTATTTGTTTCGTTGCACTATTTTGATAGTCCAAGATTACGAATAATACATATATTTCTGTTTTTATGGGAGACTCGCGAGATCTCAGTTTGGGGCGAACCACTAGTTATAAAGATTTTGTTTTATTACGTTTTTAAAGTTATTTGTCAATTTTTATACATCACTTGGGAGTTTGTTATAAAAGCGAACACCTTGCCCTTTAAACGATTTACTAACTTTATGGAGTCTACAAGTAGCAACAACGATTTTATCTTTATTTCTAGTATTAATATTATTATTAACGCTATTTTTCTTAAACGAATTAATATTTTTGTGAAAATATATCAGATTATCAAAGATGTATTGACAAGAGAATATTGACAAGGGTCTGGTGGAATACTGGCAACAAAACGCAAGGGTAACAAAGAATGAATGAACCACACGATCAACAAAGTTGTCGCCCAATTAAATCTTGCGAAAGTACGTTAAGCATGTTTAGCAAGGTGTTTAATAAACTCATGAAAGTTTCAGCTGAAGTGTTGTAATTTTTCCGTCTCAGAAACCATACTAAGAAAACCATGAAGCACGTTTTTCTCACAAATGTTTCAACACTGTCAACTCAAAATACCGGAAATGAGAAAGCGACCGATGCTCAGTTGAAATCGCTTACTGTACCACGAAGGTTGCTCCTTGAAACTTCAAAAACATTGATATTTTAAAATTTGGTACATACTGTTTTCGGCAAGGTTTTTAGCTTGATTAGTCGTAAAATTAACCAGTTTGACATAAATGTATTCAAATTTAAGACATCAGAATTAAATGAAAATGAATTATAATATTCGTGCTAGGTGATGCTGGTGTTGAAGTTTCGCAATGTATCAATTCTGATACTCAGCTCGGAGTTTCACGGTCTTGTTTGAAGAGTTTATACTCCGCTCGAAGGTCTCCGAAATGGCATTGTGATCTGCCCTCTGAAATATGTAAGTAATTTTGAATCGTCAACATCCACAGCCATCCTTAACTCGCTGTTGCCACTTGTAGACTCAATAAAATTAGTGAATCGTTTAAAGGGCAAATTGACAATTAACAAATTTAAAAACGCAATTAAACAAAATCTTTATAAAAAGCCTACTATAAAATATCGGATTATTTAGATGTTAGAGAAGCTTGGGATTGAAATTGCTCCAACTCGTTCAAAATGTTACAATTTAGACGTAATTTATTTCCTGTATTGATTTAAAAAGTATAGTATTTGATAAGTATTGTAAAAGGATCATTTAAAAAAAACAACCAGCCATGTTTCTTGTCTTTCTTTCCTGGCTTGGTCGCGAAGGAACAGGTAGTAAAATTGACGTTTCAAAGTGATCCTTGTGATTTTAATGAATAAAAGATTTTGACTTTGCCTTCACCCATTGTTGGGTATAGGCTTCTCCACGTTTGTGCCATCCACCACGATCCTGCGCTAGTCTCACCCACTGACGGCCCGCGACCTTAACGATGTCGTCCACCCAGCTCGCTGCCTGACATCCTACCCATACCCTTCAATACCCGCTCCTCGGCCACCATTCAGTCGCTGCCCTTCTCCATCAGTCATCACGACGTCTAGCCGTGTCCCGTCCAAAACCATTGAATTCCTTAACTCGATTCCCAACGTCGCCGTCGTGAACCTTCGTTCGTCTACGGATCTCGACGTTTGGAACTCGAATTTTAAATCATTAGAACAAAAATTACAAAACAGGAAACATTTTAAATCTTTCACAAATTAGAAGCTCGCTGCAATATCCATTGGACCAACTGAGCGTCAACTTTCCTGACAAGCCTGACGTTCCCTATGGATCCCTATATAGAATTATGTCATAGACAAGTTTCTAGCGTGACTTTCGAGGCAAATACTTTGTTAGGCGATGGTTACCACTTAACATCAGGTGGGCCACAGGCTTGTACCATCTCCAGGTCGTATAAAAATAAAACCGGCCAAGTGCGAGTCGGACTCGCGCACGAATTATTAAAATATTAGGTAGGTACCTAAATGTTTTCCTAACATTTTTATGTAATGGAGTTGACGTAACTAAGTGTTCTCTATGTCCCTATGGTTTGAAATAAATAAATATGAAATATGAAGGGTTCCATACCATTATCTATAAAAACGGCAAAAATATCACGTTTGTTGTATGGGAGCCCCCCCCCCTTAAATACTTATTTTATTCTGTTTTTAGTATTTGTTGTTATATCGGCAACAGAAAGACATCATCTGTGAAAATTTTAGCTGTCTAACCTATCGCGGTTCATGAGATAGATGCCTGGTGATAGCCGGACAGACAGACGTATGACAGACAGATGTATATCTCATCGTATTGAACGCGTGACGTCGAGTCTGTCATACTCCCGAGGCGCACTGATAGATGTTTCACATCACATAAAATAACATCGCACCACACTGCCCCCCCCCCCCCCCCCCCCGAGCGACTTTTCTCGTTTACGCTGATTGTGTGACAGCGCTAGTGGTATACTCAACAAGCGCCAAGCCTATACAGCTAGAAAACATTTTCGTTTGCATGTTTTGAATGAAGCTAGCCCAGCCCTATTTTGGTTTAACCAATGAGGGACATACGTCCCGTTCTTCGGGTTAGTTCTTTGTCTTTATAAAATAATTTATTACGTAACGTAGTTAGTGGACCAGCTGCATCTTTGCTCTTTATCGTTGTTAAAGTTTATTATAAGGTGTTGGGTTAAATATTACGTCACAGCTATACCTGAGGCGTAAAATTAAATGTGTTTGACCCCTGCCATGACCACAGCACTTCTTAAACTATTAATATTTTTAAATTTTCCCTCACTAGCACACCGTCTAGTGTCGAAAATCACTGTCATAATTTAAATGATAGCTGGTCGAATGTGGTAAACACAACTGACAAATTGAGCCCAATTATCATTAAAAAAATACCTTTCTAGAAACCCAATATGTGTGTCTTGCTACTGGCGCAAATGCACAAAACAGTGGGACGCCAAAAAACAGTGGCACTCTGGGAGCGTCGTCAGAAGTGAAAAATGTAGCGCTCAGTGTTTGGATATTCAATATTTTAAAGCAGACTATATATACTTAAATACAGAAGTGTCGGTAACGGTAACAGGTAAACACAGGGCCGGATTAACCCTATCGGGGCCTCTAGGCAATTCAATTCTCGGGGCCCCTTTCCTTTGCCCTTTTCTTACTTTTTGAAATATATTTTTTCTATTACAAAAGTAGAGTCGATCAGATCGACTCCTGCTTTTCGCTTTCATTGATATTATCTTATTGAATATAGTTATAGATAAGTGTTATGACCATCCAGGTCACATGACGGAGTAGGAAAGATAAATGAGACGTGACGCGGTTATTTTAAATTTAATCTTGTTAAATACAATAAAATATATTGTATACCGAAAGAAAATACTTTTGTGAAGTAGGTACAATAAGTGTATATAGCACAACTCTTCTAACTTTTTTAGATACAAAATCGTTTAAAACACCTTGGAAGTTGACCTTTAAGTATAATATTTTTTCCATGACAACATTACCGAATATAAATAATGGGGACTGTCACGAATGAAACGTTTTTTTTTTGGTGCGTGGCCCACATGGACTAGTCCCCCGTGGGCCCCTAGTCGGTGCGGGGCCCCTAGACAGTTGCCTAATCCGCCTTATGGATAATCCGGCCCTGGGTAAACAGGCAATCGGTGCATTCAACCGAGTGCTTCGAAGAGCACTTAAAGATGGTAGTCAGTCTGCTATAAAAGTCGTGAAATAATGTAAAAACTGCAACACCAGTATTTACTAGTGGTAGAGCTTTTGTGAACGGGCTCGAGGAAGTGGGCACCACCGCCTTACCTTTATCTGCCGCCAAATAGCAGTACTTGTTGTTGACGACCCCCGTGGTGCAGTGGGCGAATAGCCGGCTGAGACGCAGGAGGTAGCGGGTTCGATTCCCGCCACGGAACAAATGTTTGCATGATCTACAGATATTTGTTCCGGGTCTGGATGTGTTTCTATATATTATAAGTATGTATTTACAAAAAAAAAATGTATATAAGTATTCTATCAGTTATCTGGTTCCCATAGTACAAGCTCTGCTTAGTTTGGGGCTAGATAGCGCTGTGTAAAATGTCCAGCAATATTTATATTTATTTTGTGCTGCTGTGTTCCGGTTAGATGGTAATGGTACATATGTTCCTGTAATTACTGGCACATAGGCATAACAGCTAAGTCCTATAGTATGGCAACGTATCCACAAAGAGATCAAGACAACATATTAGCTTGTTTTGAATTCTATGTGGATATCCATGGGCTGCAGTAGCCACTTAACATCTGGTGGACTGCATGATCGTTTGCCATATAAGTAGTATAAAAAAAACCTACTTGTTTATTCTTTCGAGTTTGTTTTGTACATAAAATATATGGCTATTCAATCAGAACTACTAAGTGATACAATACACAAAGGTTATCTGGAAGAGAATGCTCTTTAGCATTAAGTTCGCCTTTGTAATATTTTTATAAGCGCAATAAAGTATTTTTAATTAATCACTCAATCACATAAGTATATGTATAATAGACACCAGGCTCTCAATAACGTGGGCAGGTAGAGTATGCTAATTTTAAAAATAGGCATTCATTCTAATATATAATTAAACCGGCCAAGTGCGAGTCGGACTCGCGCACGCAGGGTTCCGTACCATTATCTATAAAAAAGGCAAAAAATGTCTTTTGTATGGGAGCCCCTTTAAATATTAATTTTATTTTAATTTAATTATTATTTATTTTGAGAGTGAATAATATAACTAAATATTCTGTGAATATTTCAAGCGTCTACCTGTTGCCGTTATCAACATCGAGCAAAAACGAGGAAAAAAATCACGTTTGTTATATGAGAGCCCCCCTTAAATATTTATTTTATTCTGTTTTTAGTATTTGTTATTAGAATAGAATAGAATCATTTAATTCAGACAACGTCCATATACAAAACATAAAAGTAATACTTAATCTATAATATAAAAATGAATCGCAAAATGTGTTGGTAAGCGCATAACTCAACAATGCCTGGACTAATTTGGCCAATTCTTTTTTTGTTGTATTTCTTATTATCAGGAGAAGGTTCTTATGAAAGAAAAAAATAAGAAAATTGCGCGCAAAATTAAAAAAATCAAGATTACTTAACCACCATATAAAATTATTTTTAATCTAACCTTAGCGCTTTTATAATGTAACCTTATGACGTTTGACATAGAATTGACAGAATGCGTGCTGCAAATATCGTCAAAGAGGATGTAAAAAAATGAATATCGTTTGAAACAGATGCTTCGGTAGGAGTTATCCCGAGATATATTGTCTATATATAAAAAAAATTAATTGCTGTTCGTTAGTCTCGCTAAAACTCGAGAACGTGTGGAGCGATTTGGCTGATTTTGGTATTGAATTATTTGTGGAAGTCATTCATTTTCTCATACATAATGTTGGCCGGGGACAACAATTGACAATTCTACCAAGGTGACTTATATTGACAGCCCGCGTTATACCTATGCATGTCAAGCCGATACGAAGTTCTGCGGGACCACTAGTTAGAAATAAAAATTAAAAATACTAATTAGGCCCATGTCAGATTAAAAATATACGAGTTCAGTAAAATTTCAAATACAAAGCTAAAACGTCATAAGTAATAAAAAAAATGGAATATAACATTTAAAATAAAATAAATTTCATGTTATTATAGCGGCTCAGAAATACCTACATCATTTGTGAAAATTTCAACTGTCTAACTATCACGGTTCATGAGATACAGCCTGGCGACAGACGGACAGACAGACAGCGGACGAGTCTTAGTAATAGGGGCCCGTTTAACCATTTGAGTATGGAACCCTAAACATCACGTGTCTCTGTCTTAGTGGTCGCCCTCCTCCGAAACGGGTCGACTGATTTTAATAATGGTTACTTATTCATTCATTTATCCATTCTTTGACTAATTACAATATTCTTAGATATATCGGTAAAATAATTAACAATGTGTACAGTACATTTTCGTTTTATTTTGTATATATTTTATCTAGCCTATGCTGCCCCACTGCTGTTCAAAGGCCTTCCCCCTCATCTCTCCACTTAATTCGATCCTGTACCAAATCCCGCCAGTCCCTATAAAAAGCGTCCAAATCACCGCGCCAACTCTTCTTAGGCATTCCACGGTGTCGCTTTCCATCCACAGGGATCCGTCCAGTTACGAGTTTAGCCCACCTATTTGGTTGCATGCGGGAGATATGACCCGCCCAATCCCACTTCAACTTGCAGCCTTGATACTGACGTCAGCGATGCCGGTCTTTGAGCGCAGGGTTCCCAATCCTGTCTATTCTCTTGACGCCTAAAATGCCTTAATGTGCATATAATGATACATTTGTAAAACTAAAAAAAATGCTTAAACAAATTTAAAAAAAATTGCGAAGGTCTGCCTTTCTGTTGGTGTACCCTGCCAGGGTTCATATGTGAGACTATCTCTTGTAACAACTTTGTGTAACACCATGCGAAAGCAATACATGTATTGAGTTATGAGTACATCAGTGATTTCGAGTGGGAATGGTGGGAATCTGCCAAGCATTGCGACAGGTGGAAGGAATAGGGGGTAGCCTGTACCCAGCAGTGGGAAAAAAACATACAAACTGCGGAAAGGATCTGAGGATATCCATCATAAGTTAGTTGTCAAAAATCACTAACCCAACGGTTGCAACTTCCACATGCTTCCAAACCCGCCGAGGCGCCGACCTACTTCCGCCGAACCAGTCGCAAACCAGATTGGTCGCATATGGTCGAAACTGGCATTTCCATAAGCCTCAAGGTAATAAAGATATTCACGACCTAAAAATCCAAAAGTATCTTGGTTGTGACCGTTAGTTTCTGCCTCGTCAAGAGCCTATTTCCATAGAATTAATTCACCTAATATTATAAAGAGGAAAGATTGGTTTGTTTGTATTGATTTTTTTATACAACTTATATGGCAAACGAGCATGCAGTCCACCAGATGTTAAGTGGCTACTGCAGCCCATGGATATCCACATATAATTCAAAACGAGGTATTATGTTGTCTTGATCTCTATGTGGATACGTTGCCATACTATAGGACTTAGCTGTTATGCCTATGTGCCAGTAATTACAGGAACATACTATTACCATCTAACCGGAACACAGCAGCACAAGTACTGCTATTTGGCGGCAGATAAAGGTAAGGCGGTGGTGTCCACTTCCTCGAGCCCGTTCACAGAAGCTCTACCACCAGTAAAAATAGGCTCCGAAACTACTGGATCGATTTTAAAAAATCTTTCACTGTTGGGAAGCTACACTATCCCCGGGTGACATAGGCTACTTTTTACCCAACTGCGCAGAAGGAGGGTAATGTTTTTATTGAAAAACAACGCGTGCGAAGCTGCGGATTGCTCAGCTAGTATAGAATATATTTAGAATACAAGAATTTATTAATAAAAAAAATATTTTACACGTCATATATCTTAGGGGACTCAGAGATTCACACTAATATTATAAATGCGAATGTTTGAATGTTTGTTTATTTGTTTGTTTGTTACTAATTCACGTCGTAACGGCTTATCCGATTTCGATGAAATTTATTATGTACGTAGATTTATGACATTTCACACAGCGCTATCTAGCCCCAAACTAAGCAGAGCTTGTACTATGGGAACCAGATAACCGATAGAATACTTATATACATTTTTTTTTGTAAATACATACTTATAATGTGAAATGTCCAGCAATATTTATTTATAATTATAGAGAAACAACCAGACCCGGAACAAATATCTGTAGATCATGCAAACATTTGTTCCGCGGCGGGAATCGAACCATAAACATATACTGATACATAACATAACTACCATTAACACATACTGTTTTTTTATCCCATAAAGCAGGTCCCATGGGATAGAAGTGGGGTGTCAAGTCAAGTTGCAACAGCGAGTTTAGCTTTATTTCTAGGCTACCTACACGTTTATTACAGCAACAGCGGGCAACAGCTAGTTTAGAATAGTTTTACTGGCTTGTAGTACATAAATGACCCACCCATGGTCATTTTAGTCTGGATATTAGTCATTAGTGGAGATGGTGAGCCTATGTTGCAAATTTTAAGGTATTACTCGTGCGCGATAACTTGGGACCTGCTAGGAATGCAACTCCCCGACCGCTTCCCCTGCACTTCCCCGATGGCGCCCGTATTGTACCGTTTGCATCACTATTTTTTACTAGGGTTTTTAGTCTCGTACTGGCCTACGTCACGTAACGACGCGCTCTGGAATTCTTTTAGTTTTCGTTTGTGTTATTGTTTTGTTGTTGTAGTTTTTGTTGTTATAGTTCTTGTTAAGTGTTTTTGTTATCATTATGAAGGGTAAACCTTTGCATAGCGGAGAAAGAAACCTCGTGCTAAAAGTATTAGAGTTTTTTGAAAACGAAAAACGGAACAAACAGTTTTGTTTACCTGTCCACTAAGTAGTGACGAAGATGAGATAATGTAAATAATAGATAAAATAAATGTATAAACTTAAACATTGTATTTTTATTTTATTCAAATAGTGTAAAAAAGATTAGATAAAAAGCAGCGTCCTCCCTGAGTAACATAATAAATTAGGTTAAAAAAAAACAAAGACGAAGCCGCGGGCGGCTGCTTGTTATGTTCGCTTTTTTGCGGGCGGTACAAACACGCCAATATGACATCACTGCGCTCAGGTCCCAACTTATCGCGCACGGGTAATACATTGTATATCGCGTTTAAAAAAATTCTATACAAAAATTGGTAAGGATTCTTTAAACAGTTCTTAAACGGGTGTTTTACTTTTTTGTGCTAACAAGGTTACTCTCAACAAACTAAACGGTGAAATTATACGCCGATAATGCTTAACACCTGTATGCCTAACGTGACCATTTATTTTTTTTGTCAGAGCGGGCGGGACGCTTTCGGAATTAAACATTAACAACAATTAACTTGGTAACAACCGCAGGTCGGCGTTGGATGCAGGCCGCTTCCAACCGCAGTTCCTGGAGATCAATGAGGGTGGCCTTTGTCCAGCAGTGGACGTCCTACCGCTGATATGATGATGATGATGATGATGAAACTTATTTTACTAGGTATTTATTATAAAAGAAAAAGAAAAACTATATATTAGGTATATTAATATGAAATGACATTACATTGCGGGTGAAGACGCATCTGTTTTGTATTTGTCGGTAGAGCAAATTAGTTTTAAAATGTAGGGTCTAGTTCAGAATTCCCAAAGTGGTCGATATCGACCCCTTGGGGTCGATATCGGTTTCCTAGGGGTCGACATAAACGAAAACTGATTTTGGGGGTCGACGAGGTCTAAAAATCGACCCCTATTTAATTAACACAAGTTCTTATTTAAATCTTTCAAGATAGGTAGGTAGGTACTGTATTGTTTATGTTGTGTTCCGTGTACTAAGAATAATTAATATTTTTGTAGGAAATAGCATTGTTGTAGTAATGTAAAGTCTCAAGTTCGTACAAGATGAAAAACTCGGCAAGTCAGTGTGGACAAGTTTGTGCAAGATAATGAGTTCGAGCGTACGTCTTTCAGGCGCGTTTTGAATTGCTCTCTATTTGACGCTTACGCGATTAAATACGAACGAATTCATGATCAAGTTTCAAGTCCAAACATGTTCCCGATATTTTACTATTTAACGAGCTTGCACTTAGGTTGAAAATTCATTTGCGTTTTTATAAATTCGTTGGAGCTTGAACGATAATAACTCATATAAGTACTCATTTATTTCAAGAGATTACAAAGTTATAACATAGCTAAATTAAGTGAAGTAAAGTGATAGAAAAATTATTTACAAAATGCTGAGCTCCCTACGCGAGTTAATAGCGTAACCATACAATATCTGCAGTTTATGAAAAATTAACAGGGTAAGTACCAAACAGTTTTTATCCGACACAGCGCATCAGCATTGCCCCACTGTGTGATAGTGATCAGTTAAGCTATGTGTAGATTGTTTGCAACAGTTTGCAGTTGCCTCAGTTGTTTCAATTGTAAAAAATTACCAGTAAATTTAACAGTTTATTATTGTTTTTTATTTAGGTAGTTTCTTATTTTTTTATTTGCAGGATTACTGAGAGTTTTATGATGGCGGACACGAAAAAAAAATGCAGACAATACAGTTTGGACTACTTGAAGTTCGGATTTATTGCATCTCCATCAAATCAACACTTGCCGATGTGTCTCATATGTGAAATAGTACTCAGTAACGATGCCATGAAGCCTTCAAAAATGGATGATCACTTATCAAGAGTACATGTTGACAAAAAAAGTAAGCCCTTATCATTTTTTCAAGCACTTAAAGAAAAACTAGACAAAATACCATCCATAAGATCGATGTTTGCGTCATCATCTATTAAAGACGATAATGGTTTACGAGCGTCCTATAATATATCTTTACTAATAGCGAAGTCGGGGAAACCCCACACAATTGGAGAGCAGCTTATCTTACCAGCCATTGCGGAGGTCCTTAACAATGTATTGCACAAACCCGCACATGATATTTTAAAGAGAATACCTTTGAGCAATAACACCGTTCAGAGACGCATAGACGAGATGGGACGGGATGTGGAAAATATTTTATGCAAGTTCTTACAGACCAACAGATTCTCTCTCCAATTGGACGAGTCTACGTTACCCGGCAATGAAGCTCTGTTGTTAGGATATGTTCGATATATCAAAGATGAAAATATGTGCCAAGAACTGCTTTTTGCTACATATTTGATACCAGAGGAGAATCGATTTTTCAGGCCGTGGAACATTTTTTTACTGACAAAGCTATTCCATGGAAAAATATTGTTTCTGTTGCGACTGATGGTGCACCGTCTATGGTTGGTCGTCATCGTGGTTTTATAGCTCACTTAAAGCGACAACTGCCTGATGTACTGGTCATTCACTGCGTGATTAACAGGCAGCATTTAGTAGCAAAAAAGCTGAGTCCTAGATTGCATAAGTCTTTACAATATGTAATAAATGCTATCAACAAGATTCGAAGCAATTCTTTGAACTCTCGGTTATTTGCTCAGCTATGTGAGGAAAACGACGAAGTCTTTACTCGATTACTTCTGCACACTGAAGTTCGCTGGCTATCAAGAGACTCTTGCTTAGAAAGATTTTCAGGTATTTTTGAATCTGTGTTGGAGTTTTTACAAGAAAAAGATCCGAATTTGAAAGAAAATCTGAACAATTGTAAAACAGATATTTATTACTTGACTGATATCTTTGGAATATTCAACAAAGTTAATTTGCAGCTGCAGGGTGACGATCTTAACTTGATTAAAACAAAATCAATAATATTGGCCTTCGTGGGTAAACTAATCCTTTATAAACAAAATTTAGGCAGAAAAGTTCGCAGTTTCCGCATTTGTCAAAATTACCAGAAATGCTTCAAGATGATGACATTTTATTATATGTCACTCACTTGGACGCATTACATCAGGATTTTACGGAGAGGTTTGAGGATCTTTTAAATTTACAAATTCCTCAATGGATAATAAATCCGTACAATACCACAGCCATAGAAGAAGCCAATGTGATAATGCAAGAAGAGTTGATTGCCATCAGCACAGACGAAGAGCTTAAGAAGTTCAACCAAGGCTATCAGAAGTTCTGGTTGCAACGCAACATTGAAACACAGTATCCTACATTGTGGAACATTGCTGAAAAATACCTTATCGCTTTTCCATCATCATACCTAGTTGAAAAAAGCTTCAGTGTGGTAACAAACATTTTGACGAAACAAAGAAACCGTTTGAAAATCAACGAACGTGGAGATTTAAAGCTACAACTCTCCAATATTGAACCAGATGTAGCTAGATTGGTAGATAGTCACCAGGTTCATCCATCACACTGAATGTTTTATTTTGTCTTTGCGAATTAATACTTTTTTAAATATAATTTTCTACCTACTTAAGATACTTTAAGTACTTAATTTGTAATAATCATTATAAATTAAACTTGATATTTACTGAATTGTATGTCTTTTTATTTTGTTAAATTTTGATGAAGTCAACTTTACTCACTTAACCAAGTGCAAAGTTTTCCAATTGGTACCTTAGTACCTAGGTATTTTGTATCAATAGGAAAAAACGAAAGGTAGGCCCCCTTATTCATAATAGTCTGCTAACTAATTTAAAGAATTGCTAATTCTCACTCTGTCTTCTTCTATTAACCTAAGTCAGAATGAAAAATAACACTGTATGAGCTGTTTTAAGTTAGCGGACCATTATGAATAAGGGGGTTGATCTTAAAAGTAGGTAATTTGGCCATGGGGGTCTGAGGTAACAGTTCATTTTGGAAAAGGGGTCACTTGTCCAAAATAGTTTGGGGATCCCTGGTCTAGTTTATAAGTAGGAATGGATTCTATCACATGATTTGTCGATGTTAGTCTTTGTAATTAAAATGGCTTTCAGAACTGGGACACTTGGTCCCATTGTAAAAGCGGGACATTTTTGCTCTGGTTGGGGACAACGGGACAGACAGCCTGAAAGCGGGACGAATGGTCACGATATGTATGCCTCAAGTTGTTGGAGACAGGGCAGGTTCCTAAGGACTCCAGATTTTCTGTATAGATATAGTGGTATTTATTGCGATATCGGGTAGTCTAAACTCTCTCCTAATGTGTCATCCGTCACTCATCAGCTCTCGGGCTATTGGAAAATGATAATTAATTATAGCCTTGTTTTTTGGCTATCTATCCTCGCATGGTTTCTGAGGAACAGGCAGTAAAATTGACGTTTTAAAGTAATCCTTGTGATTTTAATGAAGATAAGTAAAAATGAAAAAAAAACGTACTATAACGAGGTATCTAGTCGCTGGCCCAACGCAGAATGACCATGAAAAAATCAATAACTAACTAACAAAGAACTATTGAACAAAGAATTTGAGTTTAGGTGCCCGCGACTAAGGTTGTTGCAATAGGTACAGTCGGGATAAAAAATAAAAAAGGTAAATGCGCGATAAATACCCGTTTATATCAGTAATTATGTAAAGTGATCGCGAAGTATAATAAAAAAAATTAAAGAACCATTGTTTTCTTGTACACTAAAAGAAACCTGCCTATTTACTGCCAGCATTTCCATATCCAAGATATACACGTTTCGGCGTACGAAGGAACACGCAAAGCAAATCGCTTCCTACGCTCACAAACCGGTCGAATCACTATTCGACATAGTACATATATCTATACAATCAGCTGTATGTTGAGTTTACAAACAAGTGGTGACGTCACGTGAAGTGGTACGCGCATGCGTCCACGTGCGGCGCGGGGCACGTGGGGGCGGGGGACGGGCGCCGCTCACTCGGTGCTGGCGCGTCGGAGCGTTATGTATGACTCATTATTGTTTCAGCGCTTACAGACTTACTTTCTATAAGTTTCTCGTGTTTGCGTTGTTCTTATCTGTAGTTGAGCAACGTTCGCATCTTCTTGTCTCGACTTCAATAGCGGAGACATACGTTTTATGCACAGAAATACGGAAGTGCATTCAAAATGTCACTAGCGGTTAATAAAGTATTGTATTGACACACTAACAATACTTTAATTAGAGTATTGACGAGGTTCTGTCCGATAAACACATGTTTTGTATCCAATTATCATAGTTTTGTAAATTATTTATATTTTTACTATTATTTTAAGCCCGATTTGCCCGCTAAATACGTTTAGGGATTATTTTAAGCAAGGATCCCTAAACGTATTTAGCGACTAATCTTAAATTTTACGTATTTGTATGACTTGACAACTCTTAAACATATTTAGCGACTAAATACGTTTGGGTATCGTTGCGGAAGTCGCACTTACAAGTATTACCACTTTTGTTACTTATCCTGAAAATATATAATTAATTTAAAATAAAAAGTAATTTGTGTTAGAAAAAATCAATACTTACTAGCTGTTGCCTGCGACGTCGTACGCGTTACAGTACTAAATGTGTAGGTAACCTAAAAATAAAGCTAAATTCGCTGCTGCAACTTGACACCCCATTTTTATCCCATGGGATCCGATGTATGGGATAAAAAGTAGCCTATGTGTTAATCCAGGTTATAATCTACGTACATACTAAATTTCATCGAAATCGGTTCAGCCGTTACGACGTGATGTTTTTTTTTATACGTTATTATAGGCTTGCGTTTGAGCAGCAAGCGATGATGCAGTCTACGATAGTACACGCTTGCCTAGAAGAAACCTATTCACTCGCGACTTAAAGATACCCAGGTTGTAGCTATCTGGAAACACAGACTCTGGCAAGGCGTTCCACTCTTTGGCGGTGCGCATAATAAAGGTCTAAGAGAACCGCTTTGTGCGCATGGGAGGTATTTCTACCATATAGCGGTGGCGCACCGCAGAGCGTCTGGTTGTCCGTTGATAGAAAGGAGATGGTGGGATCAGGTTGAAAAGTTCCGCCGCACACTCCCCGAAATGTACTCGATAAAAAACCGATAGGCTAGCAACCTTTCGTCGATGCTCCAGGCTGAGGAGCCTTGCATCAACTAGCTCATCGTTGCCTATGAGCTTTTTGGCTCTTTTCTCGACTGAGTAACAAACAAATAATTAGATAGATACTTTCGCATTTATAATATTAGTGTGAAAGTGTGATTCTGTTTGACATAATATTCTATCCAAGTGTATGTAACAAGGAAATACATGACTGTTATTATGATGAGCGGTCACCCATCCTAGTAGTATGACCGCACATAAATCACAAGGCAACCTACCCTTTCATACAAACTAAAGCAGGAATTTGGAATATACCTGTTTTCTCTAAGGGTCGATAAAGGAGGGTGCGACTTGGAGCATTCCTAAGAAATTCATATTCACACAATAGTTGTTCCATCTCCCTCTATCTCACAGTTAAGAGAGAGACGAAGTGATTTTTCAATGCCATGTTTGTAAGCATTTTATGTGGGAATAAAGTTAAGAGAACCTTCGATTTATTCTCGTGTTCGTAGGTACAAGTTTGCATTTCAATCGCCTTATTAAATTCAGTATTAAATATGTTCTCTCCCGCTCTCGCTACCTGTATGATATCAGGTGAGAGGGCGACGGGAATAACCAACCATGATGCTCTCGAACCTATATTTTTTTGACTTTGCTTCTCGGTTTATCTTGAAATATAAAAAAGTCCTTTTTATCAAAATCAAAATATTTGTCATGGACCGATGACAATGGAATAAGTGATAACAACTGTCCCCTGTTCTGTATCTTGATAGGTAGAACGCTTATGAACTGCTCAAAGTTACTTCCAAGAACTGATGCCTTCCAAAAATTGACAAATAATTCAGTAACCAATTCTATCTGGATTACTTTCAAGATATGAATATGGAGACAAATTTGATGATGCATTTTTAGGGTTCCGTAGCCAAATGGCAAAAAACGGCACCCTTATGGATTCGTCATGTCTGTCTGTCTGTCTGTCCGTCCGTATGTCACAGCCACTTTTTTCCGAAACTATTAGAGCTATACTAATGAAACTTGGTAAGTAGATGTATTCTGTGAACAGCATTAAGATTTTCCCACAAAATAGCAAAAAAAAAACAATAAATTTTGGGGGTTTCCTATACTTAGAACTGAAATTCAATTTTTTTTCATCAAACCCATACGCGTGGAATTTCTATGGATAGGTCTTCAAAAATTATATCGAGGTTTCTAATATAATTTTTTTCTAAACCGAATAGTTAACGCGAGAGACGCTTCCAAAGTGGTAAAATGAGTGTGCCTCCCCCCCCCCCCCCCCCCCCCCTTAACTTCTAAAATAAGAGAATAATAAAACTGAAAAAAATATATGATGTACTTCCATCCAAACTTCCACCGAAAATTGGTTTGAACGAGATCTAGTAAGCACTTAGTATTTTTATAATACGTCATAAATCGTAAACCGCAATTTACCTTTCATTTAATCAATTCAATTATTAAAAAGTTACAACTAACTACAAGGACTTTTATATTATGTTACTTGCTGCTACGGAACCCTTCGTGGGCGAGTCCGACTCGCACTTGACCGCTTTTTTAAGAAATGGTCTAATCCATCTGACTGGTGTTCACAATACAGGCTTGCCTAGTGTGAAGGCCGCTGCATAAGCTGTGATTGTAGGTAGTAGCTTCTGCCTCAAACGTTGTTTATTCATGTTTATTGCTATTATACCAGGCATCTTAGGTTAATTACTAAAATTGTAATCATGGTAATTTCATTGATAAGTTTTTGGCTAAACTAAATCTTTTTTCATTTTAATTTAACGCGCCTGCGAACCCCGAGCGCAACTTCAATTCGGCCGCGTCAAAAACTTCGGCCTGAATATCGCTATCCCTGTTTAGTGACGAAGTTTAGCCACGCAGAGCGACAGTGATAGCAATAGAACGATTGTAAATTTGACTAGATTTTGACCGTGTTCCGTAATACCAAAAATGATGACTGAAAACTTTTTGTATTTTTCTCATTGTGTTGTTATTCTGTAACTAGACGACATAATCTATGTTCCCATGACTAGGATACGTAAGATGTTGTTGTTTTTAATACGAAACAATTAGGTTGAAAACAGGTCTTTTATGACGTAAAAAACATGCAGAATGCGATACGATTCTATTTCATTTTAGGTAAGTATTTTGATCTAATATATGGTTGGTAGATAAATACTATTCAAATTAAAATAATACCTTATTAAGGTAGAAATATGATCTTGGTAGTACGTGTTGTATGGGCGATTGTCCCTCCGGTCTCCCCTTAAGACGAAACCCTTCGACGGGTAACAGTGGACAGTGGAGTTCTTGGTGTGGCAAAGAAATAGTTGGCTTGGCAGTGGCATACAAGTCGAAATTTATTTCGAAATGAATTTATTTTATGTTTATTTTAGCATCCGCCTCTCCTAGATATGCAAAACTACTTTACTAATACTTTAACTATGCAAAATCTCACATTCCTCTAAGATAAGCTTAAAAAGGGATACAAAGTTTTCTCTTTGCGTATTAAAATATTGTAAACTAGCCGGGTTTCTCGGCTGAGTTTTGCCCGATAGGTCGAGAGAAGTAAACGTAAATTGATGATTCAAATATCTTCTTCCTGCCCCTTTTCTCACATTACGCGCGGTCGACACAACATGTATTCCTCTATCAGCCGTCATATCCGTTGTCACTTCCTTCCTACTATATCATTCTTCACACAGTCCATCCATCTCTTCTTCGGAATTCCTCTACTTCTATATCCATCCACACTCATGTCTAACACTCTTAGTACCACGCTCTTACTCCTCAATTTTTCTATAACTGACGCTACTTTTAAACTTCCTTCAATATACTCATTCCTTATCTTATCCATTCTCGTTACCCGCGTGCACTCTTCTTTCATCCGTCCCTTTAGTGGTCCAACACTAAGAACCACTTAGTAATAAAAATGCTTTTAAATGTGATTTTAAGTAGTATTTATTTAATCAAAATCAATCGACAATCAAAAATTTGACTAAATAAATATTTAATAAAATTTTTGGCAAGTCATTCACATGCTACTCGTAAGTAAAAATGCCGGAATGATGTGAATTTGTTAAGTTTTAGCATTGTATTATGATCCTACCTAATATTAAATTATTAGAAAGCAAAATAAATTATTTCTGTGACTGTACCAATAGTTATGTTTTGGTATTCTTTGGGAATAGATTTTGTACTTTATTTATATAATTAAAATTTGGTATTCGTTACGAGTAGAAAATATACCTAGTCAGGTCATAAATTCTGTCACATGTTTAATATAAAATAATTGAAACAAGTTTATTCATACCAAAATGAACTTAACAAAACATAGATTCTTATGACACTAAAGTTTATTCAAAATGACCTCCGTGATTTTGAATACAGGCCTTCAATCTGCGCGGCCAGTCGTCTATCGCAGCACGAACGAGGTCCATGTCAATATCGGCGGCTGCCTTAATCAAGGATGTCTTGGGTGACTCCAAATTGGGATGAGGCTTTGAGCACGCCTTTTCCTCCAAGTGTTGCCATATCTTGTAATCTAACGGATTCAAATCTGGACTGGAGGAGGGCCAGTCTTCGTGCCGGATGAAGTCGATTTCACGCGCCGCCAGCCAGTCTTGTGTGCTCTTCGCTCTATGAGCTGGCGCCGAATCTTGTTGGAATACCCAGTGCCTGTTATTGAACATGGTATGAGAAACAGGTTCCACAAGGTTCGTCAGGACTGTATTTTGATACACAACTGCATTCGTTTTTAAACCTTTCTCACAAAAATGTACCTCTGTTAAGCCCCAATAAGAAACTCCCAACCATACCATGAGCGAGGATGGAAAATGACCTCGTTGGACACGCGGAATACGGTTGCTCGCTTCTTCACTACTGTGTGCGTACACCTTATCATTTTGTTTGTTGTAGCTCTCTTCTACGGTAAAAATTTTAACATCCGAAAAAAGAATTTCCCGATATTTTTTTTCCCGCGTACCGCTTCAACAAAGCGCGGCATCTCTTCAGTCTCAGGTCCATTAGACGAGCATTCAAACGATGTCCTGGTTTTCTTCGATGTGCCCGAAGCCCTAAGTCTTCATTTAACACCCTTTTCACCGTGGTTCTGCTTAACCCCATCTGAAGGGCCAACAGTTTCTGCTTACGTTTGGGATTTCTTTGAATTCGCGCCTTCACAGCTTTTATCACTGCTGGAGTCCTAACAGACCGAGGGCGACCACTTCTTTACCTGTCATTTACACTAGAGTCTTCATTGTATCGTTTGATGGTGCGATAAACGAATCTTTTGGTTATATTCAAATTTTTCAGTATGTCTAAAATTTGAATTGGCGCGTAACCGCAACGATGCAACGCAATAACTGCAACACGGTCTTCTTTAAGCGTCCACTCCATATTTAAAAATGAGTAAAATTCTAAAAAGTATACATTTTTATTTTCATGAACAATTCGAAATTCGAATTCTATAAACTTTTTTGTGGCCAGCATTCTAAAAGAAAAGTTTTTACTGTGTGACAATACTTATGACCTGACTAGGTACTACGGCAATAAACAAATACCATTGGTATTAGATGGGAATAGATCGAAAAGATTTGATTAAATAAATACATTTTGCATGGAGGGAAGATGGACGAGACTAGTGTTGGCTGCGTGAAGGGCGCAAACCAGTTAGTAGACCACCAGCCAGATGACCATCTGTCGGCGCGTGAGTTGAAATGCAATTGATGCTGGCACAGGACCAAATAGAGTGGCGTAGTAACGAGGAAGCCAGCAGTGGGTGGATGTGGGCTGAGATGATGCATACAAATGTTGAGAGCTGACGCAAGTGGTTGTGGGTTAGATTCCCGGTGCGGATGATTGTAGCATGGTCTACGGGTATTAGTTACAGGTCTGGTTGTGGTCTGTGCGGTGCTGTACAATAGTGCTGGATTAGGACCACAACAGATCTGTATTAGTACCACGGTATGATTAAACAAATAAAACGAAAAATAACTAAAGTAACTAATAAATAATAATATTATGAATATAATAAATAAACTAATATATACCTATAATAAAATAAAATTACAGAGAACGATAGTGCTCTTTAACTTTCCGTTTGAAAGTGTTAAACTATAGACTAGCGCGAACTTCATGGGGCAGGGCATTCCAAATTTTCACCGCATAAACGGTAAAGGAGACACCATAGCGGCTTGAAGTGTGTTGAGGTGTTTTGAGGAGAAGGGACTTAGAGGACCGGCATGTCACACTTTAGGACAGTGTATGCGACGACGTTATGAAGGTGGCTGCATGAACACTAACTTTAAACAAACTAGTTTGACAAAAAACTCATTTCAAATATGTTACAGCGTTATCTTGTTGTGAACAACAAAAGCTGAACAGCTCTTTAACAAAGCGCTGTTGTAAAACAAATTCAAACTCAAAAGAATAAAGTCGAAATCGCAGTAACGCTTTCCAATGATACTGACATTTTTACATCATTACCAGCACCATTCGATTCTGCTCTTTACAGCTTTAGCGATAAAACGCAAAATGAAAAAGTGCATAAGGCGAGGTGCCCTAAAATTGGCGGGGTCGATGCCCTGCGCTCCCTTCATCCCGTAAGCCCATGAGTAGGGTCGGTTACTGATGTAGGAGTGGGCGATTTTGCAACTAGCACTTCCCTTTACAGTAGGAGTCGAATATTTTAGTCAGAAATGCAGACATTCTTTTATTTATAACATAACAATAATTCAATATTCATTAAAATCATAACTTAAATTATACTGCTTGTTTCTCCAAGCCAGGAAATAATTTTTATTTTTTTTATTTTATTTATTTATTTTAGGAAAACCATCAGCACATATTAAACACAATAGTTACAGTGAATAGTAATAAACAGGCCATTTAAAGGTCTCCACTGATAGAATCACATTATACTAACAAGCAACAACAAAATAACAAAAGACAAAATCTAACCGAACACTGTACGGGTCACTCACGTTCACTATACCAAATCAGGTGCCATTTACTCAATTTACAAGTAGATATATTACAAAACTAGTTATCAAAAACTCATCCTCACTCAGTCACACATGTCCTAAATCGATCAAAGAAGATATTATTAATTCTGTTTTTAAGAGATGAAATACTGCAGTTGAACAGGTCAAGGTCATGCTCATTGCTCAATAGATTTAATAATTTACTTGCACGATACACAAACGCATTTTGGCGATAATTCGTAGAAACTACGGGTAGATAAAATAGGTTGCTTCTCCTAAACGTTCTGGTAGGCGCATAAAATTGTATCTTACTAAGGAGTGGCGGGCAATCGACAGCAGAATTAATTATTTTCAATAGGTATAAGTATATATATATATATAATAAGACAAGAAACAGGCTGTTTCTGTTCTAGTAGATCTTTAATTGACAATCAAAATTCAATCACAAAGGAGAAGTGGGAGAAAATGCTAATTAACATAAGGTTCGGAGAATTTTCTTTCTATCTATCTATTGACACCATAGAAGAAACTTGAGAACCTTGTAAAACGCCTGCTGGCAAAGTTGATAAGGTTTGATGTGTCATGTCATTACCCTGATCGAGGACTTATATGGCCCCACCCTACGCAACACAACACATAATTAGATTTTTTGTTTGGGCTTTGTTTAAATTAATTAATTGATCGAGCGAAGCGAGATCTCTAAATCAACTTAGGCAAATCGGCGTTGTATTGTATGTACGTATGTTTCTCCGAAGATAACTTTCGAAGCGTTTATCCGATCATCGTGAAATTTAGTATATAAGTAGGTAGTGATGGCACAATTTTGGTGTGACTAATGGGAGGGGGGGTGTTGTTGAGATTTTGGGGTTCAAGGGGGGTAAAAAAAACAAAATGGGACTATCCGGTCAAATGGCACGTCTAATAAAAAGTATTTCTGGGTACATTTGGACCCCGTTTTTATTTTTAGTTTAAACCTTGTAGTTTTTAAGTTATTAGACTTATTAGCCATAATAAAAACTGAACTTTGACAAAATTCACAGAGTACACCAGTGATTCCACAGTACTGTAATTTAGTATGCGTGTAACTTAAGTAACACAAATATAGGCAAATGTCTGAAATCCAGAATAACTACAATTTGTACCCTAAAAAAGTGTAGCCACAATACATGAACTCCCGTTACCTGTATTTTCAATGGAACTTAGGTCAATTTTTTTTTGTGTATATTTCGTGGCACTGTTTTGATAGTCGAAGATAACAAATAATATATTTTTGTTTTTATGGGAGACTCGCGAGATCTCAGTTCGGGCCGAACCACTAGTTAATCTCTTTTTAAAGACTCATTCGTTCTTTTGTTGCAATTAGGGACGCAAAATATATATTACCTTATTTTTTTATTGAAACCAAATCAAACTATTTGTTTATCGAAAACCAGAGCAATAGACTGTGTTTTGATATGTTATGCAATCTGTAGTTGAAAACCACATCTCATTATCCTGACCTGGTTTCTAGCTCATTTGTTAGCCTTGAGCATGAATTTAATAACTGATTATGTAGTGTAGTCAATTTTTAGCGTGTTTTAGTTCGCGTCACTTCCAAGGCCTTCGACCTTGTCGCTCAACACTTGTCGAGATCTATAAACAAACAATACACTCGATATCTTTAATATTGCTTTACGAAATGTGATATATCAATGAATGCTCAATCACTGAGTAATCTCATTTTATTTATCGTCATAAACATGTGTAATTTATCAAGAACATTTACAGTGTACCACAAGGATGTGTTTTTGGACCGCTCTCATTAATTATCCTTATCCTACTATTAAATAATGTGAAATTTTTGATGTTTTGTGTAAAACATCCAAACTCTTATTAGGGCTAAGCTCGCTTTTGTATATGTTTTGTAAGCTGTTTCTGTCTGTAATCTATTTGTGTACAATAAAGAATAAACAAAGAACATAAATCTCATTATTGTTGTGCGCAACAGGGTCCATAACGAATACACATTAGGGAATGCAATCCCGACTCGAGATTGCAAATTCGAGATCCCGTGGGATTAGAAATATCAATACCGCGGGATCCCGGAATTTTCGGGATTCCGTCTAGTTTAAAAAAAATGTTAAATTCGGATGACTGAAAAAGCTAATAACTGCTTGTTTGTGATAGTGAGGTTAATTAAAATAACATATTACTCGAAAGAAAATAAAAATCTTTATTCTTTAATCTTACCAACTAAATAATTATCGTCACCTGTCGCTAATATTCGGAAATAGTCGGAATAGTTTTCTAACGCTGTGTGGCGTTCCTGCCGCTCGCGGCCGTCAGTCAGCGCGCCGCTTGAGCCCCGAGTGGACGTGTGTAGCGTCGCTGACCAATCCCGTCAATCTCGAACGGGATCTCGTCATATGATGCGTCGGGATTGATCCCGAAAAATTACACGAGATCGGGATTGCATTCCCTATTACACATACATTGTGGAATACATTAAATGATTGAGTAACACGCTATAACTTCTGAAATATAATTTATAATAGACAGAGTACAAAGTCAAATTCAATTATAAAAAAATTCATTAAAAACCACAAGGATTTGAAACACAAGATCACAACGTCAATTTTACTGCCTGTTCCTTCGCGACCAAGCCAGGAAAGAAAGGCAAGAAAACAAAACTGGTAGTTTTTTTTAATGATCCTTTTAGAATACATAACAATACAGGTAATAAATTACGTCTAAATTGTAACATTTTGAACGAGTTGGAGCAATTTCAATTCCAAGCTTCTCTATCATCTTAATAATCCGATGTTTTATAGTAGGCTTTTTTATAAAGATTTTGTTGAATTGCGTCATAGTTTTTCTATTATACTTTCGTAGATGAAAGACTCAAAAGACGGTCATAAGGCTTTGGAAATTTAAGGGAAAGCCCTATATTGAGCATTGACAGTCCTATAGCTCATATAATGGTAATTATTCGTTGCTGCTATGGCTGACATATAGATAAATGTTTCAACGTTAAAGACCCCACTGACTAACAGTCCGTCGGCGGGTATCAGACTGTCGGTTAATTGTAATTCCACACATACGCAGTTCCCTTTAGGAACTTTAAGTTCGTTCTTTAGGTTTTGGACGGCCGGCCGAACTGTTAACCAAGTGGGGCCCTTATCGAACTTCTAAGTATCTATCTCATTAACAAGACTAAGTACGCTTGTTTCTCGATTCACTATTGGAACGAAGCTTTATCGGACGCCATCTATTGGCATCTTGTCTGTTTACCAATTAGCTTAATTAGATTACTTTGTATCGCTTTCTCAAATGAGTTTCTTTTGTTTTGAAGTTTATTAAGCTCTTCTTGCATCGCTCCTTTGTGTTTTTGAATGTTCTTATTATAGTTGAATTCAAGTTCAAACTTATCTTTTAATTCTCTTATATTACTTTTTAACCTATTGCTGGGCAGAGGTCTCCCCCATATCTTTCATCTTTCCATATCTCGCGCTCCATTGCTAGCCGGCCGTTGCAGCGTTTTAAAGTATCCCATGGTTATCAAATATCAATGTAGGTATAGGCAACGGGTCTTAGGTCTTAGGTGCATTATAGATGATAGAGATGATTGGAATTGAAATTGCTCCAACTCGGTCAAAAATGTTACAATTTAGATGTAATTTACTTTCTTTATTGTTATGTATTCTAAAAGGATTATTAATAAGAACAACTAGCCTTGTTTCTTGCCTGTCTTTCCTGGCTTAGTCGCGAAGGAACAGCAGGGCCGGATTATCCATAAGGCGGATTAGGCAACTGCCTAGGGACCCCGCACCGACTAGGGGCCCACGGGGGCCTAGTAGATGCGGGCCACGCACCAAGAAAAAAAAACATTTCATTCGTGACATTCCCATTATTTACATCCGGTAATGTTGTCATAAAAAAAAACAATTTTACTTACTGTAAAAAGCTGTACAATCAACTTTCCCGAATGTAATAATAGCATTGCAAATATATAGAAGTCTGATGATATATAACGCCACAGGTTAACGAAATTTTTCGAAATTAAAATGTATAAAAAACTGTCTTCGTTGAACAATATCACAGAACCGTTTAAATTCATTGTCGATAATGGCGATTGAAAATGATGTGTTGGAAAAAGGTCAACTTCCAAGATGTTATAAACGATTTGTATCTAAAAAAGTTAGAAGAGTTGCTATTTCTTATTGTACCTATTTCACAAAAATATTTTCTTACGTTATACAGTATATTTTATTGCATTTAACAAGATCAAATTTGAAATAACCGCGTCGCGACTTATTTCTCTTTCCTACTCCATCATGAGACCTGGAGACTTGTGTATAACTATTATCTATTCATTAAGGGGGCACCGGAGGGACAATCGCCCATACAACACGTACTACCAAGGTCATTTCTAATTGGAGCATATTTCTACCTTAATAATGTATTATTTTAATTTTAATTGTATTTATCTAGGTTTCCAACCATATATTAGATCAAAATACTTACCTAAAATGAAATAGAAGCGTAACGCATTCTGCATGTTTTTACGTCATAAAAGACCTGTTTTCAACCTAATTGTTTCGTATTAAAAACAACAACATCTTACGTATCCTAGTCGTAGGAATATAGATTATATCGTCTAGTTACAGAATAACAACATCATGAGAAAAATACAACAAGTTTTCAGTCATCATTTTTGGTATTACGGAACACGGTCAAAATCTAATCAAATTTAGAATCGTTCTATTGCTATCACTGTCGCTCTACGTGGCTAAACTTCGTCACTAAACAGAGACAGCGATATTCAGGCCGAAGTATTTGACGCGGCCGAATTGAAGTTGCGCTCAGGGTTCGCCGGCGCGTTAAGATCATTGCAATATGAAAGCAAAAAGCAGGAGTCGATCTGATCGTCTCGACTTTTGTAAAAGAAAAAATATATTTTAAAAAGTAAGAAAAGGCTAAAGGAAAGGGGCCCCAAGAATTGCATTGCCTAGGGGCCCCGATAGGGTTAATCCGGCCCTGAGGAACAGGCAGTGAATTAATGTTTCAAAGTAATTTTTGTGATTTTAATGAATACTCCCGTTACCTGTAATTTGAATGAAACTGTAGGTCAAGTAAGTTTGTTATTTATTTCGTGGCACTATTTTATTAGTCAAAGATTACAAATAATACTTTTTTTGTTTTAATCGGAGACTCGCGAGATCTCAGTTCGGGGCGAACCAATAGTATAATTTAGATTCAATTTGGTTTTAGTTCAGTTCTATGTTCATTAGTCTATACTATACTAATATTATCAAGAGGAAAGATTTGAATTTTGGTATTTTTGTGTATATGTTTGTAATGAATAAACTCAAAAACTACTGTGCCGATTTCAAAAGTTCTTTCACCATTGGAAAGCTACTTTCACCCTGAGTAACATAGGCTACTTTTTACCCCACTGCGCAGATGGAGGGTAATGTTTTTATTGAAAAACTACGCGTGCGAAACTGCGGTTTGGTCAGCTAGTTTATAATATACGGTAATGTAACTGTGAATCTAAGAACTAATAAACTATTGGTTCGCCTCGAACTGAGATCTCGCGAGTCTTCCATAAAAACAAAAAAAAAAATATTATTTATAATCTGTCTATTAAAAAAGTGCACTACCAAAACACTCGACCTTCAGTATCATTGAAATTATAAGTAACGCGAGTTCATGTAAATTGGTTACTCGTTTTAGGTATAGAAATTGCAGTTGTTCTGAATTTCTGACTTTTCCCTATATTTGTGTCACTAAAGCTACACGCATACTAAATTTCAGCACTGTGGGGGTCACAGGTGTACTTTTCCCTTTCATCAGACCTTTCATCAGACGTGCCATTTTATCAGATAGTCCCGTTTTGTTATTTTTTACCCATAATCAACAATCCCCCCCCACATTTTTAGCTCATTCAGTGACATCAGGGTTGTGCAATCACTACCTATATACTAAATCTCACGATGATCGGATCAACGCTTCGACAGTTGTCCTCGGACAAACAAACATACATGCATACAATGCCGATATGCCCAAGCCTAAGAGATCTAGCTTCGCTCGATCAATTAATAAATAAAATAACAATAATGGTTCTTAATAATCATGTCTAATAGTATTTTTATTTATAGTGTTATCCGAACACATGCGGAAAATTCCAAGATTTTTTAAAATGTGTTCATGTTTATGCATGTGTTCGGATAACACTATAAATAAAAATACTATTTGAAATAAGCAACGCGACATCTCCTGTCAATGTACTGAACTGCAACGTTCGGCATTGAGCAGGTACAAAGAACTATATAAGTTTTCCTGTAGATGGAGCTAACGGCGCTTTAGTCGTAATTCTGAATGATCTCACTAATTTCGACCTAGACGTGAATTGCATTGTAGCACAGATGGTAGTGCATCCTCGTATCAAGAGGAAGGTCGTTCAAGTCCCGTCTAGGCTTGAAATTTTTGAGATGATTTATAAAATAATAATAATAGTCATAATAGTAATTTATTGGTAATAATACTTTATAGGTCAACATCTTATTTTGTACGTAAGTAAATACAATTGTAAATAAAATTCAAATAAAATAGAATTAGTTCATTGATAAATAAAAACAACAATATATTAACACAAAATAAATAATCCTTCATTTATGAGCTATAAGCTCGTCGTAGTTTTATTCGTTTTTTGAAAATACTTCTCGGGCAACCCGCATCATGCTGAGTTAGTCCTTTTTGCTAATTATGTTTATGACAGTGGTTTAAATTTAAGTTATTATCCTTTTGTACCATTATCTTTTTTTTTTGTGTATTTACTCTGCTGTTCCAAATAAATTTTTATTCTATTGTATTGTTTAGTCCGAGAACGGTTACGCTGCAGGCTCCATTTTATTTGATGATAACAAGTCTCTTTAGTTTTACTCTTAGGTACCCTTCATAGTCACAGCACAGGCATTTGATAAAATAGTACGATAAGCAGTGTGTTTAGCCCGACAAGAATCCGCGCACTCCATAATGGAACATTGTTAGTTTTTACAGATAACTTACAATTAACTCACTCTTTACTTTCTTACAACTAATCTCCAAATCAACTTGTGCAAATCGGCGTTGTATGTATGTATTACTCGTGCGCGATAACTTGGGACCTGCTAGGAATGCGACTCCCCGACCGCTTCCCCTGCACTTCCCCGATGGCGCCCGTATTGTACCGTTCGCATCACTATTTTTTACTAGGGTTTTTAGTCTCGTACTGGCCTACGTCACGTAACGACGCGCTCTGGAATTCTTTTAGTTTCCGTTTGTGTTATTGTTTTGTTGTTTGGAAAAAAGAAGTCAACCATGTGGACAGGCTTCGACAAAAGTATTGGGACGATGACCTCTTACAAGAGACGAATGAATCGCAATTAATTGTAAATTTATCGGATACCTCTTCGTCAAGTGATTATAGTGAGACTGAGGACGAAGAACAAACTCTAGAAGGCATAAATCCACGAAGTAGTGACGAAGATGAGATAATGTAAATAATAGATAAAATAAATGTATAAACTTAAACATTGTATTTTTATTTTATTCAAATAGTGTAAAAAAGATTAGATAAAAAGCAGCGTCCTCCCTGAGTAACATAATAAATTAGGTTAAAAAAAAACAAAGACGAAGCCGCGGGCGGCTGCTTGTTATGTTCGCTTTTTTGCGGGCGGTACAAACACGCCAATATGACGTCACCGCGCTCAGGTCCCAACTTATCGCGCACGGGTAATATGTATGTTTGTTTGTCCGAGGATAACTTTCGAAGTGTTGATCCGATCATCGTGAAATTTGATACATAGATAGGTAGTGATGGCACAATTTTGGTGTAACGAAATAAGCTAAAAATGTTGGGGAGTTGTTGAGGTATTGGGGTTCAAAAGGGGTAAAAAAATATGAAAATAAGACTATTAGGTCAAGTGGGACCTCAAATGAAAGGTCTTCATTAGTAAATTTCAACCCTGTTTTTATTTTTAGTTTAATCCTTGTAGTTTTTTAGTTATTAAGACGATATACAAATTTAATTTCGGTGACGATTGGGCGGAGCATCCGGATATGCAAGAAAGTGTCAGTGCTATTTGCTTGCTTAGGTGAAGAACGAGACAAACATGTATCATAGCCGCGTCGCATTATCGCAGGAGTAAATGACGTGAGTGACAAAAGATAAATCTCGAATTGCATGAGAACCAACAAATGAAAAAAAAAATGCTTTTCCATTGATTTAGGTATCATAATTACCTACATAACTATGTAAAAAAATACTAGAAATCTTTTCTAGAGTCGGAGAATGAACGATATTAGTGTTTTAGAAGAGCCGATTTTGACAAATAATTGTATCGGGAAAAGTTTCACCAATTGCGTTTCTGACTTTCATTTATGGAGTTTAAATCCTCAAGTAAATATTGCTTAAATATGAAATCAGTACTAGTTTTAGTTATTGAATACGACAGTTACTTAGCGGCTCAATTTTTTTTACATATCAATAACAAAATTCATAGGGTACACCAGTGACTCCATAGTGCTGAAATTTGGTATCGTGTAGCTTTAGTGACGCAAATAGAGGCAATAGTCTGAAATCCAGAATAACTGCATTTTGTACCCCAAAAAAAAGAGTATCCAATTTACATGAACTCCGGTTACCTGTAATTTGAATGAAACTGTAGGTCAAGTTTGATTATTTATATCGTGGCACTATTTTGTTGTTTTTCTGAGAGTCTCGCGAGATCTCAGTTCGGGGCGAACCACTAGTAGGTAGTACGAACGTTGAGCGGGCACATAATTATTACTGTCACGAAAATGTATCGCGGCATGTAAAAATATGAGACGCGTCAAAACGGATCCATTAGATCTCCTCAAGTAGTCGCTAGGCCCACTGTATTGCGTCACGCGAGTGGCACACTGCCTTCGTTACCATCTACCAGGCTGTCGCAACTCCGACCTTGGTGTTTCAGGCATAGAGTGCATTTTAGAATGTCAGGTGTAGTGGTACAAGGCCGGACGGCCCTTGAATTGTATGCCTCCCTTTGTTATGCCGTTCTATATTATATGCTATAAGTATCATATAAGGTATGCATACCACCTACATGCTTAAAGATATCTGAGCGCTTTGTGCTTGCAAATCTAAAAAAAAGAGTAAAAATTAATTCATTTTGTAACTTACTTATATTATAATAAATAAATAAATATTTCTGGACATTTCACACAGCGCTATCTAGCCCCAAACTAAGCAGAGCTTGTACTATGGGAACCAGATAACTGATTGAATACTTATATACATTTTTTTTTTGTAAATATGTACATACATTTAATGTAGAGAGAAACAACTAGACCCGGAACAAATATCTGTAGATCATGCAAACATTTGTTCCGCGGCGGGAATCGAACCCGCTACCTCCTGCGTCTCAGCCGGCTATTCGCCCACTGTACCACGGAGATAGTCAATTATCTGTTTCTTCCGCAATAGTCGCCTCCACGGCGTGGGCCTGCCCTAAATCCCTCCATACATCCCTCTCGCTGTACTCACCATACCGGTCCACACCGTTGTGTAAAAAGTCTCCATCTCCTGTTTGGTCTACCCTGTCCCCTTTTTCCTTCCAGTGGGATCCACTCTGTCACCAGTTTTCATATTATACATTTTGATTTTGATTGACCAACACCAGGATAGAGGAGGCTGGATGAAATGGATTCCGGGCTGAAATGATAATGATGATCGATGCCAAGCCAATGTATTGCATAGAAAGAAACCCCTTTGAAGCCACATAAAACAGATATGAAGCCATTAAAGTCGAAGAGGCCACCTAAAAGCTAGGAAGGCTTCATTCACTGACTTAAAACTTCATAACTAGACAAGTTTGCAGGGATTCTTTATTATCCCGGTGAGGAAACCGTGCGACTTCTAATTCTAGGGTGGGGAATGAGATCTGCACTGATATCAGGCTCTCATTGTGTATGAATTATTCCCATTCTAACCTGACCCCAGCCATCCTAACTTCTTGAAGTAACGGAGTAGCACTTTGGGATGTTGGCAGCAGTATTCCAGGCATACCATTTGTCTCAAGAAACCGCTGGTTTAGAACGTCTAGTTTCCGAGATATGGCTGTTTGAAGTTTGACAGCTATCATCAGAAATGTAGATCTCATTCATATCTATACCATTTGTCTCAAGACACCGCTAGTTTAGAACGTCTAGTTTCCGCGATGCGGCTGTTTGAAGTTTGACAGCTGTCATCAGAAATGTAGATCTCATTCATACCTACCATTTATCTCAAGACACCACCGCTAGTCTAGAACGTCTAGTTTCCCAGATACGGCTGTTTGAAGTTTGACAGCCGTCATCAGAAATGTAGATCTCATTCATACCTACCATTTATCTCAAGACACCGCTAGTCTAGAACGTCTTGTTTCCCAGATACGGCTGTTTGAAGTTTGACAGCCGTCATCAGAAATGTAGATCTCATTCATACCTACCATTTATCTCAAGACACCGCTAGTCTAGAACGTCTTGTTTCCCAGATACGGCTGTTTGAAGTTTGACAGCCGTCATTAGATATGCAGATCTCATTCATACCTACCATTTGTTTCGAGACACCGCTAGTTTAGAACGTCTAGTTTCCGAGATACGTGTGTTATCTCTAGGGAGCTAGACGTTTAGGTCTAGGTAGGTATGGAACCCTCGGTGCTCTTATCCGGTTTTATTCACGTCGACCACACGTGCGTGGCCGCGGGTGGAGCTTGTAATTCGTATACGGTCAATCAGCGGTATCGCGGTATACCTGACTCCCGTTCTTATTTCTATATGATGTCTGCCAGACACCTATTGTCCAGCAAACACACATACTTTATCGTTTAATATCAGTACATAATAGATAGATACATTGTGTTGCGTGCGACATTCCTTGTGATCCGGCCGGCGGAGCGTGAACACAGAATATTTAATAGTGTGTACGGTACTAACTACTGGCGGGCTCTGTGGCTGCGACGTGATAATCGAAAGCGCATCCGAACTGCGAAGGTAAATCCAAATGCATAGTGTTTAACTCGCCGGCGAACCCCGAGCGCAACTTCAATTCTGCCGCCTCACAGTGAATCGTCTAGAACATGGTAGCTGGACAAAATTATTTTATGGGTTCACATGATCGCTACAGCCATAATAACATATACTGAATCATTTTTTTTGCGTTATGTGGTAAAATAAAAAAACTTAGTACGAAATAAAAATTTATTGAAAATAGAAGTCTAGAAGAATACATATTAACGAAATAATTTAAATTATATATCTACACAATTTAAAAAACTTAACTTAAATTACTTAACATAACATAACATATCATCACGCCTTATTCCCCGAAGGGGTGGCAGAGGTGTATTACTACACCCACTTTAAATTACTTAACTATAATAATATCTACTATTATAATAAATTACAAATAGAAATCGTCAGATGATTCATCATCGCTGTCACAGTTAGACGAATCAGGTACCACATAATCGTTCTCCTCACATAAAGTAACTTCACGTGGTACTTGATGTGTAGTAGGTATGGAAGGCGGAACTATCAAGCTTAGCACTTCTGCGGGCAATTTTTCAGGTCTTTTCTTAGGAATTTCCCTAAGCGAGTTGATTACAGGATCAGATGTTATCAGCAGCATATATAATAAATCTGTATTCGTGGCAATACGTGACTGTTTTCTGCTATGATGCTCTCGGAATCTACGACAGTCTTTGTTACGGGCTTCTTGAGCCTCCTCCGATAGCTGTCCGATTGGAACAATACAGCTTTGGATGACTTCTGTACTGTGTAATAAGATTTTATGCACAGTAACAGGCATATTATACCACGGATACAGACTAACGTAAAGAGATCGAGTCTCAGAGCAAACTTTTTCAAATTCTATGCAATTAATATCATACCCAGAAGATAATGTTCGAAGTAATATACACATTTTTTTAATTAAATTAACATCCAATCCTGTAATCTCACCGCTTAGTTCCGGATTCATAAAAAACCTACGTGCAGTGTTACCATCATTTGTGTTACCATAACCCGGTTTTGGTTTGTCTACAATAAGCCCCATCTGAGTTTTAAAATCTAACTTAATTTTCTCTGAACGTAACTTTACACTAATTTTATCGTCAGCGCCCCTAGCTTGCCACTTTTTTATATCCAAACGATAACTAATATGTAGTAAACACTCAAAACAACGTATCCATGCATGTAAAGTAGACAAACCAAAACCGTAATGTTCTTTATTAACGACTACGTCTTTTAAATCACCATTCATCATTGTCGGGGTAGCACCACATATATAACATTTTTGAGGGGAGCGTGTGTCAGTCAAAGCGTTACATACTTTTCCGTCTGTCATAGTCAGTAAGAGGTCATGTTTTATAGTAATTTCATATTCTTCAACATTACAAATAGTTGGAAGAAGCTGAGATATTTCTTCCAAGACTTTGTTGGTTTCGGCTTTGGTGAATTCATTAGTTTCCTTTGAAAAAATAAATTTGATTGGTCGGCAATAGAGAGTTGACCAAGGCCGTGGATTTTGCCATATAATATGTTGGCCGTCACATAATTTCAAAGGAACTAATGAAAACATGAACAGGAATTCATCAGTAGCATTAGCATCTTCGAACCTTTGCTTATAGGTACTGTGGCCTGAACTGCCGTCACAGCCCCATTTGCTAATTAATGTAAGGGATGAATTAGAAGACACAACATTTCTTATAACATCACTTTGCGCTTCAATTAAACGATCAGCAGTTTTGTTTAAAATGCCTTGTAGATTAATTTCAGCGCGCGTTTCCGTCACAGAAATATACTCATCTAAAGGATAACACATTTTTTTAGACTTAACTACACTATGATAAGATGGAAATATCTGATGTCCCGCCTTCAATGACACCTTACGCGTCTGTTTGTAACTATGGCTGGTACACTTAGCATCAACATAATGAGCTAAAGCTTCATCACTGCTCAATTGACGACCACCACACGCAACATTGGTTGTTTTAGCTTTTGGAGAGTTGTCAGATATTTTATGAATTGAACTAGCTACATTTCTTCGACCAGATACTCGATTGGCTACTTCAGCGGCTATGGTTAACTCACTAGCACTTCGCGATTGCACTAAATCTTCAACCCTCCGTTTTTTGGTTTTGAATGACGATTCGTCAAATTCTTTTCTGGGTCTGCCTGTAGTCCGACTTGGTCCAGATGACGAAGACGCAGACGGGCGATGTACTTGAACTTCAAATTGTATTTCATTACCCTCTAACCAATCCTTATTGTTATTCAAAAACCTATTGAGGGTATTTTTCGATGCGGACCACTTTTCAGCAAATTTTGAAGAAATACTTGAAATTTTCGTACAAATATTCTTCTTTGAATCAAGAGTGACATCTGAACAGTTGATTTTGTTCAATACAAACTCTGTGAGCTTTGAATTACGGTCCTCTTTCTTGTGTTTACGCCATTCTTCAAAGAAATCGATTTTTGAAATCGAAATCACAACTTCTGAAAAAAATAATTAAAAAAAATGGGGTGAGTTGGGGTGGCAAAACTATATATCATTTTAAAGTTAAATATTGTGGCTATTACATACGTAAATAACGGCCTGGATATATTTGGATAAAAAAAGTTACACTCGATGAAAGTTACTAAATAGAAAAATTTACACGATATAAATGTCCATTTCTATAAAGCCTATAAACATCAACGTCAACAAGTTAAATGATCCCAATTTATGAAGAAATTTAAAGTACATACCTTCAAGTAGAAAATCCATAACACTCACAATAATATAAATAGCACAAGTGGTCATAAGATGTTGTCGTAAGAACTGCAAACTATCAACTGATTTATTTGCATAAAAGCATTTTCCTTATTACCTCACTTTCCAGTACTATGGCGGTGTGCTACAAAGGGTAAGGCACGTGTTATACCTGGAATTCTGAGTTTTGAGGTGTGGTTAATGAGACAGGATTATGATTTAATCGATTCTAGGAATCGACTTTTGTCCAGCTGGCTAGTTCTAGGTAATTCACTGTGCGCCTCAAAAACATCGGCCTGAATATCGCTATCCCTGTTTAATGACGAAGTTATAGCCACGCAGAGCGACAGTGTTAGCAAATGAACAATTCTAATTTTGATTATATTTTGACCGTGTTCCGTAATACCAAAAATTATGGCTGAAAACTTGTTGTATTTTTCTCATTGTGTTGTTATTCTGTAACTAGACGATAACAACATAAATTAATGTTCCCATGACTAGGATACGTAAGATGTTGTTGTTTTTAATACGAAACAATTAGGTTGAAAACAGGTCTTTTATGACGTAAAAACATGCAGAATGCGATACGCTTCTATTTCATTTTAGGTAAGTATTTTGATCTAATATATGGTTGGGAACCTAGATAAATACTATTCAAATTAAAATAATACCTTATTAAGGTAGAAATATGCTCCAATTAGAAATGATTTTGGTAGTACGTATTGTATGGGCGATTACCTTCCTGGTTAGTTAGTAGTGGAAAGCGCAGCGTAGGACGACATATATCCCGGAGCGGGAAACGAACCCGCAACCTCCTGCGTCTCAGCCGGTTAGTCAAACACTCCGCCACGGAGGTCGTTTCGCGATAAAAACAAGTAGCTGGTTCCAGTCCAGCCACCCTAAGCGATTAAACGAGTCGCCATCATCGGCCTTAGCAGTGAAAGCCGCGGTAGAAACCGCGACTCGCGAATTCCGACCATATAGTTCATTTATGTTATGTATCTACTGAGTTTGGGACTTTCTGAAGTGGCCCACTTAATGTGCCCCCCACACACGTCAGCGACTTCTCTGCGCAAGTCTTGCACAAACCTTGTAATAAGATGAAGTTCTTCTCGCAGATGCTTGAGCAAGCCATGCACAAAGATATCGTTACGTGTGTGTCCTCCTTAGCTGGCGGAAATTGTAGCATTTGTGTCATCAGCACTCATTTTAACCCTGGTATGTTAGATTTCATTATAATAACGAATGATCGTATACTATCATTCGTAAAAGTGAATGTTATGTTCATGAATAAGTACTAGTGGTTCGCCCCGAACTGAGATCTCGCGAGTCGCCCACAAATAAAAATATTATTCATAATATTTGACTACAAAATATAGTGCCACGAAAGGCATAACCATTCAAGTTACAGGTAACGGGAGTTCATGATAATGAGATTTTCTTTTTAGAGGTACAAATTGCAGTTATTCTTGATTTCAGACTTGCCTATATTTGTGTCACTAAAGCTACACGCATACCAAATTTCAGCACTGTGGGGTCACTGGTGTACCCTGTGAATTTTGTTAAATTTCAGTTTTTATTATGGCTGATACTCGTAACTCAAAAACTACAAGGACTTTACTAAAAATAAAACGCGGCCGAAATGTACTAATGAAGACCTTTCATGTGACGTCCCTCTTGACCTAATGGTTTCATTTTTTTACCCCTCTTGAACCCCGATATCTCAACAACCCTCCAACATTTTTAGCTCATTTAGTCACACCAGGATTGTGCCATTACTACCTACCTATATATCAAATTGTATGATGATCGGATCAATGCTTCGAGTGACATTTGGTGTACAGATTATGGACCGGGATTGGGATATAGGCTACGTTTTTCCCCCGACTCCGCCAGGAAATAATGTTTTTATCGACAAAACCACGCGTGCCAAGCCGCGGGCGGGTCAGTTAGTGACGCTATATGCCCCACGCTGCGCCTTTCAGTGCGTGGACTCCACTCGAAAATCTTTCTGCCCGAACGGCCGCCAGTTTTTCGAGCTTATACAAACAATGTTATTGACTTCCAGCACGGATGTACGCATACATACCGCGCGCGATGTCAATGTAACGCGTCGCCCGTCGCCTGAGTTGGTCCGAGTACCTACTCGCCAGTCGCCAGGCGGGCTATTTCTGTCGCCGATTCGCGTTCCGGTTTGAAGGGCGTACCCGCTAGTGAAATTATAACTTTCCTTATATGCAACTAGTTTTAAATATAAGTATAGCAAAAATAAATAATGCTGGTCATTTCGCAAAGCGCTATCTAGCCCCAAACTAAGCAGTGTCAAGGGAACCAAATATGTAACTCAGGCAATACGTGGGGAATACTAATGTATTCCCTCAGTTACAAACACACATCCGGAATCGTATTAACTGATTTTAGAGGTGAAGAAGAAGAAGTGGGTTTAATACCGATAACTTGAATATTTATCCAGTTATCGATACATTTTTAAAAAACAATTTTTAACGTAAATTGGCGGTGCCTTTGCGACGTGATGAATGAATATATTTACCTATTTTATACAGGCTGTTTCATTCGTATTTTAGTACTTCATATTAAGGTTGTTTGAAAATTAAAAATTTTCTATGGTAATGAATTTGAAAAAACCTATTTTTCAACAATACTAGCCATTAGTCCAACGCGTGTTTTCATTTAATGTCGTACATAACAGAACACGTAGTATGATATAACTTTTGACAAACAAAAGTCTGCCACAGCGGAACATCTGCCGGACTCCGGCTCAAAGCACTGGATCGAGCTACGCAACCCACAAGTACCTACTCTCAACTGAGCGACATTAGGTACATGCCAAGACTTGTTCAAGAGGCAATTGAGATTACCAAACACAAGAACTTCAATCGTGAAGATTGGTTTCACAACTATCTGGAGCCTGGAATCCTGTGGTGAGAACGTGTAAGAACCGAAGAGGTGCCAATTACGCGTCCTGATACCGTGAGTGTTGTGTGTCGAGTTATGATCGAGAATGAAACCGGTGGCAGTAATAGTGTTACGAGCTGAGGGTTAGGGATAAATAATTAAAATTAATCTAACCAAAATAACACTTTTATTCAACACTAAAATGATAAATACACGAACTTCGTCACAAGTAAATCACAACACACTAAATCACACTAAATTACACAAAAAGTCACCGATATGTTCGCACGTATCGCCAAATCAAGACTGCCTCTGCGGACGTTTCTACGCACTATGTATACCGCGCATTATTTCCAGAACCTTCTCGACGTTTGTACTAGTTACTAGAAAAGTGTAGGTATTTCGGCCAACTACTATTTCTTAATCTGTGCAACTGTAGGTAAAAACGTGGTATGTAGGTATATTCCACATCGAGTATTACCTATTCTGTGACACAGTAGGGTATAACTTCGAGAAGCCGACTAATTACTTTACTATTACTTATTCTGTAACAGCCTCGGCGTAACAATAGTATTAGTGAATTCATTCCTAGCAAGAGACTAAGAGGGTAGATCGTTATATCTGCCAATAACCATTCATCGCAAAGACCGTGATCATGGCGCATGCAACTGCGTCGAAATATTGGGATACTCAGAAACTCACATCATCATCATCATCCAGAGCCCATAAGTACCCACTGCTGGGTGTAGGCCTCCCTTTGTAAACGCCACCCTTCCCGGTCCTGTGCTGCGCGCATCCAGGAGTTGCCCGCGACTTTCTTTATGTCGTCGACCCACCGCGCCGACGGACCTCCTGGACTTCTTAGGTCTATTCTTGGCCACCATTCGGTCACAGATGTACTCCACCTGCCATCACTCCGTCTAGCCAAGTGTCCTGCCCGGTTCCACTTGAGTTCCACCACCTTTGTTCCGACGTCTTGGACTTTCGTCTGGCGTCATATTTCGGTATTAGGAACTCGATCCAGCAGGTTGATGGCAAGCATGGCGCGCTCCATGGCTCTCTGTGTGACTCGTACTCTGTACACAGTTAAAAACTCACAAATCATGGTAAATATCCATGATTTGGATATTTCTAATAGTTTTTAGTACAAATACGTTGTATGATGCTGCATGATGGTGATGCGACAGCGATATAAGATCACTAACAGATATTCCGTTCCTCTCGCGCTGAGAGATTAAAGGAGCTAAGCATGTTGGATAATGTTTATATTCTTACAAAGAGAAGCACCTTATCTTCGCGGAACTAATTACAGTGTCGCAACTCGTAACTCACCACAGATTAGCTCGTTGCGCCGCCGAGACAAAGGCGTGATGACGTCACGGTTACGTCACCTTACGAACGAGTTTGGGGCATGCCCTCTATGTACCCTGTACAGAAGGTTGGTAGGTTATCAAAGGTCCTTAGGGCAAGGTTTTCTGTTAATTCAAGTAGAAATACGTTAGCTAAGAAGGAACCAGTCGAATAAAGAAGAAAGGCTTACTTTATCGCTTACTATTCCTCGCAATACCGATCATAATCTATCTCAAATTCAAATTATTTATATTCATTAAAATCACAAGGATCACTTTGAAACGTCCATTTTACTGTCTGTTCCTTCGCGACCAAGCCAGGAAAGAAAGGCAAGAAACACGGCTGGTTACTCTTTTAAATTATGTTTTTAGAATACATAACAATTAAGAAAATAAATTACGTGTAAATTGTAACATTTATCTAAGCGTATACCGAGTTTAATCAAAGTCGGTCCAGCTATTTAGCCGTGAAAAGTAGCAAGCAAACTGACAGAGAGACAGCCAGACAGAGTCACATTCGAATTAATGCCAAGTCCGACCTGTTGGATTTCCAAGAGCTTAAAGTTGCTTAAAAAGTAGGACTCGCGCACGAAGGGTTCCGTACCGTATTTATAAAAAAGACAAAAAAATCACGTTTGTTTTATGGGATTTTAATTTAATTTAATTATTTATTTTTAAAGTGGATATTTAACTAAATTTTCTGTGAATATTTCTTGTGTCTACTTGTTGCCGTTATCAATATCAAGCAAAAATTAGCAAAAAAAATCACGTTTGTATGTGAGCCCCCCCGAAATATTTATTTTATACTGGTTTTAGTATTTGTTGTTATAGCGGGAACAAAAAATCATCATCTGTGAAAATGTCAACTGTCTAACTATCACGGTTCATGAGCTACAGTCGGGTGGGTGACAGACAGCGGAGTAATAGTAATAGGGCGGGACACTTTGACCCTTCGGGTATGGAACCCTAAAATATGTCACATAGTTAATTTAATTTATAAGGTTTTATAATAGACATAGACAATCATTTATTACTTACTGCATTGGCATTACATCTATAGTTAATATTATAAAGAGGAAAGATTTGTATTTTTGTGTGTATGTTTGTAATGAATAAACTCAAAAACTATGCCGATTTATAAAATACATTCACCATTGGAAAGCTACATTCACCCTGAGTAACATATGCTACTTTTTACCCAACTGCGCAAAGGAGGGTAATGTTTTTATTACGCGAAATACTACGCGTGCGAAGTTGCGGATTGGTCAGCTAGTTATAAATATTTTCATTTAATTTTTTCAATTTATAATATTAGCAGCGACGGATGAAAGAATGTGGACGAGGACGGATGTGTCGAGTAACTAGAATGGATAAGATAAGGAATTAGTATATTAGAGGAAGTTAGAAAGTAGCGCCAGTGATACAAAAGTGAGGAGTAAGAGGCTAGCGTGGTAAGGACATGTCATGCGGAGGGAAGAAAACCATGTGACTAAAAGAGTGTTAGATATGAGTGTGGATGGATATAGAAGTAGAGGAAGGCTGAAGAAGAGATGGATGTACTGTGTGAAGAATGATATGGGTAGGAAGGAAGTGACAACAGAGATGACGGCTGATAGAGGGAATAGAGCAGGAAGCGTGCGTTGCCCCTTCCAGCTTCTTTTTGCAAATTGCATTGTGACTATAAAGTATCCAGTGTGGGGAAAGGTGCATCTCTTTATGCGCAGTTGTAAGCTGACGGTACATTTGTTCTGTATTTGCTGTTGGTACACAATGGGTGTTGTGTTGTTTCAGCGATTTTGAGGTCACTAACTCGGCTACAGAGTTTAATCCAAGTTGCAATGTTTAATTATGGATTTCCGTTCTCCACACACTGTTCCTAGATATTAATCATACACAAAGAGCAATATAATAAAGAAATAGTACATTGGTACACCCGAGTATAACATATAAGGTCGCTTTCATACCTAAAACTTTGTTCATCACAGTCTGACTTCACCCATTGCTAGGTATAGGCACAAGTTTGGGCCATGCGCTAGTATCACTGACGGCTCGCGAGCTTCACGATGTCGTCTATCCATCTCGCTGCCGGACGTCCCTTCTATACCCGCTCCTCGACTACCATTCAGTCGCTGCCCTGCTCCATCTGTCATCACCACGTCTAGCCAAGTGTCTTGCCCAAGATCATTTGAGTTCCATAACTCGATTGCCAACGTCATTAACCTTTTGTTCGTCTACGGATCTCGACGTTTGGAACTCGATCTAACAGTCTGATGCCGAGCATGGTGCGCTCCATGGCTCTCTGTGCAACTCTTAACTTACACAGCCTCCTGCGTGAGTGACCATGTCTAGGCAACGTAGCTTGTTGCGTTACAACTCTCTCCCGTATAAGGAGAGAGCTGTAAGCTGAGTTAATTTAAGTCCTATCTAACGGTTTGAAAGAAACGGGGATTTTACAGTAACTAATGGTTTAATATAATGATAAATAATGGCTATATATATGTTACGTATAAAAAAACACCTAATATCCACTAGGGTGCGCACACTCGATGAATTCCGGGAGTCTTCAGGCCCGTAATGGGAAGGTCAGGCTCCCAGGCTGAAGCCGGTAGGGCTTCGCCGTCCAGAACAAAAAAAAACGGGCTGCGCTGACTGTTTTATATAATTTCCAAGATTACTCTTTTAAGCGGTCTCTAGACGGTCATGCGGCATGACATGCGTTACGTGCTGTCATTCATGCATGGCCGATTAATTGTATTGATTGATGTGAATGACATGCAAACTACGCGCTGGTAGCTGATTGATATTCCTTTTTATTTTCTATCCTGCAAGTTATGATTCACATGCACGCATGATCGTTTAGGTCAGGGCATGTTATTCAACAGCACGTAACGCATGTCATGCCGCATGACCTGCCGCATGACCGTCTAGGGACCGCTTTAGATGTTTCTGTCGCTTCCAAGGGCAGACTGTCCTTTTTTTGAAGGATGCTCCCAACGTCGTTCGGACCAGTTCCAAGATTAAAGATTTCAAATGAATAGTTAGCGGCCAGTACAACCATACATCAAATTCAGAGGTCCTATGTAGATTCCAAGTAAAAACCTTACGGTTTTACCAAGAATTAAAAATAAAGAAATATAAGGTATGGCTGTATTCCGAATCGCGCTGAAATCGATATCATCGCGCTAACAAGCGTTCCGAGTCCCCGTGAGCGCGACAACGATGTCCCGTGAATCGTCATAGATGACGTCATTACATCCGCCATTTTGCGCTAACAACGTCCATGCTCCAAACCGATATCACCGTGAGCCTCCCTGTCAAAAGTGACGTGACAGCTGGTTGGTTGGTTGCTTGTAATAGTGTTCTGTTGTTGGTTGGTTTTAATGTTGATATGTAAATAAAGGAACACTGACTTGCAGCGCGTTCATGAGCGTTCCGAATCTTGACGGCACTCAACTGTCATCAGCGCGATTACTGAAACGGTACGCAAAATAACAACGTGAACGCAAGCAGCGATTATGTCGCGATACGGAATGCAGGGATCGTCTAAAATGTAATGTCAGTAGGTACCCATGTCAGGTCTGTTTATATTTGTGTTTCTAGGCCTAAAAAGTTAAAATAAACATAGCATCATTTATACTCTTGTGACGAGAAAATTCTGCTCCTTCCACCCATATAAAAATGTAATAATGGGTATTTGAAGGGTTTTAGAATGAATTTAGAGTTTTCTGACCAAAATAATGATGAAGATGTTAAGGGGACACCGGAGGGACAATCGCCCATACAACACGTACTACCAAGATCATTTCTAATTGGAGCATATTTCTACCTTAATAAGGTATTATTTTAATTTGAATAGTATTTATCTAGGTTCCCAACCATATATTAGATCAAAATACTTACCTAAAATGGAATAGAAGCGTATCGCATTCTGCATGTTTTTACGTCATAAAAGACCTGGTTTCAAACTAATTGTTTCGTATTAAAAACAACAACATCATACGTATCCTAGTCATGGGAACATAGATTATATCGTCTAGTTACAGAATAACAACACAATGAGAAAAATACAACAAGTTTTCAGTCATCATTTTTGGTACTACGGAACACGGTCAAAATCTAATCAAATTTAGAATCGTTCTATTGCTATCACTGTCGCTCTGCGTGGCCAGACTTCGTCACTAAACAGGGACAGCGATATTCAGGCTGAAGTTTTTGACGCGGCCGAATTGAAGTTGCGCTCAGGGTTCGCCGGCGCGTTAAAGTATGGCAAAAGGAAACACAGAATCTATCTCCCCGTGTAAGTATTTACAATTGATAACGTGAATATCACGAACAAAATCTAGATAAAAAGTGAGTGATATTACTAGTAAACATTGTTGGTAAAAAAAATTCGTTCTTTGTTTCCATTACTGTTTTCTTATCAAACGGACTAGCTTTCATTTTCAAATTAAAAAAAAATAATGCTGGACATTACTCACTGCCCCAAATTTAAGAAAAGATTGTACTATGGGAACCAGTTAATTGATAGAATACTTATATACTTTTTTTGTAAATACATATATCATCACACTAATATTATAAATGCGAAAGATTGGATGTTTGTTTGTTACTCAATCACGTCGTAACGGCTAAACCGATTTCGATTAAATTTGGTATATTGACAGATTATGACCTAAATTGAAACAGGCTACTTTTTATTGACACACCACGCGTTCGAAGTCGTGGGCGGAAGCTAGTACTTTTAATATAATATAAACCCGGAACAAATATCTGTAGATTATGCAAATATGTTCCGCGGCGAGAAAGAACCCGCAACCTCCTGCGTCTCAGCCGGCTATTCACCCGCTGCGTCACGGAGGTCAAAATTAAATTAAATCCATAGATTAATAGTAATATTGTTAATTTGCTTGTTAGTATTGTTGTTTTAGCTTATCATGAATACAATGAGCCTCATTCTATTTGCAAATTTCCTGCTCTGTAAATTGCATTTACGGAGCTGTTATCGCGTAAACAATGACCATTTTTCTGAGCATGAGCGATGCACAATACCTTTTCTATGACTAAAGTTATCTACACTCATATTTGAACGTCTCCACGCCTTTCGGATAAGAACGGGAAAGACTAGTTCTTGTTCTGTGGTGATTTAGTGCATTCTACGACGCGTTGGTTAGGGCTCATGGCTAGTATTGTAATAAAATAGGTTTTTTGAAATTCATTACCATAGAAAATATTAAATTTTGAAACAACCTTAATTTCAAGTCCTAAAATATCAATGCAACAGTCTGTATAAAAAAAGCAATGTATTACTCGTGCGCGATAACTTGGGACCTGCTAGGAATGCGACTCCCCGACCGCTTCCCCTGCACTTCCCCGATGGCGCCCGTATTGTACCGTTCGCATCACTATTTTTTACTAGGGTTTTTAGTCTCGTACTGGCCTACGTCACGTAACGACGCGCTCTGGAATTCTTTTAGTTTCCGTTTGTGTTATTGTTTTGTTGTTGTAGTTTTTGTTGTTATAGTTCTTGTTAAGTGTTTTTGTTATCATTATGAAGGGTAAACCTTTGCATAGCGGAGAAAGAAACCTCGTGCTAAAAGTGTTAAGAGTTTTTTGAAAACGAAAAACGGAACAAACAGTTTTGTTTACCTATCCACTAAGTAGTGACGAGTAAAAAAAAAAAAAAGTAAAAAATATTTATTACCAAAAAAGAAAACAATATTTAGTTAGTTTACATAATTGAGTGGTAGTAGACAAGCCAAGTAAAATAACGTTACTAAATACAATGGAAGTTCAATGAGACCCAAACTAAGCGAAAAGCTTGTATCTTGGGTGTCATGAGAGCACTTACAAAATGGATTATACAATAGCTAACAGGGATGTGTTGCTTGTGATTGCATCTTTATCTTCAGCTAAAAACTAATCTAGTACATGTAAATAATAGGTGTGAGATATTTTTACCGATAATCAAATAGATCAGACAGAGTGGAAATTATGCTTGGAAGAGTGAGAGGGAGAGGAATCTACGTGTAATGTGAAAACATATGTGTGTGTGTGTGTGTGTGTGTGCGCGCGCGCGCGCGTGCATGTGTTTGTGTGTATGTGCGTGCGTGTCTGTGTGTGCGCGTGCGGGTGTGTGTGTATTATTATATCGTTTTTATAGTGTAAGAGTTTTATATAAGATTTTCTGTGTCATCGTATGATAAGGTCAACAGCCAGTTTTTAGTAATCCTTTTGAATGTGAATAGGTTAGTACCTTTTAGATTATTGATATTTCTACACAAGATGTTGTATGTGTGTGGCAGAGAAAAAGCAGGGCTACGTCTTGCCATTAGTGATTTGGTCTGAGGTATAGGAAGCCTATAAACCCGCCGGTTTGCTATGATGACGTAATCTGGTCGTGACTTGACACTTCGATGAGTTTTAATTCCAGCAATATGGACAAAGAGCTGTCGTACGCGAAGAACCTTAAATTCGTGATACAGCGTGTCAGTAGGAAAGCGAAAGGGTTTGTTCAGAGAAACCTTAATAAGAGCACGTTGCGCTCTCTCCAGCTTCATAAAGTGGGTCTTTCCTGCACTTCCCCAGACTGACACGCAGTACTGAAGTATCGATTGGCTTAATGAAATGTACACCATTTTTAAAATGTCGACGGAGCTACAATCGCGTAACCTTTTCATGATATATATTAATTTCCTGACGCGGCCAGATAGTGTTAAAACATGGTCTTTGTAAGACAGGTGATCGTCGAGAGTTATACCTAGATATTTTAAAGAGCGAGTACGCTCTATGGAGTTGCAATCACATAAGCTCTGAGAATAAGTGGCATTGTTTATGGTGCATGAATGTAGTTTAAGCGTCAGTGAAGCCGACGGTCTTCCAACTGCGGTCTTTGAAAAAGCAAGATGTTTCGTTTTGTTTACGTTTAATGTAAGTAGGTTCCAGTTAAGTGCTTTACCTACAGCAGTCAAACCTTCCTCCGCGAGAGCGTAGGTTCTGTCCCACTTATCATCGTGGAATAAGATCACAGTGTCGTCTGCGTAAGCTATGAATTCAGCATTATTCAGTGGAAGTTGCAAAATATCATTAATGTATAAAGTGAAAAGTGTTGGCCCTAAGACACTGCCTTGAGGTACGCCGAAATTTATGGGGAGTTGTGCGCTTTTATCATTACCAACTTTAACATACTGGCTACGGTTTGTTAGGTAGCTCCTAAACCAATCGTGAGCAACGCCTCTAATACCAGCTGATTCAAGTTTCTTCAAGAGCAAACCGACGGAAACCGTGTCAAATGCCTTTGCCAAGTCAAGGAACACACCCAGGCAACACTTTCTGCTTTCAACGAGGGTGGATACTTGATCGGCAAGAAGAGTGACCGCGTCTTCAGTCGATTTGCCCTTTCTGAAACCAAATTGCCTGTCGGATATTACGTTATGCATTTCAAAAAATTGCACAAGGCGGGTGTTTACGACTTTTTCTAATATTTTAGACAGAATGCTTAGTAAGGCAATAGGTCTGTAGTTGTCTGGTAGGCATTTAGCTCCACATTTGAAAATAGGCGAGACGGCTGCCATTTTCCAGTAGTCCGGAAAAAGTCCAGTGTTCAAGCTGAGATTGAAAAGGTAAACTAGAGGGGCAGCAATGGACGAGAAAGATTTCCTTAGAAGAGGTACTGTAAAGTTGTCCAGACCTGGGGAGCTTTCTGGTTTTAAGTTAAAAAGTATGTTGAATATTTCACTGGTGTCTGTAGGGCAGAGAAATAGAGATTCTGTAATGGATCTACGAGATTTGTAAGATTGTATCAAGGATTCTTCGGTTGCTTGTAACTTCCCTAAAATATTATCGGACAGTTTTGTACCGACGGAGACGAAGTGCTGATTACAATGATTAAGCGATACGAAGATGAGATAATGTAAATAATAGATAAAATAAATGTATAAACTTAAACATTGTATTATTTTATTCAAATAGTGTAAAAAATATTAGATAAAAAGCAGCGTCCTCCCTGAGTAACATAATAAATTAGGTTAAAAAAAACAAAGACGAAGCCGCGGGCGGCTGCTTGTTATGTTCGCTTTTTTGCGGGCGGTACAAACACGCCAATATGACGTCACCGCGCTCAGGTCCCAACTTATCGCGCACGGGTAATAGACGACACTCGCTGTTTATGTATTTTGTTTTGTTGCATCTCGATACATGTTGCGCCATCTGTTGGCGACTTTACGTTTAACATATATTAAGCTGTTCATCTTCTCATCTGCATGAGTATTGAGTTGTATCTACTATAAAATTCTTTCATCATTATAATGCTACATTATCCCTGAGTAATATAGGCTATATTTATTACTAGAAAAAATTAGGGATCCCTACTAAAACTTCAATAATGTCACCCAAAGTGTAAAAAAAATTCGCCATAAAATGACTTTCATCGCATGCGCTGCGGAAACCATTGATGATAGAACAAAAAATGTTCTACAATATTAAAGAACATATTGTCCACCATTTGTCCAACTATTGTAGTTATGCAACGATAAATTCTTTTTTATATTTTAAAAGTTGATAGAAATGCCGACCAAAATCAGACCAAGTTATACATACCTTTGTGTTAGCGATGCTCATGCCTACCTAACTATCTTTATTTATAGATGTTTGTACTGTACCATAGTATTTTCACGGTAGATCCTACTATCCTACTAATATTATAAACGCGAAAGTTTGTATGTATGGATGTTTGTTACTCTTTCACGCCGGAACAGCAGAACCGATTGCGATGAAATTTTGGTATGTACGTAGATCATAACCTGGATTAACACATAGGCTACTTTTTATTGGCAAAACACGCGTGCGAAGCCGCGGATTGGTCAGCTAGTATAAAATAAATGTGTGAGGGTAGGAGAATCAGTCAAGAAAAAGTAGCACGCGAGGCAGCGTATGCGCGCCTCATTAAATGTTTATATAATCACCCGCGACCACATCAGTTACACTTTGTATTACGTTTATCCCAAAATCTTTATAAAATAAACGTCCACCCGTGCGAAGCCGGGACGGGCCGCTAGTCTACATATTTTTTACATAAAAATATTATGCAATGTAATGAAATTCTGAATAAACGAATACTGGAGTTTATAAGAAGAAAAGATCTAATGGAGTCTGCTACAGCAGCAAAATAACATGATCTAAACATACCTTGTCTTTGTTTCAGCGATGGTAGTAGCGCCGGTAGCCCTAAGGAGGCGTGCGTGGCGCAGTCGCCTCCACCCGCACCAGCGCTAGTCCCCCCTCCCGTGAAACGTGACGTGCGTGACATGAGAGATATGAGAGATATGCGTCCTCATCACCACCATGACCAGCGCCGGATAAGTATAGGTAAGCACTTTTCTATTATTCTGTTTGCAGATATGAGAGATAATGTGGGACATGAGAGATATGCGTCCCCATCACTACCACCATGACCAGCGACGAATAAGTATAGGTAAGCACTTTACTGTTATACTGAGAGGTATGAGAGATATACGTCCCCATCACCACCATGACCAGCGCCGGATAAGTATAGGTAAGCACTTTACTGTTATACTGAGAGATATGAGAGATAATGGGGACATGAGAGATATGCGTCCCCATCACTACCACCATGACCAGCGCCGAATAAGTATAGGTAAGCACTTTACTGTTATACTGAGATATATGAGAGATATGCGTCCCCATCACCACCATGACCAGCGCCGAATAAGTATAGGTAAGCACTTAATTGTTATACTGAGAGATAATGCGGGACCATGAGAGATATTTGGTTGTAAAATAACTACAATATGTATCTACAGCATTTAAGTATGTATGTATGTGGTACACCATTGATAAATACCTAGGTAAAACTCACATGATCCATTCCATCCAAAGGTCGTGTGGTAGAGATCGCTACTTAGCGATAAGACCGCCAATTGTATACATTCATTTGAATACTGTTACTTTTAATTGTTTTGTTGTTTATGGTGTGCAATAAAGTATTATCTAGTGTAACTGGGAGATATTTATAATTATCATATTTGTCACCAGGTGGCAGCGCTGGCGGCTCGAGGCGAGCTGAACGCCGCACCGCTGGACCCTCTGAAAGGAGAAGACCAGGTAAGACCTTGTTCACTCAAGCTGTAGTTAAGAGCGTTTAAGCTTGGCGTGGCCGTTCATGTTTAGGTATTTAGCGGCGCGCGACACACCGCATGGCGCGATCGCCGTGTCACATCGAATTCAACTACGTTAGAGCGTGCAATAATCCAATACCGAATTTGATCCTTTATTAGTTTTTTATTTATTTTAGTTACTCATTATATTCATTATAATATACTCATTGTAATAATTGTGTCTGCAATAAAGATGCAATTTAAATAAAAATAAATATATATACATGGTGTCCTTTAAATCACTGTTTTCCCAGAACATCGCTGTTCAGACCATGGTCTACAAAGGGTTTATAACCTCAAATTAAAAAAAAAAGTTAAATCTGTCTTTGAAAAACATAAAAAGTTGCGAACTTAAAACGTCTATTTTAACGTTACTCCCTACAACATGCCGCTGTATCGCCACAAAAATAATAATAGTCGGTTATGCTACGGCTAGCGTGCCAATGAACTTTATGTCACGGCTAGTTTTTGAACAAAGTTAAACTTATTGGAGTTCTAGATCTAGAGAGATCTAGATTTTTTTTTAGTTCTCTTGTTTGATGCTATAAACTGTTAGTAGACCCATTGTCTGAAAAACGTTTGTTCTGGAAAGCAGTGATTTAAAGGACACCGTGTATATGTATAATCTTTATCTTCGTATACAGGTAGGTAAATTTTCATGTTTGTGATTATTGCAGGAAGGACTTTCCTTTATGAACGGTTAGATAGGGAGATGGGAGTAGGGTGGGGGGGGGATTTAGATATGGGGGTACAAGTCTCAGCATTTACTGATGGTAAAACTGAAGGTGGATAACGGAACTTCTAGAGATATATATGATATGATTCTAGAGATATATATGATTTTTCTTCTTCAGGTGCCTCTCCATTACTGAAGGTTGACAGTCATCCTTTTAAATTTCTCTTTATCCATGTGTAATACAAACCTCGTTAAAGAATACTCCGTAGCTGTGATGATTACAATACCTTACATCTATATAGTGTTTTTTTTTAAACTGGGACAGTACGGCAGCATCCATAACCAGAGGAGATAAAGGTGCAGTTTCTTTTAAAACATCCGCTCGTTTTCGAACAAAAACATTTTGGCATTAAATTTGTTTTTGTCAAGCGTGAGTAGCGCCTTAAAATGAATCAAGTTGGTAAATATTTTTTTTGATGCCGATGAATGCAGTCCTATGTAAGGATCATTTTATTGTATCGGATGAAAAAAATCTGAGCAGCGGAAGTTAGACAAATTTTATAAAATGTAATCTCATTCAACTGGACAAAGCAAAATTCCTCCAACAAACATTTTATTAGATTCTAATTGCACATTAAAGAAGTATTAATACTGTAGCGATTAAGAAGTTTAGGAACTCCATGCTCTCATGAGCAATTCAAAAACATTTCGTATTTCAGAACAATTTTGAATTTCGAACATGGTTCTTGCATCTGTCGGACTTTTATATCAGTCATTGAAAAGTAGCCAGTGCCAATAAAAAGTAGCCTATGTGTTAATCCAGGTTATGATCTACGTACATACCAAATTTCATCGCAATCGGTTCAGCCCTTCCGGCGTAAAAGAGAAACAAACATCCATACATACATACTTTAGCGTATATAATATTAGTAGGATATACACGTCGTTATGTATCTATAGCTACGAGCTATGTTACTAAAATATTAATATTGGTAACACAGGGCCAGCCTGAACAGATCTTCCGCCTTCCATTGCTTAATATTGCGCAGCCGGACAGAAAAAGTATATCGAGTGGGAGACCACGCACTGGAAATTGGAACGTAAGATAGCCCCCTGCTAGATGGACAGACGATCTGATAAAGGTTGCTGGGCAGGCCGTTGGGTGCAGGCCGGACAAGATCCGTCGTTCTGGAAATCTATACGGGAGGCCTAACTTAGGTGGCGGTTCGCGTCGCGACAAAGATAGGAGACCGAGACAAGAGACTTAGACCGCGACCGTTACTTGTCTTTAGGCAATGTATAAGCATCAGTTCGCGAGCGAGACAGAGACAGGAGACAGAGACGCGAGACCGGAGACTGCGCGACGGTTGCTGCCCCTGACTAGTAGTGTCTCGTGTCGCGCTCGAAAAGTAGGTGTGTTTATTGTAAAAAATTACTACTTTTTCAGGCGAAGACTGTGAAAAGCTGATTGAACTGATCCGACAACACCCTCTGATATACGATGCACAACTAGACTCCTACAGAGACGAAAATTTCCATCGACAGACACTCTGATACTGTTTGAAAGTATATGCAGAAGAGACCGAGACACTTGTCGCGGTCTCCCGTCTCAGTCTCCTGCCTCGGTCTCCTGTCTGTCGCGACGCGAACCGCCACCTTTACACAGTCAACGTCCTATGACTGATAATGATAATTGTCCGAGCGAGTGAAGCGTCTCTCCTTCAAGTCTGGCAAAATTAGCTTTCCTCGGTCAGTTTGTTGGTACTCCTCTAGAGGGCGCGGACCACATTCTTTTAGGAAACCATCATGTTTCAGGAGCGTTTTGTTTCAAGCTTGTAGCCAACATTGCTTCGATTTGAATCTTTTTTTTGAACACTTTTAAACATTACTGTTATAATCCTAATAATGTTGTATATTCAATTTAGTGGTTTCTAGTGTTTACACCACGTTCAGTATAAAACATTGCGAAAATAAAGACGATGTACTTACTTTTTTAATGCATATCGGATGCGGATTTTAATGCAGTTTTCAGCAATATATAGACAGATTCAAGATGAAGGTTTATAAATAAATAAATAAACATTGCTGGACAATTCACACAACGCTATCTAGCCCCAAACAAAGCAGAGCTTGTATTATGGGAACCAGATAACTGATTGAATACTTATATACTTTTTTTTGTAAATACATACTTGTAATATATATATATATATATATATATATATATATATATATATATATATATATATATAGAAAAACAACCAGACCCGGAACAAATATCTGTAGATCATGCAAACATTTGTTCCGCGGCGGGAATCGAACCCGCTACCTTCTGCGTCTCAGCCGGCTATTCGCCCACTGCGCCACGGAGGTCGTCATATATGTATAATATATTATAAATGCGAAAGTAACTCTGTTTGTTTGTTCCCTTTTCACGACTAAACGGCTGAACGGATCGTAATGAAATTTGGCAAGGTGATAGATTATATCCTCTTGGAGGACATAGACTATTTTTTGTCTCAAAAAATAATCTTGAAGGGGGTGAAAAAGGGGTTGAAAGTTTGTATGGGCAATCCATAGTTCCATAAGTTAGGGATCTGAAAATTGATATATAGGCTTTTGGTAAGAAAAGCCTATATATGTATGCCTATATATTCACGTCGCGATTTAGATCCACGCGTAACTTCAGATACTGTTAGTATTGTATGGCGAAACAGTGATACTACGTGCGATACAGAAAACAGATTCAGGGTAGTTGGTGCAACATTCGCGCTTCCCGGCAATGACACCCCCCCGCTTCAGTCTCTCGTGACCACGGCCGATGTAACTTGGCCGAAACGTCCAGGTTAGCCAAAATTATGATTTTGATATGAATCTGTGCGCGAAAAGATCCGTTTTGTCTTCATCATCATCATCATCATCATCATATCAGCCGTAGGACGTCCACTGCTGGACAAAGGCCTCCCTCATTGATCTCCAGGAACTGCGGTTGGAAGCGGCCTGCATCCAACGCCGACCTGCGTTTTGTCTTAAAAACATGAAAATTTAAAAAGTTCTTTTGGGAATGGGACATGTTCTACCTTTTACTCGACTGCGCAGAAGGAGGGTAATGTTTTTATTGAATAACCACGCGTGCGCAGGCCACCGGCGGGTCAGCTAGTGTATAATAATGTTTGAATGTTTCCTATTATTTTTGGGTAAAAGTCCGCAGTAGACTGCGTTCTCCCGAGCGTGCAGTCAGGTTGGCCACCTGCCCGCCTCGCCTGCCAACATTATCAGATCGATAACATCTCCGTATATTGTCATGTAATCAGCAAATAGTGCTTTAGATATTTTTTTACCGAAAAGAGGGGTGTTATATTGACGTCTGTGGTGTCTGTCTGTAGCATCGTTGTTACCAAAAGGATGGACCGATTAGGATGCTGTTGGTTTTAATGGAAAGCTAGTTTAATTGGGGTGGTTCTGTGTCAGATTTAATCCTCCAAAGAGCCCTCTCTCGGAGCTCTTTGTGCATCCCCCCCAAAAGGGTTTTTTTTTAATTTTTGTACGAACAAAGCGATATCTCCAAATCAAATTGGGCAAATCGGCGTTACATAAAACGTTGTTCACGTTATACAACATATGTTTGTGCGAGGATAACTTTCGAAGCGTTGATCCGATCATCGTAAAATTTGGTATTTAAGTAGGTAGTGATGCCACAATCCTGGTGTGACTAAATGAGCTAAAAATATATAATAAATATGGGAGGGTTGTTGAGATATTGGGGTTCAAAAGGGGTAAAAGAAAACATAATGACACTATCCGGTCACGTGGCACGTCTAATAAAAGGTCTTTGTGAGTTTTAGTTTAAACCTTGTGTAGTTTTTAGCTTATTAGCCATAATAAAAACTGAACTTAGACAAAATTTACAGGGTCCTACACCAGTGACCCCACAGTGCTGAAATTTTTTACGCGTGTAGCTTTAGTGACACAAATGTAGGGAAAAGTCTGTAATCCAGAACAACTGCAATTTCTACCCCAAAAAGGGATACCAAAATAGATGAACTCCCGTTACCTGTAATTTGAATGCAACTGTAGGTCAAGATGTAGGTGTTTATGTATTTCGTGGCACTATTTTGATAGTCGAAGATCACACTATTATTGTAAATGTGAAAGGATGTATTGTTTATTTATTTGTTACTCAATCACGTCGTACTGGCTGAACCGATTTAGATTAAATTTGGTATATACGTAGATTCTAACCCGGATTACCACATAGTCACATAGGTAGTCGCGGGCAACAGCTAGTTAATAATATATTTTTTTTGTTTTTATACATGATGTAATGAAATGTCCTGTATTCAAATGCTATCTTAATTTTTTGAAAGAACGACTGAAACCCGTTAACAGTCTCGGCATGTTATTTCAGAGTGAAAATGTAGAATTTGTTAAATTACTGGAGGACTTTTATTTGTTATTGAGAGGGTTGCTACAAAAACTGGTTGTACCCGCACAACTTGAGAAAGTAAGCGACAAAGATTTCATAACATTTGACTTCAAACATTGGGCAACAGCTAGTTAAAACTATTTTTTTTTTGTTTTTATGGGAGACTCGCGAGATAGAGATTCTGAGAGAGATAGAGTTCGGAGTGAACCACTATCTTCATCTTACATTAGGATTCTATGGCGAGCGATATACCTATACTCATATTACAAATTCGAAAGTAACTCTGTCTCTTTGTCACGTTTTCTCGACTGAACGGCTGGACCGATTTCGATGAAATTTAGTATATACTTAGATAGATGGTCACCGGGATTGGGACATTGCTACTTGTTACCCGACAGCGCAGGAGGGTAATGTATTAATTTGACAGGGTCAGGTAGTAATTTATAAAAAAAAACACGTGACGGATAGCAAGGCCATCGCTGCTTATAGAAAACTTACCCGATGGCACATGACATGTCTTCGACATTTTGGTTCTAGGACATGCCTATTTTCTCAAGATAGATAGTTTTTCGATAGTTATTCGAAACATACGGAAAATTCCAAGATTTTTAATCTCAAAAATTTTAAGCCTAGACTGGACTTGAACCCGCAACCTTCCTCTTGATACGAGGATGCACTATCCAACTGTGCTACCGGGCTCTGTCACGTCAGGGTCGAAATGAGTGAGATGATTCAGATCCATCTACAGGAAAACTTGTACAGTTTTTGTACCTGCTCAATGACAAACGTTGCAGTTTAGTACATTGACAAGAGATGTCGCGTTGCTTATTTCAAATAATATTTTTATAGTGTTATTCGAGCACATACGGAAAATTCTAAGATTTTAAATCCATCTCAAAAATTCTTTATTACACACCATCAAAAATAAAACAAACAAAAGAGAATACACAATTAGATCAAAGGTACTAGGGGCGACTTTATGGCTGAAAGCGATCTCTTCCAGGCAATCTTTGGATGGACAGAATCTATGTGAACAAATGAGGACGGCGGCGTAAATCAAGCAAGCAATATGCACGTGTAACTGATTATGTGTAATTTAGGTGTAGATATGGAAAGTTTTGGAGACAATAACGTTTCTCCGTGTCAGAGAGTGGCGCGAACGCATTTACCACAGTTTCAGAGTTGCGTAACGCAGCCGCCATGCCGTGAGACGCTAGCATTTTGTAATATTTGATCGTGACCTGCTGATTGATGGTTTTTTAGGGTTCCTTACCTCAAAAATCAAAAAATAACCTTTATTACTTATTATAGTACTCCCGTTACCTGTAATTTGAATGAAACGTTTTTGGTCAAAATTGTTGGTTATGCATTTCGTGGCACTATTTTGATAGTCATAGATTAGGTACAAATAATATATTTTTATTTGTTTTAATGGGAGACTCGCGAGATCTCAGTTCGGGCCGAACCACTAGTAAAGTATGTATTTACAAAACAAAAATGTATATAAGTATTCTATCAGTTATCTGGTTCTCATAGTACAAGCTCTGCTCAGTTTGGGGCTAGATAGCGTGTGTGGAATGTCCAGCAATATTTATTTATTTAAAACATTAAAAAGTATTATGCCGCATATTTTGACTCGCAAATAAAACTGTCATAGATAGACAGATAATTCTTTATTGCAAATCATAAAACAATACAATTAAAGTACAAACGTAAATCTATAACCTTAGAAGCAAGTCAGTTGAACTAGCTATTTATAAAACAAAACCGCATCCTAATCTGTCCATCCGTTGGGGAACCGCGATGATGCCACAAATGAAATGATTTATTTTGACGGAAGCATGGTTTTGTATAAAGGTATTGGATATACATAGTTATGATTGATTAGTATCACAAACTTTACCGTTTAACTCGGCATTCAAACAAAAACTAATGGGTGTGGCTGTGTCATGGACAAGGCCGTGTGGTTGTACGTGAATACGTGCACGTAACAGGTAATATTCTCTATACAAAATACGCTATGTTATGTACGTTATAATCATTTTTGAACACTAAAAAGTCCTTCGGGTGAATGGAAATCTCGAAACGCAGCAAAATGACCTCAAAATGGCGGCGCTTCCGCCACCGCGCGCGATGCGTCACAGTCCTCACTTAGATAGATAGAAAACGCTTTATTGTAAATCACACTTAAATTAGAAAAAAAAACAATATAACAATACAAGCAGAAATACAAGTGGCGGTCTTATCGCTAAAAGAGATCTCTTCCAGACAACCTTTGGATGGACTGTATTTCACGAGAACGTCATAGGACGGTAGCTATTAATAAAAATAATTTAATATTGAATAAACAGTGTATTTACTTAAGCAAAATAAATAATTACAAACAAATATATAATGGTGCATAATATTTTATCATAAATATTCCATACTAATAATATAAAATACTATAAGTAGGTACATATAAGTGTACAATAGAAGGATTAAATGAAAAACCAGGGGCCCAATTCTACTAAACCAATCGCTTCACTATGACAATGGTATCGTCGCAAAATGGCCACTATAGATACCTTTTGGTATTCTACTAACACAATCCAGCACATGTTTGTCAAAAATCGCCGCCTGTAGTTATGACAATACCATTGAAAATTTGGCAGCTTATGACAGGAACTTATGAATCAATGATTATTTGTCATTATTTTGACAAAGATAGTAAAATACCAAAAGGTAGTGTCCATTTTGCGACGATACCATTGTCATAGTGAAGCGATGGGTTTAGTAGAATTAGGCCCCAGGAGTAGCGTAACGATAGAACTTAGCGTAAGGAATTCTTTGATCCTTTAGCTATCCAGTGGTGTAATTACATTTTGGATGGAGATGTAGCTGTATCTCAATGGTTTTGTTATCATTCGTTTTTTTAAATTGCCTCCCATTATGGAAGCAATTTTTAAAACGTCAAAATAACACACACATACACTCTATTTTAGCGTGGAGGGTTAATAACCAATGAAAATTAGTTTCAGAGTTTTTTTTTTTATTTATTTGGTAAGATAAACAGTCATACATTATGAAGTAGAACGTAGTGCTAATAGTATCATGAATAAATGCATGACCCGCGACATCATCCACAGATTAATTGAACAAGTGAACAATATTAATAATTTTACAAACAGTAGGTATATGATTAAACAGTGAAAGAGTTGACAACCTCTGTGGCGCAGTGGGCGAATAGCCGGCTGAGGCGCAGGAGGTTGCGGGTTCGATTCCCGCCGCGGAACAAATGTTTGCATGATCTACAGATATTTGTTCCGGGTTCGGGTATTTTTCTATGTATTATAAGTATGTATTTACAAAACAAAAATGTATATAAGTATTCTATCAGTTATCTGGTTCCCATAATACAAGCTTTGCTTAGTTTGGGGCTAGATGGCGTTGTGTGAAATGTCCAGCAATATTTTTTTTTTATTTTTATTTTATTTATTTAGTTAATTCGTTTATTTCAGAGCACCGTACCAGCCCGGGCGCTGCCGGTCCCTCCAGCGAGCCTGCGCCCCATCACCAGCACCAAACGCACCACCAGCCTCATCATCAGGCTCATCACCAGGCTCATCATCAGCCTCATCACCAGGCGCATCATCAACCGCATCACCAACCGCATCACCAACCACATCACCAGCATCATATGGTAAGGAACTGTTCACTTGTTTTCATCTTCCAGATTCTAAATTCCGACAGACCCACTTCTTCTTCTTAGCGTGTCAAGAGTTCTATGTATAAACTTATAGTATGTTGGACAAATGTTTGGCTACAACAATAGCATTAGGTGAGGCGGTTGTTAGGTTATCAATCACCTCCACGATTGATAATATCGGTCGGGCACAAAGGGCATATTAGCAAGTGCTGCATTGACTGCGCGGGATCACCGCACTCGCACTGCGATAAGTTAGGGTACATTAACAGCCCCTCTTAAGAGTTGTAAGGATGGGAATACACGTCAGATTTGGTTTCCGATAGTCCGATCAGACTATCTGATTGTATTCACTCGATACACATCCGATCGTTGCGTCAGAGTTTTTCTGAACTCCAGTCGTTGTAGAGCTAGTCGTGAGCATATTGCTACGGAGCAGAATGTAAAGATGGACGATGAAGTACTGTTACTTATTGCGTATTTGCTCGTGTTGACGCGAAACTTTGAATTTGGTTTTGACAATGAGGGTGGGATCCACCACCGCCTGATTGTATTGCCCCGCATGCACACCTTGAACCAAGGTCACAGCCAGCATAGCCAAGAGGGTTTATCGATCGAAGTGCCAGTAGGTGAGGAAGAATTGACGGCTGATGGGGCAGAAAAGCTTTAAGGTGGAGACCATGCACAGGAAAGCACAGCGTAGGACGGCCCCACTCTAGATGCAAAGGTGACCTGATAAATGCTGCTGGGAGCCGTTGGGTGCTGCACAAGATCGATCGCTCCGAAAATCTATGGGGTAGGCCTATGTTCAGCAGTGGACATTCTTTACACTTTCTTATATTTCTCTCAAAAGTTCAAACTCAAGGTATGCCAAAGAGCCATGGGATGCAGCGTGTTAGGGGTAAAGAGAATCAACAGGATCCGCAATACCACACTGCGCGCGAAGACCGGCATCGCAGATGTTGGCGACAAGACTGCCAGGCTGAAGTGGGAGTGGGCGGGTCACGTCAGTCGTATGGTCACAGACAAATGGGCAACAGTCGTCACTCAATGGGTGCCTGCAGATGGGCGTCGAAGCCGGGGCAGGCCGAGGAAGCGTTGGCGTGACGACCTCGTTGCATTCCAAGATGGCTGGTGGGACGTGGCGAGTGATCGTGAGATGTGGAGGAACAGGGGGGAGACCTTTGCCCAGCAGTGGGAAAATATAGGTTAAAAAGAAATATATTTCTCTAAGTTGTACTATTTTAGTAAATCACTGATAGATTAGCTGCTGCGATGACTAAGACGACAGCTCTAAGGTCATTCATGCCATCTTTTCTACCCTATAGCTTAAAGGAATCTATTGAGTAACTTGACTACCTGTTAGTATTCATAAGGAAATAAATGTATTAAACTTTATATGGTTTTTTTAGCAGCACTCTAGGCAGGTCTTTCTATAAGCTAAGCTAATCTAATCTATCTATATCTGCCGCTGTAACAACGCGACAGAGACTGGCAGGATTTGACACAGGTACGAGACTTGTGAAGAAGAGGAGGAGGCATTTAGGATAGTAAAAGTAATCTCGAACATCGTTTAATCCTTCTCCAATCAATGTTATAGGATACGAACCCACTCCAAGCGGCCGTGGAGCCAGCGTACCGCGGCTTCCATGACACCAACCCTCTGCAAGCGCCGACGGAGGCCGCGGGCGGCTCCTCGGACGGAGAGCTCAGCTCCAAGCACGGAGACAGCCCTTCCAGGAAGCGGAGACGCATCTCCACCCATCTGTACACTGGTAATTAGATCTACACTTCATCTAGTCGATATAATACCATTTACAAGAGAGAAATGTGTTTTTGGTCCTTACGGCAAAACTATGGTTGTGGCCGAGAGGACCACAAGCTGCACGAAGCTACACGGATCTTAGACTAGAATGCAATTGCTTTTTGGGCGGCTGAACAGCTGGCTGAGACCCGGGAGGTTGCGGGTTCGATTCCCGCCGCCGGTCAAATGTTTGCATGATCTACAGATATTTGATACGGAGTGTTTCTCATTTATAATTGGTCGAGCGAAGTCAGATCACCAAATCAACTTGGATGAATCGGCGTTGTTGTATATATTTATGTATGTTGAGGATAACTCTTAGGTTCCTTACTGTATACTAGTAATACTAGTATCTAGATTTACACACTGATAGCTATACTTCAGCTTAATTGGATGTAGAATGTTTATAAATAAACAGCCGATGCATAAAATTAAATGCATTAACTTATAGTAGGTTTTTTGACAGAATTGATTGTAAATACAATGATGCAGTGCAAGTTATTTTTAGGTTAAGTATGAAAGGTTTATTTAAGTTTATTCTACGTCGAGTTTGGCTGAAGTATGTTGCAATTTAAACTACAAATAATGACGGAGTATATTTTTAAGGTGAAAATAATAATTACTCTAGTGGTTCGCCCCGAACTGAGATCTCGCGACTCTCCCATAAAAACAAAAAAATATTATTTGTAATCTTTGACTATCAAAATAGTGCCACGAAATACATTACCAATTAACTTGACATACAGTTTCATTCAAATTACAGGTAACGGGAGTGTTTTTTAATTGATTGCTCATTTTTGAAGTAGAAATTGCGGATATTCTGGATTTCAGACTTGCCTATATTTGTGTCACTAAAGCTACGCGAGTACCAAATTTCAGCACCCCACAGTGCTGCAATTTGGTACTCGTGTAGCTTTAGTCACTGGTGAATTTTGTCAAAGTATAGTTTTTATTATGGCTGATAACTTAAAAACTACAAGGTTTAAACTAAAAATAAAAGCGGCGTCGAAATGTACTCACAAATACCTTTTATTAGACGTGCCATTGGACCGGATAGTCGCATTTTGGTTATTTTTACTCCTCTTGAACCTCAATATCTCAACAACAACCCCCCCCCCCCCCCCCCCACATTTTTAGCTCATTTAATCAAAAATTGTGCCATCAATGTTACATGTTATGCCTGTGACAGCAATGTCTGGTGTACGGACAAAGCCTTTCAGCGACGCAAGGGCGGATCCAGCTTTGGTGCCAGGGGGGGGGGGGGGTCACATAGTCGTGGTCAAGTCACAAGAAGTTATAATTTAATTTTTATAATCATAGATACAAGTAAAAATTAATGAACTGACGTACTGTTCTTAAAAATACCTATATTTAAATAACAAAATCAATTTTTATTGATTTTGTTGATGACCCTCATGACCCTCCCTCTGGATTCGCCCTTGCAGCGACGAATACAACCTTAGTTTTAGGCTAGATAGTGCTGTGTGAAATTTCCTGCAATAATTAATGAATGTGTTTCAGGTGAGCCTAACGTGTCAGTCCCGCCGCCGCCCGTGGAGCGACGCACTCCGCGGCACTATCAACCACCGTAAGTGTTACCAGCTACCGCCAGCGGCTTCGCACGCGTTTATTGTTGGCAAAAAGTAGCCTATGTTGGAATCCAGGTCATAATCTATCTAAACACCAAATTTCATTGAAATCGGTTCAGCCATTGCGACGTGATTAAGTAAGTTTGTTACTTAATCACGTCATTTATAATTGATCGAGCGAAGCGAGATCTCTTAATCAACTTAGGCAAAAATCGGCGTTATATGTACGAGTATGTTTGTCCGAGGATAACTTTCGTGAAATTTGATACAAAGGTAGGTAGTGATGGCACAATTTTGGTGACTAAATGAGCTAAAAATGTGAGGAGGGGGGGGGGGGGGGGGGGGTTGTTGAGATATTGGTGTTCAAGAGGGGTAAAAAAAATTAAAATGGTCTTCATTAGTACATTTCAACACAGTTTTAATAGAAACGAAACTTTGTCGAAATTCACAGGGTACCAGTGACCCCACAGTGCTGTAATTTGGTATGCGTGTAGCTTTAGTGGCACAAATATAGGGGAAATACAGAATAGCTGTAATTTGTACCCCAAAAAAGAGTAAACAAACATGAACTCCCCGTTACCTGTAGTTTCAATGAAACTGTAGGTCAAGTTTTTTGGTTATGCATTTATGGCATAACATTTGATAGTCAAATATTCCTAATAATATTTTTTTTTTGTGGTTTGGGAGACTCGAGAGATCTCAGTTCGGGGCGAACCACTAGTTACTCAAATAACTAAGTTGGTCTTTGTAAGCTCGATAATGGCTCCGTAACTGCAAATTAGGGGGCCGTAATTAAATTAAGGGGACGTGTGGAAAGGGAGACCCACACCCAGCAGTGGGCTGTGGATGATGATGAAGTAAATGAGAAGAAGAATGAGACTCAGTTCATTCACATTAAGCGAAAATGAAATACAATCTCCACGACAAATCCTTATTTCTATTTAAAATTAATGAGGCCTCATCACGTTAGATGTTTGTTTATTTAATGAAGTAAAACTTCTTTACGCACGCTTGACTAAGGCAATAAGCTGGTTAATGTGTGACGAGAGCGTTACGAAAAGTGTGATCGGGCGAGGCGAACGGAAGTCGAAAGGGAGATATAAGTTAGTGAAGATAGAAAGAGAGAGAGTTACGTTTTGTATATTACTGTAGGGGCAAGAGCGAGAGGTGCGAGCACACATTTTATTTCTTTCTTTCTCTCATAGCCAGTTACGTTTCGTATATCTAAGACACAGTGCAGGCCTATTGTCTGTATCACACTGTAGGAGCAAGAGAGAGAGCAGTGCGCGTGCACATTTTCATTATCTCAGTCAGTAGTTCGTTTGCGAGTTTGCTAGCGTTACGCGAACGGTGATTTCTTGATTATTTTTCGTAAGTTCATTTCGTTCTTGAACAATTTTATAAATTAAAATTTTGAAAAAGAAGTTATCCTTCAGTCGTGTGGTCTAAATCACACTCGTTTTTTTATTTATATGTTTGTTTGTATGTTACTCAATCACGTCGTAACGGCTTCGATGAAATTTAGTATGTATTACTCGTGCGCGATAACTTGGGACCTGCTAGGAATGCGACTCCCCGACCGCTTTCCTTGCACTTCCCCGATGGCGCCCGTATTGTACCGTTCGCATCACTATTTTTTACTAGGGTTTTTAGTCTCGTACTGGCCTACGTCATGTAACGACGCGCTCTGGAATTTTTTAGTTTTCGTTTGTGTTATTGTTTTGTTGTTATAGTTCTTGTTAAGTGTTTTTGTTATCATTATGAAGGGTAAACCTTTGCATAGCGGAGAAAGAAACCTCGGGCTAAAAGTGTTAGAGTTTTTTGAAAACGAAAAACGGAACAAACTGTTTTGTTTACCTGTCCACTAAGTAGTGACGAAGATGAGATAATGTAAATAATAGATAAAATAAATGTATAAACTTAAACATTGTATTTTTATTTTATTCAAATAGTGTAAAAAAGATTAGATAAAAAGCAGCGTCCTCCCTGAGTAACATAATAAATTAGGTTAAAAAAAAACAAAGACGAAGCCGCGGGCGGCTGCTTGTTATGTTCGCTTTTTTGCGGGCGGTACAAACTCGCCAATATGACGTCACCGCGCTCAGGTCCCAACTTATCGCGCACGGGTAATATGTAGATTATAACCTGGGTTTAGTACATAGGCTACTTTTCATCGTATAAAACGGGATAAAAATGGGGTGTCAAGTCATGTTGCAACAGCGAGTTTAGCTTTATTTCTAGGCTACCTACACGTTTAGTAGTGTAACGCGTAGGAAGTCGCCGACTAGTAATATTAAGTATTAACGCGAAAGTTTGTATGGATGTATGTTTGTTACACTTTCACGCAAAAACTACTGAATGGATTTTAATGAAATTCGGTATGTACGTGGATTATAACCTGGATTAACAAATAGTATAACGCCTACGTTGTCTATGCCAGCAAGCTTCGCGATGTAGCTTGCGCGCATCGTGTCTACTGCCTAGTTATTTCATGTTCATTCATTTTCGTTCATTCCTTCCTAAAATTCATTCTAATTTGTTCGACTTGTCAATTCATACTGTTTCCAAAACCTTTTTTTCCAAAATACGCTGTAAAGGACAATATACATCTAAATCAGTGTTCGGGAGTTTTGCGACCCCTGTGCGCAAACACATAGGCTACTTTTTAATGACAAACAACGCGTGCGAAGCCGGGGTCGGTAACTGGTATCTAAATACAAATACATTTATTTACTAAAAGTTTTCAAAAGATATAAGTGTAGACTTATGTTGCTAATGGTCCCCGCTTCCGGTTTCCCGCTTCCGATTACAATAAAAACGCTTACCGTCATATTAACATATAACAAAACAAGAATCTAATAAAATTACAAGAAAACTTACTCGTTTTAATTTTTTCCCTGACTACATTGTAAATTTATTATTTCATTCGATTGTTCCTATGTTTGTTGTATGTAATTTTCTGTTTTCTCTTACTTGTGCTTTCTCTTTGATGTTATACCCTTTGATTGTATTGTGTGAATTTGTGTGTGCTATGGTAGCAAATAAATGTCTGTCTATGTCTAAAACAAAAGAAGAAAATAATAAAATTTAAAATTAACACACACAATGAAAAACCAAAATACTAAAAACAGTTGATCTCAGCTCAACTAGTACTCGTATGATTAAGAGGGGCGCTAATACGGGAGCGTGTGTGGGTAAGTGTGTGAGTAAATGTGTGTACAGTATAAATGTGTGATTGCGAGTGGGTGTGTAGGCAAAAAAATAATACAACTATGTTTTTTTTTTCGAATGGACTTATCTCGCTGTTGGCCTCTAAGGCCGTTGCAGCTTAACCGAGCTTTTGGCGAGCGCAGAAGGCGCTCAGCCCTATAATTTTATTTTTGATGAGGCAACTAGCGCAAGGGCACCACTTAGGTACGAACCTCGGCTTGGGCTGTTGCCGGGACGGGGATAGGAGAGAAACGCCCGGGTACGTGCTTGTACCTCGTGTAGGCGGCGACTAATGGGACTCGTCGACCTCGCCGGCGAGGTCGGTGTATTTGTGGAGTGTTTGCTCTGTCTAATGTGGATGACTCACCCGCATTAGCGGAAGTGATTTCGTCATCCGGGTCTCCGAGAACGTGTCTCGGACGACGGAGGGTTTGGGATACAACTATGTTATTCAGAGCTCCGCTTATATTATACTCGCCAATGCCCCTGGCAGACGGTGATAAAACGTGGGATAAGCGATGGTGATATTGCTATCTCGCTCGCTCTTGCAGCCCTTCCGGGCGCCGCTAGTGATGCAGCGAGTATCTATCGATAACAGTAATTACCAGTAATTATTTAAAATTAAACCGATATGTTTATTGGTTGGCGCCGTCTGCCGCCAATCTTAGCGTGTATAAAAATACAATTTTAGCTTCTTTTCTGATTATATTATTGTATGTTTTCAGTCGGCGCATGCGCTACGTGAACAACAACGCGGTGTGGACGCACGACACGCGACTGCTGGAGCCGCACCACACACCACTGCTACTCGACATCAACCCGGTGAATACCACTACTCGTTTCTGACGACCTTCGTGGCGCAGCGGCCGAATAGCCGGCCGAGACGCACGAGACGCGGAACAAATGTTGCACGATTCTAAATAAACAAAGAATATTATTAACTAATTGCCAGTCCACAGTGGTCGAAATTTAACTATATTTAATAAAAAAAAAATTACTTAATTTTATAATTCCTCCTCCATATAAACTTACTACTGACTATGCCAAATCTCACACTCCCCCGTGCGCTCAATAAACTTGAAGAGGGGGTATGTATTGATAGAGCGAAGCGAGATCTCCGAATCAACCTGGGCAAATCGGCGTTGTATGTATGTATGGATATTTGTTGGTCCGGGGATAACTTTAGAAGCGTTGATCCGATCATCGTGGAATTTGATACATAGGTAGTGATGGCATAAATACTGGTGTGACTAAATGAGCTAAAAATGGTCGGGGGGGGGGGGGGGGGGGTTGTTGAGATATTGGGGTTCAAGAGGGGTAAAAAAAAATTCACATAAGTGATAACTTCTTCCAGCCCCTTTCCTACATTACGTGGGGTCGGCACAACATGTATTTTCCTTCTATACCTCTCTATCAACCGTCATGTCCGTTGTCACTTCTTTCCTACCCATATCATTCTTCACACAGTTCATCCATCTCTTCATCGGCCTTTCTCTACTTCTATATCCATCCACACTCATTTCTAACACTTTTATATCACAAAAAAATAAACACTGTTTAAAGCGTGTTTAAAAAATTCCTTACTAGTTTTTGTTCAGGATTTTTTTAAACAGTGTTTAAGTTTTTTGTGGTAAGACCCATTGATTTTAATAAAACCTTTCAGATGTCCCTCCGTGGCGCTCGGCTCGGTGTGAACGCGCTCGGCGCCGGTGTCGCCTGGCCACATCGCGATCACGCGCCGCGCACACAGGTACATACCTACACACAAACAAACATACATACACGAAGAAACAATCAAACGGTATCCGCCATTTTGTCATTGAAAATCGTTAAAAGTGAAAAAGAAATGACACGAGATGGACTGAACAAGTAGTAATAGGAAATAAAAGATGGTATGATTGACACACTCTGTTCTTCAGTAGCCACTTTTAGAGTAAAAACTTTTTAGAGCAATGTATTTTTCAGAAGACATACAGATAACTGAACAAGTCTAGAAATGGTGAATAGCGGGATATAAATCCTATATGAAGCCATTTTAGTATTAAAACTTAGATAACTTCTTCTGAATATACTAATTACTGAACAAGTATAAAGAAACTGAGAAAGGTGGGATATAACATCCTATTTTGTAGCCATTTTTAGAGTATGAAGAGTTATTAGAGAAATTTATATTTGATGAGACATTCTAAATAATAATCGAATAAAAACAGGAATAATAGATGGCGTTATAGAAAAAAATCCTTTCGTAAATAGCCATTTTTAGAGTACGATTTTTTTAAGAAGATTTAGTTTTTCTTTGATGTCATCTTAAATTAAAAAAAATTACAGGCACAGGCAAGAGGTACTTTTGTCACAGAAATATGCGAGCAAAGAACAAAACTTATTTGACAGATCTTTCCATCACCAATTGCAAGAATCTCACGTTACATTATTGAGTTACGAAATGAAAGGTCTAATACCAATAGAATAGAGTTAAATAACATTTTAGAGTAGATTATAGAACAATTTCATCGCTAGACCGTTTCTAATTTCTAAGCTAAAATTTTATATTACTCTAATTTTCCATAGAAAAATCTTTTCTAGGGCGGTCATGTTAGCCGGTCTGGAAATTCCATAATTTGTATGGACGTCATGCAATATAGCAGCATCATTATCAAGAATAATGAGTAAATAAGTGAAGGGCCTTAAGGTGACCAATAATCAGTGAAGGGATAGCACTAATTACCAAAACACAAGTATTTTTAAGTACTTAGTTTGGTAAGCAGGGCTAAATTGTAATTTGTTATGTACTATGAAATAATTTTTTTTTTAGTAATTGGCTCCAGTTATCTTAATAACGATTATTATTTCAATGTTTTTCTGTGGTATAATATAAAACTAGGTATAGACAGCATCGTCTGTACTATCATTTCGTACACGCTTAGAAAATAATACTCGTTAATACTGGTTATAAAACCAAACCAGGTTTTAATAAGTAAACAGACCATCGGAATCGATACTCTCTCATCAGGGCTCTCTAAATCTAAATCCTGCTATAACTTAAGTTTTTTCTTTTAGTTTTAAAATGATAGAGACTGCAATATTTTAACGCGGTTTAGATTTAGAGAGGCATATCCAGAGTCAACATCATCAACTCTAAAAAGCGACAATGTCTCTAAATTCTTATATCAGGATATGGTTATAAACCCGTCATAAGTTAGTTTTTTTTTAATTCTGTACTCAAATGTAATTTTTTAAGAACAGATAAACGAAACAATAATTTCTCTTGAGGGAACGAAGAGACAAAATATCAGCCATCTAAATCTGAATTCAAAGAATATAGTTAATTTTTTTTTTGTTTTTTTTTATGATTTGTTGATTTATTTTAACAATTCAGGTTTAGTTGGTGACTCACACAAATATTTAATGCGTTATTGCGTACCAGAAATATAGACAATGCGGTATCATGCGATCTGGGCATAGCATATATTAAGATAGTATAGTTCTAAGAATATTTTATAATCCTGTGTTAGTTATAATTTATTTATAGTTGCCGGTAGAGTGCGGGATGACATTAAAACAATTTACTATGGCCCACATTTTTAATTAAAACAGGTTATCGCCCCGGTATCATATTAGGCCGTATTCCAAAACTTCCGAAAATCCGGAAATCGTAACCGCTTCAGTCCCACCAGATGTTAAGTGGCTACTGCAGCCCATGGATATCCACATAGAATTCAAAACAAGGTATTATGTTGTCTTGATCTCTATGTGGATACGTTGCCATACTATAGGACTTGGCTGTTATGCCTATGTGCCAGTAATTACAGGAACATACCATTACCATCTAACCGGAACACAGCAGCACAAGTACTGCTATTTGGCGGCAGATAAAGGTAAGGCGGTGGTGGCCACTTCCTCGAGCCTGTTCACAAAAGCTCTACCACCAGTGTGGATGAATGTGAGCATAGCTTTAGAATGTCCCTGTAAATTATAATAGGTTATTATACTGGCCCAAATGTTTTCAAACAGTCTCTAACTGTTATTATATTGAGGAAAGGTTCTCTATTGTGTATCAATAATCTGTGATTATTTTAATCCAATATTTATGTTGAAGTAGTGATTCAATTACAGTTGAATTTTCTATAAATTAACTCTAAAGTCTCACCACTTTAACTAGTAGTCGTTAGATTAACTGATATTTGTTTTTACGTCACTATTTATTGACCTCTAAGTTCTCCAAAAATATAAATCAGATTATTTGTCCAAGCTACGGGCTCTATCCTCGTCACTTAGCATCAAATGAGATTTTGCTCAAACCTAAAACTTATCTATGTTATCTCTTTGGCTCGTAGGAAAATAGCCGAAAAATTTGTAATTTTCCATTTAAATCGGAATCTTTATTTGAAAGAAAAAATATTAGAACAAGGCCGTTCCTCAAAATTTGATAAATTATCAAACCAGTATCGAAATTTCCAACTCTAATAATGGCTATAATATAATATAGCTGTTATGTATTTTGACTGAAAACGGGATATATACCATGACTTGTAAGTTTTTGAGTATCCCATTAGTGGTTAGCAGAGTAGGTACTGCCTCAAGTTGATTGCACATATTTCTAAGGTGCGTGATCTACGAGGTACTTCTCTGTTATAGTCGATGGTTACCACTTAACATCAGGTGGGGCATAAGCTTGTTCTCCATGTCCAAGCTTGTCTCACATAAAAAAAGGTTAGGGTGCATGCGCCATGATCGCGGGTAAACTATAGTGAAAGAAAATAGTGTTCAAAACCATGATAGTTTCAAAAGTAATACAGTAATTAATGCCCTAGTGAATATAGTATGTGGTCCCGCATTGTACTTGCTAAATGAAGTGTGGCGACACACGTGTCGCTAAGGTCGGTCACATGCTACAACTGGGTGGTCAGGTCCCGGCCGCCGCGCCCGAGCTGTGGGGAGCCGCCGTGCTGCCGCCGCTGCCCTTGCGTTATCAGGTACACGGTTATACACGCTTGGGATACAAATTGTAACTGTGCGGGCGGGAAACTCACTGAACTGAACTCTTTTAATCACTAACTGTTTACAGTACTACGGTTTAAGCTAGATCGAGGCGTCTGAAATGAACTCTTTTTATCACTAACCGTTCACAGTGCTACGGTTTAAGTTAGACCGACGCGTCTGAAATTAACTCTTTTTCTCACTAACTGTTCACAGTACGACGGTTTAAGTTAGACCGAGGCGTCTGAAATGAACTCTTTTTATCACTAACCGTTCACAGTGGTACGGTTTAAGTTAGACCGAGGCCACTGAAATGAACTCTTTTTATATATCACTAACCGTTCACAGTGCTACGGTTTAAGTTAGATTGAGACGTCTAAAATGAACTCTTTTTATCACTAACCGTTCACAGTGCTACGGTTTAAGTTAGACCGAGGCGACTGAAATGAACTCTTTATATCACTAACCGTTCACAGTGCTACGGTTTAAGTTAGATCGAGACGTCTAAAATGAACACAGTACTACTGTTTAAGTTAGACCGAGTCGTCTAATTCGTCTATTATTGCTATATGCTTATTTTTCAAACCTTGGCGATCACTGTACTGATTTAAACGGGTTTTTCTTTTATTTTTAAACTGGATAGATCTTCGTTTGGCCACAATCTAACCTGATGATGGTAAGCGATGGTTTGGTCTAAGATGAAACACGAAGATCTCGAAGAAACCTTAATGAGACCTCTTATTTATCGCATATGTACCTCTTTTATATGTTATGCCGACGTTTCGATTGTGATGCAACAGCCGTGGTCTCGGGCAGATTCCCGTTCAAATAAATTACTATGTACTTATAAATACTGGAACCTGTGGCTTTTGAAGCTCGCTGGTGAGTGACGCGCCGTCACGTGCCGTCACGGCTGGACATTGTATTACGTACTAATTCGGAAACACAACGTCGCCAAAGCATCTATCTTAAATCGTAGTACTGAACGTGTAAGAGCCGATACGCGTCTACTGCTAGATATAATAAGCTTAAATATGTGTATCTTTCAATCAAATAAGCTTGGATTGTTCTTTTGATTTTCTATATTGAATATTTGCAATTTTTTTAAATATCAATTCGTTTTTTCGGACTTGCATAAATGCATCTAAGGTTACGTTTTGAATTTGCTAAGAATGGGATGCTAAACAATTTTTTAAGTATTTAGTGAATTTTGTATGCTTGAAGACATTAAAAATCATTTATCTTTTATCTACCGATAACTATAATTCCATATCCATAGTCTTCTGCTAAAGTTTTAAACAGTTTTTTATTAAAATTTAACAAAAGGCACTAACTAAATCAAATGATATGGTATTTTCTTGGTTATTTCACATAGGACGACCTCTGTGGCGCAGTGGGCGAATAGCCGGCTGGTCTACAGATATTTATGCCGGGTTTGGGTATATTTCTATATTAATATAAGTATGTATTAACAAAAAAATACATATTAAGTATTCTATAAGTTAACTGGTTCCCATAGTACAGCTTGCTTAGTTTGGGGTTAGATAGCGCTGTGTGAAATTTCCAGCATTATTTATTATTATGAAGTTCAGTAATTATAGTTCAGTGGGTTTCCCTTTGACCCGTACGCTTGAAGGAAAGGTCTGCTTTGTCATGTTTTGATGTGAATAGTTGTTGGGTTTTCGTCAGCCTTTGGGTCCAAGGCCTGTATCCGCCACTAATCGCTTAACACGAGACAATCCATCTAGAACATCATTTAAACTTGTACTTGGTGTCCCAGCCTGGCCAGCGAGAACATTCTAGAAAAGTTTCTCAGATATATGTACTATTTCGAGCGACGCAACTGAAACTGCCGACTGCAAGTGCCGCGGCTGCGTGCAGTCGGCCGCAGTGGCACTGCTGGTTTGTATGTACTTCTATGACAGACCTTACGAGTATCGCGGCAGCTGCACGTGCAGTCGGCAGTTGCAGTTAGCAACGTCTGTCAACGGAATTCATACAAACCAGTAGTGCCGCTGCGGCCGACTGCATGCAGCCGCGGCACTTGCGGTCGGCAGTTGCAGTTGCGTCGCCCGGAATAGTATCTTTAGGCTCAATTTACATTACCGCGGACCAGAGTGGAAGCGAATTTTGTACCAAAATTGTACATGGCATAATGAACTTTATGTCAACGCACAAACTAATACAAACTAGATACGATCTAAAAAAACAGGTCGCACGTCTTCCGGCGAATTCTCGCGTAAACACAGGATTGCTGGACGGACGACCGTTTTTTGGCACGTATCAAGTTTGTACTCACGGCTGCACATTAAGCTATACATTTCCAGTATAAGCTGACCGCTCATTCTACGGAAATCCTAGACAATGCTAGGTCAGCTAATACTGGAAATTCATAGCTTGATGTGTAGCCGTGTGTACGATTCGTACAATTGAGATTAGGTTCATAATGCTACGTACAATTTCGATGCAAAAATTAGCTTCCATTCCGTTCCGCGGCAATGTAAATTGAGCCTACGAGTAGAGTTAAATTACATATTAGCGTAGAGTGTAGAAAAATTTCTACGCAACGATAGAAGTATATATTATACATTCTATGATAAAATGGCATTTCACTCTATTTCCACAGAGAAACTTTTCTATGGTGTTCATGTTAGCCCGGTAGTATATGTGTGTTTACCCGAAAGGGTGTTCCCTTAAAAATTAACAACGCCTCAAACAATCGAGTTTTAACAAATTTTTTAGGAAAAAAAATTGTGTAAGATTTACACTTTGGCAATTAGTCTTTTTAAGCAATTTTGAAAAAATATAACTTCTCAGTAGCTTGTTTTTAATACATAAAACAATGAAAAACATCGTACCGTTCCAAAATATATTAGAATAGAATAAGAATCGATTTCATAAAAGTTGTTAATTTTTATGTGTGGAGTCTCTCTCTTTTAGGTAAACATGCATGGTCTGGAAGACATTGCAGTAACCCCTAAGCTTGCAGTTCACATTTCGTTCTCAGTCTTACTTCACCTAGTCTCTCGAGATGGATTCCTTGCTAGTCCTTGTCTTTGCACGTTAATACAAGGTTCGGCATGTTTAAGCCTGGCACAGGATACGAGATTGTCCATAGTTTACATCAGGGAGTGTTAGTGTTTAGCCTCTTGGCGCACTTTTTAGTCGGAATTAACACTATTTTAAATACAAACGTACGTATTTTGTAAGTGATTTATGTGGCTGGACTATTTGCTTGTTCCGTATGATAGTTAACGTTCAGGTTCATAGTATGTGAGGCTGCGTTATTTATGATTTGATCGAATTATTTACTGATAAATTCCTGTGCATCAGACGATATTCTAGCTAATTCTCTTTACCAACACTCGAAGAAAATTTCTTTACATAAACGATTATAAAAATGCATGTGTTCTCTGCTCGTGATTCTAAGCTTAGGCTACACACCGTTTCTCTTTAGAGGTCGTCCTTTAATCACGTGAGATTCTAAAAGGGGGAGGGATTGATCACAATGGGGGGCGGGGAGGGGATGTGGTGACAATCACGTCAATATTCCGTGCGACCACGTGAAACACTGAGCAAGCGAATTTATGTATGACAACAATATCTAGCTCTCAGTATACTCCCATGCGCGACCTTGTGCGGTTTAAGGAATCTGAATTTATGATAATTTTTCGTTCCGGTCGCCCCGTGGCAAATATAAGATACTTTTTATTTAAAAAATACGTGATTTTGGATGGGGAGAGCTAGTCTAAATGATCACGACGTATCACCAAGGGGTAAGGAAGGTAAAAAAGTGGCCTAATAAACTCACGTGACTAAAGGACGACTCCATAACAGAATAGCTTGCACACTCTTTGAAATCTTTCTGCCAATTTGTCAGTGGCTTTTACATATATGGGTAGTTTTAATAGTGTAACACTGTTTCCTGCGAAATAATCTGCATTTTTATATAGACTCTAAAAAAAAATATATAGATAAATAAGAAAAAGTTGTATTCACACTTCGATTTTAATAATTTTCTTTTCGATATAGGTAATGCTTTGGAGTTAGTCTTATGAAAATTTGTTAAAAACTTAAATCATAAAAAGCATATTTTTGTCGACTCTAATAATAATTATAAATTAGAGAAAATCGTATCCACACATTTTAATTATCATCTTTTTGGCATAGGTGGTGTCAAGAAAATATGATCAATACCTTAATATAGTTAAATCTGAATAACTATTAGTTCATTCTTAACATAATTTGCCGAATATTATTTTTTTTTACTTTTCGTACAATATTAGACAAAGTCCTTAAAATATCATCCACATACAAATTCTATCACAAGTAGTTTTTTTTTGAGTTGACGAAATATGTAATATTCAACACTGAGACATCAATCAATAGCTTCACTTAAATTCAAGAAATGACAACATACATTTCTGAGCAATCAACAGTTTTATATCAGTAAATAGTTTGACGTCCAGTCCCTGTCTTGTGGTTTAGTCGGCTTTAGGTTCCCGGTTGCTTGCGACGTCTCCCCGTGGTCGATCGACTCTTTAGCTCTGATATTTCGATGGTTTTACTCCTATCTTTGTGTTTTTTGTGGAATCAGTGGGGTGATACTGCTAGACTACTTTAAAAATCAATAGTTAAAATTTCTTTATTCGATGAAATCTTGAAGATTATTTTGAATAAGATGATCAATCTTTGATTTAGTAGCTGCTTATAAATGAGTTCTGGATTCATATATTTTTAAAGGCTGTAACAGACAGACATACTAATGTCGTATTTTAGATTATTTTAAATAATTTATTACATTTATTGCGACTAACACAAGCAAGAATCGGGCTACAAACCTGACTAAAAAAATGCTAACATTTTGTTCGGACGCAATACTTAAAAAATACCATTTATATTATTCTATCATTAATTTCATACCAAAAGATATCTAACAATGCATTAATTTCCTACCATCACTGTAACTTCTCGGACTAACTAATATAACCGGAGGTTATGGCTTGTTTTGTCTGACGTCCTCAGATTAATATGGGGGTACCACAGGGTTCGATACTCGACCCTTTAATGTTTCTTTTGTATGTTAATAAAGATATTTAGTTAAACTAAAAACTATTCAAATTTAAAAAAATATCATAAAAGAGCATTTACTTTAGAATATTTTTGTAATTTATACCGTACTGGTTCCACAACCATTCCAGTTTTTGGCGTGCTATTGATCTGGTAGAGTATAGCTAAGATCACGCCTGGAGATTCACCCAGCTTCAGTATTTGGTGACAACATTGTAATTGGATTTACTATTAGTTGGGTGACACCTTTTACGAGAATGAATGTAAATCATTTATATTTTGCTTGCCTACCCACTGAGTGATATTTGGTTGTACACGCCGCTGCACTAGTTTTTTCTCTGTTTGGCTCAGTAGTTCAAATCACAGGCAGCAAATCGAGGCATTTTTGCGCCTCGGCAAATTTCGTCGATTATTTTGAATGTATAATTTTTTTTAATTTGACTTGTATCACTGCTTAATAGCTGAAACGGTTACACTTTTCTTCCACGCGCGCGAGCCAAGCGAGCCAAACTTTTGCTATCCCCATTTGCTTTTCTACCCTCTAAGTGTGTAGTACAACTGCTTAAATTTTTTTTCAATTACATTTGGGTGATTTACATTCGTTCTCTATAACACGTTCCATTCAATGTTAACTTGAGCACAGAATATGCATGCCCAGATACAGGCTGTGATTATACTACTCCCAGAAACTTGGATAAAATACTCATCAATGTAAACAATATTTATTACGGAACCTACACTGGGAATTGTGTGGGCTATCAGCTGTTCCATATCAACTTGCTTTTGATGTGGAATAGATGATTTTTCTGTAAAAATCGATCTCTGAAAAAAAAATTCCGGGGAAGTACCGCCTGTTTCTGCCGCCTACCACTAATACTCGCATTGCTGTGTTCTGATTTGAAGGGTATGGTTGCCGGTGGTATTACAGGCACATAAGTCTTCACCTGTATGTGTTAGGGCGACGCAATGCCATAATAAAGGTGGTTTATATGTCTTGAGTATTTTAATTCCATGAATTTTCTGGGAGTAGTCAGATCACATCTTAATCAGACAATGTGATTAATTGTATTCGGAGAAGGTTTTTAACGATTTGTGATTATATGTGTGCTTGTTGCCGAGCTGTTTTGACCCCTATCTTTTATAATAAGGTCGAAACGGCGAAGCCTTCCGTGTAAGCGTAGTTATTTATTATAGCATTCTATGCTCGTTCCTTTAAGATAATGTTTATATTGTTATGTACCGGACAGTGCTCGAAAATGACAGAAAATATGTCAATAAATGGCTGTAAAAATTAAGATACTTTGACTCTTGCCCCTTCTACCAGCATCATTCGGTATCAGCAGCTTTTTCACGGGTTACGCAATTAGATAATCGTATTCCGACGGTTTCTTTAAGAGCGTATTGATTTTCGAGATTAAGCAAGCGAGCCATCAAGAATCATAGTCAAAATAATATTCCTATCTGGTAAATCTAAAGGGTCAATTTGAATTGTCGATATTAGACCTGTTTCAACCGGGCAATATCCACGGCTAGTAATAATTTAGTATCGACATTAACCGATACACGCATGAACTAGTGAAAAGTATCATAAGCTCGCTATGATCGGAGTCATGGTAGATCCTAAAATCTGCGAAAAGAGAAGTCATTTAAATTTTAAGTGTAGTTTCGAGTACCGTCCGAACTATTTTGAATTAGCTGTACTGGGTAAGGTGACTAACTGCGGTCTCACTGATACACTAGCCCACATGCTTGACACTTTACTATAAACAGACTAACCCACACGTCAGTGAGGCCAGCGTGTTACCTCTAAGCTCACATTCGCCGCTACAAGCACCCGTTAGCGACCAACGCTTGGCGTGAACGTCGGAAACTCGCATCTATCCCTTTGTAATAGAGCTTGGTTTGGATCCTGAGACGCCCTGGCTAGTCTAGGGTGGCGTGCCATACGATGTAACATAGTGTGCACAGTGCTTGTGGAATTAGGGACGCACGCGGATGGCTGTGTGTCACGTGATCGCCGGCCAATGGGAGCACGGATTTGTGACGTGAGGCTCACGCTGATTGGTCAGCGATTACGTTTTTGTTTTAATAGATTGCCTAAGCGTGCGTTTAATGTCGTTTTAAATATCATTAAGTTGTCGATGTTTTTATTCATTCTCACACTTTCTGACCGACTCTATTTTTTATAAAAACACACAAGGTAATAATTCCGTTTTAGCGCTGACGCCATCACTTACAAAATGAGGTGATTACTACTTTAATAAAATTAGTCCCATAAAAAAAGAACTAAAACAAAGAAAGGATCCGTGTCTCTGTTCTAATATCTGAGTAAATATTGAAGTGATGTCAGAAAATCCAATATGGCGTCGGCGCTCGCCCAGCATGCATTCAAATTCCATAATGTCTGCTCTGTACATACAACTGTGACGGTCCTAGACTAATAGCATACATCCACAGACTCGCATACATTACTAATAGTATAGTAGAGTCTAGAGGTCGGTAGCGACCCCCCAAATATTTTTAAACTAACTTTCCCTTGGGCATTCGACGTGTATCGCATGATTTTTCACACCTTGGTACCCTGTGAATGTGTTACGTGTTTCTACGTTTCCGATTTTCAACTCGTGAGTGCTGACGCTAACGGCCGCTCTCGACCAATACCGTCGCGGCATCGCGGGTTCACTGACCGATGGCGCTCGGTGTCGCGCACTCACGGGTTGTTTTTTCAAAACCGCCACACTATTTTCAATTGCCGCTAGCAACTAAGGCTTTTGTTAATTAGAGTTTTTCGATGAGAACAAATTTGGCTGGTTGCTTTGATAGAAATTGGCTGTTACCTGAAGATGCTCATATTATTGTGACACTAAAAACATTTTATTATTAATGTGGAGTGATGTTTAGGGGTGCGGTTTTAACATGAACGCTATTTTATACATTTTATTATAGTTTTAGCAAATGTTTTTGTTCTAAGAACACGCTAGGTGCATATTTTGTATATAAATAAGTATTTATTTATATTAATTTCTTGATGTGTAGGTAGATTGCTTGTAACTATTCCCCTACACTTGATATACATTTATTTATTTTATTAATATTTATTTATATTCTGTTAATAATAAAACACATTACATTATGACTTTTAGTGGCTGATAAATGAAAAAGTTTTAACTATTTGTTTAATTATTGTTAATTTAAACACTATTTTGATATATCCCTTAAACTATGCTTCCACTGTTCAATTAGGATGATAAATTAAATTAACGTTTATGCTACACACATTAATTTATAATTATCTATTTATGTCCTGGTAATGGTTTTAGTGTTGATATGTTTTTTTTGAACGAGTATCAAATACAGAATTGTACTATTGATATAAATACAGGGTCTTGCAATTTTAACTAATTATATTGAAGAGACGATTTCTAAAACAAACATCTAAAAATTGTTGTAGTTTTATTATAAAAATCTCGAGAAAATCGATAAAATGGTGCTCGACGAAATGTTAGAGAATTAGTGACTTGTGCGATGCCACAGCTTACTAAAAAGTTACTACGAGCCGTTAAATGCACTCGCCCGGTCAAGAGACTCCGTCCGGTCAACAGGATGCGTGCATGTTAAACTTAATTTAAGAAAAATTAAGTTTTTGATTAAAAAAAACAATATAGGTTTATTATTATTATTAGCCAGCTGTGTCACACTGCTGGGCAAAGGTCTCCCCACCTTTTCTTTCTTTATTATTTATTTATGGTCTCAAAAATATAATCCGTCATTATTTGTAGTTTAAATTGCAAGATTATTATTTATATTGTTCCAAACAGGGTTGCTATAATCACACGTTTTTCCTAACTAATTACTTAATGCATTAGTATGAAATGCAATAGCGTTTGAGTATCGTTAAGATGTCTCAGCCTGACTGAACTTACAAATTTTAAGATAAGTGTTGCATGGTTCATGTATTTTATGCTCGGTCTTACTTAGAATAAACTCTATGTTACCACGACCAATAAACACAATGAAATCCTACTCTCTCATTACATTGTTGTGCCTAGCAGATTCCTCATTACTTACTCTCTCATTACATTGTTGTGCCCAGCAGAGTCCTCATTACTTACCCTCTCATAACATTGTTGTGCCCTGCAGAGAGTCCTCATTACTTGCTCTCTCGTTACATTGTTGTGCCCAGCAGAGAGTCCTCATTACTTACTCTCTCATTACATTGTTGTGCCTAGCAGAGTCCTCATTACTTGCTCTTTCATTACATTGTTGTGCCCAGCAGAGAGTCCTCATTACTTACTCTCTCTCATTACATTGATGTGCTCAGCAGAGAGTCCTCATTACTTACTCTCTCATTACATTGTTGTGCCTAGCAGAGTCCTCATTACTTACTCTCTCATTACATTGTTGTGCCCAGAAGAGAGTCCTCATTGCTTGCTCTTTCATTACATTGTTGTGCCCAGCAGAGAGTCCTCATTACTTACTCCCTCATTACATTGTTGTGCCCAGCAGAGAGTCCTCATTACTTACTCTCTCATAACATTGTTGTGCCCAGCAGAGAGTCCTCATTACTTACTCTCTCATTACATTGTTGAGCCCAGCAGCGTCCACATTACTTACTTTCTCATTACATTGTTGTGCCCAGCAGAGTCCTCACTACTTACTCTCTCATAACATTGTTGTGCCCAGTAGAGTCCTCATTACTTACTCTCTCATTACATTGTTGTGCCCAGCAGAGAGTCCTTATTACTTGCTCTCTCGTTACATTGTTGTGCCCAGCAGAGAGTCCTCATTACTTGCTCTCTCATTACATTGTTGTGCCCAGCAGAGTCCTCATTACTTGCTCTCTCGTTACATTGTTGTGCCCAGCAGAGAGTCCTCATTACTTGCTCTCTCATTACATTGTTGTGCCCAGTAGAGTCCTCATTACTTACTCTCTCATTACATTGTTGTGCCCAGCAGAATCCTCACTACTTACTCTCTCATAACATTGTTGTGCCCAGCAGAGAGTCCTCATTACTTACTCTCTCATTACATTGTTTTGCACAGCAGAGTCCATACTGATCACACATTTTCTATCTATGCTGCGCTTTCAAGTGCGTGGTCTCCCCTCTTAAACCTTTTTGCCCCTAGTTCTTCGAGCTATGTGCCCCGCCCACAGCCACTTTGGCTTGCTAACCCTCTGGGCTATGTATATGAATGGCTAAGTTCGTGTAAACCTGATCAGTGTTTGGTAAATGTTTTAATTCTATGGGTAGAGCCTTACCTCCAGCCCTATGTTTGACTGGATAAGGTTAGCTTAAGGAAGAGAATGCTTGCTAGCACTAAGTAGACACTATGTATAGATAAGTTGATTTTGTGCAATTCTAGACAATCCCTTTAGCACGAAAACAGGCTTACTCCTTTCCGTTTTAGTTCTTTGTTTTTGTGTGATCCTAACGAGTTTCTAGTTCGGATTAGATTAGAAAATTCTTTATTGCACTAACAAAATAATACATAGGCCAACTTAATGCTAGTTAGCATTTTCTTCCAGCTAACCTTTGTGCAGTGCTGATTAAGTGGTAGTGCCAGAAAATTACTGAGTAAAACTCGAAAAAAAACTGTAAAAGTTTTCCCGTAGATATAAACGGCGCTTTGAGTCGTAAACTGAATCATCTCGCTAGTTGACGTGACAAGGGCCTGTAGCACAATTGGCAGTGCATTTTTGTATCAAGAAGAAGGTTGCGGGTTCAAGTCTCGTCCGGCTTGAAAACTTTTGGATTTTAAAAATCTTAAAGTCAGTGACGTTGTAATACAAGACAGGATTCCAATCGAGAGATCTCAATCTGTCTTTTGTCTCATTTCTTCATCATCCAAAGGTTGTTTGGAAGAGATCGCTTGTTTAGGGATACCACCGCCCATTATACACTTTCTGGTTTCACATTTTGTTTTATTTAGCGTGTAACGCATAATAAAGAATTTCAATTCATTCATTCACACTACAATATTGAAATCGAATATTAAGATATATTCGCCTATCACTTGCAAACACCAACCTCCAATATTCGCTATGCAACAACTCTTTCCAATGTGTTTATTCGCCGTGTCACAGTAACCTTTAGGTCTAACGCAGACGACCGACTAATGGCGGGTTCCTATATCCGTCGGTAACCAGCTACGACTCGTTTCTCCTTGAAAACCTGTCAAAAGTTTGACACTAGTTTGACACTTTTTCAAGGAGATACAAGGCGTAGTCGGTTACCGATGGATATAGGAACCCGCCATAAAATCCACCTTTTTTATTCGTCTTTTATTTGATTATGGTCGTGTGATTTCTGCGCGCGATAAATTGTATATTCTATCCTTTTCTACTAAGATAATTGAATCAACAAGAGGTTAATAGACTTTTGTGTCTCTTTTTGAAGACGTGTACGTTTTATTTTTGATTATTGCCGACTTTTGTCTGTCGTCTGCGTTATCCATAAGCTAGAAACGTACTATCGGGCGCGACTTACAGTCGCGACTGACTAACGCGACTTACTGATAACGCGACGCACACGCGTCGAATTCGTCCGCGACATATAAAAACATTCGAGGAGGTTCTCGTCGGACGTCCAAGCGCTTACAGTCACGTGACTTAAGGATAACAGTTTGAACGTGTCTATGTAATGTTGTTAGCCAGATGCAGCATAAGTCGCGTACGTACCGAAATGTAACACCCATACCTGGTCGGTATACCATCTTATTTGCTTCAACTTTTCTTGTTAGCACGAGTAAGGAGTGGAACTCACTTCCGCCGTTTTTTTCCGGACCAGTATAATCTCGGAGTCTTCAAGTCCAGACTGAACAGGTTCTTTCGAGTGCTCCATCGACCACACTGTCACTTGCCGGTGAGATAGTGGTCAAGCGCTTGTCTATCGCCAATAAAAAAAATTAAAAAAAACGTAAGCTGGAACGTCCGACAAGAATCTGGCTTCTCGGATGTTTTTATAAGTCACGGACGCATCCGACGCGCAAGCACTGCGTTAGAGACCGTCTGCCACGAGTGTGCTTAGTAAGTCGCGTCTGATAGTATGTTTGCAGCCTTATCCTCCGTGGCAAGAGGTATCTGAACCCCTATTATAACCATCACGTGGGTACAGATGGGCGGAGTGTACGCGGGCTTGCAGTACCACACGCCGCACGGCGGGTTCACCGCGGCGCCGCCGCGCGGGCCGTTCGCATCGCCCCCGCATCCGCATCCGCATCCGCATCACCACTACATACCTAACTCGCAGGTGAGTATTGTATCGGTAGATTGCTGTTACCGACACAAATTGTTGACCTAGGATTTACTAGCTTCCGCCTGCGGCATAGCACGCGTGATTTGTCAATAAAAAGTAGTCTATGTGTTAATCCAGGTTATAATTTACGTACGCACCAAATTTCATCGAAATCGGTTCAGCCGTTACGGCGTGATTGAGTAACAACAAACAAACATCCAAACTTTCGCATTTATAATATTAGTGTGATTTAAAAGTTTACTTACATCACTCATGCTCTAAACATGCTCTAAACATTGTTAGCTCGATACCTGATGCGTAAATGCGCACCTAGGGGCGTAAGAAGAATTTGAAAATGGAATGAGGCTCATTGCATTCATATTATACTAAAATGAAATGCCATGACAAATCCTTTTAAAGAGGCCACATTCTTATATGCTTTATTGAAATACAACCTCCATGAAAAATCCTTATTTCTATTAAATAAAAGAGTAGTGAAAAAAAAGAATGGATACCGGGAACGCAAATTGTCGTTTTAGCAACAATCTGTTATATACACTTTTTAATTTTCTCGCATTCGTGATGAAAATTTGTGTTATACAAGGAGCGCAAGCAATCACTTACGCCCCTTGTATATATAAAAATGCACTATTATTTTAATTTTTTTATTTTTAATTGTGTGCAGAAAATACATCGCACTTATATAATAAATGCGAAAGTTTGGATGTTTGTTTGTTACTCAATCACGTCGTAACGACTGAACCGATTTCGATGAAATTTAGTATGTATGTAAATTATAACCTGGATTAACACATATGCTACTTTTTATCTCATAAATCAAGTCCAATGGGATAAAAGTGGGGTGTCAAGTCAAGTTGCAACAGCGAGTTTAGCTTTATTTCTAGGTTACCTACACATCTAGTAGTGTAACGCGTACTAAGTCGCGGGCAACAGCTAGTGCTGTATAAATTTATAAGGGCTGTACTAAAGGTATTAATAAAAAATACTATATTTTCCAACCATTGGCCACTATTCACTATCCCTCTCTGCGCTCAGGATTCAATATAGCGGCCGTGACGCAAGAGACTGCTTTATCTCCTCGTATAATAATCTAGTATTTCTATATTCTGTATTGTAGCGCGCGGAAGGTGGAAGGCTGGACATGCTGGGCGGCAGCGAGGGCGCCCTGTCTCCTCTACAACCGGACCTGCATCACGCGCCCCTGCTTCTAGCCACTGAGGTAAGTCAGTCCCCTCTGCCTTACAGTACTACGGTTCAAGTTAGACGTCTCGACAAATTTAGTTTATCTTCGGAAATATGGAATATCTTCTTCTTCCTGCCCTTTTCCCACATCACGTGGGGTCAGCACAACATGCATTCCTTCTCCACATCTTCACACAGTCCATCCATCTCTTTTTTGACTCTTCATCTGTCCCTTTCATCTGTCCCTCTTCATCTGTCCCTTTCATCTGTCCCTCTTCATCTTGTCCCTCTTCATCTGTCCCTCTTCATCTGTTCCTTTCATCTGTCCCTTTCGTCTGTCCCTCTTCATCTGTCCCTTTCGTCTGTCCCTCTTCATCTGTCCCTTTCATCTGTCCCTCTTCATCTGTCCCTTTCGTCTGTCCCTCTTCATCTGTCCCTTTCGTCTGTCCCTCTTCATCTGTCCCTTTCGTGGCCCAACACTCGGAACCATACATTACGACATCGAATATGAAATATAAATATGGATTATATCGGAAACTATATCCCGACGACCTCTGCGGCGCAGTAGCGCTAGCCGGCTGAGGCGCAGGAGGTAGCGGGTTCATTTCCCACCGCGGACGGAACTAATGTTTTCATTAGTATGATAGTTCCGAATTTGGGTACTTTTTTTGTATACTATAAAAGTATGTATTCACAAAAAAGTACATAAGCATTAATCAGTTGTCTGGGGCTAGATAGCGCTGTGTGAAATGTCGTACATATACATATTGGTATAATAGTACTAATTTGGAAACGCAAACGTTGTCGAGGCGTCTACCTTATAGCTTATAGTGTGACCATTAGTGCTGTGCACTCCCTGAGGTATGCGCGGCGAGGTGGGAGGCAAAGAAAAAACTGCATGAGTTCACATGAGATCAAAACATGTCGGACATATCTTACGATATCAGTTTGCATTTCTAAGGCAAGACTTGTGGCGGGACGATGGTCGGAGGCTATCTATCTGTAATATATTATACTTACTTAGTTGATTAAAATGTAACTTAAATATACTCATATTTTATTAAAAATATGCATGTGATAAATAAGATCTAAACTTATAATTCAAAGGACTTGTTTTATTGAACATTTTTTATATTTACAAACAATTATATATTCTAACGAAAGTTATTCTGACATAGATTCTGTTTCAACTTCATCTTCCATTTCATATCACGAGATAACGCACGACCCATCTTTGAATATTTATCCCGTGTGCGTCTGACATAGACCGTCCGCTACAAAAGCTACCTACCGCCGTGAGCGTTGACGGCAGACTGATAGATCGGAGCGGCCGACACATCCCCCCCGTCTCGCCGCGCGCATACCTCAGGGAGTGCACAGCTCTAATGGTCACACTATAGTACAGTATACACCCTGTCCTTACCCCACAAGGAACTCTACCACTCTTAGAATACGGGATTTATCACGTACCGTTTTATCGGTATTTCGACTAGGGTTGCCAACTTGTTTTCTATCAAATATAGTATTTTCGAAGCCTCTAAAAAATGAAAAAAAAATATAGTATGTGGTTAAAATATTTATTTTTAACTGAACATTTTTTGCTGCTCTGCGCCTTAATAATTCATTTTAAGTATTCATATGCTTGATGGCAGTCCAAATTTAAGTTGAAAAACACCATTAATTCTGCTTTTATTAAATTCAAACTGGCCGTGTTACGCTCATCTTTTCATTTCGTCTTCATGACAGAAAATATGCGCTCTGTGAATGCTGATGTTGCAGGAATTGAAAGAAGAGATGATACAATTTTTAAAATATTAGGCATGTCTGAATTATTTAAGAGAACTTCTTGCAAATTTTCATCACATGATTTAGTAGAAAGTTTTTGTCAGAAAGTACAATATCCGAAATTTTGTTTATTTGATTGATTTCTGAGTACAAATTGTTAAAATTAACATTTAGTTTCTCAGCAATTTCTAATTTTAGAGCGGAGCGGGTTTTAAAAAAAGATTAGGGCATTCGATCGTCGTTAGTGGTCGCCGCTATAGCATGCAGCGGCCACACCTTAGGAACCTAGGCTGGTAGAGGGGGGCTCGAGTGCCGAAACACTTTGTTGTAGCAACGGCGTGTTTCGGCCCTCGAGTCGGCACGGTCACTCCCCGTGCTAGTGCTCGTTGCTTCGGCGTCAACGCAATCCACCTCAAGTGGCGAGGCAACCAGGCAACTGTAGAAGGCCTGAAGGTAGCGATAGGAGTTTTTATCGTTGCCAGATACTGCGTCCTGTTCCCTTCCAGTCGTAGCGGTTCTCCGTTCCACTGGGTCAAGGGGAGTAAGGAGGAGAGGGTGCATCTGTGTACGGCGCGCACACTTATGCAACTTAATATATCCTGCGCATCTGACTTGGCTTTGTCATTCCGAGTTTAAAAAAGTCCTAGGCTTGGTCTAATACCTGGACACGGGTGGCCTAAGGAGAAGAGAGTGGTCGCTCTAGCACTGCATCGGGGTGACAGTGTGGTTCGGCAGCACTCTTTGAGACAAAGCAGCTTTATTTAGAGAGGCACTGCTTTCCTCGCTCAGCCGGGGAGGGGGCTAGAAAAGGTGCCCCAAACAAACGCTCATTCCTCGCAATAAGAATAAATCTAAAAACATGCAGATGAATATGACTTGCGTGGAATGTACGTACTCTTTTAGACCGACCCAACAACCTCTGCCCAGAACGTAAAACCGCCATTGTGGCTCGCGAGCTCAAACGCTATGACGTCGACATAGCCGCTCTCAGCGAAACACATCTAGCTGACGAAGGTGAGCTTGTTGAACGTGGTGGTGGGTACACTTTCTTCTGGAAAGGCACACCAGCTTCTGAGCCTAGACGGTCAGGAGTAGGCTTTGCTATTAAAACTACTTTAGCCTCTAAGTTGGAAGAACATCCAGTTGCTATCTCTGATCGTGTCATGTCCTTACGTTTCCATCTTCGAAACAATAAATACTTAAATGTTATCAGCGTATATTCGCCAACACTCGACAAAAGTGATGACGTCAAGGACAAATTTTATGAGGAAGTGTCAGAAGTGCTGACTAAAATCCGGCGCTGTGAGAAAGTTTTGCTTCTTGGCGACTTTAATGCTCGCGTCGGACGTGATTTTGAAGCTTGGCCTCGGGTGATAGGGCGACATGGCATTGGTAACATGAACAGTAATGGGCAACTGTTACTAAGCCTCTGTTCCCAATTTCATCTGGGTATTACCAATACCATGTTTAGACTCCCAAATAAATACAAAACTACCTGGATGCACCCAAGGTCCAAGCATTGGCATCTTATTGATTATGCTATAGTCCGTCAACGGGATATAGCGGATGTCAAAGTAACGAGAGTAATGAGGGGCGCAAACTGTTGGTCGGATCACCGACTTGTTGTTACAAAACTATTTTTGCGTCTTAGCCCTTGCCGTAGACCTCGCAGGGCTAAGCCTAACTGTCTTCATCTGAAAAAGCTAGAGTCTGCTGAAATATTGGCAAATTACAGGGAAGCTGTCAATACCTTTACAGCAGGCATACACCCCGAAGATGAACAGTTAGACGAGGGCTGGAAACTGTTAACTACAAATACCATCAATGCGGCTACTGAGATCTTAGGCCAAAAACCTCGTGTCTGTGAAGACTGGTTTGACGAAAATGATAATACATTGACAGTCGCCCTAGAAAAACACCGCCAGCTCCTTCGAAAGGGAAATCAGACAACTGCTTCTGAAAAAATAAAGGAGAGTACGAGCCAAATAAGGAGACTAACTCGAAACGCAAAAGATGAGTGGTGGCTGAACAAGGTTCGCTATATTCAGTGGCTTGCTGATTCGAATAGACTCGGCGATTTCTTTAACGAGATTAAAAAGTTAGTAGGAAGTCCACATCGAGTAAACGTACCACTGAAATCACTTTCAGGTACCCTCCTGGTAAGCAAAGGAGAAGTTCTTACTCGCTGGGCAGAACACTATAACAGCTTACTCAATGTGGATCGTTCTGCTGACATAAACTATTTAGCATCACTTCCTGCCTTACCACAAGCCGTAGATCTGGATCAGCCTCCTTCTCTTGAGGAAGTTATCATCGCCATCAAAGCGCAGAAAAACAATAAGGCTGTCGGCATCGATAACATACCAGGAGAACTATTAAAATATGGCGGAGATGAGTTGCACTACAAGATTTGGCAATTTTTCCAGCGCATGTGGGAAATGGAGTTCGTTCCTCCTAGTTTTGGCGTATCACTAATTTGCTCTTTGTATAAAAATAAAGGTGATCGATCTGTTTGCAACTCTTATAGGGGTATATCACTTCTGTCTACTCCAGGAAAAACTTTTGCCAGAGTACTCTTAAATCGTCTTATGGAGCTCTCTGAAAGTATATTGCCTGAAACGCAATTTGGGTTTAGACCCAATCGCGGCACATGCGAGGCCATATTCTCTCTTAGACAACTGCAAGAGAAAAGCAGGGAACAGTGTCAACCTCTGTTTCTCTGTTTTGTTGATCTGGAGAAAGCTTTTGACAGTGTACCTCGCGAAGCTTTGTGGATTGTGCTTTCGAAACTTGGTTGCACCGACAAATTTATACGCTTGATAAGACTTCTTCACGACAACATGACTTGTTGCGTAACCGTCAATGGTGAGCAGACAGAGCAATTCCCTGTCACTTGTGGTGTAAAACAAGGCTGTGTATTAGCACCCACTCTTTTTGCTCTGTACTTTTCCGTTGTCGTGAGGGAGACTTTACAAGCCAACACCGAAGGGATCCGCATACGTTTTCGCACAGATGGCAGTATCTTTAACCTGGCTAGGTTAAAAGCGCACACAAAGGTATCGTATGACCTCATTACCGAATTGATGTATGCTGATGACCTATGTTTCGTTGCGGAATCTTCTGAGGGACTCCAGGACTTGATGACTCGGCTTGACGCTGCGTGCTGTAGATTTGGCCTCAAAATTAATATTACAAAGACAGAGGTGATGGCCATGGACACTGTTAACCAAGCTCCACTGAATCTGCAAATCGATGGAAAGCCCTAAAACAGGTCGATACATTCAGATATCTGGGAAGCAGCATAACAACAAAATGCGACCTTGACTCGGAGATCAACAGCAGACTTGGCTCCGCTATGGCTGCTTTTGGTAAACTACGAGTCCAGGTATTTCGCTCCCATAACATCAAATTGAGTACCAAGATTAAGGTGTATATGGCTATTGTACTTCCTAACATCTTGTACTCGTCAGAGACATGGTGCCTGTATCGCAGACACATACGCACGTTAGACAGATTCCATCTGAAATGCCTCCGCGACATTCTTAACATCAAGTGGTCGGATCGGGTCCGTAATACCGATGTTCTACGACGGGCTAATGTCTGTGGCATAGAGGCATATTTGATGCGGCGTCAGCTGCGTTGGTGCGGGCACCTGTCTCGGATGTCTGATGAGCGAAGGGCGAAACGCATTTTCTTCTGTGAACTAGAACATGGTAAGCGGAAACGCGGAGGTCAGTTCCTACGTTTCAAAGACGTACAGAAGAGGCACATGAAGAGGTGTTGTATCGATCCGTCGCGCTGGGAGGCTCTCGCTGAAAAACGACCTGAATGGAGGCGTCATGTTCAGGACAAAGTGTACGAGTTTGAAGAAGAAAGGAGGCAAGAACTAGACTTAAAACGAGATCAGCTTAAAAGTCGACCGCCGGCTAATATCAATTACAACTACATTAATGGCGCCTTAACTTGTGTTCATTGTAACCGGACTTTTAGCGCAAAAATAGGGTACATCAGCCACATACAGGCTAAACACCTAGGCCAATAATCACAAAGTCAAGTCTCTGTAGCCGAAATCGGCTAGGAGGATTATTATTATTAGGGCTACGTTCCGCTTAACGCAAATTATGGTAGTTTCGCCTACTATATATTGTTTTTAGAAATACATATAATATTTGATCCCCTAATACAGTAGGATATACTATATTATATAGTATTTGATCCCCTAATACAGTAGAATATACTATATTATATAGTATTTCATCCCCTAATACAGTAGGATATACTATATTATATAGTAAGGTTGGCAACCCTAGTTTCGACCGACAATGTTTCGGTTCAATTCGTGAACGTTCATCAGGGTGAGTGCGACCCGCTCCTAACAACGTATCGCCTCGCACTGAATAAAATCTCTTACACTCTAGAAGCACTCTTAGAATAGTTAAGGTTTAGTATTGACACGATGGAAGAAGTGTTGGTTGACGCACTGGTTCTGTTGTAGGCGCGAGGAGCTGCCATCGAGCTGATGGCTCCACACCACGCGAGGCACGCGTTGTCGCATCACCACCACGTAAGGATTACTATTTTTTTTTTGTTTGTTACCTCAGCATTCCTCCATTTATAAACCGATTCGGAAAATCCTTTTTTATTTGAAAGAATTATACTATCAGATTGGTCGCATAGAGATTAATGTCATAATATCTGGTTTCAATTTTGTATTTTCTGAAGTGCGTTATATATTTTTTAAAAGTTACAAATTTTATATATCTTTAGTTTCCAAAATCAAGATTTATCCCCTTTTCTCTATCTTCAAAGCAACACATTTTATCGAATACGGTCTAGGCGTTTAGTTTTGAAAATGTAGCAAACAGACCACACCAGTTTTGAGAGTTGTATTCGATTTTGTATTAGTACAAGCTGCCGCCCGCGGCTTCGCACGCGTTGTTTGTCAACAAAATGTAGCCTAAGTTTGAATCCAGGTCATAATCTATCAACACACCAAATTTCATCGAAATCGGTTCAGCGGCTACAACGTGAATGAGTAATAAAGAAACATCCAAACTTTCATATTTATATTAGTGTGATGGATTTGTTTTTTGTTTTTTCATTTTTAAGTGCAGAATTACCCCCATTTTGAGTAAAAGCATATTATAGTTAGATAGATAACTCTTTATTGAATTACCACACAAACAGAAATAATATTAAAATAAGTGCTAGGCTAGAATAAATAAGGCAATACAATGTGGAATATAATATGTGTAATGTGGGGGCACAGCGTCGCAGCGGCGGCGGCGGCGTGGGCGCAGGCGTGAGCGTGGGCGGCGTGGGCGTGAGCGTGGGCTCGGGCGTGGGCGTGGGCGTGACAGGGTCGCGGGCCGCGCGCCCCTACGTGCGGCACGCGCCGCGCTGGCACCATCCCATACACCACATACACACGCAGGTCAGTCAGTGTACATCCGGCTCGAAAGAAGTTTTAATCATTACAACACATTTCGGGGAGTGTGCGGCGGAACTTCTCAACCTGATCCCACCATCTCCATTCTATCAACTGACAACCAGACGCTCTGCGGTGCGCCACCGCTATATGGTAGAACACCTCCCATTCGCACAAAGCGGTTCTCTTCGACCTTTATTATGTGCACCGTTAAAGAGTGGAACGCCTTGCCGGAGTCTGTGTTTCCTGATAGCTACAACCTGGGTATCTTTAAGTCGCGAGTGAATAGGTTTCTTCTAGGCAAGTGTGTACCATCGTAGACTGCATCATCGCTTACCATCAGGCGAGATCGTGGTCAAACGCAAGCCTATAATGTATAAAAAAAAACACACGCAGGTCAGTGCACATCCGGCTCGAAGGAAGTTTAATCGTTCATTCACAAGAACACGCGTGGTGTATTATGTAGCCGAGTAATCTTCACGTTCCTATGGTAAAAAATAATTATAGACAGAACGCATTCTTAGTACAAGCTAGCAAATCGTTAACACATTGGTGAATAAAAATATTGATATCGATTTATTTAATTCATCTGCAAGTAAGCTTAAACGCTCGTTGTAAGCTTAAACGCTCGTTAAGCGAAGATTTCTTTTTAAATTAACTATTACTTTTATTTCGTCGAACGTCAAATCGTCGAATCTAACTCGGATGGGCAGCGTTTGGGAAACTTCGCAACGTCTTTTCGTCCAACATACCTCAGTGCCTTAAGACGAAAGTCTTCAATCAGTGTGTGTTACCAGTGATGACATATGGAACCGAGACGTGGTCCTTCACTATTGGCCTTATGAATAAGCTCAGAGTCGGTAACGAGCTATGGAGAGGGCTATGCTCGGGGTTTCTCTACGGGATCGAATCAGAAATGAGGAGATACGTAGGAGAACTCAAGTCACCGACATAGCCCGACGGATTAGCACGTTGAAGTGGCAATGGGCAGGCCATATAGCGCGCAGAACAGATGGCCGATGGGGCCGAAAGGTTCTCGAGTGGAGGCCACGGACCGACAAGCGCAGCGTAGGACGTCCACCCACAAGATGGGCAGACGACTTGGTAAGAACCGCAGGTCGGCGTTGGATGCAGGCCGCTTCCAACCGCAGTTCCTGGAGATCAATGAGGGAGGCCTTTGTCCAGCAGTGGACGTCCTACGGCTGATATGATGATGATGATTACTTTTATTTATTGTTGCTGTATGTTTTATAGCTCACGGCGTCTGCATTAACTGTATTTTTGTTATTCTATTTATGTATTTACATATCTGGGGCGGCGGGAATGCGAATGTTGAGATGTATGTGTGAGGCAATGATAATGGACAAGATAACGAACGAGTATATTAGAGGAAGTTGAGGAGTAAGAGGCTAGCGTGGTATGGGCATGTCATGCGGAGGGAAGAAAACCATGTGACTAAAAGAGTGTCAGATATGAGTGTGTAGAAAGGAAGTGACAACGGAGATGACGGCCGATAAAAAGGTCCTCTTCTTCCCGCCCTATTCCCACATTATGCAGGGTCGGCACGACACGTCATCTCCGTTGTCGCTTCTTTCCTACCCATATTATTCTTCACGGCTGAAAGGGAGGTATGGGGGAGAAATAGATTTTGTGCTAGCCTGCGTAACGTGGGAAAAGGGCAGGAAGAAGAAGAGTATGGGTGGGTCCTGCGTTGCCCTTTCCGGTGCGTGGTCGCCCCTCAATAATATTCCTTTTTGTAAATTACCCTATCGTGCTTACCCTCGAGAGACTCGCAAACTTAATTTGTTTGCCCCTATTCCCTGCAAAACTAACGCCGGTGAGCGTGCACCCTTAAGGGCGCACTATACCTGGGGAGACGATAAATCGCGTATTTTGAAACAATGTTTTGTTCAACAAATTTTGTGATTTCAATTTGTAATTCATATATGTTATAGTTAAGGATACGTGCTAGAGCGTCTGTGTTATGAAAACACGATTTCGTAAACTTTTCTCGATAGAAAAAAAATCCAAAGATGACTCCAAATTTATCTTAAAACCGTTCTTATGCGATGAATACTACAATTTAGATCTTGAAACTTTGTACAGTAATTCTACACAACATAAATAAGGGCACCTGTGTTTTAAATTTTCAAAATAAGGTTTGATTTTATCATGAAATGAAAATATCTAAGTTTTGCACTAATGAAACCATTCGCTCCGGACGCCCGGTTCGCGATTCAGTCTGGTATCGGCTTTCAGACGGGGTACCCGTGACGCTTGTCGCTCCAAACGAACACGTAATTCTTAGGTAGAATTTATATTTAGTTGGTTTTTGTAAAAACGCAGTAATGAGAAATAAACACAACAAGATAATGAAGGGACTGAATGATAAAAAAAACCGGCAAACATATGAACCATGCCGAGATAGGACGTGCAGCGGCGCGCGGAGAAGCAGGGGTGAAATTCGAGTTTGGGCTGAGGTACAGTCAACTCTTAAACAGAATCATGAAACAACATGATCTCTTTACCGGTATCGAACTGGTTGCAACCTCACCCGGCTCTTTCAGAAAGAGTGTATCTGATGTTATAATGTCGGATACACTATTTCTGTCTGACCTAAAGTAAAAGGTAAAATCTTGTTCTTCTATGTAATGTAACCTACAGATATTGTTTGTCTTCTTTCATAAGCATGCACATTATGTCCTTTTTTTATTGATGATAGCCAAGCGCTTGACCACTACCTCACCTGATGGTGTGCATGACTGAAGGTGTGATCGAAGATGGAGCACGCTTGACTAGAAAGAACCTATTCACTCTGGACTTGAAGACTCCAAGATTATACTGGTTTGGAAAAACATACGCCGGAAGTGAATTCCACTCCTCACTTGTGCTAACAAGAAAAGTTGAAGCAAATCGTTTGGTACGGCGAGGTGGTATGCCGGCCAGGTATGGGTGGTACTTCTCGGTTCGTCTGCATGTCCGGTGGGGGAAGGAGAGATAAGGTCATGAAGATCCTTGCGCACATCCTTATAATTTGTTAACCCAATCTGTGGACACCGGGGCTGATTATACATAAAGAAACTTATTTAGTATTAGCATTAAGTAACCTAATTGTATAATTTGTTTGTTGTCCTTCATCATATCAGCCGTAGGACGTCCACTGCTGGACAAAGGCCTCCCTCATTGATCTCCAGGAACTGCGGTTGGAAGCGGCCTGCATCCAACGCCGACCTGCGGTTCTTACCAAGTCGTCTGCCCATCTTGTGGGTGGACGTCCTACGCTGCGCTTGCCGGTCCGTGGCCTCCACTTGAGAACCTTTCGGCCCCATCGGCCATCTGTTCTGCGCGCTATATGGCCTGCCCATTGCCACTTCAACGTGCTAATCCGTCGGGCTATGTCGGTGACTTGAGTTCTCCTACGTATCTCCTCATTTCTGATTCGATCCCGTAGAGAAACCCCGAGCATAGCCCTCTCCATAGCTCGTTGTTGTCCTTAATAAAGAAAAATAAAATAAATTGCATTGTGACGGTAAAGTATCCAGTGTGGGGAAAGGTGCAGCTCTCTATGCGCAGTTGTAAGCTGACGGTACATTTGTTCTGTATTTCCTGTTGGTACACAATGGGTGTTGTGTTGATTCAGCGATTTTGAGGTCACTAACTCGGCAGCAGAGTTTAATCCAAGTTGCAATGTTTAATTAGGGATTTCCGTTCTCCACACACTGTTCCTAGATATTAATCATACATAAAGAGCAATATAATAAAGAAATAGTACATTGTACTTTGAAGAGTTATGTCTGTGTGAAATGTCCTGCTTTATAGAGTTGGTACGTTGTTCTCAGAGCGGCGGTCTGCTGAGCAGCATGCCCGCGCACGTGCAGGCGCAGCTGCACGTGGCGCAGCCGCTGTCGCTGCCGCCGCCCCCCCCTACCTACCAGGTAACCAATGCAAGTATATACATCTCTATATATAAAAATGAACCCTGTTTCCCTTGGTCACGCCATCACGCGTGAAAGGCTGGACCGATTTCGCTAATTATTATTTTTTTGTATTTCTTATTGTCTGGAGAAGGTTCTTATGAAAGAAAAAAGTAAGAAAATTGCGCGCCTAATTAGAAAATTTAAGAATACTTAACCACCATATAAAATTATTCATAATCTAACCTTAGCGCTTTTATAATGTAACCTTATGACGTTTGACATAGAACTGACAGAATGCGTGCTGCAAATATCGTCAGAGAGGATGTAAAAAAATGAATATCCTTTGAAACAGATGCTTCGGTCGGAATTATCCCGAGATATTGTCTATATATGTAAAAATTAATTGCTGTTCGTTAGTCTCGCTAAAACTCGAGAACGGGTGGAGCGATTTGGCTAATTTTGGTATTGAATTATTTGTGGAAGTCATTCATTTTCTCATACATAATGATGGCCGGGGACAACAATTGACAATTCTACCAGGGTGACGTATATTGACAGCCCGCGTTATATGCATGTCAAGGCGGTACGAAGTTCGGCGGGTCCACTAGTACATAATAATGTTTAGATGACAACTTGTTGTATTGTATTGTACATAATTCCAGAACATTCGAGATTATTCCGGACAGTGCCGTAAAGCTTTTATTTAGCTTGCAATCTTAGTTGGTTTAGATCAAATCTTGCGAGCTGAACTCCGTTCAGTTCCGATGACAATGCATTTTCATGGTAATCATGCCCTGATTCTACCTACCCTGGATTGGCTCCAGACGAAGGAACTTCTCAACGGTCAAAAGCACACGCGCGAAATTTTCTATACACGTCTTATACTTACGTTTCTTGGCATTAAATACGGCATTAAATGAAAACACGGATAGGGTAAATGGCTAGTATTATTGAAAAATAGGTTTTTTTACTACTAATTCATTTACCTATACTGTGATATAGTAGGTATGCTGTAGGGATACCTACTGTTGCATATTCCGTGGGAGGGGGTTGTGCGTAACACTATTGTAATTTGTTGAGCAGGTGTTCCTGAACCTGCTGGCCATGTTCCCCCTCTCCCCGTACGCGGAGGCGCGCGCCACCGACGACGGCGCCGAGTCCCCCGAGACGGAGAACTACGAGGCGCTGCTGTCGCTGGCGGAGCGGCTCGGCGAGGCCAAGCCGCGCGGCCTGCAGCGACAGGAGATAGACACGCTGCCCAGCTACAAGTACTGCCAGCAGACGCACCAGGGTATGCGATTGTACAGCTTTCATCCCCTTTCCTCATCCTCATAACAGGGAAATACTGTGTATCTCGGAAAAGGACATAGGATAGTTTTTAAGAAAAACTTAAGTCTTTATTGCCATAAAATATTGAAAATTAATCAAACACTTCGACTGTGCCATAGATTAGTAAATCATCATCATCCACAGTCAGACTTCACCCCCAGCTGGGTATATATAGGCCTCTCCAAGTGTGTGCCATCCGCCACGATCCTGCGCTAGTCTCACCTATTCACGGCCCGCGACTTTAACGAAAAGTAAATCTTTGCGCTTCGTCTGTTCGCTTAGATCTTTTAAACTACTTAAGGAATTTTAATGCAGTTTTCAGCAATAGATAGAGCTATTCAAGAGGAAAGTTTATATGTATAATACATACATAGTAACTGTTTGTTCGTTTCCTTTTCATAACTAAACGGCTCAACGGATCGTAATGAAATTTGGCAAGGAGATAGATTATATTATGGTGAAGGATATAGGCTACTTTTTACTAGAGTGCGCAAAAGGAGGGTAATGTTTTTATTGAAATACCACCCATGTGAAGCCGCGGGCGGGTCAGCTAGTTGTAGTATAAAAAGGTTTTTAGAGGTTAAAACCTTCTTCATGGTCTCGTCAGACTGGGTGTGGAGGCACGCAAGTTTGAAAAAAAAATCTGAAAGAAAAAAAAAATATGTTTGGTCCTCTGAGAATAATGTTTTTTATTTGTTTATTTCCGTAATCCAACAGCGTAATACAAAATATAGTACACATTTTTTATGTGTTATAGTAAGGCCAAAAATAGAATTACTTAATTTAGCACATTTTTTAATACAATAAACAAGACATAGACAATCATTTATTTGCCAAATTGCACACATAATACACAGTAAAAAAATATTTAAAATAATTAACATAAAAATAACCATACCTACAATTAAGAAAAAAAAAGAAAGAAAATACATTTATTTGACACACACATAGGACAGACCATTCAGAACAGAACAAATACAAAAAACATACCTACTTACCTAAAGAATATAATAGTAAAAAGAAAAATTATTTAAGTACAGAATTAAAGAAAAACACAAGATAAAAATTGAGTTCTTAAGTATACATAGGTAGGTGGTAGGTACAGATAATATGGTCTTCCGTGCTGTGTGGGCCAAACAGGTTCCATCTCAGCGTATTGCTTCCTACCGGAAGATAAGCGGCGCTGGTTTTCAGATGGGACCCATGGGTAGCTTCACGAGCGCAGAAAAATAAATGATTAAACATATATATTGCCGTGGGGTGCCGGCAGTAGAATGTTACCCCTCCTCTCATGCCCGTGGATGCAGTAAGAGCCTGCTAAGGGATACCTCCGGAAGATGGGCAGCAGCGTCTTTCTGTGTATTAACATCCCGTACTGCGCTCGCCAACCCGCCTGCCAAGCGTGGTGAGTATGGCAACTACCCATCATGGAGTGGAGGCTTGTGTTCAGTAGTGGACGTTTTACGGCTGAAATGATGAAACATATATATAGACATACATGGATACACATACGTAAATAATAAAATAAACTTGAAATTCAATTCAAACAAAAAAAAAATTAATAACAATTCATTTCAGTTCATTTTATTTCAGATAATATGTCATCCATTTTGTTAGTAAACGATAATGTAAACTTAGAACTATGTTAGTAGGCGATTGCAAATAAATGAAATATATAACAAAAATAAAATAATAAAAATCGGTGCAAACACAACAAACAAATAATAATACAATATAATTATTGAGTCACAAGCTGGTCGACTGGCTGGCGCTTCAAATCCCAGCAGCGAATTACGCCGGAATTAAAATCAAAATTATCTGCCACAACGGCCAGCATCCTGTTGGAGCGGCCACGGACGCGGCTCATCAGAAACGCGGCTCCTTTGCGCATGATCGCATAAAAGTCGTCAACACGCGCGTCTGCGAACATACCTGACGCGCTGCAGTACCTCCGCAGCCCCAGCAGCACACTGAATCCGTTGTTGCACTGCACTCGTAGAGCGTTGTAGGATTTCTGCGTACGCCGGACCCACAGGCTGCACGTGTACAGGTTTTGGCAGTAAGCCCTACATGCAAAACGGACACAAACAAACAATTTAATGTAACTATTAACAACAGTGTCAAATTTGTTGAAAAATCCATAAAAAAACAACAACAACCAAAGATGGATCCATAACTATGAAATGTTGACACGGCAGTTGACATTCACTCACTTTCCTTTGATAATTAGCGTATGACAGAGCAACGCCATCTGTTACATATCGCCGTGAAAACCTCTCATTCGTTCGTTCGCCGACTTTGTTCGCGTGGACTTTGACTTGAAATCCACGCGAATGAAGTCGCTTTATGGAGGCCTATGCTCAGCAGTGGACGTCACCTCTGCGAGAGAATGAATAATTGAGAAGACTGCGAATTAATTCTGAAAAGAAAGACTGGGAACATGGAGCCAACTGCAAGCAAACAAATACAATGCTTCGGGCAAAAAACAGAAAAACAACAAACACCCTGTTAAAGAACAAACGCGTAGATCTAAGGATGATGATGGAAATCATCACGGGACACTACGAACTTAATCATCACCTCCTGAAGACTGGAGCCACGGACACTGGGCTTTGCCACAGATGTGATACTCCACTGCACTGCCACAAACGATGCAAGACTGAGAACCGGTCTGTAAGGGGTCATCGAATCCCCATCCTCCACCAACACCGCTACTACATCAACACACACGAAGACCCTGGAAAGCTGATGCCACCAACCCAAAGTCCTACACCGTTACTTCAAGGAGTTAGGATGGCTGGGGTCAGGTTAGAAGGGGGGGTAATGCATACACAATGTGCATACACTGAGTGATGTTATGTCTGTACGAAAGATTTTTATTCTAAATACAGTCCCACGTAAGCATTGTACTCTGTCCTATGAAGCTAGTAAAAAAATAACTGGAAGAACTGCCAGTGTCTTGAACAACCGTGCCGTACTGTTCTTGCCTTTCGCCACTTCCATTTCTTAAGCCCCTTTTTATATAACAGAATTAATAAAAACTATAATATCTACCCTTTAACATACAAAAAATTTAAAGACAAAGTTAAAAAAACAGCTATCTACACTTACATATGAAGAAACCGAAGAAATCATACAAGTAAAACAATACATTTCCCTCTATATTAGTAGATCACTGTTTTAAGCTCGCAAGTACACCCTTACCCACCAGACAAACATAACCCTCACACATGCACACGCTACCACAAACTCACACACCATCGAACCCTCGACACATGCAGACCCCCGTATACACACATCCCACACCCTCACTCACACACACCTAGGGAATGCAATCCCGACTCGAGATTGTAAATTCGAGATCCCGCGGGATCCCGGAATTTGCGGGATCCCGTCTAGTTTAAAAAAAAATGTTAAATTCGGATTACTGAAAAAGCTAATAACTGCTTGTTTGTGATAGTGAGGTTAACTAAAATAACATACTACTCGAAAGAAAATAAAAATTTTTATTCGTTAATCTTACCAACTAAATAAGTATCGTCACCTGTCGCTAATATTCGGAAATAGTCGGAATAGTTTTCTAACGCTGTTTGGCGTTCCTGCCGCTCGCGGCCGTCAGTCAGCGCGCCGCTTGCGCCCCGAGTGGACGTGTGTAGCGTCGCTGACCACTGCCACCCAATCCCGTCAATCTCGAACGGGATCTCGTCATATGATGCGTTGGGATTGATCTCGAAAAATTACACGAGATCGGGATTGCATTCCCTACACACACCCACTCCCCTAAAACACATTCACACACACACACAGTCATACTTACAAAAAGCCGAGTTACCATGACATAGCATGTAAGTTTATTTAAGTTTTCTTTCCTGTTTAAATCAAAATTTAGTAAATTAGCAAATTGTAACCTACCTATAATCTCCTGATTATAGGTAGGTTACAATTTGCTAATACTAATTGCTAATACGTCTAACTCATTTAAATTGTATGTACGGGCAGTGGAAACTGCGACACAGTACTTTACTAATGCAGTTTCCAGTGTTCACATTGTTTTTAATCACATGTAAAAAAGTTCAATGAAAATAAAAAAAATTACAAATAACCCTAATGCGGGATGTCAGTGCACATCTCTTATTCCCCCCACCCTAGAATTAAAATGGACGTCCTTTGGGTGATATGATGACGAACGAAAGATATGTATTTTTGTATGTTTGTAACGAATAAACTCAAAAACTACGGGTCCGATTTCAAAAATTCATTCGCCATTAGAATGCTACATTATCCCTGAGTAACATAAACTACTTTTTACCCAACTGCGCAGAAGGAGGGTAATGTTTTTATTGACAAAGCATGCGTACGAAGCCGCAGGCAGGTCAGCTAGTATTTAATATAATAATAAATGGTGTGTGCGTGTGCGCAGGTGAGCAGACATCGTGCGTGATATGCATGTGCGAGTTCGAGGCGCGCCAGACGCTGCGCGTGCTGCCGTGCGCGCACGAGTTCCACGCCAAGTGCGTCGACAAGTGGCTAAGGGTGAGTACTGAATTAACCCCCGTCTATCCGTTTATTCCCCGTCACACAACAACTCCGTGTTCCCCGCGACATAACAACATTTTTGGGGCTTACAATTGACAATAAATTTAATTTAAAATACATATTGATAATGTGTGTAAACGATTAAAACAATTTATTACCCGTGCGCGATAAGTTGGGACCTGAGCGCGGTGACGTCATATTGGCGTGTTTGTACCGCCCGCAAAAAAGCGAACATAACAAGCAGCCGCCCGCGGCTTCGTCTTTGTTTTTCTATCCTAATTTATTATGTTACTCAGGGAGGACGCTGCTTTTTATCTAATCTTTTTTACACTATTTGAATAAAATAAAAATACAATGTTTAAGTTTATACATTTATTTTATCTATTATTTACATTATCTCATCTTCGTTACTACTTAGTGGATTTATGCCTTCTAGAGGTTGTTCTTCGTCCTCAGTCTCACTATAATCACTTGACGAAGAGGTATCCGATAAATTTACAATTAATTGCGATTCATTCGTCTCTGCGAACGGTACAATACGGGCGCCATCGGGGAAGTGCAGGGGAAGCGGTCGGGGAGTCGCATTCCTAGCAGGTCCCAAGTTATCGCGCACGAGTAATACATATGCTCTTTTTAAGTTATGTAAAGTATATCAAATATATCCACTTTACCTACTGCCTATCATGGTTATACGGAGTGTTTTTTTAACTGAGACAGTACGGCAGTACCCATAACCAGAGGAGACCCAGTTGCAGTTTCTTTTAAAACATCAGCTCGTTTTCGAAGAAAAACATTTTGGCATTAAATTTTTTTTGGTCAAGCGTGAGTAGTGCCATAAAATGAATCAAGTTGGTAATTTTTTTTTGATTCCGATCGATGCAGCCCTATGTAAGGATCATTTTATTGTATCGAATGAAAAAAATCTGAGCAGCGGAAGTTAGTCAAATTTGATAAAATGGACAAAGCAAAATTCCTCCAACAAACATTTTATTAGATTCTAATTGCACAATAAAGAAGTATTAATACTGTAGCGATTAAGAAGTTTAGGAACTCCATGCTACGTAAGGATCTTATTATCTAATTTAAAATACTTACGCTTCCAGCAATTTACATTCATGAAGTATCGATTTTTGTAAAAAGTAACCTCGAACTATTTGAAGAGTTTGAAATGGAGGCCGCTTAGAAGGTAATCTATGAAATGTACCATGTAAAACGCAATGGCTACGCAGCAGTGTGTTCTGTATGGCTCCTATTATTTACAACAAAATTACAAAGTCTGTTCGCCTGGTCTCCAATAATGAATTCAAGAGCAGGTTGAATGATATTCTAGTTAGAAAAGCATACTACACTGTAAAATAATTTCTTAATGACTAAAATATTATTTAACATTAACTTATATAAATGTATTATTATTGCAATTACTTTTAATTTATTGACATCTCCATTTTGAAATAATATTTATTGTTATTCCAAGTATTTTACAACACAGGCACTAAGTTTGGACTTTTAACATAGGCATTACCGGGGCCGGAGCCAACGAGAAGGAGGCCTGTTTTCATTAGTCTTATGTACTGCAAGACTGAAAGCGAGTGGATCACCGGTACTTAAAGTCCTTCAGAAGCTCTTTAATTCCGCCTTGCTTGAAGGTACGACGCCAAAAGCATGGAACGGGGGCGTGGTGGTTTTGTTCTTCAAGAAAGGTGACAACACCTTGCTTAAGAATTACAGACCCATCTCGCTTTTGAGCCATGTTTATAAGCTGTTTTCGAGGGTCATCGCGAACCGTCTCGAACGCAGGTTTGATGACTTCCAGCCACCCGAACAAGCCGGGTTCCGTAAAGGCTACAGTATCATAGACCACATACATACGCTGCGGCAAGTCATACAGAAGACCGAAGAGTATAACTTGCCGCTATGTCTCGCGTTTGTGGACTATGAGAAAGCCGTCAATTCGATCGAAACATGGACAGTGCTTGAGTCACTCCAACGATGCCGTATTGACTATCGGTACATGGAAGTGTTGAAGTGTTTGTATAAAAACGCCACAATGTCAGTCCGAGTACACGAACAGAGCTCGAAGGCGATTCCCTTAAAAAGAGGCGTAAAACAGGGAGATGTCATCTCTCCGAAACTGTTTACGACCGCATTGGAAGATGCCTTCAAGCTTCTGGAATGGAAAGGACTGGGCATCAATATTAACGGCGAATACATCACACACCTTCGGTTTGCCGACGATATTGTGGTCATAGCAAAGTCGATGGAAGAGCTCAGCACGATGCTCGAAGGCCTCAATCGAGTCTCCCAACGGGTAGGACTTAAAATGAACATGGACAAGACGAAAATTATGTCGAATGTCCATGTCGTGCCTGCCCCAGTTATGGTTGAGAACTCGGCTCTCGAAGTTGTCGACGCGTATGTATACCTAGGACAAACAGTCCAATTAGGGAGGTCCAACTTCGAGAAAGAGGTCAATCGTCGAATCCAACTCCGATGGGCAGCGTTTGTGAAACTTCGCAACGTCTTTTCGTCCAACATACCTCAGTGCCTTAAGACGAAAGTCTTCAATCAGTGTGTGTTACCAGTGATGACATATGGAACCGAGACGTGGTCCTTCACTATTGGCCTTATGAATAAGCTCAGAGTCGCTCAACGAGCTATGGAGAGGGCTATGCTCGGGGCTTCTCTACGGGATCGAATCAGAAATGAGGAGATACGTAGGAGAACTCAAGTCACCGACATAGCCCGACGGATTAGCACGTTGAAGTGGCAATGGGCAGGCCATATAACGCGCAGAACAGATGGTCGATGGGGCCGAAAGGTTCTCGAGTGGAGGCCACGGACTGGCAAGCGCAGCGTAGGACGTCCACCTACAAGATGGGCAGACGACTTGGTAAGAACCGCAGGTCGGCGTTGGATGCAGGCCGCTTCCAACCGCAGTTCCTGGAGATCAATGAGGGAGGCCTTTGTCCAGCAGTGGACGTCCTACGGCTGATATGATGATGATGATTGCAAGATGGAGGTGGGACAGATGGTTAAACTATTGCAATAATGGATTAAATATTATATATATTATATATAATATTATATCGTACAGCCAATTCCGCAATATCAAGAATGATTGAGGCAGGAGGTGACTATCCGTCCACTACGGGCCCCCATAAGAGCCGCCAATAAAAGGCATTGTAAGGGGCAACGTTGGTGTGGCCGGTTAAAGGGTTTTGAGAGGTGTGCTGCAGTTTCAGTAAGCGCTACTCCCGGCTTTATGCCTTTAACACGTCAACCCTTGGAGCATAGGTTCCGCTCTTGCGCCTCCAGATCGGCCAACTAAGGCAAGCCAAGGGTCAGGGGTTTCTGTGAATGTAATGGGGCTCCGCGGTGTCGCCTCGCACCGAACGCTCGCCACAAGCGTGCCCGCAGGGGTTTAATATTATCTATTATCGTAATTGTTATTGTTCTTAAATATGCAAATCTTTTGTCATTTATTCTTCAACTACTTATTTGATGTGATTCTGAACTGTATTAATCTTATTAAGAAAAAAATATGATAAATATTGTGTTAAGTAATTGTTATATAAATGTTTGTACGCTTAAATGGCAGAACCTAGAACAGTTATATATTATAAGTTCAACCATCAATTATGTACTACCAGCAAAAAGTCCGCTCTGCCACCTTAAGGGTGAATTTTCTATGAAGCGACTAGCAGTTACCCCGCCTTGAAGTTTAATAAAACCCGCCTTGAACTTTAATAAAACTCTTAAAGTCATAAAAACAAAGGGCTTTCACAAAAATAAACAGATGTTCAATATTGTTCATCGATTGGCCAAAATAAAAGGACAAAAGAAAATGGCGGTGTCAGCTAGCTAACTACTTGCTAGCGAAACTGTTTCAAAACTGGCAAAGCGGAATTATTGCTGACTGTACCTAGCTTCACGAACAATAAAGAATTATGAATTACACAGTTGCTTTGGCTCAACCAGTAGTGCCGTTAGTTTTTGGGTTTTTCTAAAATATGCATGTGTTCTTTCAGTCGAATCGAACGTGCCCTATCTGCCGCGGCAACGCTTCGGAGTACTTTGGCACCCCCGACTGACACCCCTCCTGCCGCCCCCGCGACGCCCAGCTGGTGCGGGGCGGCTGCTAGTGGCGTGGGGTCCTACACAACCCCTTAAGGGGTCTTTTGTGACCCCTCACAAACTGACAGATCACCGGTCTCTACTGGTCAAGGGGTCATACACAGCCCGTATCCGAGGGGTTTAACGAGACCCCTTGTTTTGAGGCATTAGCAGGTTCCGACGCGGGTAGGATCAACAGTATATTATAAGGCCCGATGGAACATTCTTGGATCATCCGGCTCGAAGGAGTGAAGGAAAGAACGGGTCAAAATTCACGCTTGAAATTCTTCATACTTCATTTCAACATTTTGAAAAAACTTGAACCACTGCAATATTCCGCTTAAAATATGCCTTTGTTGACAACGAACTAATATGGTGATACATCCAGAGGCTTACAAATTATTTATCCAAACTGACGTGACAGAAAGTGATAAATTGTGAAAAGTGTATGAAAAAATTGTGAAGTCCTCCCGTGTCGTTACCGTGTCGTTCCGGACTTAAGACGTAGTTATAAGTTTGTAATTAAGCAATAAAGGTTTTATAGATTTGCTGTTTGGATCGGCTTATGTGGGTTAGTTGTGGATAGATTGGGTTCGTGAAATGTACTGTATATTCCATAACAAAACTAATTCGTCATCGTATCTATATGGTTCATAATATAAATGTCAGACACTTTGCCGCTGCAACAGCTTAGATACTTTGCCGCTGCAACAGCTTTATCTGTACCGGTACAGTCAGTGCATAAGTTAATTAACAATTTCAGATTTGAAAATATTTGTTTCAAGTTTATTATCAGAACAAATGTGTTTTTTACATAATATTAGTAAATGGCTAAGGTGTATCTACAAATACAGTGTAAAGATTTTGATGAAAAAATTCCTTGTTCCAGATTTATTTAGATTTTGATATCTAAAACTGTTAATTCATTTATGTTGCTAACCGCACAAGTATCCCTCAGGATGCAATAGTTAATTTATTTAGTATGGTACACAAAACAGAATACAATCAAACAGATACAAAATACAATTATTAAGTTTTAGACCTAGATTGTATCGCAAGGCAGGTGTACACAGCATGATAATTCTAGAGCACTTCTGTGTAGTAAATAATAAAAAAAATAAGGGCACAATGGGCAGCTTAGTAAGTGTGCCATATTCTGAGGGTCAACAAGTCGTCGACTCGCCAATGTAGCCCTATTCACTCAAATTTTGCCTGCAGAGACCCACTTGTGTCCTGAGACGGTTGAGTGATTTCCACCAAAAGACTGATAGTGGCTAGGGGCCCTACACGACCCCAGACCAGATGAGGGGTCTTACACGACCCCTGACCGGATGAGGGGTCTTTCACAACCCCTGAACAGATGAGGGGTCCAACGCGACCCCTGAACATATTGGCTTACTTATAGTTATGTTATGGTTCAAAATGTACATTTCACAAATCTGTTCTTAGGGAGTGTCGTGTGTTGCCAAATGTCGTGTGTGTTTAGTTAACGCTTAGTGTTCGAATATAGTAGGGAGCCGTTTTTGATGATTCTTGACGTAAAAAATAATAATGATTACACCAAAATAAATGAAATAAATATAAAAATTAAAAGTGAGGTAATCCGCCATCATGTTTGGTAAATGGCGGGTAAAATTCACGTTTTTTCAGAATAATACATTTATTGTTTTTATCTATTATTTGGTAAATTTTAAACTTGGCATTAATATATCAAGTTCCAAATCAATTAACGTGATCCGCCATGTTCTCTAGTAATGTATGCTCAACAAAATGGCGGATTTGGTTTTTGTCTGTATTTGTCGAAAATACATGCTCTAGCAAATTACTGTAAAAAAGGCAGCATAATTAAAAATTCTTGTAAAATATATACCAAAAATCATCAAAAACTGGAAAAAAAAATTACAAAAATTAATTATTAAAGTTGTTTTGTCAATAGTTACCGAACACCACAATCATATATATTAAAATCGTTTGTAAGTTCCGCGGCCTTAGTGTAACATATCTAGCCTTGTCCGACTGCCTCGGTTAAGATGGTAGTTTGTTTAATGTGTATATTTTTGACTGGGAAAGAGTATTCTTAAAGATAAATAACAATAAATGCAGGACATTTCACGCAGCGCTATCTAGCCCCAAACTAAGCAAAGCTTGTACTATGGGACCACATAACTGATAGAATACTTATATACTTTTTTTTAACTAAATAAATAAACGACCTCTGTGGCGCAGTGGGCGAATGTTAGAACGCAGGAGGTTGGGGGTCCGATTCCCGCTGTATGCTCGGGACAAATGTTTGCACGATCTACAGATATTTGTTCCTGGTTTGGGTATGTTACAAGTATGTATTCACAAAAAAAGTATATAAGCATTGTATCAGTTAACTGGTTCCCATAGTACGCAAGCTCTGCTTGGTTTGGGGCAAGATAGTGCTATGTGAAATGTCCAACATTAGCATCACTTGGACGTTATCACACTTGAGACATACAGGGTCTCATGTGCCTGTAATTACATTTACAATGGCACCCATACCCTTCCAATGGGTCGTCCTTAAATCACGTTCGAATAGGGGTGGGGGGGGGTTGTGACAATCACATGTATATATTTCGTGCGACTATGTCTAATTCTAGATATCGCTGTGTGAAATGTCCTAGTTAGATCGGCTGGGGTAGTCTATCACGACATATCACCAGGGGAGGTAAAATGTGTTCCAAAGAAGGTCACGTGAAAAAGTGCGACCTCCAACCGAACAAAACATTTTTATAAATTCCCTAACGTTTAGCAGTGTTTAACTTATTTGATGGTAAGTCCTATCTTTAAGAATACTTTGTTCTTAGTATTGTTATTATTAATGCATTTGTTTTATTATGTACTTCTTCAGCTTTTGAGTGTGTTTTGTTATGTATATATATACACAAGGTGATAACATGTATGTTAACTCGAAAAGGAGCAAGAATCGTATCAAAAATATTCAAAAACAAATTTTTAAGTTTTTCTGTTAAAATATTAGTTTGATTGTATGAAAATTCGACATTTTTATACTATTTTTCGTAAATTTTTACATAAAAATTTGTAGATAATGCTATTATATTAAGTACTACCATATTTTTTTTGAAAGTATTAAATAAAACTTATAAAATAAAATAATATATTAACAGAAAACAAGGTTTTGCCGGCTGTTAAAAAAATTTAAAGTCGAATCTTTTGTCTCTCCTATTCGAGATAACATACATATTCTAGGACACCTTGTACGAATGGTTGGTGGGATGTGATGATAGCACTTTGGAGGTAGTCAGATTCAAGTCCGTATTGTATGACCGTTGACAACGTTTTCCTTAACCTGATATTTTTTTGCAATTTATTGATATTTCTAAAACCTTTTACTACCTCGACTATTAACTCAAAACGTATTATTGGTGACGATGCGAAACGGCAACACCGGGCGCCTCGTCTTTCATTTGTTTCGTAGCAGACTGGCAACGTCGCATGGTACAGAGTAGCCTAGGAAGTCAGAAACATTTTAGATACAGAACAGAATTAATACATAAATAAGCCTTGAAAGGCATAAATATATTGATTCTATTATTTTCTTTTGACATCTTTGTAACGTGACATATATTTTAAGCAATAAATACATTTGATTTAAGTACGAAGCTAGAATATAAAAGGCAAGACTGCGGGCGGCCTTATATATAGCAATCTCTTCCAGGCTGCCTTTGGATGGAGCGAAATTAACGGATAGGTATTACAATCAGAAATGCAATGATATTAATTGCATGAAATGTGGATAAATTACAAGATGTCACTTTTAGTTAGTATTATTATTTTTAGAAGCGTTTACAAAATTAAAAAAAAAAAATAACTAAAGGTCATAGAATAAATGTGCTTTGCGTTACCTCCCAAGTGCTAAATTCTTACCCCTTCGCATAAATGTGGGGGGAGGGGGAGCAATTATATTCGTGCAATCTTATTAACGCCGTGTTAGAGTTCATTTTCGTTTAGCAAGACTTTTTTTTTAAATCTTTGATACATTACTATTATATTATTTGTTTAAGAATGATTAGTTACTTACTATATGTTTGGAGTTTCTCTTGTGGCTGCGGCCGCACTCGGTAGTCGTGAGTGTTGAGTGCGGGCGTTGTGTTAATGCGGTCTAATGTTATGTTTTTGTCGCTTTATTAAAATTAATGCAATAGTTTTAGTTATTTGTTACGATGGGCTTCGATGGTTGCTTGCTCTGACACCTTGTTACAACAAAGGTTAACAACTTAAACAAATCCTTACCAATTTTTGAATAGGATTTTTTGAAACACGCACTAAATATTGGTTTATTTTTTTGTAGTTATACCTTTAAACACTCGGGGCTTTACCACTAAAAAGATAGACACCCGTTGAACACTTGTTTAACTGTTTTTGTAACAGGTGTTTAACTTTTTTATTCCTTAGATGTTTAAACACTAAGGGTTTTGTACTAAAACGATAGACACCCGTTGAACACCTGTTCAACTGTTTTTTTAACGTTTTCATGGTAAGGCCCGTGTTGTCTCATCATAGTCATCATGATCAGGATGTCCTCTCCTGAACATAGGCTCCCCATAGATCCAGAGTAAACTCGTGCGGCACTTTCCACCTAGTGCGATCGTCAGTGGTCTCGAGAATCATTGCGCCCCAACCACTGCCGCGAAAACGTCTCTTGTAGTGGTCATCCGGCACAACTTTTCACTCCATAACTTTCTTTTTTTTTTGTTTATTTAAAGTTACACCAACGGTAGGTACACATATTTCATCAATTTATAACTAATCACCAGTTTTATTACGACGCTCATAAACAGATTTGTGATTGGATTTTTTTGTTTTGCTGGGGCAGCCTAAAGCCTCATGTGCCCAAATTTCACCGGCAATCGTACCCTTCCAGTGCTGCTTGGCGGCAGAAATGTGTATGGTGGTAGAACCTCCCCGGGCGAGCCCTCTCACAAGGAACTCTTCCACTCTAGTAGTGACCGAGAGTCGGTCACAGCGAACTGACAATTGAGTCGTGTAGAATCAAAGTTGGCAATCGCGGGAAATTTAAAAAGAGACCTTAAAAAAGTGACCGTAAGATTGAGATTTAAAATTAGGGCGATATGTAAAAGCCGCTAAGTAACTGTCGTATTCAATAACTAAAACTAGTACTGATTTCATATTTAAGCAATATGCACTTGAGGATTTAAACTACATAAATGAAAGTCAGAAACGCAATCGGTGAAACTTTTCTCGATACAATTATTTGTCAAAATCGGCTCTTCTAAAACACTAATATCGTTCATTCTCCGACTCTAGAAAAGATTTCTAGTATTTTTTTACATAGTTATGTAGGTAATTATGGGACCTAAATTAATATAAAAGCATTTTTTTTTTCATTTGTTGGTTCTCATGCAATTCGAGATTTTATCTTTTGTCACTTACGTCGTTTACTCAAGCGACAACGCGGCGCGGCTATGATACATGTTTGTCTCGCTCTTCACCTAAGCAAGCAAAATAGCGCTGTCACTTTTTTGCATTTCCGGCTGCTCCGTCCAATCGTCACCGAAATTAAATGTGGCTATCTATGTCTAATGTCAAAATCAAAGATGGCTGTCGTGCTCGATCAATCTTAAGCGTTTAATCCATCATTGCCTACAACAGATTTCAGTTAGACGTTTCAATGGAGTCGGTTTTTCTTCGATCATTCTGAGAAATGACATAATTTTGATTCTATACGACTCAATTGACAAGACCGTTTTACTTGTCGTTAAGGGTTGGGGATTAAATATATAAAACGATAGGTCTGTCTGGCTGTCCGTCGTAGCCCGAGTGCCATGTGTAAGCTTCCATTATACACCGCAGTGTGTTAGTTATTATAGTGGTGGACTTGCCCCCTGTCTAGCCCTCAGCCACTACAGATGCGTCCTTCCAGCTAATACTACACGCTGTATACAATCTTTAATGTCTGCAAATGTTAGTCTTCGTGTATTAATGTACTGACAAGTATAAATTAAAAATATACAAAATCTTAGGAAAAGAACGTTAAAAACGCGTAAGTAAAGTTGACCGGAATGAGATTGGATTATGAATTGAATATATTTTGGTATTCTGCTCCATTAATATTAGGTACAATATTAGCTTGATACAAATAAAGTGTACTCATACCATTGTATGGTCAGTTAGGGGCGGTCTATTAATTACGTTAGGAGGGGGGAGGGGGGGGGGGTCTAGCCGAATCTCGCCCAATCTCACGTGGAGGAGGGGGGGATTACTGTAAATCTGGATTACGAGAGAAGCAAATTTTGAAATAATGAAGCAACCATATGAATACAAATTTTGAAAAATCTCACGTGAGATAAAGGGAGGGGGGGGGGGGGGTTGAAACAAATCTCGCGACATCTCACCGGGGGGGGGGGGGGCATGTAATTAATGGACGCCCCCTTACGTGAATACCGTTTAGGACATTTAACATAACGAGACCAGATCTATACTAGAACTTTACTATTTTAAATTACGGGAATTGCCCCCCCCCCCCCCCCCCCCTCCCTCCTGATCTTCACCACACATAGCTAAGAACAACACCATCTAAACTAGCTTTCTATTAAAAGAAACCGCGTTGGAATCGGTCCATCCGTTTGGGAGCTAAGATGCCGCAGACACAGTCACAGCCAACAAATTTATAATGCCTGGGAGGTGAAGCTCCAGAACGTTTTTGCCCCAACGGCCGTTTCATTTCATTCAGATTTATTTATTTTATTTTATAAGGCACACATTACACATTACAACGACGAGTAAGAGACGAGTGGAGGGCATCAGACCGCGCGGAAGGTCGCCCATGCGGTGGACCGATCAAATAAAAGCTGCAGTGGGCGGCGAACTGCATGAATGCACGAGAATGTCTGTCAACAGAGGCAAATGGCGAGATATCGTGAGGCGTGTAACATCTGCCCCCAAAAAACAAGGATACAACATGTTGACCACGACCGCTCTGTCGAGAGCGTTACGATTGAGAAGAAGACACATTACAAGCAAAAAAACTAGAACTTAACTAAAATAACAATTTTATCTGGCTTGAAACGTAACTTACGTGTATGTCCGCACATAAAAACAGAAATAATACTCACCGAGGTAACAAAGGGAAAGGCGTGTTTAAGAACATAACTACTAGTTCTTCTTTCGTGTCGATGTCTCAATACTATAGCCATTTTGAGCAGTACGCCGCCACGCTTATGGCAGCGTCGGAGCAGGTCATCAGTTGCCACATCGTGCAAGTGGTAGGGCAGGATGGGCATGCAAGGACGTGTGCCATTGCTTGGAGCTGGGCACCACATTGGCATTGTAAAACATTGGTAAACAACTTAGTGACGGTGTCTAAAGCTAGTTTCAATTAAAATTGTACGCGCTTCGACCTGCATTTTATAATTGTCAAATATACAAATCTCGAAAAAACTATAACTCCACTACTACTAAATAATTAAAATGAATAGATACAAAACTGAGAATCAGAAGAATAAAACTAATAAACAATAATTAAAACAAAAAAAACAAACACGTTATATATACAAAATACCTAAATATACTATCAACCGACTTGGAAGCCCACACAGCTATTATGATCGTCTGTATCCCGGTTAAAATGGAATTTCAGAACAATCTTATCAATTGTATTTGAAATGACATATTTACAAATTATTACCCGTGCGCGATTAGTTGGAACCTGAGCGCGGTGACGTCATACTGGCGTGTTTGTACCGCCCGCAAAAAAAAGCTAACATAACAAGCAGCCGCCCGCGGCTTCGTCTTTGTTTTTTTAACCTAATTTATTATGTTACTCAGGGAGGACGCTGCTTTTTATCTAATCTTTTTTACACTATTTGAATAAAATAAAAATACAATGTTTAAGTTTATACATTTATTTTATCTATTATTTACATTATCTCATCTTTGTCACTACTTAGTGGATTTATGCCTTCTAGAGGTTGTTCTTCGTCCTCAGTCGCACTATAATTACTTGACGAAGAGGTATCCGATAAATTTACAATTAATTGCGTCTCTTGTAAGAGGTCATCATGTCACAACAAAAACAACAACAACAAAACAATGACACAAACGAAAACTAAAAGAATTCCAGAGCGCGTCGTTACGTGACGTAGGCCAGTACGAGACTAAAAACCCTAGTAAAAAATAGTGATGCGAACGGTACAATACGGGCGCCATCGGGGAAGTGCAGGGGAAGCGGTCGGGGAGTCGCATTCCTAGCAGGTCCCAAGTTATCGCGCACGAGTAATACATTAAACAATATTCTAAACAATCCAATCCTAAACATAAATTAAGTAAAATAAAAATCACTAAAATTATTAAAATGGCCGTCAGGAAAGATCCAATCTATTTCGTATCTAGTGGATGTTGTATACAGCGTGTCGTGCGCGCGCAGCGCTAGCTATATGTAGGCTACGCACCAAGCTATACAATTCTAGTATTAGCTCACCTCGCAATATACGAAAAGCTTGCAGAATGCGAGGTCAACTTATGCTGGAAATTATAAGAGATGTACCCATCCACCCAGCTAATTTATCTAGCCGCGGTAAAAGTCCACCACTAACCTTGTACATATATTATGTTTAGTTAATTGAGTTTAATGATTGTTTACGCAACCTGTTTAGCTCGTGTAGTCTTTATATATGCATTTTCTCATTGTTAAGGCACAGTAAATACATGCAGTAAGACAACTACAGTATTGGTACTATCGTGATTAAACTTTATTGTACACGAAAGAAACAAACATAAATAAAAGATGTACAGTGCGCTGTCTTAGCGGTTAGAAGGAATCTCGTGAAGTTCGCGCACATTAAAAATTAAAACTTGGGTGTAACCATCGTGGGTTCAGTTAATACTAGCAACGAGATGGTTGTCATGATCTTTATTTAATTCTTTGTTGCACACGAGAAAATATATATAAAATACAGAAATAGTGGACATGTACAAACGCGAGCTTAACCCTTAGAAGAGTTTTCTGCCAGCAAACCTTTGAGGCCTTCATCCTCGAAGCTGTGCTAATTTAAACTCAAATTTCTATGTTCAACTCTGGTATTTTATTGATATTATTTCAAAAAATATGAGCCAGTCGTGTGTGACACAGACACACAGACTCGACAGTGTGTTCGTCATTATTGGAATGATTTCAAAAATACACAGATTATTTTAACCATAATCCGTGCACTCACGCAAACAATTGTCATTTCTTATGTACGTAGTTGTGTTACTGCATGTATGTATACTGTGGGTAAGCGCTTTCATTATCTATTACTTTAAAGATTGATTAAGTTTGTTTATCATTTACGTTATAATTTTTACTTTGATTACACAATTGAGTTAATTAATTCAAATCAAATTTGGTAAACATTTGTTTGTTTTCGTATTGTGAAAGTGAAATATATTTTCATCACACATTTATATTTACTTAAGGAGTTATCTACAAAATCATTAAAAAAATACAACAATAACAGTTGTATCACCTAGAGGCCGCTGCGAACGATCTATAGATAGCTCAACTGCTCCAGATCACTACCAGGCGGATGTGTCCCCAAAACACCGGCTGCATTGCGTTGAATTGCAATGCTGCGTTGGATAAGCGCCCGCTCAAAATTGTTAAATAAATATTTTTTTTTGATAATTTGAAATCATCATTCTATCGCCGGGAAAACTTTGCAAACAAACCCGGTTACTTTAAGTTTGTTGATTTGTTCAATCGTGCCACTAAGCAGTTGTATAAAGTCACCTGAAATCTTTTAGATTGAATAATTTTGAAATACATTTTGAATATACCGGGAAAACAAGCAAAGCTGATGTACTCTAATTTTGTTGATTCGTTCAATCGTTCCCACTGGTTATTTCTTAGTCACTGGTAAAAGTTAGTCAAATTGTTTTAAATGTTACTTCAGTCAACGCATGTACAAGAGGTTTATTTTCTCGAAAGAAGTCTAACAGCTGTTTGTTATTGGGAACTAACTAACGGTCTCTAAAAACTATCTAGTGACCGATTGTGAAGGATTTTAAATACTCGTAAAGTATTTTTTTACATCGCAGTCTTACTCTTACATCGCAGACTTACTGTTACATCGAAGACTTACTGTTACATCGCAGACTTACTGTTACATCGCAGACTAATGGCGGGTTCCTACATCCGTCGGTTACCGACTACGCCTCGTATCTCCTTGAAAAAGTGTCAAACTTTTGACAGGTTTTCAAGGAGAATCGAGTCATAGCTGGTTACCGACGGATGTAGGAGCCCGCCATTACTGTTACAGCGAAGACTTACTGTTACATCAAAGACTTACTGTTACATCGCAGACTTACTGTTTTTCATCGCAGGCTTACTGTTACATCGCAGACTTACTGTTTTTCATCGCAGGCTTATTGTTACATCGCAGATTTACTGTTACATCGCAGATTTTTTAAAATAAACGTCAAGTCATTCAAAATTGAAACTTTAATATTAAAAAAGTAGCTTTCACAGTACTTTTCTACTTGTAATATTAAATAATTATCTGTGTGAGATCAAAATGTTCAGTTTCAACGCAGTTTTGCTCAATTTTGTATCTTTTCTTCATTAATTTAGCCTTCTTAAATAAATGTATTAATACGGTTTCATTTGGTTTTTATTTGTTTACTTATAATTTTGAGCGATGATTTTCGCTTTTTCAAAAAAGGCGGAGATTTTATATTCCTTTATCGTATTGCATCATTGATTGGTTCAAAAGATTTGGATGTTATGAGGTATTTTTCCCTCGAGTGTCAGTTGTCCTGTTCACTGAACTATTGAAAGTTTTCAGGTCTCTAAAGTCAATAGTCCGGTTGGTACAAAGCACCGAACTATGAATGTCTTTAGTAGCTATAGTTCGGTTAGTAATGTAAAAATGCAGTACTTCGTGGAGTAGTCGTTAGGTTTTTTACTTGTACCTACACCGGACTATTGACACTGAAAAGTATCAGTAGTTCAGTCAACTGGACCGAACTACTGACTCTAAAGTATCCGCCAAGACTCGTGGCAGACGGAACCAACCACCATGTTTGTTTCCTTTACAATACAATTACTGGTAATTAGTGTTATCGATAGACACTCGGCGCATCACTAACGGCCTCCGGAAGGGCTGCAAGAGCGAGATAACAATATCATCGTCGCTTGTCCCACGTTTTACGAGCCCGTCTGTCAGGAGCGTTGGCGTCTAGTATTGAGTTTTTTTATAGGCGTTTATCCAATTATCTAGAATGTTAAGTGCTCCGTGTATTACAAGACGGGCACTCTAGAATCGTGAATCATTAACATATGCGGGGTTTTCGTGGCCATATTTGTATAACTGCTAACAGATGGCGTTGCTCTGTCATGCTCCGATTAAAAAGGTATGTCAATGTCAATTTCCGTATCAACATTATTTTCCGAGGAATTTTAAATAAAAATACAAACAATTTGTGTTTGTTTAGGAGATTGTTTTAGACAAACTTTGATATTGTCTCTGAGATTTTTGCTTATAGTGTGACCATTAGTGTTGTGCACTCCCTGAGGTATGCGCGCGGAGAGACGGGGGGGGGGGGGGGGTGAATCAGCTGCTGCGCTCTGTCAGTTCGCCGTCAACGCTCGTGGCGGCAGGTAGTGTTATTTGTATCGGACTGTCTATGTCAGACGCACATGAGATAAATATTCAAAGATGGGTCGTGCGTTATCTCGTGATATGAAATGGAAGATGAAGTTGAAACAGAATCTATGTCAGAATAACTTTCGTTAGAATATATAATTGTTTGTAAATATAAAAAATGTTCAATAAAACAAGTCCTTTGAATTATAAGTTTAGTTCTTATTTATCACCTGCATATTTTTAATAAAATATGAGCATATTTAAGTTACATTTTAATCAACTAAGTAAGTATAATATATTACAGATAGATAGCCTCCGACCATCGTCCCGCCACAAGTCTTGCCTTAGAAATGCAAACTGATATCGTAAGATATGTCCGACATGTTTTGATCTCATGTGAACTTATGCAGTTTTTTTGTTTGCCTCCCACCTCGCCGCATACCTCAGGGAGTGCACAGCACTAATGGTCACACTATAGAAACCATATTTTTTGGCGGCGCATCGCTAGACAGCGCCATCTATTACGTTAGTTGGAACTAGTATTTTCTTTTTAAATTAAAATTAAGAAGTCTTTATTTTGAAATAGAAAAACTGTCGGAAATCTATCTAGATGTTGGGGCTTGATTTAGTTCTGAAATGCGTTCTGGGATACGGGTTCAAATCAGGGATAAACTGGAGAAGTTCCCATAGCCCGTCATAAAACAAATTGTTTAAAATAATGGCAATTCTGTAAAAGTAATATTTTCACTTGGCAATAATCAGTGCACTAATTCTGTAGGTATGTCGACTCTGATGTAAAATTAAGGTGTCTAGACATAAGACTTGTCTGAATGTAGTTTTTTTTTTCATTTAGTGCACTGAAATTAGCAAAGTGTGAAACGGGTTTTTGTCGTAACAAACCTAAATACAGAATTGTCACCATTTTGTGTGTCAATATCGGTAAACTATTTACACAGATGCCTTATGATTAGCTGTTATCTATATTTTAGTATTTATAGTTCGATTTTCTATTCGATTTTATACGTATTGTCAATCGGTGTCAAAAACAACGGTTTATGTGGTGAGTAAAATAGTTTATTTATTTTAAGGATTTGTATGTACGTATAAGGAGTTTGTATGTTAGATACAGTGTTTGTCACGGGAAGTTAGCGCTGAACGTTCGCTTAGTGTTTTGTGGTCTTTCATTAAGCTTCCAGTATTGTGATTAGATGGCGCTGTGATGTGAATACATAATACGTACACTGATCATGGAGTACTTATGTAATGACGACCTCCGTAGTGGGCGAATAACCAAACACGCAGTAGGTTGCAGGTTTGATTTCCGCCTCTGAACAAAACGTTTGCATGGTCTAACAGGTAGGTACAGATAATTCTTCCCGGTAGGTATATACTACATACCTATACGTTCGTATTACAAAAAACACAATAGTATTCTTTGCTTTGTTTGAGGCTAGACAGCGCTGTTTGCAATGTCCAGCATTATTTATATATTAATTATTGTCATATCATTATCCGTTAGTAGCCCTAAGTAGACACACTGACTATTTAGAAAAGGAAGATAGTCGCCAATCGGCCTATACCCAAGCCAAATAAATTAATGTCAAAGAGGACTGGCTGTCAAAGTCAAAAATGGCGGGAGAGTTGCCTTCTTTTCGGTGGAGAAGGTGGTTTGATTTTGGAGAAATAAATGAGAAAATTCAACATGTGGTTCTTAAAATGAATGAATTTCATAGCCATCTTTGACATTTAGCGCCATCTATGTAGGCAATTGGAAATATTATATTCAAGTAACTTTTTGAAGCCCTTTTGGCATGTAGGCGTATTAAAATTACAATTAGAGCTTACGTCTCGTGACAGAAACTGTCGTGAGTACTAATAGTGTTCGTAGCTGTTGCCTTGATTCAAGACATATGTAATTTACGTAAAGAATTTCCACTGAATAATTAAATATGCCAAATATTACCATAGAGTAATGTTAGGGAGTTTGCCAGCCCACTGCTTAGCACAGTCCAATCTAGAGTAGCGCCTGTATATAGCTGTATGTATCATTTTTACATAGGAAACTAAAGAAAATATTTTTGCATGATATATATAATGTATAGTGTCGAATATGTTGTTTGGCTCGATGAGATTTACTTTTTTGCTATTCAAGGAATACAAATAATGTAATCTGTTAATATAATTATAATGGCCGATTTGGGTTGAAAACAAACAAACTCAAACCTATGCTATTAAAGATTGGGTAATAGTCATAGAAAAACTTAGTTAAGTTAAAGAAACAACAGTTATTAAATACTTACTAGGTATTTTTTTTAAACGTCTTAGTCTATGAGGGTTTGTACTTGAGCACGTCACACTCGAAGGTTCAAAAATAGTAGGTAAGAATGCGTAAATACTAGATACTTATCTATGTGCATAATATGTGGTTATGAAATGCCAAAAAATACCAGGCCGCTGTTTTTATAGCAAAGAAGTAAATCGCATCTCATAAAGAGATACATATAAATGATTCAAATGTTTATGATTAGAGCACGCCGGGCGCCTTCCTTGGCGCCATTTGCAATAACTTTTCTATACGACTACTAAATTAAGTATACTAAGTGTAAATCGTGTAGTGGTCGGTATTTGGTAGTATATTTTGGTGTGCTAAATTTCGTGCCCGTAATTTTGAAATAGTAACTTACATAAAGACTATGCTAAAACTGTAAATCTATTTAACGCATTTCTGAAGATAATGATGCTCATAATTATTGATTAAAACGGATATTTATCGCGTATGTACCTTTTTTATTTGTTATCCCGACGTTTCGGCTGTGTTGCAACAGTCATGGTCTCGGGCTGACTGACTGACTGTTGCAACACAGCCGAAACGTCGGGATAACAAATAAAAAAGGTACATACGCGATAAATACCCGTTTTAATCAAAAATTATGTAGGTACAGTGATCGCGAAAGTTTAAAAAATGATGCTCATGTGGTTTGCTCATAATATTATGTAATTTTAAATTAATTTTCTTGGCTTGTTTGGTCTATAAATATCTCTGAGTTTTGTATAAGCTTTGGTATTAGTCTGTTTCATGAATAAAGTCCGTTGGCCGCAGTGCTAGTGTATCCTATAGGTACCTAAAAAGTCAGACCATTTTAACAGGTAACATTTCACAATTCATCAAAATTCAATAACGTAACCTTGTAACGGCGGGCATAAAATAATATATTTTTTCTTTATGTTAGAACTGCACAAATGCTTAACTTTTTTCAATTACGAGTACATATTTAATGTAATAATGACCGATACGAGTACGAGTTGTACCGAACTGACAGACGTCAACAGACGTCAAATGTCACCTATTAAAATGGCCTGACTTTATGTATCGAAATTATACATTATCAACTATATTTACAATCCGACACCCGATAATTCGGAGAATTTTTTTTATGAAAAGGACTAACGGTCTTCTAAATATTAAGTTATGTGTCTGTTTCTCTGTTAGCACTTTTCAAATAGGAAAGAAAGGAAAACTTTATTGAACACAGCCTATTATTGTTTCGGAGATTGTCTTGCATAGGTAGGTACTTACCAAAATTTTCACAACTTGAAAGAATTTAAATTATTGTATACAGTATTTGGGCACACATTAAAGGGTCAGTGTGTGGATAGAGATTTGGAATATTTGTAAGATTCCGAGCGTCTCAGCTTGTAGCATTGTCAAAGATTGAAACAACTTTTTGGATTGACGTATTTTTTATAGTTTGTAATTGTGAATAAAATGTCTAAAAAGCTACCTCCATTTAAACACCAAGTATTCTAGCAATTGTTATTATCTCATAGCTCTTAGAAAAACGAAATGAATCCTAATAAAAACAAATTAAATTACTTCAAAATGACTAACTTTGATTATTAACTTGTTTATTCTGTGTCTAGATAATAAAGCGTCGTGCTATGATTAGGTAAGTACACTTAAGATGACGTTTAAAATAAGATTGTCAAAAAAATATATGCCCCTTGAGTCTATCCTTAACTCAACTTAATTACCTTACTCGTAAGGTAATTGGTAACTTTTGGGATTAACAAAAAAATTACACTATGACGATTGCCGCTAATTAACAGAAATTTGACCGCGATTGTTTATCTAGAATCTAGATCAATTCACAATCAACGTATTAAATGTACCTATTCTGCCAGTGCACATTGCTCGACGCCTTACAAAAAATCTTTTGCTTGTAAAATCTTAAACTGCTCGTAGGATATCCAGGGTTCCGTTATTAGACCAAAGTGAACGAATACGCGATTGTGACGCTTTACAATTGTCTCGGCTCGTGATATGAGTCGTTATGACAAACAATACTGCAAATAAACTCATTTGAAATAGTTTTTTCTTGTTTTATTCGGTATCGTGACCCCACTGCTTGGTGCACTAGGACCTAGAAGTTTTTTTTATACCACCTGTCGACGGAGCGAGCGGCCCACCGATGATGAAATATCGTTTGACAGCTGTCATCAGAAATGCAGATCTCATTGATAATCAAGACACCGCTAGAACGTCATAAGGTAAGACAGCATTAGAGCGGCGCTGCGCAGCGCTGCACGTCGCTTCACGTCACCTATCGCACTACAGGCTTATGAGCGGAGTAGCACTGCACGTCACTTCACGTCACCTTTTTAGGGTTCCGTAGCCAAATGGCAAAAACGGAACCCTTATGGATTCGTCATGTCCGTCCGTATGTCACAGCCACTTTTTTCCGAAACTATAAGAACTATACTGTTGAAACTTAGTAAGTAGATGTATTCTATGAACCGCATTAAGATTTTCACACAAAAATAGAAAAAAAAAACAATAAATTTTGAATCCTCATACTTAGAACTGAAACTAAACATTTTTTTTCATCAAACCCATACGTGTGTGGTATCTATGGATAGGTCTTCAAAAATGATATTGAGGTTTCTAATATATTTTTTTTCTAAACCGAATAGTTTGCGCGAGAGACACTTCCAAAGTGGTAAAATGTGTGTGAACTCCTGTAACTTCTAAAGAGAATGATAAATTTAAAAAAAATATATGATGTTCATTACCATGCAAACTTCCACCGAAAATTGGTTTGAACGAGATCTAGTAAGTAGTTTTTTTTTGTAATTCAATCAATTCAAATATAAAAAAGTTACAACGAACTACAAGAACTTTTATATTATGTTTCTTGCTGCTACGGAACCCTTCATGGGCGAGTCCGACTTGCACTTGGCCGCTTTTTGTTTGCCTCTCCACCGAGCGCAGTACGCAGACTGACGCGGTGCGCCGCTTGCAATGTCGCATCGTTCGTCTGTACCGCGCGTCGCGGGCGGCGCGTCGCTGCACGTCACAATATTCTTTTGGAGGGAACCATGCCGCGACGCGCAGCTACGCCTACTGCAGCGCCGCTCTAGTGCGACACGCGCCATTTTAAATCATTAAAACAATATTTTGGCACTTTATGATGCGGCGTGCAGCAGCATGCAGCGCCGTTCTAATGCGGTCGTACCTTTAGTTTCCGAGTTAAGGGTGTTTGAAGTTTGACAGCTGTCATCTGAAATGCAGATCTCATTGAGTAGATGGAAAATGTGCGGCCAAATCGAAAATGGAATGGATAGACCTGAAACCTCGTAGGTACCTACTCGGAGATTTTGGGGTCGCTGATCACGAATCCGTCATCAGAATTACGAAATGGCGGACCCAATATCGTGTCATGCAAGAACTCAAAAGTGTATATTGTCGTTATATCTGCGTTATCGAATATTCAATTTCTTTTATACAAAAAGTAAAATAGCAGAAAATAGCAGCTAAATCTTGTTTTATTCAGTAACTAATACTTTTCTGAGAAACCTCTAATAGGTTTTAAGGCAGCATACGATGGCGTTTTATTACTTTATGCTTTGAAAACAACAAATTTTATATTAAAAAATTCGAAAAATATATCCTCATATTTCTACTGCTAAAAATTGTTTGTTAAGGTATTGATATTTACTTACTAAAGTTTTTACGCATTTTACTTACCTTTAGACGTAGATTCCATTTGGTTTTGTTAGATTTCCTTTACTCCAAGAACTTTCACATGTGTAGGTATAACTTTCCCTGTGTATCTACAATAATATGATGCTTGGGTGAAAGCCACGTTGCGATTGAAAGAAAGGAGGCGACTTAGGGTAGGTACAGGACACAGAAAACAAAAAACAATAGAAGTCGTAAGTAGGCGGGGCCCGCGTAACACCAAGTACGCGAAGTTCCGCGCACTACAAGCTTCGCTCACTTCAGTCGTGTTTCAATTACTGTGGGGTAAACGTACTTCAAAAAAATATGAAAATGCCATATTGTGCCGTTTTGGAGTGTAAATATTATCGCTGAACCAAAAATTTAACAAAAGGGGGCATATCCTATTACCGGTAAGTATTATATTATTGTTTTTTGTTAGTTTTGTTTAAAATGCAAAAGCGTCAAACAAAATAGACTGTGAATCATACTCCTTAAGGTCGCGTTCTCTTAAACCTCAACTTAAGCTACTCAATTAGGGATGTGACCCCAATATACTGATGAATGTGTTATCGATAGCTTTAATTAGTTACCCCCTATTAAAAGGTGTATAAGTTTTAGGGCGTTAATTCCTTGTTGTTTTATTGATGATTTTCTGAATGTATTTTAGACCTATGGTGTGAAATAATATAATAACTTCTGTTTTAAGTTTCCCCAAGGCGCAAGACATAAAAAAAAAATAAAAAAACGTACAACTTATGAGTCATCCAGCATACAGTGTCATGACCCGGCACCGTGTGACTTTTTTCTGTTCCCATAAATTAAGTACCAATTACCCGATCAACGGTTTTCATCACCAGAAGAGGCTGTCGAAGAGTATGAATAACATGCATCTGACGTCACCACCGGAGGAGTGGCACAAATGTTTTCAAAATTTGTTCAATCTTATGAAAAAGTGCATTGACGCAAAGGGAGAATATTTTGAGAAACAATAAATTCATTTTGACCATTATTAGTATATTTTTATTGATTCCGGAAACTTTTAGTGTGCCCCTCAAATAATAATTCAGTATATAATATTTTTTTAAGTAAGTATTTATGAGTTGGATACTTGTGATTATGTTAAGAAAGAAAGAAAAGAAAAGCTTTTTATTTCGACCACCACAAATATAACCTGACGTACCTATTTCGTTACCCGTAGTAGGTAGGTGATAATCGATATCGATACATTCGTCTTGTATGCTCATTGGTACATCACTAAGTGAGTAGCGCTGTTATTTGAGCATGCGAGTAACAGCCATTGCATTATCAATCTTATTCTTTGCAGTTAGAGACTATAACAAAAATCGTTTACGACAGCGCCATCTGTTGTTGAGTGGCTTTGTTTTCTGGGTAATCAAGTAACAGCCATTGCATTATCAGTCTTATTTCTAATTAATAGAGACTAAAGTAAAAATATTTTCTAAAGCGCCATCTTTTGCCGAGTAGAAGAAGTAAACTTTAATTTTTTGTTACTGTTTATTTTATTGAATTTTAAACCATGTTCCATAGTAGCTAAGGTTTTATATCCGTTAAATTGGTTTTATGGTTTTAGGCCTCTTTGAACGTTCTCTTTCAACCAATTATAACTTTTATTTCTAAGTGTGCTAGTTTTTATATGTGTGGGTTTAGCTACACTGGTTTTCTTAGTAAAAAGTCATCATGCTAGTTCTATTGTTTTTTTATGTTCTGTGGTACAGGACATTATACACGAGGCTGCGGGTTGCAGCCCGAGCCGTAGGCGACCTAACCTAACACTCGGCTGATTTACGCCCTCGCCTACGGCTCGGGCTGCAACCCGCAGCCTCGTGTATAATGAGCAACTTAGCTCACTTGTATCATAATATACTCTTACAAACTAGCCTCAAAGTTATTTTTTTTTAAAGAAACCCCTTAGAAAATTTATTACAATGATTTTAACTATAACAATAACATCCTAGTAACTTAAACACTGCTTCTAGTATGGAAAAACACAAACTCTAGCACTTAAACACGTCCATCGATTCCGAAAGCCAAGCACAGCTTGCCGTCCCCGATGCGACGCGCGCCCGGCTATTTTCACGGCCGCTCGGTTCGGACCGTGGGGTGGTGAAATTATCTAAGAATACTATTTCAGAGGAACTTGAAATAAAAAACATACATCGCTTATAAGCGATAAGACCGCCCATTGTACTTGTTGCTTTGTGATTTTTTATTTTAAGTCTGTTTCTTTTGAAGTGTACAATAAAGTATTTTTATTAATTCATTCATTCATGTGTTTGTTTAACTGACAACGTGAGATTATTTTACACAAATTTTGATGTCTGAGATTTTGACATATAAACCACATTTTTGGCGGCATAACTCCAGACAGCGCCATTACTCTAGTTCAAACTAGTTTTTTTATAATTGAATTTAAAAGCTCTCATTGAAAGGAAGCCATGCAGTGGCTAAATACGGGGTACAGATTGGAAAATAATGCATTATTCGGATGCATTATAACGTCGTGGTTTAGAATTACAACAGAATTATTAATAATTATTTCAGATTGTAGAAGTGTGTAATGTTTGTGATTACCGGTGAGGCGCCATTGAGAACCGAGCCGATATGTGAAGGTCATAACATAACATAAGAGAGCTGAGAACGGTAATCATTATCCAATCACAAGCCATTAGCCCTATCCGTGTTTTCTTTTATTGTCGTACATAACAACACGTTGTATAGCACGAAAAATATTTTTATTTCACCACTAATCTAAACAGAAATCTTACTACCTGAATTAACTGATTATAATAATGCCTTTAATGACAATCTTAAAATACACATTACATATTTCTACTTAGATTAGATTAGATAAGATAATTTCTTTATTGCACACCATTAAATACAATTATATAAAAGAAAATACAATTTTAAATCATAGGTACAATGGGCGGCCTTATCGCTAAAAGCGATCTCTTCCAGGCAACCTTTGGATGGACAGGATCTATATGAACAAATAAGGACGGCGGCGTAAGATATTTTTTGTTTTTTTAGAATCCCAAGAACAAGCATATATTACAATTTATAAAAAATATAGTTAATATAATCATAAAATTGCATAAATTATATATTATATATATATATATATATATTGTCATAGCTACATACATAAATTATAAAAATGTATAAATAAATAAATGGCCTAGTGAGCGATGGATGACAGAAAGTGTTGTCTGACCATGTTTTTAAAGATAGGGACAGATTTTGCATGACGAATTGAGACAGATAGGGCATTCCAGAGCCTGGTAGCCTGCAGAGTAAAAGAGGTACTATAAAATACTGAGGTATGATGGGGAGTTTTTAATTGAAGGGTTTCAGAGGAACGTAAGGATCGAGAGTTAGAAAGGTGAAGAAAGTCAAAGCGTTCTTCGAGGTAGGACGGAGTAGAAGGGATGAAAAGAATGCTGTAAAGGAGGGAAAGGATATGCGCATTCCGGCGAAGGCGGGTGGGTAACCACTTAAGTCTGTGGCGATACTCAGAAATGTGGTCGAACTTGCGCAAGCCAAATATGAATCTAATAGAGAAATTCTGGAGACGCTCAAGCTTGTCGAGTTGGTCTTCAGTTAAATCAAGATAGCTGGCGTCAGCGTAACCGAGAATGGGATGCAGCAATGTCTGTGCAAGTGCAATTTTGGTGGAACTCGGAAGGAAGTTTCGCAGCCGTTTAAGAGAGGCAGCTGCAGCAAAGGTCTTTCGGCTTACCGCTGCTAGTTGTGGTCCCTAAGATAACTGACGATCCATGAGTACCCCCAGATTCTACTACTTAGCATTTACTTATTTACAAAGTAGTACTTTGTTTATGTATAGATATAAAAAATTTAATAGTTTTAGATTAGAGCCCGGTTTTTTTTATTGTCTTGCTTTTCAGCATTGTGAGAAGTAAAGGTAGACAGTATCGTAGATGGGAAGATGATATTAAAAAAAAAGTGGCGGTAACGACTTGGGCGAGAAAAGCAAGAGATATAGATCTTTGTGGAGAACACTCGGGGAGGCCTATGCTGAAAAAAGCAAGACAATAAAAAAACCGAGCTCTAATCTAAAACTTTTATATATTTTTATATCTATACTAAATTAACTGTTAAATATTTATTTATTGATCCAGCGAAGTGAGGTCTCCGAATCAACTTGGGCAAATCGACGTTGTATGTATTACCCGTGCGCGATAAGTTGGGACCTGAGCGCGGTGACGTCATATTGGCGTGTTTGTACCGCCCGCAAAAAAGCGAACATAACAAGCAGCCGCCCGCGGCTTCGTCTTTGTTTTTTTTAACCTAATTTATTATGTTACTCAGGGAGGACGCTGCTTTTTATCTAATCTTTTTTACACTATTTGAATAAAATAAAAATACAATGTTTAAGTTTATACATTTATTTTATCTATTATTTACATTATTTCATCTTCGTCACTACTTAGTGGATTTATGCCTTCTAGAGGTTGTTCTTCGTCCTCAGTCTCACTATAATCACTTGACGAAGAGGTATCCGATAAATTTACAATTAATTGCGATTCATTCGTCTCTTGTAAGAGGTCATGGTCCCAATACTTTTGTCGAAGCCTGTCCACATGGTTGACTTCTTTTTTCCAGACAACAAAACAATAACACAAACGAAACCTAAAAGAATTCCGAGCGCGTCGTTACGTGACGTAGGCCAGTACGAGACTAAAAAAAGTTATCGCGCACGAGTAATACAATCACAAGGCTAAAATTATTTTCAACGTAGTCAGTCAAGTTTGAAATCGGTGCGAAAAGCATTTCAAAATCAATGTTTGAAATACATTGCTGCGTGTATGTTAAAACGAGTCACAATCCAAAAACTAAAGGCGCAATGGAATATATATCTAACGATATGCTCAATACCACACTCGTTGCGTGGTACGGCCACTGTTTTCTGCTGCGAGTTAGTGATGTAGTTCATTTCAACAAATGAATTTGTCGATATCTGTTAGCGACGCGAACTATGTATTGTTAAGATGTGCAAGGTGCGTGCGGGGAACAAGGAAGGGGGCGCACGTTCCAAGTAATTAGTGAACTATGATGAGTCAGTCGAAATACCTGTCTCGCGTAACCCGCACGCTCCTTCAACCAAAGTCAAGCTGTACTTCTTTTTAACGATATACACGATTGATTTTCGCACAATTGGTTTCATTTCGCACTAATACGTAGGTACATAGTCACCATTTTTACCTGCACCGCCTTCAATATCTTTATAATGATCAAGACCGAACTAAAATAAAACTTTATGAGTAATTAGATATCTAACTTTGTAAATAATAAAAGTAATAATATTCTCAAATAGGTAAAGAGACACCGGAAAGACAATCGCCCATACAACACGTACTACCAAGATCATTTCTAATTGGAGCATATTTCTACCATAATAAGGTATTATTTTAATTTGAATAGTATTTTATCTAGGTTCCCAACCATATATTAGATCAAAATACTTACCTAAAATAAAATAGAAGCGTATTGAATTCTGCATGTTTTTATGTCATAAAAGACCTGTTTTAAACCTAATTGTTTCGTATTAAAAACAACAACATCTTACGTATCCTAGTCATGGGAACATAGATTATATCGTCTAGTTACAGAATAACAACACAATGAGAAAAATACAACAAGTTTTCAGTTATCATTTTTGGTATTACGGAACACGGTCAAAATCTAATCAAATTTAGAATCGTTCTATTGCTATCACTGTCGCTCTGCGTGGCTAAACTTCGTCACTAAACAGGGATAGCGATATTCGTGTTTGCCGGCGCGTTAAAGAAGGGTTGGAATGTGGGTTTCTTAGGAGATTGTAATTCGATTCAATAGTATAAACTTAAAAAAATAGAAAAGGTTGGGATTTTTAGGATTTTTGACTTTCTACTTGTGTAGTTGAGTATTTATTTGATTTCATAAAAAAAATCCTAAAACAAAGTTATGATTGAATGTGGACGGGATATCTCTCAAAATCCTAAAATAACGATAACACTTTATCGATAATGTCAATCCCTAGTGTATGCCTAAGTTTTTATGGTAGTGTGACGTACGAGTGGTACGCATTTATAGGATGATTTGTTGGCGTGAGTTAGTCAAGTAGCCAACACCAATGCTACGTTCAGTGTGTGTGTTCCGCGAGTTAATTATCGTACACACGGCTACACATCAAGCTATAAATTTCCAGTATAAGCTGACCTCTCATTCTACGAAAAGCCTACACAATGCGAGGTCAGCTTATACTGGAAATTTTTAGCTTGATGTGTAGCCGTGTGTACGTAAGCTTTATTTGTAGTTGTAGGCACGAGGGGGAAATTCAGGGACACTGGGTTTCTTGAGAATTCGTGTTAACAGCCTTTATCCTTATTTCTCATGTCTGTGGACCCCACAGTGCTGAAATTAGGTACGCGTTTAGCTTTAGTGACACAAATATAGGGAAAAGTCTGAAATCCAGAATAAATGCAATTTCTACCCCGAAAAAGCAAACCAATTTACATTAACTCCCGTTACCTGTAATTTGAATGAAACTGTAGGTCAAGTAGTTTGGTTATCATTTCGTGGCACTAATTTGATAGTCAAAGATTACAAATAATATTTTTTCGTTTTTATGGGAGACTCGCGAGATCTCAGTTCGGGGCGAACCACTAGAATTATATACATCTGTAATTTACCAATATCTATGTTCAACCCGCCTTCGTGAGATAAAACAACTATAGGTAGGTACCTAGTGTTAGTTTACTAACTCGAGGATGCGCTCAAATCTCATAGCATAGCACATTGCCTGAAGACATTGTGTCCTGCCCACCTTAAAACCCATGGAGCTGAAACTGCAACGCAAGAGGGTTGCACAACTGGTTATGGAGCGTTCCATGCTAGGCTTACATACACCTCATAGATAGTAGTAGAGTTCCTTGTCAAAGTACTACCACCATACCCAATTCTGTCGCCAAGCAGCATTGCCGATTTCAGTTTGAAGAGTATGGTTGCCGGTAAATTACATCCACCTGAGGCTTTACGAGTTTCTTGTGAAAGTACTACCACCATACCCAATTCTGTCGCCAAGCAGCATTGCCGATTTCAGTTTGAAGAGTATGGTTGCCGGTAAATTACATCCACCTGAGGCTTTACGAGTTCCTTGTGAAAGTACTACCACCATACCCAATTCTGTCGCCAAGCAGCATTGCCGATTTCAGTTTGAAGGGTATGGTTGCCGGTGAAATTACATCCACCTGAGGCTTTACACCCTGTATGCCTCAAGTTGATGAACGCAGGGCATGTAAAGCAAGCAGTAGTTATTTTGTTAGTAATTGACCCGGCGAACTTAGTACCGCCTTGACATGCATATGACGCGGGCTGTCAATTTACATCACCCTGGTAGAATTGAAAATCTGCCATCATTATGTATGAGGAAATGAATATTCCTCATTATTTCTTTTTGCCTGAATTTTACAGATTTTATAGTAGTTATTCTGCTATTCGGGACGGAGACAAATCTAACAAATCAAAGATCATTTAAATCGGTCTAGCCATTCTCGAGTTAAACATGTTCGAACAAATCCGACTTTGTTTTATATATTAAGATAAGATAGGCGATGGTTACCACTTAACATCAAGTGGGCCATATACTTGTTCCATCTCCAAGTCATATAAAAAAAAAAAAAAAAAAAACAGTTTATTTTTTTTTCAATCTTGTATTTGGTACTTAGGCCGATTTAAATCAGACGAGCGAATGGTCATTTTATCCCCACTCTATCAAATTCTTTTAGTGTAAACAGACGTTGAGCATTCTTTCGTTATTATGTCTGCGTTCCCAAAGATTCTACTTATGGAATATTCTAAGAATGCTCGCTCGCTTGATGTAAACTGTACTAGAGCGTGCGAACAGTTGCTTAGAGCACTCTTGCGTGTTTGAACGTGCTCGAACCCCGGAGCGGTCTCTTCAAAGTGTTCTTGTGAATATACCTAGTCAGGTCATAAGTATTGTCACACAGTAAAAACTTTTCTTTTAGAATGCTGGCCACAAAAAAGTTTATAGATTTCGAATTGTTCATGAAAATAAAAATGTATACTTTTTAGACTTTTACTCATTTTTAAATATGGAGTGGACGCTTAAAGAAGACCGTGTTGCAGTTATTGCGTTGCATCGTTGCGGTTACGCGCCAATTCAAATTTTTGACATACTGAAAAATTTGAATACCTTGTCAGGTCATAAGTAATGTCACACAGTAAAAACTTTTCTTTTAGAATGCTGGCCACAAAAAAGTTTATAGAATTCGAATTGTTCATGAAAATAAAAATGTATACTTTTTAGAATTTTACTCATTTTTAAATATGGAGTGGACGCTTAAAGAAGACCGTGTTGCAGTTATTGCGTTGCATCGTTGCGGTTACGCGCCAATTCAAATTTTTGACATACTGAAAAATTTGAATATAACCAAAAGATTCGTTTATCGCACCATCAAACGATACAATGAAGACTCTAAGTGTAGATAACAGGTCAAGAAGTGGTCGCCCTCGGTCTGTTAGGACTCCAGCAGTGATAAAAGCTGTGAAGGCGCGAATTCAAAGAAATCCCAAACGTAAGCAGAAACTGTTGGCCCTTCAGATGGGATTAAGCAGAACCACGGTGAAAAGGGCGTTAAATGAAGACTTAGGGCTTCAGGCATATCGAAAAAAACAGGACATCGTTTGAATGCTCGTCTAATGGACCTGAGACTGAAGAGATGCCGCGCTTTGTTGAAGCGGTACGCGGGAAAAAAATATCGGGAAATTCTTTTTTCGGATGAAAAAAAATTTACCGTAGAAGAGAGCTACAACAAACAAAATGATAAAGTGTACGCACACAGTAGTGAAGAAGCGAGCAACCGTATTCCGCGTGTACAACGAGGTCATTTTCCATCTTCGCTCATGGTATGGTTGGGAGTTTCTTTTTGGGGCTTAACAGAGGTACATTTTTGTGAGAAAGGTGTAAAAACGAATGCAGTTGTGTATCAAAATACAGTCCTGACGAACCTTGTGGAACCTGTTTCTCATACCATGTTTAATAACAGGCACTGGGTATTCCAACAAGATTCGGCGCCAGCTCATAGAGCGAAGAGCACACAAGACTGGCTGGCGGCGCGTGAAATCGACTTCATCCGGCACGAAGACTGGCCCTCCTCCAGTCCAGATTTGAATCCGTTAGATTACAAGATATGGCAACACTTGGAGGAAAAGGCGTGCTCAAAGCCTCATCCCAATTTGGAGTCACCCAAGACTTCCTTGATTAAGGCAGCCGCCGATATTGACATGGACTTCGTTCGTGCTGCGATAGACGACTGGCCGCGCAAATTGAAGGCCTGTATTCAAAATCACAGAGGTTATTTTGAATAATATTTAGTGTCATAAGAATCTATGTTTTGTTAAGTTCATTTTGGTATATAAATGGTTACATAATGAGTAAACTTGTTTCAATTATTTTATATTAAACATGTGACAGAATTTATGACCTGACTAGGTAATACTTATTATGAGCATCATTCATTTCTTAGTTCTCATTCTGGCTCATTGATATTTTGGTGTAAACGCTAAGAACCATTTTTCGTTTGCACTAGAAGATCGAAAAAGAATGTTCTTGTTCTAGCTTTAGCTGTATGTTCATTTGGTTTAAAAGCGCCTTAAGAGCAGTTCGCTCCCGTTCTCTGTTCGCAACTGGCACCTGCCGCACTAACTCGGGACTACGCGCGCCCATCCGACGTATGGTTGAGTCTTGTTATAAGTCATTCGAGGCTGTAGACATATTTGCATGCTCAACTTATCTATTTAATAATTCATAATTCATTTATTCATTCGCAAACATGGGTAAATATGTATAAAAACATGTGACAAATACAATATATAGGTTCCAGACATGTTTTACCATATTAGTTGGCATGCAAATGCAGTTAATATAATATAACTAAGTCTATTAGAAACATTTCTAGAATTGAATTTAATCAAAGTTTAAAAATAATAACAATAATGAAGATCAGGAAATTAGATTAAAAAAAAAAAAAAAGGAATATAAAAATCAATGCAATGTCAAAAATCAGTCAAATCTCTAAAAATTAAATAAATTACGCTATTATCGAGTTTGCATGTCATTGTCCATAAGAAACTCATCCACAGTATAATAACATCTAATTCACAAAAATTTAAACAATTCATGCTTGAATTCAGTCAAATTTAATTGTTTTATTCTATTTAGTACTTTATTATATATTTTTGGAGCCATACCGCATACACTTTAAGAACTTAGTGTCAAAAATACTTTCAAAACACGACCTTCAGTCGCTTCTGTCTTAGAGTAATTCCGTTCTGTGATTTTCCTTTTACTTTTTCCAATATTTACTTTGTATACTTTTAATTCACTTAAATAATTATAGTTTTGTTTTAAATAGTTAAAAGGCCCTTCTGGCCCTCTAGTTGCATCTACTTTTCATTACATTTACATTACAAGACAGTCTGCCTTACCAATATGTGAATAACGTAGTGGGTTACATTATTAATACTTCTATCACATGAATACCTGTATCTTTACCTAATCTTTATAGTGTAACTGTTTGTTGTTCCAAAATGAATTAAAATTAAATTACTGCACAGACTTCCTTGACATACAGACTTATGGCTTTTCTCCAGTGTGGATTCTCTTGTGGTTAGCCAAAGTATAGCCGTGAGAAAATGATTTGTTGCAAATGTTGCAAGCATATGGCTTTTCTCCAGTGTGGATTCTCTTGTGATTAGCCAAATGACAGCCTTGAGAAAATGATTTGTTGCAAATGTTGCAAGCATATGGCTTTTCTCCAGTGTGGATTCTCTTGTGATTAGCCAAATTACTGCCTTGAGAAAATGATTTGTTGCAAATGTTGCAAACATATGGCTTTTCTCCAGTGTGGATTCTCTTGTGATTAGCCAAATTACTGCCTTGAGAAAATGATTTGTTGCAAATGTTGCAAGTATATGGCTTTTCTCCAGTGTGGATTCTCTTGTGGTTAGCCAAAGTATAGCCGTGAGAAAATGATTTGTTGCAAATGTTGCAAGCATATGGCTTTTCTCCAGTGTGGATTCTCTTGTGATTAGCCAAATGACAGCCTTGAGAAAATGATTTGTTGCAAATGTTGCAAGTATATGGCTTTTCTCCAGTGTGGATTCTTTTGTGTGTAGCCAAATGACTGCCATGAAAAAATGACTTATTGCAAATGTTGCAAGCATATGGCTTTTCTCCAGTGTGGATTCTCTTGTGATTAGCCAAACGACTGCTTTGAGAAAACGATTTATTGCAAATGTTGCAAGCATATGGCTTTTCTCCAGTGTGGATGCTCTTGTGATTAGCCAAACGACTGCTTTGAGAAAACGATTTATTGCAAATGTTGCAAGCATATGGCTTTTCTCCAGTGTGGATTCTCTTGTGATTAGCCAAACGACTGCTTTGAGAAAACGATTTATTGCAAATGTTGCAAGCATATGGCTTTGCTCCAGTGTGGATTCTCTTGTGTGTCATCAAGTTACTGTCAGTAGTAAATGTCTTATTGCACTTGTTGCAAGTATACTGCTTTTTATTTAAATGAATCTGCATGTGTTTCACAAGTTGTCTTTTCTTTGTAAATGTTTTGTTGCACGCATCACAACAAAATGACAAAGCACACAAATTGTTGGTCTCAGTTTTCACTTTTACCGGAGGTTGTTCCGAGCTTAATATATTGACATTGTCTGTGACATCTTCTACGAGTGTACTGTCCTCTATGTGAATGGGTTCTTCTTTAACTTTAGCTTCAGTATTTCCTTGGTTTGAATAATTAATTATGGATATGGACGGTAAAGCAATCACAGCTACGTTATGAGTGATTGCTCTTGGTGGTACTAATCCATCAGCCTGAAAAACGAATATCATTATATTAACATGTGAAGAGAAAACTTTGTACCTTTTTGTAAATATATTGTGCGCACAGAGGAGTGTGCGATTTAGCATACTTGAAGTTTATACGGAGGAGGAGTGCAAAAGATAAAGTTAGGTTAAAAAAACGATTGAATTATGGTTAAATTTAGACCCCTGTACAGGCAACTAGTTATTATTAAAGTAGGTGCCTATGTCATTGTAGTCTGAATACCTGTTTCACTCTCATTATCTGCTAAAATACGGCTAAAATAAATAATAATTTGTCTTTCCTGTGATTGTTCATAAAGGACGAAATATCTTAATAATTTATGAGTAGTTAAGTACAGATAACTAGCTTCCACCCGTGGCTTCACAGAGGTTCAATAAAAAGTAGCCTACAAACAGGGGATCCCAAAACATAATGTCAAGTGCAAGTTAAGAGGTACCTGAATCAACCCCGTGTACGTTCTACGATTTTATATAGTTCATATGACATTGATAGTTATTAAGGCTTTTTAACAGTTTTGGCATTTTTAGTATCACTAATTTAGAATATTCGCCAATTTGGCATTGACTTTGACATTTATCTTGTATTATTTGCTTGTTCTTATGGGCTGGATTCACAATGTCCGAAGTTGACAGAATCGAGGTCACCCTGACTTGAATTGGTTGCCACGGCCCTACCTCCTTCCTCTGCCCCCGATTAAATTGCACCTAACGATAATTCCTGCCATAGTTAGTATTATAATACCTCAGTGCTTTTCTGTAACAGCTCTCTCTGGATTTGTTCAGATTTGTGACACATGTCAGAGAATCTGCTGCACCTCTGCAGCTGTGAGTAGCAGATGTAGCATATTGTGTGCGGCCTACCATCTTCTGCATTCAACTGGAACAATAATATAGGTTGAGCTAATCCACGGAATGGAATCAACTTCAGAATGGCTTTAACACTATTCACAACATCTTTATTACACAACTCTTTATTAAATAACTTCACATACAGAAACAATACAAAGATATACACACAGGTGAGAACTAAGCTGTTATAACGTTAAAATAATAGCCGGAACAAATGTTTGCATGATCCACAAATATTTGTTTCAGTTCTGGTTGTTTTACTATTTATTATAAGTATGTATTTACAACACAACAGCATATACATATTCAATCAGTTATCTGGTTCCCATAGTACAAGCTACATAGCACTGTGTGAAATGTGCAGCAATATTTATTTATTTTAATAAAATGGCAATACAATAGATGGGCTTATCAATTACAGTGTTCTCTTCCAGGCAACCTGATTCCTTTATATTTCATAAATAGACTTCAGGCACTGCTGGGTGCAGGCCTCCGTGGCTGTGCCTGCCTCATGCAGGTTACACCAACAAATCAGAAATCAGAACGTTTATTTGCCAGAATATACGTACATACATTTTGTTGATCCATAAATATTCTACTAACCAGATGGTCACTTGAATATAATGTTGGTTCAACTGTTCATGTAAGCTTGCTGCCCATCATGGCTGCTCCATTGATATATTTATTAATACCAAATCACTGCAAGTAAAACTGAAGCTTTTGTTCTAGACACAGTTGGTAGATACATACCTTTGTACTTGTTAATTTCTCGTATATTTCTAGAAGGTGGATATTTCCAACCCAATGCATTCTCACGTCAACCTTTAAGCACACTCTGCACCATGAGCTTGGAGCATCTAAGCACTCGGGAGACGTCATTTTAGACAAAACCTTGGTATTGTTTTACCTTAGCAAGTTTTAGTTGTTTGTGATTGTTCTAACATAAACGACGCGTAACGCACAGACCACTTAGATGTAGGTACTAGTACTACGGCGTGACGCAATATAGTCTAACTTTTTATTAGCTGCAGTAAAATGACGTTTCTAAATGTCATTCTGTAAAATAATGTTGCCAGCCTAATCTCAATAGGGATGTGATTCAGTTCACAAAAATTAATTAAATAACATTATTATGACGTTTTTGTTTCATTTTGAATGTACCTCCCTATACTTCCACTAAAAAAGATCAATCCTCTAGTATAGTAATAATAATAGGTTAAAAAAATACATTACAACTTAATATTAAATCTCAAAAAAAAAACCAAACTGATTATTCATTTATGATTCACTCATTTAGCTACATCCCTATTTATTTTTCTTCAAAAACCGGCAACCCACAAAACGTCATTTTACTGCAGCTAATAAAAAGTTAGACTTTAGTTTATAAGTTTTATTTCCTCCTCAACGACGAACCAGTGGTCTTTCTTGAACGTCATAGAGTGAGATCGGTAGAATTGCCAGCTAAAATCGGTATTTGACAAAAAAAAATACAATATTCAACCTGTTTATTTATTTAAAAAAACTTACAGACTAATTAATTTATAACAATCATACATAAGTATAATTATTTATTACACCAATATTCTTGGGCCATAGCCGTGGTCATCTTCGAATTAATTTCAAAATCATAACAATTAGCTGTATTAAAGAGTCGTTCTGAATGTAATAGACCAGTGCTTGATTCAGTGGACAGCCTATTTCGCTGTTTTGTTTTCAAAAGATTAATATGTGAAAGCCTCTTATAACATCGAATTGTAAGCCACAAGGGTATTCCCCAAAATATATGAATTACTCTGCACTAGGTTCATACTATTGAGGGCTTCCCCGTAACATTAATCATAAATAAAAAGGGCTGCCAACATAAAAGTGTAAAATCGGTAGTAAAATCGGGAGAATTTCCATGTATACTGTGAAATCGTAGAAAAATCGTTATATTCCGGTATTTCGGTAGAATAGAGCCCATATCGGTAGAAATACCGAAAAATCGGTAGGTTCGAGACCACTGCGACGAACCAACAATATTTTCAGACAGTGAGTGACAACCAACCAGGGCTGCCAGTAGATAGATATTTTACAATTATTCGGCTAAGTTTTTGAAATTATACTAAATTGACTCTCAGGATACAAACAGTGCATAAAAAATCCTAAACATACACAATTTGATTATATTAGTCACGTGAACTTACATACGTTGATTTTTTAAATTTATTAGACGCTTTTGTATTTTGATAGTAGAAAATAAATTTCTAAGTTCGTGTGGTGGTTTCTCACTAACTTATATACGGTTTAGGGCAAGAGCGAGAGGGACGGAACAATCCGAACTTTAAACTCTTCTAAGTAGTAACAGAGCCAGCCATAGACCACATAGACGTAGACACGGGTAAGGGGTAAAGGTCCAAATTGTACGGGTAAGTTGACTGCTCGTCGTGTATAGTATGATGCGCATTAATGCGCTTCGGCGTTTGGTTTGCTTACAATAATTTTTATATTTCTATTTGGGTGTGAGTGTTAATTTGATAATACAACTGAGGCTTTCTGTATCCAATTAAACATGACAGTGTAGGATACAAAGAGGATACGTTCAGCCACCTAATTATACAAGTTTTGTATCCAATTATACAATCTGGCAGCCCTGCAACCAAGTGACAACTTTCGTTATAAACAAATATACTCTATGGTGACAACGAGACAACCAGTGTGACCAACTTCAAATTAGAAATATTGCCCCGCTTACGCCAGAAAACTGACAAATCCTGCCAAACTCATAGGCACAAAATGCCGAAATAATGCCAAAAAAATATAAAATTTAAAATGAATACATACACACTTTTTTTATAGTAGTAGTTTTATTTAAAATAATTGAATTCGAAGTAAATAAAACTAAGGTAGGTAAATTAAATTATACATTCGTATGTGTTGGAATATTACTGTGAATGCACCTCAGTTTATGTCATAAAGTACCTATATTTGTAGTCTGAACCACGTACGACCCACGGTCTTAAGGACGTCGTCGACCCATCTCGCTGGTGGACGTCCCCTATTTCGATACCCAGTTCTCGGCCTCCACTCTGTTAGGGCCTTCGTCCATCTGTCGTCACTACGTCTGGCCAAGTGTCCTGCCCAACTCCACTTGAGCCCCAATATTCGCTTGCTCCTACTCCTACTCCAGCAGTGCTGCCAAATCATAAAAATTCAATATTAAAAGTCGCTAGAATGTAACTGAAACTGATTTTACCAGGAGCGGACTCGGGATTATGTTCTGGTTCTCTCAAAAAATTTATTATTTAACTAGGGCTAGTTTTTATAAAATAAATGTAAAACTTAAGCAGGTATTTGAAAAAAAATTGATGATTAAATGTGTTTTTTTTAAATACTTAGATAAAGCTAGAGCATATACGAATTCAACTTTAGTTAAATAAAGTTTGAATTTAGCGTGCAAGCGCCGAGCGCGTTTGTGTTTTCCATAATATCTCTTGGCACATTATAATTCTGTCCAGTTACAAAAAAAAACCAACGAGCCTTACTGTAGGGTAAGAACGGGGAATGCCAGTCAGTGGGGAATGCTGGTCAGTGTCATACAGATAGGTTCAATTAATGACAGAGTAAAACTACGCATGCTGCCATCTAGTATACACGCCAAACTAATTTACGAAGCGCGGCCATTGCTCGTCACTTGCTATGTGTGTGAGAGTTGCGAATCTGTTGTATCGCATTTCGTTCTAAAATTGTGAATTTTAAACTATACTAGAAAAAACATAGCTTGATCTCTGGGACAGCTGTCAGTAAAATCGCGCCTATGAAGTTCTGAATTTAACAGTACGGACAAACGTACCAGTCAATGTCATACTTTATGGGCATGCTGAGCTAATTATAGTGATGAGCGATGAATCATCGTAACCACAGACTATAAACTATCGATATTTTGTATAAAACTTAATTCAAAACTAATTTATAATTTAATTTAAAAAAATAACATTATTGAATATTTAAAAAAAAATAACATTATTTACAATAGTGAGTAAATAAAATATAAATTCTAACCTACTCGTAACATTCCTTCCGACAACTTTGGGGTTTGAGAAAAGTTTGGCCGCGGCGTGTCTTCTTCCGCAAAATGGCGCCAATGCGCTGCCATATTGTTTGACATGACCCATTCTCCTCAGTACGAGTGCTAACGCCTTGTATACGCCACGTGTTTTCCGTTCTTATCACTTTGTTTTTGTTACTATTGCTGTTAATTTGTTAAGTTTATTTATTATTGTTAGTTTCTTTGTTGTTATTGTTTGTTGGCATAATACCAAAGAGAATGAAGAAAACTGTTTGAACAGTCAAATTCGTGAGTTTGTGATTCGCTTGCGTGAATATTTTGAGAGAGAAAACCAAAATGGTGGACCGCTATTACCCATGGCAAAAGTTTGTGACAGAGTTGCAGATGCTTTTGGCATTGGACGTGCGACAGTAAATCGCATCAGTAAAGAAAAATATGGCGAATCTTTAACCGCAGTATTGAGTGAAGACGAAGAAAAAAAGCTTTCAACGCCAAATAAAAAAAGAAGAAAGGCTGCTCCTGTCACAAAAATTGACGACTTTGACGCCGTTGCGATTCGAAACCATGTATATGGTCATTAAACACGGGGCGAATTACCTATATTAAAAAAACTGGCGGCGTCTCTAAAAGACGCAGACTTGTTTAAAAGAACTTTTGCCGTCACTATCGAATATTTTGAAAAATATTGGATTTTCCTAAAAAAAAGTGACAAAAGAAAAATTATAATGGAACGAACGAACGAATTCCTTTGGAATAAATAAATGTATGTATTAAAATATTCGTTTCATTTTATTACCCAAATCATAATTTAATCCAATATACATATAATTATGGCAGACAGCCTTCGTGGCGAAGCGGTAGTGAACACGACTGCTGCGCAGGAGGTCGCGGGTTCGATCCTCGCTCAGTGCAAATAATTTTATGCATGAATATGGGTTTTTGCACTGGTCTGGTCGTGCCTCGGAAAGCACGTTAAGCCGTCGGTCCCGGGTGCCATACGAATATCTAATGGCAGTCGTTATGGGTTGTTGGAGCCCTCAAAAGTCCAACAATTGGTCTTACTGCAAAGCTTCTATCGATAATTACTATCGATATTTTTTTCTGTATCATAACAACCCTAGGAATGTCAGTTTAACAAATGTCGCAGAGATCAAGCTATGTTTTTTGAAGTATAAAGGTAAGTAAGTGATGTTATAAACTACTAAATATATTTCAATGCGCATTTATTAATATGTGTTAGTGAATGCGTTAGCCGGGATGGATTTCACAAAGTTTGGTTAAATTTTTTGACAACCGGCTTACCAAAAGTTAGGTTAGATTTGGGTTGTGCCGGTCATTCTAAGTGCCAGTCGCAGACCGGCATTGTTTTGTATGAATGTATAATGTAAGTTTTATTATAAATTCCAATCATTCCTTTGCTAAATAATGCCACTTAATGGTTTTATGTTTGTCGCAGATGCCTCGAGACAAACCAAGAACCACAGCAAAAGCTAGTTGGGCACATACAAGCTTAAAAAGTGCGAAGATTTGTAAGCTTGAGATTATTTTTTCTTTAAATAACAACTAGATTGATAAAACTTTGTTTTATTTTGGTAGGAAAACCCTATATTTTAGATATACCGGCATTACCTTCACAGGTGACCTTCAATACTCGCAAGGGTGGGGAATGGCGGTCAAAAGAGTGTTTTTTAAAAAGTATAAAAATCTACCGAACGGTAAAAGTTAGGCAATTTTCGACCACTAGATGTTATAGTCAGATAAATCAGCTATATAATAGTTCAGTTTCTTTTGCTTTAAGTTTTGTATTTATGGAATTATTTTGATAACCGCTTAACCGACCACCATTCCCCCATCTTACCCTAGTCGCTTAGGTATAATGTAAAACATCTGACCACCGCGCACGCTCATTGGTCACATCATATAGCGCGCGCTTTCCCGGTTTCCTGTTACACATTTCCTGCCCTATTCCAAAATCACTCCCACAAAACCAGCAACCGAAAGGCACATCAAAAACGAGCGTCCTCAGCAAAGCGTAGATGTGATATTTTGCGACCGTCGATGTTGATATCCATCTCATACCAGTCGAGAGTCTTCATTATGTCTTCGTGCACGCTGGTAAACAATTTGGGTGAGATAGTAGCTCTTTGCCGTACGCTTCGCTGGATGGTCACTAAGTCAGAAAGTCTATGCATACGGACTTGAAAAGTGGCGTTCTGGTATAGTTTCCGGAGGATATCCACGTATCGCTTGTCAATGTTACAACGATGAAGAGAGTGAAACACAGCCCAATGCTTGACACTGTCGAAAGCCTTTTCATAGTCGACAAAGGCACAGCACATGGGCCGGTTGTACTCTCGACACCTCTCCATCAGTTGCTTGACTGCGTGGATGTGGTCCATCGTCGAGTATCCACTCCGGAAGCCAGCCTGCTCCACTGGTTGGTAATCGTCTAGAGTTCGGGACAGTCTGTTGCGTAGGACTTGGCGAATAGTTTATACACTTGTGAGAGGAGGCTGATTGGGCGATAATTTTCTAATTTACACTTATCATCTTTTTTATGTAATATACCTTTGGAACGCAAAAATAATACACGAGATCTTGGAGTAGGTAATCTTTGACTCAAAAATGGTCGCGGCAGTGGTTGCAAACGCTTATAGATATCTAGGGTTTGTCTTACGTGTTAGTCGGCAGTTCTCCGACGCTGAATGTATTAAAGTACTTCACTATTCTTATGTCCGTAGCGTCTTGGAACGCTGTTGCACTATGTGGAATCCACAATACATAATATATGAGCAAGATATTGAGCACATTCAATCCAAATTCATTAAAACGTTAAACTATCGCACCCATTCTAACAGAAGCATGACTTACGAGGAATCGTGTAGGTTTCATAAACTCATGCCGTTAAAGGATCGGCGCTTTTTGCTGCAGATGTTGTTTTTACACGACGTTTGCAGTAATAGAATTGATAGCAACGAATTAGCGTCTCTCGTTCTTCAATTCAAAACTATGCCCAAAACTCTGTCATCTGTCGCACGCTAGATCAGAGGTTCCCAATTTTATTTGGCCATGGAACCTTAATTGATCATACTTTTTTTAGCGGAACCCTAGCTGGCTATTTTGATAACTAAAGTGTTTGCCTTGTAGTTTGTATATATTCATGTTAGACTCGAAGAATGAACAAATTATAAATGAATATAATTAATATAAGTATTGCAAATAGTTTATTACATTTATAACAAAGATCACATTAATATTCAAAATGCGAAAGTTTGGATCTTTGTTTGTTTATTTGTTTGTTTTTTTTTTACTCAATCACGTCGTAACGGCTTAACTGATTTCGATGAAATTTAGTATATACGTAGATTATAACCTGGATTAATACATTGGCTACTTTTTATCTAATATATCAGGTCCCATGGGATAAAAATGGGGTGTCAAGTCAAGTTGCAACAGCGAGTTTAGCTTTATTTCTAGGTTACCTACACGTTTAGTAGTGTAACGCGTACGAAGCCGCAGGCAACAGCTAGTAGATTATAAAGTACACCTACAAGAAAAAGCGGGTATGTTTAAAGCAGAGGTTCCCAATTTTATTTAGCCATGGAACCTTAATCAAGGGCGTCGCCAAGGAGGGGAGGGGGGGGGGGGGGGGGCCGTTGCCCCCCCCCCCCCCCCCTAGAGATCAAATGTAGCTAGCCGCAAAGCGACCAAAGTGCGAGCAATTGACTTCCTTACCTATTAATAAATTCCGCATCGCATGACAAAACGTAAATAAATTAACAAGGTTTAATGTATATTGCCGTGTGGTCCCGGCGTAATAATAGGGCCACCCCTTCTCATCCTGCGGGAGCCGTGTGTGCCGGCAAAGGGAGTTGTTCCAGGGAATGGGCAGCAGCATTCTTCTGTGTACTAAACACCAACCACTGCGATCACCAAGCCGCCTGCCAAGCGTGGTGATTATGGCAAAACCCCCCCTATGACAGACACAACACACAAACGGCCCCCAGTCCCCGGCGGCTCCGTCATCCCTGGAAGAGGTTGCAACCAGGGCAGTGGCGGAGCAGGGGGTGCTAAGAATCCCCGGCAGCGATCCAGCTACCACCACCGACGACTGGACCTGGCAACGTACAACACACGAACGCTCAGGGCTGACGAGAAGATTGTCGAGCTGGAAGAAGAACTGAGCAAGCTACGTTGGGACATCCTAGGATTGTCGGAAGTCGGAAGACAGGGTCAGGACACGATGATCTTTAACTCCGGTAACTTGCTCGTCTACCGGGAGGGAGATCAACTATCCCAGGGTGGTGTCGGGTTTCTCGTCCGCAAGTCCCTCGTTAACAACGTGACAAAAGTCGACAGTGTGTCGAACAGGGTAGCATACCTTATACTCAGAATTACCGAAAGGTATTCGTTGAAGGTCATACAGGTATATGCGCCGACCTCGACACACCCAGACGATGAAGTGGAAGCCATGTATGAGGAGATCTCCGAGGCCATACATACTTCCAAGACTCATTTCACGGTTGTAATGGGGGACTTCAACGCAAAGCTAGGCACAAGGAAAGACGATGAGCTGAGAGTGGGGCGATTTGGATTCGGGCGGCGGAACCGAAGGGGCCAGAGACTGGCCCACTTCATGGAGAAGGAGGGCCTCTTCATGATGAACTCCTTCTATGAGAAGCGGCCAGCCAGAAAGTGGACGTGGATAAGCCCCGACGGTTTCACTAGAAATGGGATAGACTTCATTATGACGACCAAGAAGCAAATATTTAATGATGTCTCTGTGATCAGCAGGGTGAAAACCGGGAGCGATCACCGCATTGTTAGAGGCACATTGAATATCGATGTTAAGCTTGAAAGGGCACGTCTGATGAAGTCTGTGCCAAATCCAAAACCCCAAGAGCTTTCAGCTAGAACTACACAATCGCTTCCAGTGCCTAGCCAGCTGCAATGATATTGACGAGATAAACAACGGGTTGGTGGAAACTGTCCAAGCGGTGGGATCTAAGTTCATTAAGGCCCCCCGCCGAACTAAGCACCAGAAACTCTCAGATGAAACCATTAAGCTAATGGAGGACCGGGATGAAATGAGATTGCAGTCTTCAGCTGATATGTCGGCATACGGCGTGCTTAATAGACGAATCTCGAAATCTATGCGACACGATCTGCGTACCTTTAATACATCTCGTATTAAGGTCGCAATAGAAAGGAACAAAGGTTCAAAAGTGTTTGCAAAGCATTCGTCTATAGGGCAAAGCCAAATGACTAAGCTGAAGACCGACAGCGGCACTATCATTTCGTCGAAACCAGAGATTCTGAGAGAGGTCGAAAAGTTCTATGGACAGATGTACACCTCAACACAAAACCCCGTTGGTCAGTTGGCTCAGGACACCAGAGCCAAACTAACCCGACACTATACCGAAGACATCCCGGACATCAGCCTGTACGAGATTAGGATCGCTCTGAAACAGCTTAAAAACAACAAGGCACCAGGTGAGGATGGAGTAACGACAGAACTTCTGAGAGCGGGTGGAAAACCGGTACTTCAAGTCCTCCAGAAGTTATTTAACTCCGTCATCCTTGAAGGAACCACGCCAAAAGCGTGGGATAAGAGCGTGGTGGTGCTTTTCTTTAAAAAAGGTGATAAAACCTTATTAAAGAATTACAGGCCCATCTCGCTCTTGAGCCACGTTTACAAGCTGTTTTCGAGAGTGATTATGAACCGTCTCGCACGCAGGTTCAATGACTTCCAGCCTCCCGAACAAGCCGGTTTCCGAAAAGGCTTTAGTACCATAGACCACATCCACACGCTACGCCAGATTATACAGAAGACCGAGGAGTATAATCGGCCGTTATGTCTAGCGTTTGTGGACTATGAAAAAGCCTTCGATTCAATCGAGACCTGGGCGGTACTGCAGTCTCTTCAGAGATGCCAAATCGACTATAGGTATATCGAAGTGTTGAAGTGTTTGTATAGTAACGCCACTATGTCAGTCCGTCTACAGGACCAGAGTACGGAACCAATCCAATTGCAGAGAGGCGTGAGACAGGGAGACGTAATTTCACCGAAACTGTTCACGAACGCATTGGAGGACGTTTTCAAACTCTTGGTCTGGGACAGACTTGGCATCAATATCAATGGCGAATACATCACTCACCTTCGTTTTGCCGATGATATAGTCATTATGGCCGAATCGCTCGAGGAACTCGGTACCATGCTCAACGACCTCAGTAGGGTCTCCCAACAGGTGGATCTTAAAATGAACATGGATAAGACGAAAATCATGTCAAATATCCATGTTGCGCCCGTACCGGTAGTAGTTGGGGGCGATACTCTCGAAGTTGTCGACGAATATGTATACCTAGGACAAACTGTACAATTAGGTAAGTCCAACTTCGACAAAGAGGTCGCACGAAGAATTCAACTCGGCTGGGCAGCGTTCGGGAAACTTCGCGATATCTTCTCGTCCAAAATTCTCCAGAGCCTGAAGACTAAAGTCTTCAACCAGTGTGTGTTGCCAGTGATGACCTATGGCACTGAAACGTGGTCCTTTACTCATGGCCTCATGACCAAGCTCAAGGTCGCTCAACGAGCTATGGAGAGGGCTATGCTCGGGGTTTCTTTGCGTGACAAAATCCGCAATGAGGAAATCCGCAGAAGAACTAAAGTTGCCGACATAGCTCTCAAAATTAGCAAGTTGAAGTGGCAAATGGGCAGGCCACATCGCTCGTAGAACCGATAACCGTTGGGGAAGAAAGGTTCTCGAGTGGAGACCACGGACTGGAAGACGCAGCGTAGGCCGGCCCCCCACAAGGTGGACCGACGATCCAGTAAGAATCGCGGGGAGCCGTTGGGCGCAAACGGCTACCAACCGCTCGTTGTGGCGATCTAAGGGGGAGGCCTATGTTCAGCAGTGGACGTCTTCCGGCTGATGATGATGATGATGATGAATGTATATTGTAGAAAGTATTGAAATATTCAGAATAACATTAAGATTTTGACATCCGTTTTTAAAATCGCCGCCATTTTCATTACGACTATATCAGATTTGCCAAAACGCAAGGCCATTAAACAGTGTAAAAATGTGTAGGTAGGAGGTAGGTATGGTGTGTGTGTGCATTTCATTTCTTTCTACGACAGCCGTTTACCAGCATTACAGCATTCACGTTAGTTTTGTATAATTTGTATGCGGCATACCTAAAGTAGAAGTTAATGTTACGAACACAGAACACAAAAAAACAATGGTTTTTTATGTTCTGTGGTTACGAACATACAATTTTAATTAGTTTTGTGGACAATGCCATCTGTAAGTGTTCATAAGAAACACAGGTTACAGTTGATAAACTACCTAAAAACCGTTGAATAACTAACAAAGTTACAGTTACAGTGGGTGTCACGTACAAGAACACGTGGGGTCGGGGTGCCCCTTGTCGATTCTGTCACTCATTTTGAACCTAACCTACTCAAGTTCGGGTGCTCCGTCTCGATTCATTCTACTATTTTTCATAGTTTAAAAGATAATTTATAGATAACATGGACGTTTTATGGTAGGCACACACTTTCGTTGATGAAATCAAACCATTTTCCTCAGCAAATGCAATACACTGATCCACAGTAGGTATGTACTGAAGGTGGCAAATACTTTTCTTGAATTCCATTGATTTCTTCTTTGGTGTAGGTACATGATACTTTCATTAGGAATTTAAATTTATTTGTCGGGATGTGTCCGGAACGTAGTCTCAGTAATCTAACAATCTGTTTTATTTTCATTTGAACCCTGTCAAATCACGGGTAACGAGGAAGTTCCCCCTGAATCGTTCTGTACCATATCCCTTTAGGCTGAGCGCAGACTTGAGTCATGACAGTTTTGAGACAGACTTTCCTCACATAGATAGACAAGTCTGCCTTAAAACGAAAACAAAACTGTTTTGTCTACGACACGTCGCACACCTAAAACGAAACTGTTTTGTCTATTACGACATCGCGCACCGTCTGCGTCAATTCTTTTTCAGTACCAAAATGGACTTCATCGATACTGTTGTATTAAGTGTCCTAGTTACGCGTTCCCTTGCAAAACGACGCAGACGTAAATATTGGGTGCATCCCATTTATAGTGAAAGACTGATAAAAGGAAAATTTTATACACTGTTTTATAAATTAAGACAACACCCCATGAACTTTTTCAAGTATTTCCGAATGAACGTGTCAACTTTTGATAATCTTCTGAAATTGATGGAGCCTTACATTACATATCAAGATACAAGTTTTCGCAAAGCTATACCTGCTCCTGAGCGACTAGCAGTGACGTTGAGGTAAGTAAAACTAACTTACTTAAAGAAGGTAGTACGTTTAATCAATCTTACAATTCTCTCACAATAATCATTTTAATTCTTAATTAGTAACACAGATAATTACCAGTAATAAAAAAAATCATCAGTACAAAGTTTTCAACAAAAATAGGTAGTATTAATTTGGTATAGTACCTACTTACATAGGTAAGTAATTCGTAATTAAATTTTTACCCCAAATAATTCACTTTTTGGGGCCCTTTATAGTAAAAAAATCAAATTTAACTTATTCATAACCATCTACAAAGTAGTTAGAGTAATATAAATTTCAGTTACATTTTAAGAGAGAGAAGATACTTAAAATTAAACAATTAAACAGTATAAATGTAAAACATAAACAAAAATAAGGCAGAACTTGGTAGATACTGTGTGCTACAGCAGTAAATGCGACTCGACTCAGCATTATGCCCGCCGTAATGGTAAGTGCTGATATTCTGTCGAGACCGCTCCATTCAGCCACTAGACCCTGAGAGTATTGTGTTGTCAATACTATGTGTCATGGTAGATATGTCATGTTGTGTCAAAATATAATCATATATAGTTGAAAATGTCAAAATATTATATTATGTAATAAAATAAATAATGTCAGAACATACATAAAACAAATTGATAAATTGGATAAAGGAATACCCCAATCGGCTAGCACGTGAAAGTAATAGTTTTGGGCAGAGTCGTTATTATCGCAAGAAGTACTCGGTGATGGAGTTGGCTGCATCAGGTCTTCAGCTAATGCATGTTGTATGTGAGAAGGCCCAGGCGAGACCGCTGGCGGAGGTGAATATACATGTGCTTGAGATTGTCCCTGCATTTGGTCTCTGGCGGTGCTCCTCGCCATGGATTGGTCATCGTCTTTGGAGGTACTATTTGCTGGTTTATTATACGTATTTTTCGCAGTTCAGGTTACATTGTGGGGCACATTTTTCTTTAAATATATTTAAAATTTGCATTTTAGCATCTGTTTTATCATAAGCACTAAGTCGTTGCAGCATGGGTACTAGCGACAACGCAAAGTTGTGATCTTCATCATTTGTCTTATTCTGGTCAATAAGATTTTTACTCTCTAATACATTTAATAGAGACTGTTCAAATGAATTATTGTTGGTGAAGGACGTGGAGGGCGCACTCGCTCGGTATTTGAAGAATCAGTCCCTTCACCATCTTCGCTATCATTACTTATGTTACTTGCAGTTTCCCTTCGATCTATGGTAGGCAATAGAAACATCAGCTGTTCAAAGTATAAATAGGTTCGTCTTTTCTTAGCGCTCTGCCCCGACTTGGTTTCTCGTTGTAATCTTAATTCTCTAGAAAAACAATTCCGTAGATTTAGCCAACGCTTTTGTGTTTCCTTACCTGAAATGATAAAATAAAATTGTTTGTTTCAGATATTTAGCAGCACAACAAAGTTTTTATGACCTCTCACTTGAATATCTCATTGCACCTTTAACATTAAGAAGTATAATAAAGGTGATATGCGACAAGCTATGGTGTGTTTTACAGCCTTTGTACATGGCTGAAAAAACCAATGAGGATTGGATAAAAATAGCGAAACAGTTCAATATTAGAGCTGGTTTTCCTAATGTTATTGGAGCCATAGACGTAAAGCATATCAGGATAGAAAAACCCAATAATGCAGGCTCGGAAGACTTTAATTATAAAAAATACTTTTCGGTGGTATTGATGGCATGGGTAGATGCTGATTACGAATTCGTATTTGTAGACATCGGTTTATATAGATCCTCATCAGATTCAACGATTTTTAAGAATTCTAATATGGTAAAACGGTTAGAACAGGGGACTTTGAACATTCCATCAGGAAATACGCTGCCAGACGATGAAAGTGGTCGGGTTCTGCCATATTATGTAATCGCTAATGAAGCATTTGGACTATCCAAAAACATATTGCGGCCTTACGCTAAAAGAGAATTGAACATAGTTAAGAAAGTATTTAATTACCACCTCACAAGAGCTCGCCGATACGTCGAATGTACTTTCGGCATCTTAGCTAATAAATGGCGTATTTTACACAGACCTTTAGACGTCAACAAGGAATTTTGTGACAGCATAATCAAAGCTAGTTGTACTCTTCATAATTACGCTCGTGATCATGACGGAATAGAGTTTAAAGATACCGTTTACGATTGTCCACTGACTGATTATAACAGTAATAACTCTGCTATGTCATCTGGAAATGATATTAGACAGTATTTGTGTAGTTATTTTGTGAGCACCCAAGGTTCATTGCCGTGGCAATATGATAAAATATAGTAAATATATGCGTACATAATAATACAATTAATAAAGGCAATTACGAGTATACTTACATGAATTTGTCTTTTCTTCAGCCGTCATTTCTCCCCACCTCACAGCACCGACTAGTTGCATTGTAACCTCATCCCATTTGCTTTTTTTTTAAATTGACATCAGAATATTCCTTACACATTTTATTAAAAAGTACAGGCCTCTTTTCAACCTCGTCAATTAATTTTTCTACGAGTAGATAGATAGATAGATAACTCTTTATTGAATTACCACACAAACAGAAATAATAAAAAAATAAGTACTGGGTTAAAATAAATAAGGCAATACAATGGGCGGCCTTATCGCTAAAAGCGATCTCTTCCAGGCAACCTTTGGATGGAGTGAAATTTTTAAAAATTACGGAGTGCGGTGTACTTTAGAGGATACATTACATTTACACATAATATATTCTAAGATATAATAATAATATGAAGTTTTAATCCTAATACTTAATATACTTATAAAATAGACTAATATATAGGTATATACATGTAGCAAACTATACTAAAAGATAAAATAAGTACATAAATAGTAAATAAATAACGCTAGGAAGATGACATCGTCAGGTAATGATGTTTCACCTTCAATTTGAAGAAGTGTAAGGACGATGACCGTCTTACTTCTTCGGGCAGAGCATTCCACAGCTGAACAGCCTGGACAGTAAAAGAAGCGCTGTAAAAGGAAGTGCTGTGCGAAGGAGTTCTGAGTATCAAGTTTTCTGATGACCTAAGAGTATAGTTATTTGAAGAATGGAGAAATTCAAATCTATCTTTCAGATAGTGAGGAGAGAAGGGATTGAAAAGAATAGAATAGAGAAGAGAAAGGATATGCGTATTCCGACGAAGACGAATCAGAAGCCATTTAAGCTTTGAACGGAAGGGAGACACATGATCATATTTACGGAGGCCAAATATAAATCTAATACAAAAATTTTGTAACGCTCGAGCTTGTTAAGCTGTTCCTCAGTGAGGTCCAGATAACAAGCATCAGCATAGTCTAGTACGGGATGTAAAAGCGATTGTGCAAGCGCAGTCTTGGTGGACGTAGGCAAAAAGTTTCGTAGTCTCCTTAGTGAACCAGCTGACGCAAACAACTTCCGGCTGGTTAGTTCAAGCTGAGCCTTCCATGAAAAGTTGCGGTCAATGATGATACCTAAATTCTTAACGGTTTCGCTGTATGGGATTGCTATTTCGTCAAAGACAACTTGTGGGACAGTGGACCAATCAATTTTGCTAAGCGTTCTTGAACTACCTACAATAATGGTTTGCGTTTTGGTAGGATTAACTTTCAAACCGTGGAGCTTGCTCCACTCTGCAATACGGCGTAAATCGCAATTGGTAACGTCAACAGCATCAGCAATATTACTGAGCGTAGCTTGATTATAAATCTGAAGATCGTCTGCGTAGAGGTGAAAAGACGAAGAAAGATTAAGAGAAATAGAGTTTATGAAGATTGCAAAAAGAAGAGGAGATAAAACGCCACCTTGAGGTACACCAGCACCAGTATTACACCACGAAGAGAGAGACTCCTGAAGTCGAACACGCTGACGGCGCCCGTGCAAGTAATTGAAAAACCAACCAATCACCGCTGGAGATACGTTAAAGGAGCTAAGTATTGCCAGGAGAATATCAAAATCTACGGTGTTGAACGCATTACTGAAATCAAGTAAAGTCAGCACGGTAAGTTGCCCATTTTCCATGCCCACTCGTATATCGTCCGTGATTTTGACTAGAGCAGTGACAGTACTGTACGAGTTCTTCATCTGTAAACATGATGCGACGTGTTTACTCTCTGAATGCTCGGACGGAACTAAAAGAGAGGGGGGTGCGTCACTAGACTGTTTTGTCTTTGATGTGCGCGCCCGCATACATACAAAAGGGAAGCCGACAATCGTTAGTTAGACTTGTCGCCGTGCAGTTCTTTTAGGTATTAGACAATTTTGTCTATGAGACGTTTTGTTTGAAGTTTGCGCATCTTCATAAATTTTGTCAAGCAATAGTCTGTCTTAAAACTATCGTGACTCAAGTCTGCGCTCAGCCTTAGATCGCGACCGCTTATCTAAATATTATTATTATTCACTCCATGATTGACGACATCTTTGTTTGACCTTAAATAAAACTTCACTATGCACCGGTACACAGCTGTAGAGATCACCGTCGTCTATAGCTTCACGTGCCGCTCGATCCGTCTCCTAGTTTCCCATGATACCGACATGAGAGGGAACCCCTTGTCTTTAACTAAAACTTACCTAATCGGCTACTTTTTGTAAGAGCAAAGTTTTTATTGCACTATCAATGTCTATAAGCATCACACACCTCTTACTCAATAGACAAGATAGACAGATTGGTTAGTTTTAAAGTATGCATTGTTGATCTTAAATAATTTTGGATTAATTTCAATTTTGAAATATGTACTTCTCTCACAGCTGGCATTGCGTATGTGACAATATGAAATGGTTCAATTATTTACAAGATATTATTATTATTTATTGTTAACACTACAGTGCACGCGCCCCTTTATTTTACACGGGTGCTCGCGTGCTCTACCATAGTAGAAAACAATATATCAGATATTTGAAAAATAGTTAGTTTTAAAATGATAAAACTAAATAATATGTGTCAACTATTTATTATTACACACAATTATTGCAAAAAATCACATTTTTAATAGAATACACATTAATTAGGAACAATTTACGATATCAAAAAGATAATCAACATTTTTGGCATGGTTGTTGAGATCAGCTCAAAAAAAATATCTAATAAGCGATGACTATCTTATTGGTCACTATCATCGCATTCGATACAGATCACAACTTGGTGATCACGACAAATCCACCTAGCACATCGCTTATACCACTTTACTTACATTCAGTTTTATTACGGCAATACTCGCATGTACTACAATGGTAGAAACCGAACTTAGACACCTAATTACAAGAACATGCGCTTACGCTGCCAGTGGGCGCTGTACCAATCCGTTCCGCGATTTGTCGACGAGGCTTATCTAGGAGCGCGGGCAATCCAGGTGTAAGAACGAATGAATAGTGATAAAATAAGTAAGTGCATTCTACTATAGTAGAGCACGCATGCACTCTAGTGTTAAATCTTTGACGCCTCGGTCAAACAGTTAAGGTCGTGTCAGTGAAGCTCCTCAAAATACTCGTGAAAACTATTAAAACCTTGCATAAATTGTATTTTTCAAATTGTACTTGCGTAAATTGTACTGTAATGCAATAATTCATCGTCCACATTATTCTGGTGATACAATCATACAAAGTGATAACGTTAATCAGTACGTATAAGTGAATTTTAAGCAAAAACTTTACCAATCGTGATCACTCAAGTTAACTTTGCGGGTACAGTGTTGTTATTGTGCGCGAGTGCAGTGCAAGCGAATGTAACCCGTATGCGAGCTGCATAAGGTGAAAGGGGCGTGCAGAGTGAGCATTGTGCTACTGCCGGTAGACCTGCCGTCTTTGCTCATAGATTAGCGACGCAGAACAGTCACTACACAGAACACCTAATAGTCGGCCTCAGTGAAGAATATTGTTTTTGCACTTATTATTATAATTTTAGTGAGCAAGATGAAATGCGCTGGCTGTCTCAAGCCTACGAAAGAGAGCAACTCTATTAAATGTTCGGGTTCGACATGTGAAAGCAGTTACTGCTCCCTATGCATAAACTTTCCATCAATATCAACTGAACGGAAAAAGACCTGGAAGTGTCCGGAATGCTCAGCTATGCTTAGGAAAGGAGGGGATAACTCCCATACCCCTGTCAGACTAGGCTCCGACACACATAATGATAATGTGACGATGCGTACAAAATCCGAACCGCTCCATGAACAATCGGGAGCGGACTTAAAGGATCTAACATCGGCATTACGTCACCTAACCAGAGAACTTTCGTCTTTGAGCTCTAAGTTAGAGGAAGTCACACCGTCGCTTACCCATTGTCATGGACGCATGGATGATCTCGTGGACACGCTTAAGGCCACTGACGCTCGATTGAAGCGTTTGGAACAGAGAGACCAAGAGGTTACCGTTCTGAGGGCAACAGTATCTGAGCTTCAAGGTGAACTGAATCTACAGGCTCAGAGTATGCTGCGAAACGAGATCAAGATAGCCGGCATCCCGGAAACCACAAGTGAGAACCTGCAACATACAGTACTTCTTGCTGCCAAAAAGTTGTGCGTGGACCTAGAAGATCAGGATATGGACTTCGTAACACGAGTTGGAGCTCGACCTTCACCCACTACATCTGGAAAACCGCTACTAGCTAACAGAATGCCAAGACCAATAGTAGTGCGTTTTATTCGTCGCTTTAAACGAGATCAGATATTGAGGGCCTCTAAGTCGCGCTGTAACATCCAGAGCTCAGATTTTGAGGTGCCCGATAGTCCTACGCGAGTATACTTCAACGAAAGGCTGACAAAACAGAACAGAGCTCTGTTTCGGGACGCAAGAATTCGTGCAAAAAATCAAGGCTTCCATTTCTGCTGGTGCAATCAGGGTGTAATTTATGTCAGACAGCGGGAAGGAAAACCGTCTCAAGCCATCCGCTCTCTGGGAGACCTTGATCTTGTGCTGGCTGCTGGGACTGCCAGGCCAGCGCCGTCTGCCGCCTCTTCTGCCATAATTTAGCATTCTACTTTGTACAGGGATTAAGTATTTTCAGTTATAAATTTATAGTCGATATTTAAATACTATTATATCTTACTACTAATATCTATTTATTCTTATACTAGTATATATATTCCATATTTATGTTATTCCCTAATGATATTAGTAACAACTTAGAATCCCACAAGATAAACTGTTACTCACTCAATGAATTTGAGAAATGTAGAATCACCTTTACCCCTGAACATAATTTTAAGGTGTTAGCCCTTAACATACGGAGCATTCAGAAAAAATTTAGTACTTTCCTCGTAGCCTATGCACGTCTTCAGGTATCTATTGATGTGATTATACTATCAGAGTGCTGGCTACAAGGAGGCTCAACTATCCCGTCAATTTCAGGCTACAATAACTATCAAACAACTAAACATAAAAATCAAAATGGTGGTGTGGTTATTTACGTAAAGAATACCTGAAATGCATTAGTATCTGAACCGGAAATAGACGATGCTGACTGTCTTGTTGTACATATTCCTAACGTGGCATATGTTCTTGGGATTTATCGTTCTCCGTCAATCAGAAATATTGAAGACTTTTTGCTTTCGTTAGATAGGCTTTTCTCATATAATACACTATGTAACTTACCCTCTGTTATAGCAGGCGATATTAACGTTAACATTTCTGATAACTCTAATACATCCAGTCTGGAATATCAATGTTTTTTTGGCAGAATATGGATTCATCCCGGCCATCACTAATCCAGCTAGGGAATTGGCATGTCTTGATCACATTTACGTGAATAATATAAACATTACTACAGCAATAGGTATTGTGTGTCAGTCTGATATCACAGACCATTATCTAGTACTGTCTGGAACTAACGTGACCAAACCTAAGTACACACGTATAAGTAGAGTTAAGGTAAATAGAGATCATGAAGCTATATCTAAGGATCTCCCTGATATCGACTGGAACGTCGTTTATGAAACGTAGAGGTGTTAATAATGCGACAGAAGTTTTTACTAAGCTTTTGATGGACTTCATCATTAAGCATACAAAGGCAGTTAGAGTAAGCAGAACAAAGCGCAATCTTAAGCCCTGAATATCTCCAGGTCTAATGCGTTGCATGCGTCATCGGGACCGTTTGCATTTACAAGCGAGAAAAGATCCGAAAAATCAACTACTTCAGTTAACGTACAGTCGCTATCAAAACTTTTTCATATCTCTCTTACGTAAACTTAAGTCTGATTATGAAGCAAACGAACTGAATGAGAATTTAGGTAATCCTAAAAAACTATGGCAATCCGTCAAAAATATTTGTTACCTCAAAAACTCAAAAAAAAAAACCTATAGAACTCTTATCGCTAAGTGGTACTTCAGACACTCAAGATTCACTAAATACTTGTAATAGCCACTTCACTACAGTTGGTCAAAAACTAGCTGATAAGATTCTTTCGAATATTAATCAAAGCGAAGATGACCTGGCTCATAATGTTCGGCTTAAGTATTCTCCGGTTGACTCGTTTTACTTAAATCCGACAGACGCTGCCGAGGTTAGAAAATTAATCATGGGACTAGAAAACGTTAAAGCACCTGGCATTGATGGTCTAGGCAACTCACTGATTAACCACATAAAGGATACTATTGCTGAACCTTTAGCTTTTATTTTCGATCTGAGTTTGTCAATTGGAACTTTTCCAAAAAACTGGAAAGTAGCTTCGGTCTGTCCAATCCATAAAGGTGGTTCTAAAGACAGCATTAACAACTATAGACCAATATCGCTACTCGGGGTTTTCTCAAAATTGCTAGAAAAAATAGTAAATATGCGTCTCACTGGTTTTCTAGAGTCTCACATTATTATCTCTAATAATCAATTTAGTTTTCATAGGGAATAGAATACGGAGGATGATGTGTCACTGCTGACGTCCACTGTGTCGGCTCATCTCGATGTGGGTCATTGTTGTGTAGGGGTTTTCTTAGATCTAGCTAAGGCTTTTGACACTGTCTCCGTTCCAATACTGTTAAACAAGCTAGCCAATCTAGGAATCAGAGGCACCCCTTTGGATTGGTTTAAAAGGTACCTCACTGAACGGAGACAATGTGTCAAGATTTCTGAAACGATGAGTAGACCTCACACTATACATTACGGGGTTCCGCAAGGGAGTATTTTAGGCCCAACTCTGTTCAACTTGTACATCAATGACATTCATAAGCTTAAAATCGAAAACACCGACATCTTATGTTATGCTGATGACACTGCAGTGGTCTTCCACGGGTCCTCCTGATCAAGTGTTTCGGGTGCAGCAGAAGCTGGAATGTCAAGAATAAATAAATGGCTACAACAAAACCTTCCCACACTAAACACTTAGAAGACCATGTATGTTTGTTTTCATAAGACAGCAGCATCCGCGCCATCAATGGAAACAGAAATAAAAATACACGGTGCATGTTCCGGTAACACTTCCTGCAGTTGCGATGCACTGACCAGAACCAAGGTCATGAAATACCTGGGTGTTTTAGTCGATGAAAATTTAACGTTTAAACACCATCTAGAAACTCTGTCGGGAAGATTAAGAAAGGTGGTTAATATAATGAGACACCTGAGAAACGTTGCTTGTGTAGAGGTCCTAAGATCAGTCTATTTTGCGTTGTGTCAGTCGCTACTATTATACTGCGTCACCTGTTGGGGTAGCGCAGCTAAGACGCACTTGTTACAAGTTGAGAGGGCACAACGTTCAGTTCTAAAGGTCATGCTAAGGAAGCCATATAGATTTCCCACAATTGATCTCTACAGAGAAAGTGGTGTCCTTAGCGTTAGGCAGCTTTTCATTTTAAAAACCACAGCCATTGTTCATAAGACCGTATTGACCTCTCTAAACGATGAAACCCATATTGAGAAAAGGATCTTTAAAATACCCACACCTCCATGCAAAACATTTTTCGCACAACGATTTGGCCTTTTCATAAAGTCACATGTATACAACAGTGTTCTTAAATACTGTGATTTAAAAGACAAATCAGTTTACCATACAAAATGTGTAGTAAATAGGTGGTTACTTACTCTTTCATACATTGAAACTGAAAATGTTTTAAGTATCTTAACCTAAATTTTATCATTTTATCTACTGTGTCATACGTTATCTACTATGTTCAAATATATATTTATTGTATATATATTATATATCTTGTTTTATATGTGTTATATGTTATGTGTAATATTTTTATTATTTATAGCACCTATAAATACATAAGCTTCCATAAAATAATACAAACAGTTACCTAGGATTTTCTTTGTGTTATTTTTTAGTTATGTATTTAATTTTTTTATATTATTATTATATTTTTTTCTGTCAGACTATCTGTAAAATTAGTTTTAGTTATTGGTAAAACTGTGTTATGCCCGAGGTCACGAAATAAAATTGATAATCGTAGGTAGTGCCTTATGCCTCAAACTGTATAAAATGTATATTGCTGTTATACCAGGCATAAATTACAAAACATATCTCCATGTTACCTAATCTTATTGATAAGTTTTTTGCTGTAAATAAATAATTTTCATTTTCGATTTTGCCGCCCCCTAAAAGTGCCGCCCGGGGCGGACCGCCCCTGCCGCTCCTACTACGCTACGCCACTGCGTAGTAGATAGAGAAATCAATTGCTACTTATGCTACGATTTATTGACAAAGCAAAATCCGCTGGCGGAAACTAGTTCTCAATGAAAAAAAAAACGAGCGTGCTTTAGACCACACGACGGAAGTAAAACTTCTTTTTCAAAATATTAATTTATAAAATTGTTCAATTACAAAATTGTCCACACGTCTGTAGGTCGATCAGTCTTTGTTCATTCTGGACAGACGCAACTCGCACTCGCACATTTACCTACGTGTAATAATATGCGAAACGTAACTCTCTATCTTTCTATCTTCACTAACTTATAATATCTCCCTCTCAACTTCCGTTCGCACTTTTCCTAACGCATTCGCCAGCTTACTCCCCAAGTCAAGCGTGCGTAAAGAAGTTTTACTTCAAAGAGTAACTGCTCGTGAAATTTTCCAACTGCAAAATTGCTAAGGTAGGTAGGTAGGTAGGTGGTAGGTACCTAGGCGTCTAGTATTTACACTGGTTTTCCTGTTTATAACTTGTTATGATGTAATATCACATATAAAGTGACCTTTACAAGTTATCAATAACATAACAACTTTTAATATTAGGTAGGTACGGTCGGTTTTAGGGTTCAACAAATAATAAACCTGCGTTTCCACTTAATTTACCATTTTAACAAAATATACATTTAAATAAGTATCTAATTGTTTAACATCTAACTAAATGTACTAATAATGCTCAGACAACAATTACAAATGTCTTTATTTGTTTGAAACTTAAGTTAGACTCACAACAGGCCATAGGTAATGGTAGTCAGGTCAACTATGTTTACCCTTCTAGCAGGCATCATCATCATCAGCCGGAAGACATCCACTGCTGAACATAGGCCTCCCCCTTAGATCGCCACAACGAGCGGTTGGTAGCCGTTTGCGCCCAACGGCTCCCCGCGATTCTTACTAGATCATCGGTCCACCTTGTGGGGGGCCGGCCTACGCTGCGTCTTCCAATCCGTGGTCTCCACTCGAGAACCTGTTTTCCCCAAAGGTTATCGGTTCTACGAGCGATGTGGCCCGCCCATTGCCACTTCAACTTGCTAATTTTGAGAGCTATGTCGGCAACTTTAGTTCTTCTGCGGATTTCCTCATTGCGGATTTTGTCACGCAAAGAAACCCCGAGCATAGCCCTCTCCATAGCTCGTTGAGCGACCCTGAGCTTGGTCATGAGGCCATGAGTAAAGGACCACGTTTCAGTGCCATAGGTCATCACTGGCAACATACACTGGTTGAAGACTTTCACACTGGTGAAGTACACTGCTGTGCTTTTCGACGGCTTTACCTCAATCCGCCACTTGCGAAATAAATACGACCGCCCGTGAAGCGCGTCCGTTTTTATAGAAGCGATCGCTTCTATTCCTTATCGCTGCAGGATTCGGCTAATACTATTTACACTCAATTCGTACAGCGTGTATATAGGGAGTTTGGTAATATATGCAAAAAAATGAAAGGGGTTATTTAGATGAGCATCAGGGGCGTAGCTACCGCCGTATTTGCCGTATCAATTATACGGGGCCCCCGGGCCACGGGGGCCCCCAAAGTGTGTAAGGAAAAAGAATAAAAACTTTCTAATTTATTTTATTTTACAAATGACAAAATTCTATAAAGCAATTCCTTTTTTTCCCGCCTTAAGCGTGCGTTCAAAAGTTGGCAACACTACATCGTTATGGCGGGCTGCGGGACTTCCCCGTTTTACTTACTTCATCTTCAACTCAGCGGGGAATCCCCGGGAATCCTTCATCGATATCGGGATGTACGTGTACGTTGTTGTACTTTGCATTGGATGTTAAACCACGGAGTGCAGTGCACTGTTTATTTACGCGCTTTATATAAATGTGCATTACATTGTAATTCAGTACAAACAATATTGTTCTTCTGGTTTAGCAGTACCTATTAGTAACGATTTGTAAAAGAAATGAGTGAAAGGAAAAGAGATTATCCCAGCGGCGCTGAGAAAAGAAAAATTAAACAGAAAAGGGACGAGGTTATAAAAAAAGTGCCCAAAATTTCTTCATTTTTTCAGAGACAAGATACTGTGAGTGATTTAGATTGGAAAGGTAAGTACTACACTACTACCCAACCCATTTATTAGGGGCCCGTAGTGATAAACAAGGAAATCTTTTAATTTCGGTCTGTCCATCTGTCCGTCACAAAAAGTTGTCTCCCCCCTCGATTTTCACAATTATACTGTTTTTAGGGTTCCGTGCCTTGATTAAAAAAAACAAAATTCTAACTTATCTATAGGATCGATTTGTTTTGTTGTTTGTTTATCAGTCCGTATCGTATCGTTAATTGCGTGTTGAGAACTTCAGATGTGCAGACTCGCTTTCGGGTTCTCGTTTTGTATGGCCACTACACTACGCGCTGCGTTTAAATAGCACGCAGGTGTATAGTAATGCACGGACGGGCTGCAGGTGATTTTGTATCTACTAATAGGTACGAGCACAATCCGCGTAGAATCTGTGTGCGTCTGAACTGAACACTCTCTAACTGTGACCCTTAGTAACGTTATTTATTTATATATAACTCTTTTTAGTTTAGTATCAAAGCATTCGTATTTATTTTTTAACAATTACTCGTTTATTTTTAGATTCTTCTGAAGCATGTTCTTCGTCACATATCCATCCGGAAATAGAAGAAAGCCAAGCACATACTTTATCGGATGTCCATCCAGAAATCGAGGAACCCCAAGTCAACGATTCTGATATATCTGCAGATAATGCAGATTGTAATATAATTTCATCAGATAGAGGAAATTTTGGTGACAATTTAACTGAATGCGAACGAAAAATAATTTTTAAATTGGGTCCATTTAAACCACAAGGACCATTTCCAAAAGTTTCAGAAAATAACCGACCTTTTTCAGCTTATTCATATTTCAATCAGGCAGGCATAAAAATTATAAGACCATGGTTATGTTATTCTAACGTTTTAAACAAACCGTACTGTCACTTCTATTGGTTATTAGCAGATCGTCAAAACAAATCGTACTCCTCTGCTTGGGTTAACGGTGTTTCGGTTAGAAGCAATTTCACACAAACTATTCTTGACCATGAAAAGTCACAGCAGCATATTAGTGCCTCACTCTCTTATAATAATTGGTTGCAAGGAAATACCATCGATACTCTATTGAAAAGTGAAATCGATAGTAAAATTACATTCTGGAGAGATGTACTGCATCGTATAATTAATGTTATAATTACTTTAGTATCTTGTAATCTACCTTTGAGGGGGCATGATTCTGATTCTGGCAATTTTATGGCAATTTCACGTCTGCTATCTAACTATGATGCAACTTTAAAAGAACTTTTTCTAAAACCGAAAGGTGAAATAAATTATTTAAGCCCTACGATTCAAAACGAAATTATTAGTTTGCTTGGTACTAACGTTAGGAACAGTATTATCTCAGAAATTAAAAAAGCTCCATTTCTGACAATAATTCTGGATACAACACAAGACTTGTCAAAAATTGACCAACTATCTGTAGTTTTTCGATATATCTCGGTTACAGAAAATGATGATAATGTGCCTAAAGAAATAAAAATCTGTGAGTCCTTTTTAGGATTCATAGCAGTAAAGGATTGCAGTGCTGCAGGTCTGAAAACTGTCATTTTAAATTTGACTAAAGAATATGGAATTGATTTGACTAAATGTAGAGGACAGGGATACGATGGAGCAAATGTTATGTCGGGTGTGTATGGAGGATTACAAACCCTAATAAAAGAGCATGCTCCAAATGCCGATTATGTTCATTGTGCTGCGCACGCTTTAAACTTGGTTTTGAACGATGCTGCGAGACATGTTCGTGAAGTATCGACTTTTTTCGATAATTTAGAAAAAATATATACTTTTTTGGCAATAGTATAAAACGCTGGGCTATGCTAAGTGACGATTCATCTGAAAAATATTTGATTACCCTTAAAAAGGTATGTCCTACCAGATGGTCTTCTAGGAACGACGCTTTATTAGCAGTAAAGAAAATTTTTTTACTAATCATGAAAACTTTGTACCAACTAAATTTAATTTCAAATAAAAAAGATGAACGTGAAGAATGTAAAAGTATAATTAATATTTTAGAGAGTTTTGATTTCTTAGTGCTCGTTACATTTTTTTCTTCACTATTTGAAATTATTAATCCTGTTTCTAAAGCTCTACAGCATGAAAATAATGACTTACAGAAATCTAGTATTTTATTAAGTAATCTTTTAAATAGACTGTGCCAATTAAGAAATCAGAATTCATTTAATAGTTTGCTAAATGAATCCAAAGATTTAGCAAAAAAGTGGGGGGTAACAACTGTTTTTAAAAACAGTAGGCGAAAGATAACGAAGCGTTTTTTTGATGAGTTATCACAAGATGAGAGAATTTCCGACCCGGAATCCTATTTCAAAGTCAATGTATACTATTGATGTTTAGATATATTAATTTCTCAAACTAAAGAAAGATTTCAGAGCCTTTGCAACCTGAGTAGTATATTCGAAATATTACAACCGGAGAAACTCCTATCTTCTTCAAGCGAAGAGATATTAAACGCTTCCGGAAAACTGTCTGCTAAATACAGTAAAGACATCTCACTTAATCTTTGTGACCAATTAAAGGCTCTAAAAACATGCTTAAATTCTGAAATTAAAAAAATTTATTCCATTAAAGAACTCATTGAATTATTGCTAGTAAAATTCAATAGTCTTGCATCCAGTTTTCCCGAGGTAATCACAGCATGCTTTTTATTCTTGACCCTTCCAGTTACAACCGCAACGGCAGAAAGAAGTTTTTCAAAATTAAAACTAATAAAAAATTACTTAAGAACTTCGATGGGACAAGAACGGCTGTCAGACATCTCACTATTGTCCATAGAGGCAGAAACTTTAGACAAACTAAAATCATCATCAGTCATAAATGATTTAATAAATCAGTTTGCCGATAAAAAGGCAAGGAGAGTGAATATTTAAAATTCGATTTTTATTTGTAAAATGGGTAAATTATGTGATAAATAAATATTACTTCTCACAATATTTTTTTTCTTTTGTGAAAAATCTTTACCTCCATATAAGGGCCTCCAAAAAAATTTTTATACGGGGCCCCGACAAGGTACGCTACGCCACTGATGAGCATAATAAATTTTGTGAAATGTTTACCAAAGAAATGTGAAACTTATTTTAGCATGTTAAAACAAACACTTTAATAAACTTATGTTGTGCTATTGCATAATGCTTGCCATCTAACCAAAGACTGGTGACGTCTCGAGATATCTCTTGTTGTCCCTTTCTAACCCGAAACCCGCAGCCATTTTCGAAAGAGATATCAAAAATACATGCCTGCGTACGGTAGTAGGTACTAGCCTACCATAGATCTACGTTTTGAGTTTTAAATAGGTAAGACGTACCTACTAGGTAAAACATATCCCTACTTGGTGCCTCTACATTCGCTTGTTCTTTCTTGGTCCAGGTAGTACAAGCGATCGGTGTCACTGACTCGAATTATGATAGGTCGGCAGACAGGTATTTTTGGTCTTACCTAGGTAGGTACCTACCTACATTAATTCGTCGTGTCACTCACTAGTTCTTTATTGGTCAATGTGAGCTAGGTAGGTACCTACGTCAGTGCAGTGATTAAGTTGAGATAGATAGGTATGACTTAGTGCCCAGGTGGCGTTTCACAAATACCTACCGCTCAGGCAGAGTGACCAAGACTAAATTAGATAGGGTAGACGTGATCTTTGCAATGACTAGCTAAAATACAGAGAAAAATTTAAAAATAAAAAACAGCTGAAGTAGTATTTTAAAAGATTTATTCAATTCAAAATGAAGTACCTAATCAATTTAGGTAAACTCGAGCTTTCCAACACACTTTTATTTGGCTGTCGACTGATAAATTAACGTGAAAAAGTAGTAGGTAGCTCTTACCTCAAATCGAGAGGTAAGTAGGAGGTGCCTTCACTTTATCAACGATAATTTGGCGTGTTTAAAAGTTCATTAGCTACCTATGTACCTACAAAATATGTACAACACAGCTATCAGTTATTTACGACATTTAGTTGGTACCTATTTACAGAATGTACAGTTACACAGTAACTTACACTAGTTATCTACAGTTATTATCACAGATAGGTATAGCTACACTATTTTATTCACAAAAGTTGTTGCACGTACCTTCTTGCTCTAGAGTCTAGGAAGAATAGCACGGCCAAAGCAATGCACACGAACTCGTGCCAACACGTGACTCTGTCACTTCGCACCACATTAATAGCGTTCACAATTCGCGTTCTAAGTCACTTTCTATTGTATGACCATCGTTAGTCTATTGTATGGCCATAGTCCTTTACCCTACCCCACAAATAAAAGTCTAAGGGGGTTAAGTCCGGTGAGCGTGCGGGCTGTGCAACTGGCCCTCCGCGCCCAATCCATCGATTACCATAAGCACTGCCCAGGTATTCACGCACTCGCCGATCGTAGTCCTTGTCGATCTTCCAAAGTCCGTGCTGCAGCAGACACAAACAAAACCGCATTCTGGTCTCGTAGTCAGGAGTCCAGAGCTCCTGTACTGGTGTAAAACTATACGGGTGCTGGCCTTCCTCCCTAAGACTTCACCCATAGGTAGCGCTATCACCGTACACGCGGGTCGCGTCACAAGTGCTCGCCAGCGGATCCTCTTCAAAAAATTCCAAGCGCGCTGAATAGCGAGGTGGCCTGCCCGCCTCAACATGGGGCTGGAATTCACTGCTCTCCCTGTGCCGCGGAACAGTCCGCGTGCCCTGACGGCTTCCGTGCCATATCTGATAGAAGTCCTGCGCTCTTGACAGGACCACTTTCCGTGTAATTCATTTTCATGTTCAGGTACTCCGATCAGGAGTAGTTAAGTATCGCAATTTTTCTAAATCCGTCCGCACAATTAGAAATGAAATCAACTACTGATTCAAAATAATAATTAATTGCACGAACGCCGACACGTGCCAAAGTGCCCGCCTTCTTACACTAGGGCTGGGAAAACATTACCGGAAAGGTATCAATACCGGTTCTGACTTTCGGTGTTGGACGATCCGAAAGTGGATTAGCTAGTTAGGATACACCTAATAAAAGCTTGTTCAAAACATCGTAAATCAAAACCGAACTAGTTTTACAAAATACGCGTAGGACAATCTGTCATACAATCTGTTAGTAGTAGTAGAGGTCTCTGTGAAAGAGTTTGTCCGGGAAAATACTACCACCATACCTATTTCTGCTGCCAAATAGTAAACTCGCATTTTTGTGTTCCGGTTTGAAGGGTAAGGGTATCGGTGAAATTACAGGCACATGAGACTTAACCCTTTCGACTCAGAACTGTGGAAACAATGTAGTGTAATTATTGATCGAGCCAAGCGAGATCTCTAAATCAACTTGGGCAAATCGGCGTTGTATGTATGTATGTATGTTTGTCCGAGAATAACTTTCGAAGCGTTTATCCGATTATCGTGTAATTTTATACATAGGTAGGTAGTGATGGCGCAATTTTGGTGGGACTACATGAGCTAAAAACGTTGGGGTTTGTCGAGATATTGGAGTTCTAAATGAAACTATTAGGTCAAGTGGGACGTCAAATGAAATATTCATTGGTACATTTAGACTCCGTTTTTATTTTTGGTAAAGTTTTTATAGTTTTTTAAGTTATTAGCCATAATAAAAATTGAACTTTGACAAAATTCACAGGGTACACCATTGACCCTACAGTGCTGTAATTTGGTATGCGTGTAGCTTAAGTGACAAAAAAGGCAAAAGTTTGAAACCCAGAATAACTGCAATTTGTACCCCAAAAAAGAATAACCACATTACATGAACTCCCGTTACCTGTAATCTTAGTGAAACTGTAGGTCAAGTAAATTGGTTATTTTGTGGCAATATTTTGATAGTCACGATGATCGGATCAACGCTTTGAAAGTTATACACGGACAAACGAACATACAAACAAACAACGGCGATTTGCCTAAGTTGATTTAGAGATCTCGCTACACTCGATTAAAAAAAAGATTTTATTCAAATACAATCGATCAAACATTTACGTTAATACCGGTAACCGGTGTAGCGGGGTATTCTAAGCCGTACATCCCTTCGCGCGGCATATCAAAAAGAACTAGAAAGAATAAGCCGTTAGTCAAAGGTGCCGCGTCGATCCTTTGAGCTCGCCGCCCCCAATAGGTACTTTGTTTTGTAAACAGGGCTATGACCCAATGATATCTACTCATTAAATCACAGCTGTTATTGCCTTTGTTTGTTTTTAGTTTTAGTAGTTTTAGTAGGTATGTAATTTGCATGTTCTTTTTGGTGAATTAAACTTTATTCTTATTCTTCTCTTCTTCTTCGGCAGAAACCAGAATTAAAAAAAGACTTATCAATTTTGACAATGCACTAGATACCTATCTCTCAAAGAATTGGATAAAGTAAGACCTACCTAATTGGAATAATTTCAATAAGTTTACCGTGGCTAAAGTGGGCAGTTTGCAGATAACCAATCCCGGGTCCACAATTTTTAGGCGTTTCCAGGCCAATGTCCACCTAAGCGCAGATTTGTAGACATGAGAATACCATGCGAAAATAACTACAAATAGCATATCGATATTCCGACATCTCTCCGCTCAGCTTTAGTGGAAACCGTCAAGCGGCATGTCTTAATTTCTACAGTGCATTCGCATCGCAGAGAGCGCTTAAAGAAAGGATATAAATAGCAAATCTACGCTTTTGTGGATTAAGGCCTTTATGCCTTTGTATGTCGACTGCAAGCTTAGGCAGTAAGTTTTATATTGAATTAATCACCTAAACTTAGTCGATTTTCCTTAAAATTTGTATATATAACTAGTAGTTTTTTTTCCGAGAAGTCTTTTTTTATGTTTTGAGAAAACGTCCCTTGAATATCGTCAGTATATTACCAAACACCCTGTATATTACTCAATATTATCTATTTATTTATTAGTTCACATGTGATCATAAACGATCACAGTCAAGAGGGGACTCTTCTAACACAGGTTAATGCAACTTAAAAGAAGAGTTCCCAACCCTAGTTATAAATGTACTCTTGTAATATACAAATAAAGATTTAAAAAAAATGAGTTCAGCGAGCGAGCTATCTGGCGACTAGGCGACAGGTTACATCGATGCATATAGCACGGTAATGTTATCTGTACTGTATTGTGACTCGGCCCTGTCTTTGAAATAATAACCTACACCCGCGTGGTACGAAACACGCGATAGGGCTGCCCGCCTGCAGTATTTTAATTTCATCTAGCTACTTGAATTTCTTCTAGTTTTGTGATTGTATAGTTTATATTATATAAAAAATTAAATTCGTTGTGAATGAAACAGGAAATGAATGAATGAAAACAATGAATAAAAATACATGTGTGTTTTTTAATTAGTAGATTTAATAAAATTTTACTATTAGTCCTGATTTTGATAGGTGCACTAAATAGCTCACTTTCAGATACGAGTAGTCTTACTGTATTAAAAAAATATCCAAAAAGTATGCATAATTCACCGTGGTCCGTACTGAACGTACTTGCATTGTATCACCCTTAAAGCAAAATACCTACCTATTACAAAAGAAACATATTACGTACCAGGTTATAAAATTATTTTATAGTCTTACCTCTCGGAGTTTGCAGATGATTTAAAAAATGTTATCTCGGGGTACGTTATTGAAGAATTCAAACAACCAAAAACAGCACAATATAGTCTATTCGTGCTCTTTGCCATATTTAGTTAGTACTTGTACTTATTTCAATAAAATACTCACAAATCGCACGCTTACTGCTTACAAAAAAAATCACACCGTTCGTCACTGCGGCAATGACATTACCGTGCTGCGATGCATTCGCGACTGGTTGTGCACCGAGTGGGTGCCGAAAACGAGGCGCTTAGGTATGACTCATGTTCCAGCCGTTTGTATGAAGACAGAATACTGTACAGATAACATTACCGTGCAGGTTGGAACTTGGAACGTTGAAACAAGTCGCTCGACGTCGCCAGCTCGTTGACTGACTGAGCCCTAGGTTTGTTACTGGTGCTATCGTGAGTTTACACATATTCAAAATAGGGTTAATTACTAAAAAAATGCATTTGGAACTTAACTTATGAACTTCATAAATTAGGTTATTTATTAGGTGTATTAACGTTAATTAGGTATTATTACCTTAAACTATATTCTAAGGTTAGGTAGGTACGGAACCTCACATCCAAAATCACACTTTTCCTATCCATAATCAAGAGCATAATATACATAGTAAAGAGCTTTATTCTAGTAAAGTTAGTCGCGGCTAGACAGTGGCTGTTTTTGCACGCTTTAAGATTTTTCATTTAATATTGTTATTAAAATGTATCTTGCTATTTTGTTATCGATCGTTGTGGGTGCAAGTGCTGCAGGCACTCTACATGGTAATGTATTTATTCAAAAAACAATTCACTTAGCAATTTTTAACAATGTATAACCAATGTCACCATTGACACCAATGACGGCGTGTTTTACGAGCACACGACGCGCGTTTGCGGCGTCAAGTTTTACAAATTTGTACGCGCGCGTAATTTTGAATAGGTTAAGTAGAATACTGAAGGTGTTCATTTATTTAATGCAATACGACATTAGTTATATAGGTACATTATAATATCTTAATTAAAGTTCTTATACGAATGGACGTGTGCCCTGTAAAGGGTGTGGCAAGATTGCATTTATGCGCGCGTAATTTTGAATAGGTTTAGTGGAATATTAAAGATATTCATTTATTTATTGCAACACGACATTAGTATCTTAATTAAAGTACTTATTCAGTGGACGTGTAAGGGTGTGACAAATTGCATTTACAATGCAGATTGAAACTTACAAACTAAAACTTAACTAATTTACAATTAATCTCTTTTATCTTATATAATTGATCGAGCGAAGCGAGCTCTCCAAATCAACTTGGATAAATTGGCGTTGTATGTATGTTTGTTTGTCCGAGGATAACTTTCGAAGCGTTGATCCAATCATCGTGAAATTTAATACACAGGTAGTGATGGCACAATTTTGGTGTGACTAATTGAGCTAAAAATGTTGGGGGTTTGTTGAGATATTGGGGTTCAAGTTCTTATTAGATATAAGTACTGTTTTTTTACGAATAAAGTATAATGAAATAAGAGGGGGAAAATGTGACTATTAGGTCAAGTGGGACGTTAAATGAAAGGTCTTCATTAGTACATTTCAACCCTGTTTTTATTTTTAGTTTAATCGTTGTAGTTTTTGAGATATTAGCCATAATAAAAACTAAACTTTGACAAATTCACAGGGTATACCTACCTTCCAGTAACCCCACAATGCTGAAATTTGGTGTGTGTAGTTTTAGTGGCACAAATATAGGCTAAAGTCTGAAAACCAGAATAACTGCATTTTGTACCTCATAAACCATATCCAATTAACATGAAATCCCATTACCTGTAATTTGATTGAAACTGTAGGTCAAGTAAATTGGTTGTATATTTCGTGGCACAATTTTGATAGTCAAAGATTACGAACAATAAGTACCTATTATTTTTGTTTTTACGGGAGACTCGCGAGATCTCAGTTCGGCGCGAACCACTAGAGTCTGTCAAACGAAAGTAGGCACTCGCGTTTTTTCGTAACTTTTTACATGGCAATACTAATGTGTTTCCACCTACGGACGCTATGTTTTACAGCTGGGTAAATTTAGGGTGGTATAAAATAATAATTGCACGTACTATAAATAAGTATAATAATAACGAATTATAACCCACTCTTATCAACTGCAGACTAATAATATTGAACTATTTTATAAGTTTTGTCATTCTGAACCGGAAAAATAGGCAAAAAATGCCTTTTACCGAAGATGTAGGCAGGAACCACGGATGACCATTTCCCATGAATCTGACTTACTTCTTTCGTTTCAGTCACTCTCTTAATATTCTTCAAATAGGTCGTCGTTTAAGGTAGGTACTCTTGACTTTTTTTCAACAGATTAGGGAAAATGAGAATCGGAGTGTGGCATCATTATTATTCCTTAATGTTTGGGTTGCCACGCTGATATTTTTTGAATTTGCCACGATTTTTCGGGGTCTACTTTCATTTGACCACAGACCGATATGGACTGTCAATGTCCATATAAGAAATCGTAGCCCGCAAAATGCTCAAAATCCCGTATTATTTGTAGATGGCGCTGTCTCATAGCCTGGAAACTTTCATAGCGGCTATTGCACCCAACAAATAAAAATAAACTTCCACTAAGACACACCAGAACATTTCTATATTTTTTAGAATAAATAATATTGTCCATAAAATAAGATTTAACGATTTTATTTAAATTGATGATTTACCACTTTCATATGCTTATCACAGATGGCGTGGGAAGGTAGCACATCGTTTTTACCTAGATGGCGTTTAACACAAAATTAACACAAAGTCCGAAACAAAAGGAACGAAAGAGAACCGTGAACTGACTGACATTGACAGCCGGGAAGCAAGTAAAGTCACGCTTTTTGTACCTAATTTTGTTACATGCTGTGTTGCCAAGCCTCACTTCTCAAAAGCCGCGACTAAAGTCTAACTTTTTATTAGCTGCAGTAAAATGACGTTTTGTGGGTTGCCGGTTTTTGAAGAAAAATAAATAGGGATGTTGCTAAATGAGTGAATCATAAATGAATAATCAGTTTGGTTTTTTTTTTGAGATTTAATATTAAGTTGTAATGTATTTTTTTAACCTATTATTATTACTATACTAGAGGATTGATCTTTTTTAGTGGAAGTATAGGGAGGTACATTCAAAATGAAACAAAAACGTCATAATAATGTTATTTAATTAATTTTTGTGAACTGAATCACATCCCTATTGAGATTAGGCTGGCAACATTATTTTACGGAATGACATTTAGAAACGTCATTTTACTGCAGCTAATAAAAAGTTAGACTATAGTAAGTCGATATTTTGTTGTAAATAATGTATATACATATTGTGTACGTATTGAGTTCATTATTTTAGTAGTTATGTTTCCAGTTCAAATTAATAGAACGTATTATCTTGTAGTAGGTATGCATTTGCCGGGTACTTACAAATTAATTTTATTTTCTTTCAAAAATGTACTAGGTACTTATCTGTACATCACTATAAATATGTATTCTTATTTTACAAATATGTAGGTTTTTCCGCATTTAAGTGATAATGGTACGATCATAGACGCATGTAATGAATAAAAGATATCTATCCTTTCCTAAAAAAATCCCTATTTTGACGGAAACTTTCATGTTCTTGCAATTCTGAGAAAATGTGCGCAAATCTCTAAAAATTGTTAAAGACTAAAGTTTTAACGAAACTGAAGAGCGGCAACCTCGCACAACGTAAAGGTCACAACGTCGCAATAATATTATCGCGCACGTTTAATTAGAAATAGCGCCATCTATTTTTCTTCGTACCATTATGAGCGGTAGTAAGCTAAAGGTTGGCATATATTTAACGATTTGTAACTCTTAGCAAAATCTCGCGTCTAAGCAGGTAATCAAATATCGAGTTACATTATCTTGTTTAAGACTGTCAGTCTATTTAAATTATATTGGTCTGTGGTTATACGTACTATACATAATGTTTAAATTTTTTTAATGTACCTAGGTACTTATTAAAGTATTTATTACCAGCTGACCAATGCCCAGCTTCGCACACGTAGTTTTTCAATAAAAACATTAGGTACCCTCCTTCTGCGCAGTTAGGTAAAAAGTAGCCTATGTCACCCGGGGATAGTGTAGCTTCCCAACAGTGAAAGAATTTTTGAAATCGGTCCAGTAGTTTCTACGACAGGATAAATACTATATTTTCTTTCGGCTTTCCTGTTGAAACAGGAAAATTTTGTCTTGTGTCTGATGAGGCAAAATACCCAAGTTCAATTGTTGTGTGTCTCTAACTCTGTAGTAACGACATCTATACTCATATTTATTCGAAAGTAACTATGTATGTCTGTTTATAACGTATTCACGAATAAACGGCTGAACCGATGCAATTTTTTAAACAGTTACCTAAACTAGTGGTTCGCGCCGAACTTCGATCTCGTGAATCTCCCAAAAAACCAAAAATAATATTCTTAATCTTTGCCACTAATAAAATATTGCCACGAAATGCTAAGTACTATCAACTAACTTGACTTAGTTTCATTCAAATTACAAGTAACGGGAGTTCATGTAAATTGGTTCTCTTTTTAGAGGTAGATATTGCAGTTATTCTGGATTTCTGACTTGTGTCACATAAGCTACACGAATACCAAATTGCAGCACAGTGGTGTCACTGGTGTACCCTGTGAATTTTTCAAAGTTCAGTTTTTACTATGGCTAAAAACTAAAAAAACAAGGTTAAAACTAAAAGTAAAAACGGGGTCGAAATATACTCATGTAGACCTTTCTAATAAAACTTCCAAAGACGGAGTCCATTTGGATTTGACCTAGAAGTTTCATTTAGATTTTGTTTTATGCTTGCGAAGTCGCGTTCGTCAGATACCTAGTAAAAACATACACTTAGGTAATAGGTACGATACTGTTTACCACTGACTTCATTATTCTAATTACATACTATATTGGCCAATATTTTTGGCAAAATATCTTAAATTTCCCAAAAAAAACGAATGTGCTTTAGACCACACGACTGAATAAAACTATTTGTAACAATGACGAAAATTGCATGCGATAAACGCTGATTATGGACGAACTCTGTATCACTAACCACCTGTTAGTAACCCATATTCGCAATAAGTAGTTTGATTTGAATTGAAATTTCTTTTTTTAAATATTCATTTATAAAATTGTTCCATTACAAAATTATCCACACATCTGTAGGTAGATCAGTCTATGTTCAATCTGGACAGACGCAACTCGCACTCGCACATTAACGTTTAAAAATATACGAAACGTAGGTCTCTCTTTTTCTATCTTCACTAACTTATATTTTCTCTCAACTTCCGTTCGCACTTTTCGTAACGCATTCACCAGTTTACTCCCCAAATCAAGCGTGCGTAAAGAAGTTTTCTGTAAACCTCACCGAAAGCAGGTGATTAAATCCCTACGGCTGAGCCGGGAGTAAAGTTGTACTGAGTTTCATTATGCCCTCGTGGGCATAATGTGATTTGAATTTAGTACCTCGTCTGTATTATAATTTGCACCAAAGAGACCAGTGGCGTAGCGTGCCTTGTCGGGGCCCCGTATAAAAATTTTTTTGGAGGCCCTTATATGGAGGTAAAGATTTTTCACAAAAGAAAAAAAATATTGTGAGAAGTAATATTTATTTATCACATAATTTACCCATTTTACAAATAAAAATCGAATTTTAAATATTCACTCTCCTTGCCTTTTTATCGGCAAACTGATTTATTAAATCATTTATGACTGATGATGATTTTAGTTTTTCTAAAGTTTCTGCCTCTATGGACAATAGTGAGATGTCTGACAGCCGTTCTTGTCCCATCGAAGTTCTTAAGTAATTTTTTATTAGTTTTAATTTTGAAAAACTTCTTTCTGCCGTTGCGGTTGTAACTGGAAGGGTCAAGAATAAAAAGCATGCTGTGATTACCTCGGGAAAACTGGATTCAAGACTATTGAATTTTACTAGCAATAATTCAATGAGTTCTTTAATGGAATAATTTTTTTTAATTTCAGAATTTAAGCATGTTTTTAGAGCCTTTAATTGGTCACAAAGATTAAGTGAGATGTCTTTACTGTATTTAGCAGACAGTTTTCCGGAAGCGTTTAATATCTCTTCGCTTGAAGAAGATAGGAGTTTCTCCGGTTGTAATATTTCGAATATACTACTCAGGTTGCAAAGGCTCTGAAATCTTTCTTTAGTTTGAGAAATTAATATATCTAAACAGCAATAGTATACATTGACTTTGAAATAGGATTCCGGGTCGGAAATTCTCTCATCTTGTGATAACTCATCAAAAAAACGCTTCGTTATCTTTCGCCTACTGTTTTTAAAAACAGTTGTTACCCCCCACTTTTTTGCTAAATCTTTGGATTCATTTAGCAAACTATTAAATGAATTCTGATTTCTTAATTGGCACAGTCTATTTAAAAGATTACTTAATAAAATACTAGATTTCTGTAAGTCATTATTTTCATGCTGTAGAGCTTTAGAAACAGGATTAATAATTTCAAATAGTGAAGAAAAAAATGTAACGAGCACTAAGAAATCAAAACTCTCTAAAATATTAATTATACTTTTACATTCTTCACGTTCATCTTTTTTATTTGAAATTAAATTTAGTTGGTACAAAGTTTTCATGATTAGTAAAAAAATTTTCTTTACTGCTAATAAAGCGTCGTTCCTAGAAGACCATCTGGTAGGACATACCTTTTTAAGGGTAATCAAATATTTTTCAGATGAATCGTCACTTAGCATAGCCCAGCGTTTTATACTATTGCCAAAAAAAGTATATATTTTTTCTAAATTATCGAAAAAAGTCGATACTTCACGAACATGTCTCGCAGCATCGTTCAAAACCAAGTTTAAAGCGTGCGCAGCACAATGAACATAATCGGCATTTGGAGCATGCTCTTTTATTAGGGTTTGTAATCCTCCATACACACCCGACATAACATTTGCTCCATCGTATCCCTGTCCTCTACATTTAGTCAAATCAATTCCATATTCTTTAGCCAAATTTAAAATGACAGTTTTCAGACCTGCAGCACTGCAATCGGTTACTGCTATGAATCCTAAAAAGGACTCACAGATTTTTATTTCTTTAGGCACATTATCATCATTTTCTGTAACCGAGATATATCGAAAAACTACAGATAGTTGGTCAATTTTTGACAAGTCTTGTGTTGTATCCAGAATTATTGTCAGAAATGGAGCTTTTTTAATTTCTGAGATAATACTGTTCCTAACGTTAGTACCAAGCAAACTAATAATTTCGTTTTGAATCGTAGGGCTTAAATAATTTATTTCACCTTTCGGTTTTAGAAAAAGTTCTTTTAAAGTTGCATCATAGTTAGATAGCAGACGTGAAATTGCCATAAAATTGCCAGAATCAGTATCATGGCATCATCAAAGGTAGATTACAAGATACTAAAGTAATTATAACATTAATTATACGATGCAGTACATCTCTCCAGAATGTAATTTTACTATCGATTTCACTTTTCAATAGAGTATCGATGGTATTTCCTTGCAACCAATTATTATAAGAGAGTGAGGCACTAATATGCTGCTGTGACTTTTCATGGTCAAGAATAGTTTGTGTGAAATTGCTTCTAACCGAAACACCGTTAACCCAAGCAGAGGAGTACGATTTGTTTTGACGATCTGCTAATAACCAACAGAAGTGACAGTACGGTTTGTTTAAAACGTTAGAATAACATAACCATGGTCTTATAATTTTTATGCCTGCCTGATTGAAATATGAATATAAGCTGAAAAAGGTCGGTTATTTTCTGAAACTTTTGGAAATGGTCCTTGTGGTTTAAATGGACCCAATTTAAAAATTATTTTTCGTTCGCATTCAGTTAAATTGTCACCAAAATTTCCTCTATCTGATGAAATTATATTACAATCTGCATTATCTGCAGATATATCAGAATCGTTGACTTGGGGTTCCTCGATTTCTGGATGGACATCCGATAAAGTATGTGCTTGGCTTTCTTCTATTTCCGGATGGATATGTGACGAAGAACATGCTTCAGAAGAATCTAAAAATAAACGAGTAATTGTTAAAAAATAAATACGAATGCTTTGATACTAAACTAAAAAGAGTTATATATAAATAAATAACGTTACTAAGGGTCACAGTTAGAGAGTGTTCAGTTCAGACGCACACAGATTCTACGCGGATTGTGCTCGTACCTATTAGTAGATACAAAATCACCTGCAGCCCGTCCGTGCATTACTATACACCTGCGTGCTATTTAAACGCAGCGCGTAGTGTAGTGGCCATACAAAACGAGAACCCGAAAGCGAGTCTGCACATCTGAAGTTCTCAACACGCAATTAACGATACGATACGGACTGATAAACAAACAACAAAACAAATCGATCCTATAGATAAGTTAGAATTTTGTTTTTTTTAATCAAGGCACGGAACCCTAAAAACAGTATAATTGTGAAAATCGAGGGGGGAGACAACTTTTTGTGACGGACAGATGGACAGACCGAAATTAAAAGATTTCCTTGTTTATCACTACGGGCCCCTAATAAATGGGTTGGGTAGTAGTGTAGTACTTACCTTTCCAATCTAAATCACTCACAGTATCTTGTCTCTGAAAAAATGAAGAATTTTTGGGCACTTTTTTATAACCTCGTCCCTTTTCTGTTTAATTTTTCTTTTCTCAGCGCCGCTGGGATAATCTCTTTTCCTTTCACTCATTTCTTTTACAAATCGTTACTAATACTGCTAAACCAGAAGAACAATATTGTTTGTACTGAATTACAATGTAATGCACATTTATATAAAGCGCGTAAATAAACAGTGCACTGCACTCCGTGGTTTAACATCCAATGCAAAGTACAACAACGTACACGTACATCGCGATATCGATGAAGGATTCCCGGGGATTCCCCGCTGAGTTGAAGATGAAGTAAGTAAAACGGGGAAGTCCCGCAGCCCGCCATAACGATGTAGTGTTGCCAACTTTTGAACGCACGCTTAAGGCGGGAAAAAAAGGAATTGCTTTATAGAATTTTGTCATTTGTAAAATAAAATAAATTAGAAAGTTTTTATTCTTTTTCCTTACACACTTTGGGGGCCCCCGTGGCCCGGGGGCCCCGTATAATTGATACGGCAAATACGGCGGTAGCTACGCCCATGAAAGAGACCCACACAATAAGAACTTATTCGTAAATCGGACAAACCTCTGCACAGAATGCTCCAACCTAGATTTGATTTATATTGTCTCGCAGAAAGTGTGAAAAGTAGAGTATTCTCCTCGTGGGTAAATTCTCGTCGCTGTCTGCATCTTGGGCGTGCCAATATCCCTATCTGCTATCACTCAGGATTCAATATTGCGCCCGTGACGCAAGACACTGATTTATCCCTTCGTTTAATAACCTACTATTAAACATGAGATATGTTCGTTCTTTATTCTTTAATGTACTTACTACACAAATAGATTACAGACAAAAACAGCTTACAAAATGGCGTTCAGAGAAGGCGAGTTTAACCTTAATAAATCTTCCTACTATTTTTAATCTGACGTAACTTGGTGTTCTTTATGTCTTGTAAAAAAAATAAATGAAATAAAATTATTTCAGCAAACCTTTTATTTATTTATTTAATAATACTTCGATTCACAGTTACATTACTGTATATCATAAATTTACTAACATAATACTGAACTTAAACAAAATTGAATCTACATTATGTAATACTACACTTATATATATTTGACGCGGCAAAGTAGCACGCCAGTTAACTTTAATATACCTATTATAACTAAATTTTTGCAAAAATAAAAAATTACATGTAATGGTTTACAACAAATAAAAAATGTGTACTTATTAAACATTTTTGAAATATTTAAAATATTGAAGAAGCGCCCCTTTAGCTGCAATGCTTGCTTGATCGCATTTGGATACCTTTGTAGAGATAAGTAGTTATTTGAATACAGCAGCACAAGGGCCTCGACTCAGCATAATGTCAACTTATCTTTATCGTTTTCAGAATGTGGGAGAGTGGTACCACAAGGAGAAAGTCTAGTGCTCGATGGGAGACCAGCTGGAGGAGTAGGACATCTCCCGTGGCACACCGCGGTGTATTCAAAAAATATGGCCCCGTATCAGATGATCTGTGGTGGCTCGCTGATCAGCAATAATATCGTCTTGGCAGGTAATATTTGCATATCAACGCCATCTATTACGTTGGTTGGAAATAGTTTTTATTATTTTATTTTCAATGAGGTTTTGTTCGTTATTAATAAAAAAACTAGTTGCAACTAAACTGGTCTGTGGTTACACATAACCAAAGCAGTTAACACGGCAATGAGGAGTTTTCACGGCCATGCTTTTAGCAGATAGCGTTCTCTGTCATGCTCATTTATAGATAACAAAGGAAAGTGAGCTGTCAATGTCATTTGGCCTGTCAACATTATTTTACAAAGAACTTGAAATAAAAAAACATTTTCGTATGTTTATCTGACGAAGTGAAATTGTTTTAGACAAATTTTGATAATGTGTTTTTGAGATTCTGACATATAAACCGTAGTTTTTGGCGGCATATTTCCAGACAGCGCCTTCTATTACACTAGGTGGAATTAGTTTTTCTTTTTAAATCGAAAATGAAAAGCCCTCATTGATATTGAGAATTCACTTTCCTTTGATAATAAGAGTATGTCAGAGCAACGCCATCTGTTAGCAGTTATACAAACATGGCCATGAAAACCCCTCATTGAAAATTTAATGGTCTCATTATTTATGAACTTACCTGTAAGAAAGAATTGTTACTAATAACTCCGTCAACTTAACCGGTCGGTACCCAACTCGAACCGCGTCCCCTCTCCCGTTCCCCACCACGCCTCACTCCCGCCAGTAGCGAGCGTTGGCATACTTGTTAGCGATACGCGTGTGCGCGTCATTTCAGTTCACTTCTTTCTTTTGCTGGTTTTTGTCAAATTTTTAGTTGTTGGGGTAGAACCTATGAACCAAAGTAGTGATGATTATTTTTAATTTAAAAATAAAAAAAACATTGTCAATATTGTAAATTTTATTGGAACGAAGTTCCTTATCGCTCGTTGCGAAAGGGGGCTAGACGGTAAAAATTAAGACCAAAAGTTGTAACGACACTTTTTGCTATAGTTGTAAGCCGTGCGGCGTGCGCGTTTTTCTCTGTCTGTCTCTCTCTCTCTCTCTCATAGAAAGCAAGCCAGTTATTTTCGTTTCGTCTTTCTATTTCGCATTGAACAGTGTGGTGTCGCGACGATTATTTTTGTTGAGTGTATACAGGCTGTTTGTACATAATAAATAATAACAATAATGAATCCTGACAGTGTTTCTGCACAAGTTCCGGATATTGCTGATGGAGTTAGGTAATTAGAGATTTTATACCGACAATAATAAATGCATAAGTATTTTTAGCAAGTACGCATTATAACCTCTCTTTACTATGAAATTCAGCAAACCAGTGCTAAATTGTGGTTTTGGATGGGGCTTCATCACCAAATGCAGAAATCATCCGGTCAACACACTGTTTTTGTGTTAAACCACTCCGAAAGTCATAATAAATCATCGCTCTTGAATTTTCTCGAGTCAATTCCATTTTCTCAACGACTAAACAAGTTTGACAAGACCTTGTGACAAGACCGAGAATATTTTTTTAAATAAATAAGTGGTATTCTATTTTTAAAACCAAGGAGTTTTCAATTAAAAACATTTTAATATGACAGGAACAGTGGAAATATTCCATTCTCGATAATTTTAGTGCAGCCTATGTATTGTGCTAACCAAGTCATACGCGTTATAATCTCTCCATTATTGTGTGTTTAGCAAGTGTACGCGTCATAACTTTAATAAATTTAAAAGCAAATTATATTTTAATATTACAATATCAATGCGTATGTATTTAGCAAGCCGTGCATGTTCTATCTAACATATACGCTGTTGTGTTTACGAACTCGAGAGAGTATATATATATATATATACACACACTCTGTTGTGTTTACAAAGTCCCTTGAATATCGTCAGTATATTACCAAACACCCTGTATACTCTCAACAAAAATAATCGAAAGGAATTTCGTTCCACCGGGGTGTCCCTTGACACCTTTCAAGTTTTTTTTTATTATTTAAAATTGTATTTTTTTAATCTAAGTACTTTTTTTTGCTGACTGAACTTAACGGAACCGAGATTCGAGCCAGGTACCGAGTTAAGTTGACGGAGTTATAACAAAATATGGACCATATAATGTCTGAGTTAAATTTATTTTTTTATAATAATCTATTATCTGTTAGACCAATACTAGACTATAAATATAAATTATGGGGTTTGGTATATAGGTGCCACTTGTTTCTGGAGAGATCACGAAAAGCTGCTCCCAGCTTCACAGTTTGCGGTGGCCGCTGGCAAGACTTACCGTCCATGGTCTGATCCCGGCGACTATGAAGCCCAGAAGTCTGATGTGAGTTTTACATTATAGTTTTTTAGAGAACACGTGGGGAGGATGTCAGACCACGGTTCTTTCCAATAAAATGTTTATCCGAAGGCACTCTTACAAAAGTTCACAAAAATATCAAGCTCTCATATACTTATCGGCGTTGGTAGCGTAAGTCCACATTAACTAAAAACTTATAACTTTCTAAGTCACTAGCTTCCGCTGGCGGCGTCCATTAATTAGGTACGTGAGACGTTTTTAACGATTTTTGAACATCTCTCGTAATAATAATAATAATCTCTGAGACGCAGGAGGTAGCGGGTTCGATTCCCACCGCGGAACAAATGTTTGCATGATCTACATATATTTGTTCCGGGTCTGGTTGTTTCTCTATATATTATAAGTATGTATTTACAAAAAAAAAGTATATAAGTATTCTATCAGTTATCTGGTTCCCATAATACAAGCTCTGCTTAGTTTGGGGCTAGATAGCGCTGTGTGAAATGTCCAGAAATATGTATTTATTTATTTATTTGGACTAAGGAACTGGGGGTTGTTTTTTTAGAAATGTTTTTTCTTCCAGTTCCCAGGAGAATAATGTTGTCAGGGCAATTGACATTGACATTTCACTTTCATTTATTGACAGCTTATGGCCGAGCAACGCCATCTGTTAGCAGTTATAAAAAATGGCCGTGAAAACTCATAATGGTCATTATTAATTTTTCAGGTTAAAGAAATACATATACCACCGACATTCCAAGGCTCGAACACCAACTTCCAAGATGACATCGCTGTTGTTATCCTGACCAATGCGTTCGAATACAAGATACACGTCAGACCCATCTGTCTGAACTTTGATGCTAATTTAGACAGAGAACAGCTGCAGGAAGGCAAGAAAGGAAAAGTAAATATAACAAGCTATTAGTTTAAAATTGAAACCCGTGGAATAACGAGTCGATTGACATCTTATTCACCAATATCGGATGAGTAGTTTAGGCGCTACGGTGGAACATACTGATGAAAACATAACCGCTCCTTTTGGCTTTGCCGTACTCGGGTACAAATATAGCTTAGGTCTTAATATCGGATCGATTGACAAGGCATTCATCAAAATCGGATGAGTTGTTTATGTGCTACGGTGGAACATACATAAATACACAAATACATACACTACACAAAGGTTAGCTGGAAGAAAATGCTAATTACCATTGAGTTCGCCTATGTATTATTTTATGAGTGCTCTAAAGAATTTTCTAATCTAATCTAAAAGTAATCAATGTTGTTAAGTTTTAGTATGTTTTGACAAGCGATTGACTATACTATTTTCATTTCTTTATTTACACTAAGACAGCTCCTGTGAAAACTTGAACGAGCGTCTATTTTACAATAAGTATGTATTATTTTATAAATATATCACGCATACGCACGTACAAGGTTATACCAGAGTCGGAGAAACTGAAATTTTCTTTAGGAAAGTTGTGCTAGGACTTTCATTTTTTTTTCATGTGTAGATATACATAAAAAAAAACCTACATGTGAAGTGGCAACTTGCGCAACCTTATAGTTTTTGAGATATTAATATTTGAAAATCCGTGATCGATTGTGAAATTCGCTCGGAAATTAGTGTCGTGCCTTTCAGACTTTCAGTTTGCGTTCTATCGATTATTGCGACATTAAATTGACATGCCAGTGACAGATAATACGGCTTTTTTTACAGATTTTACATTTTTATTGGTGGAAATTTAGAATTTGGTAATGACAGTGACATAAGTTTTACATTTTTATTGGCGGGAATTTCGACATTCTTTTACAAAACATTAGATTCGTTCACTGTTGCATGGATATTTATAAATAATGGTATGATTAATATTTTTTTTATTAATAGATAAGTTATCTATTGAACTATGAGAAATGGTACACTGAATCGAGACGGGGCACCCCAACTTGAGTAGGTTAGGTTCAAAAAGAGTGACAGAATCGACACGGAGCACCCCAACCCCACGTGGTCTTGTGCGTGATACCCCTACAGTGTATAAAAGAGTGCGGGATCCAAAAGCTCGCGGGAGGTAAGCTATTCAAACTCGGAGTCCCAGACAGACTCGTGCTCATCATACGAGACTACCTACAAGGTCGCAGCTTTCGCTACACCGTGGAAGGCACTCTCTCTAGTCCTAGACCAGTCAGAGCAGGAGTCCCTCAAGGCTCCGTTCTCGGCCCCCTCCTGTTCACGCTGTACACCAGCGATATCCCCCGCACTCCTCAAGTGGAAATAGCCCTATACGCAGACGACACAGCCTTGTACACATCCAATCGGAATCCTGATCGGGTGGGTATAAGGCTGCAGGCTGCCCTTCATTCATTAGCCACTTGGTTCCGCAAGTGGCGGATCGAGGTAAACCCGTCGAAAAGTACAGCAGTGTACTTCTCACGGAGAAACCTCACTCCCAAACCGATCTCTCTATTTGGCCAGCCCATTCGCTGGGCCCCATCAGCCAAATATCTGGGTGTCATCCTCGATAGGCGTCTTTCCTTTAGGTTGCACATCACTAAGAGGTGCAACCAAGCAAAGCTCACCCTAGGACGATTGTCCTCACTTCTAGGCGCGAAAAGTAAAATGTCCCTTAAAAATAAGGTGACTCTTTACAAAGCGTGCATTCGCCCCATTATGACATACTCATCTGTAGTATTTGCCCACTCTCCTAAAGTTGGTGCCATTCAGGTTATTCAAAATCGCTTCTTGCGAAAAGCCTCAGGCTCGCCCTGGTATTTTCGCAATAACGACCTACATCGCGATTTGAAATTAGAATCAATAGCCAGGTTCATGAAGCTCGCTTCCAAGCGGTTTTATGAACTTGCCTCTAATCATCCGAACCCTTTGGTACACACCATTCCGGTTTACCCGTTGGATCCGCCCGCCAACAAAATCCTCCGTCGTCCGAGACACGTTCTCGGAGACCCGGATGACGAAATCACCTCTGCTAATGCGGAAGGTGAGTCATCTATATCAGACAGAGCAAACACTTCACAGAAACACCGACCTCGCCGGCGAGGTCGACGAGTCCCTTCAGTCGCCGCTTATACGAGGTACAGACATGTACCCGGGCGTTTCTCTCCTATCCCCATCCCGGCAACAGCCCAAGCCGAGGTTCGTACCTAAGTGGTGCCCTTGCGCTAGTTGCCTAAAAAACTTACAGGGCTGAGCGCCATCTGCGCTCGCCAAAAGTTCGGTTAAGCTGTCACGGCCTCAGAGGCCAACAGCGAGATTAGTCCATACGAAAAAAAAAAAAAAAAAAAAAGCTCGCGGGAGGTCCTGAGTCAAGCAAGTCATACGAGGCCAAGTGAAACGAAGGTCGAGTGTGGCTTGCTTCATTCAGGGGCGACCTTATGAGCTTCTGGCGGGAGCCCACCCAGAGTCCGGGGGATTGGAAGAAAAAGTGGTCTATGAAAACGTTTTCATTGACCACTTTTCCCTCCAAACCTGCCTTTTTTCAATATAAAAAAAAAATTGTTTTTTCATACGTAACCTCAAAATAAATTTTTTGTCCTCACACACTAGGGGGGGGGGGGTTCAAGCCCCACCCCACTTCTCCCCCCATCTCTCTATCAAACCGTTCCTAAAGGAAACCCACTAAACTTCTGCCGGATACTTTTGTACAAATTTATTAACTAATATTATATTTCATTACAAGATGTTACACGTATTAATTCTTGATTGATAATGCCAACTTCTTTAAAGTTTTCGAAGCTGTTGTAAAATAAGTAGGTACAGGTAGGTACTCGACAATGAATAATAAATAATATTAATTAAATATAATAATATATTTGCAGGTAGCATCCTGGGGTGGTCAGAGAGTCCTGGGTGTGGTGGAGCTGGCTTACGTTGGCATAGAAAACTGCATCACTGAATCCGTACCACATTTCCGTCCATACATTACATCTGACAAGATGTGCGCTAAATCAGACTCATGTAAGTGTAACTTCTGTTATTAGTACTTGGCGGTCAGGCCCACCAGGATTTTAAGTGATCAGCTAACTGATAGAATATACGTTTTTCTTTGTAAATACAAACTTATAAAGTTATTGATAGAGCAAAGCGAGATCTCCAAATCAACTTGGGCAAATCGGCGTTGTATGTATGTATGTTTGTTTGTCCGAGGATAACTTTCAAAGCGCTGATCCGATCATCGTGAAATTTGATACATAGGTAGGTAATGATGCCACAATTCTGATGTGACTTAATGAGCTAAAAATGTGTGTGTGGGGGGGGGGGGGGGGGGGGGGGTTGTCAGGTCCCCCCTATTAGGTCAAATGATGATAGGTCTACATTTCAACCCCGTTTTTTATTAGTAAAGTCCTTGCAGTTTTTAAGCTATTAGCCATAATAAAAACTGAATTTTGACGAAATTCACAGGGTACACCAGTTACTCCACATTGCTGAAATTTGGTAGGTATGCGTGTATCTTTAGTAACACAAATATAGGCAACTGTCTCAAATGCAGAATAACAGCAATTTATATCAAAAAAAAAGTTACCAAATACATGAACTCCCGTTACCTGTAATTTGAATGAAACTGTAGGTCAAGTTATTTGGATATACAGGCTGTTTGGTATACTGACGATATTCAAGTGACGGTTTCTAAAGACATAAAAAAACACTATAAGAAAAGACTCGAAAATAAACTACATAATCTTAAAATATTAAAGAAACTTTACTAAGTTTATGTGATTAATTCGATATAACACTTACTGCCTACTCTACTGCCGCAATCGACATCTAAAAATAAATGCCATTTTGATATCTCTTGCGGAAATGACTGCGGGTTTTGGGTTAGAAAGGGACAGCAAGATATCTCGAGATGTCACCAATCTGTGGTTAGATGGCAAGCATTATGCAATAGCACAACATAAGTTTAATAAAGTGTTTGTTTTTACATGCCAAAATAAATTTCACATTTCTATGGTAAACATTTCTTATATTTATTTATTATGCTCATCAAAATAACCCCTTTCATTTATGTGCCTATATTACCAAACACCTATATATTTCGTGGCACTATTTTGATAGTAATATTTTTTTTATGGGAGACTCACTAGATCTCAGTTCATGGCGAATCACTAAGGGAAACAACCAGACACGGAGCAAATATCAATTATTTACATGACTAAAATACAGAAGAACGGTTGAATCATCTAAAGATCGTTTCAAACGATCTATAGATAGCTCAACTGTTCCTGGCGGAAGTGAGACATTGGCTGCATTGCGTTGTATTGCCATGCTTAAGCATTGTCCCAGATAAGCGCCAGCTCTCGGATCACACGTCGCTTCGACCAGACGCCCAGAAAAAAATTTGAAAACGCGATTGGCCCCGGTAACTTAAATAACTTAACTGTATTTTCAGCTAACTTCGTGTGCCGTGGGGACTCTGGTAATGGGATAGCATTCTCCGCAATGGAGCAGGGTGTTGAACGGTTCTACCTACGAGGCATCGTGTCTGTAGCACCAGTCACCGAGGACGGAGGCCTGTGCCACAATAAAACAACCATCATCGCTCTAACGCACATTTTGAAACATGAAGGACTTATTAAAAAGTACTGGTCGGAATCTTAATTTTTACGCTCTAATATTGATTTGATTGATGTGTGGATTATACGTAGGTACACAAGACGTATATGGGTCGTCGTATAACATTTTTAATTACATATTATCCTAAATAAATAAATAAATCTTTATTAATGTTTAATATTGCTAAGATTAACATTAGGGATTAATATCTACTTATGGGTAACATTTTATACATTGCCTGAACTAGGAAAACCTGTATCTAAGGCGAAAAAGGCTGGACTGGAGTAACATAGGAATACTCAAATTAACAAAACTTAGAATCTATTTACTTAGTGAAAAAATAACTAAAAAAACTAAGTGCAAGCATGGCAGGTACCTACAACCATATTTTATAGTTAAATAAATACCTATCGCTCGCCATAGAATCAAAGTTTTGACAATTAATATGTGTTATAGGTACTCATATTAAGTTACCTACATAAATTGTCGTGCCCCAGTGGAGCTCATGTTTTGGACCAAAAAAATTGTACAAAGCATTTATTGTAAAACAAACATGAAACAATAAATATCTACGACTTAGACTACTTTATAAAATTTTTGTATGTAAAATTAAAAATGTCTTTTAAAATATGTTTTATTATTTTAGTCCTCTTCTAGAATGTCAGTGTCATACTTTATTAACTAGCTGACCAGCCCCGGCATTGCACACATGGTACAAAAATGAGATTAGATTGAGGGGTTTTCACGGCCATGTTTTTATAAATGCTAACAGATGGCGTTGCTCTGTCATGCTTTGAGCTCTGCTATGCTCTGATTGGCTAAGGAAAGTAAAAAAGTTTTTATTTCTCACCGAAAATACACATTTGCAATCAAGTCGAGCTTGTATAGATATACGAATAAGAATAATTTAATAAACGGAACATACATAAACAGTTGTAGGTACTTACATTTTATAAAGTGAATTGACAATGGCAATGAGGGCTTTTCATTTTCGATTTATGAAAAAAACTAAATTAAATCATTTGTGTTATCGCCGGCCGTTGCAGTGGTCGAGTATTGGCGAAACAACATTTGATAATGTTATTATATCCATATCGACACGATGAAGAAGAAGCCTGGTAGAAGATTTATTAATTTGCCTGGTAGGTTAGTTAGCGATTAATGGGTATTTTTGAATCAAGTGCTGGTAACTCTATGCATTGTTTTCACTGTCAAACTGAAATAAAATGTCCAATCAATCAAAGACCATAATTTTGTAAGGTTTAAGGACTTTGCAATCAATCAATCAAGTCTTGTGTGTTGCCAACTTAGGGATTTATTAGCTGGAACTATTTAGCATTAAAAAGGTGGATTTTTAGCTAAATTCAACTTAGGCACCGAGCATCTGTATGATTTATTTACTCATTCGTCTATTTCAATCTTTTGTTTATCTAAAACATACCTACACGTTATTGCACACCAAATAAAAATACAATACTTATCAAAGGAAATATAAGTAATACCTATTTGATTTATTTTCTACCTAATACTTCAAACAACTTAAACAAAAAGATTTAAATCTATTTTGCTCAGCAGATCTTAGGTACATGTTAGCAAACATAGTTATATAACTACGATAAATATTTTGTGCGAGTCAGCTGATTCAGCTAGCGAGCGAGGACCAGCCAGATCAGTTAGCAACATTAAAGGTTGCCAGATCGGCCCCTACGGGGCCGATTATCGGCCCTTGGCAGCAATCGGCCTTTTTGTGGCCTTTACCCGCTCATAATAAAAATATTACTTACAATTAATAAAAATAAGGTCTTGGTAAATTTAGAAATGCCTAAAAATATAGCAGGAAATTGCCAATTTTTTCATTTACATGAACTAATTGGCTTACTGCTGTTTCTCCTATTTTCTAACGCGAGTGTTGAGCGTGTTTTTAGTAAACTGAAGAGAATAAAAACTGAAATCTGCACTCGTCTCAATACGGAGACGATAGCTTCTCTATTGACTACCGCTGCAAGTATAAAAAACTGTGGTGGTATAATAAATTTCGAGCCATCGCCAGAAATGATAAGTTCTAAAATAAAATATAAGTAAAGACTGTTAATATAATAAGTTATCATATAAGTAAAGAAGTTGTTTGGTTCTAGTTTTTGTTGTTTGCACCAATTAAATAATTTTTTTAGTTGAATAACGTTTATTTATTTCAATTTCAGCCTTTTTCAACAAGGCTTACCGGTCTTTTTCTGATTGAGGTGCTGGCAACACTGCCTAAAAAGTAAAATCGTTGTTTATAGTACGCTAAGAAATTTTATCTAATTTAAATAATTTCCTTAGAAAGAACATGCATTTACGTTTTAAAAATGAGTGAAAATGATAATACAGTTGATAGCCCAGCCGAGCCGAAGATGCGGCGTTCATCTGCAACAAAGCTTATCAAGTATTTCTCAATTCTCCTTCTAGGTAAACAAACCATACTTTTCTTATTAATTTCGGTGGAAATATGACATTGAAATGCATCAAATGAATATTCATATATTTGTAACACTCTTATTTGCGGCGGAGTACATTTTAGGCACAATAACTGAGTGGCTAACTCAGTTATTGTGTCTAAAATGTTGTTAAAGTTTCAATGCCTTAAGGCAATTAGCAGTAGAGTCCTGGAAGTCAAGAGAGATTGAAATCACTTAAAAATATGCCACTGTCTAACCAAACCTATTTTTTGCTGTAGCCTCTATCCTGACTGAATTTCTTTTTTATGTTTTGTATTTGTTATAATAAGTCTCTCAGTTCAGTGTGCCTTATGGCTAATGCCTCTATTGGGATCTGTCTCGGGCAACCGTTCTCCAGTTGGGGCTTGCTATGAGTTTGAATTCATCTTACCATCTTCGGTTTTGTCCACCTCGGCTCCTCTTGCCGTCCAATTGGTGACAATTTGCATCCATTTGTCTTGCCTAGTATGTATCTATGATCTAATGTAATAAAATGTACTTAATACGCAACAATAAATATATTTATTTATGTAGGTATTTGATAATAGATGAACAGAACATTGCTCTTATTGTTCACTTTTGTTAATATATATCATAATAGTTCATAGCCAGATAGCAAGTTTGTTTTTAAATGAGTTTATTGAAATAATTGAAGTTCTGAAAGAAGTAAGGCTCCGTCAATTAATTACGTGAGTTGTTCAGGGGGGGGGGGGGTCGAGCCCAATCTTACGTGGGGGTAACTTATTATTTTTTATGTAAAACCTCTCGACTTGGGGAGTAAGCTGGTGAATACGTTACGAAAAGTGCGAAGTGAGAGGGAGATATAAGTTAGTGAAGATAGAAAGAGAGAGTCGTATATTTTTAAACGTTAATGTGCGAGCTGCGTCTGTCCAGAATGAACATAGACTGATCAACATACAGACGTGTGGACAATTTTATAATTAACTAGCTGAGCAATCCGCAGCTTCGCACGTGTAGTTTTTCAATAAAAACATTACCCTCCTTTGCGCAGTTGAGTAAAAAGTAGCCTATGTTACTCAGGGTGAAGTAGCTTTCCAATGGTGAAAGAATTTTTTAAATCGGCACAGTAGTTTTTGAGTTTATTCATTACAAACATACACACAAAAATACAAATCTTTCCTCTTATTAGTATAGATAGTCAAGCGCTTATACACTATATCACCTGATGGTAAGTGAAGGTGTGATCGAAGATGGAGCACGCTTGCCTAGAAAGAACCTATTCACTCTGGACTTGAAGACTCGGAGATTATACTGGATTGGAAAAACATACGCCGGAAGTGAATTCCGCTCCTCGTGCTAACAAGAAAAGTTGAAGCAAATCGTTTGGTACGGCAAGGTGGTATGCCGACAAGGTATGGGTGGTACTTCTCGGTACGTCTGCTTGTCCACTGGTGGAAGGGAGAAGGAGGGATAAGGTCATGAAGATCTTGCGCACATTCACCAAATTAATCTTGTAAAAAAACTGAAAGTCCGGCTACCATACCAATTAACAATGCAAATTAAGTATTACAATAAGTTCTTTGACAATGCTCACCTGCAGCAGCTATAATCTTAAGTACATACATATTAATCAGTGTTTGGATGCTTAAATGTAATGTATATGAAATGCTAGTCTGTTTCTGGCACCTCCAAAATGCTGGTGCAATGAGCTATAAGTCGCGGCAAATAAGTCTAGCGCTGACCGTTATTGCGCAGAAGTATAAAATATGGTACCTGAGGGGGGCTAGCGGGACGAAGGGCGGGCGTGCGTAGCGTCGATTGGCTCTCCAGCCGCATTCCGTTCCCCGCATTGATACGATACCCCGCGCACATCCAGTGTACAGTTGCGTTCTTAATTGTATGTATTGTTATTGCTGTTATTTGAATTTGTTTTTTAAATTTAGTTTTTTAATTTTGTTTGTGACTTTAAAGTGAATATGCCTAAAAGAAATACTGTTTTTAAAAGACAGGCAAGGAAAATGGTTTATGACGTGAATTGTTTTTTTTAAAAAGGGAATCTATTAATTAATTGATTCTTTGAAACAAATCAAAAGTAAGACTGATGAAGCTACAAGTACTTTACTCAGTCATTCGCACAGCAGCACTGTAAATTTGAGCCAGATAAAACATACTGGCGAAATTATTAAGGCGGGAAACATTAAATTAAATGGCGATTTATGGAAAATCCAAAAAAGGACAGAGTCTACAAATTCGTCAATTGCAACGGTAAGGAACATCTCCAATCAAGCCAACAGTGGCTATTGGCTATTGTATTGCTTGCGCGACATTACCCCTCCGCGTATCGTTCAGCGCTAAAGTTACGTGCCGGGACTTATACTTAGATGAAACTTTTGTAATTAGTTAAGTACTATTATAGACGTAACCATGTGTTCTATTGTGTCCCTACAAGCAGGGCCGGATTATTCATAAGGCGGATTAGGCAACTGCCTAGGGGCCCCGCACCGACTAGGGGCCCACGGGGGCCTAGTCTATGCGGGCCATGCACCAAGGAAAAAAACATTTCATTCGTGCCATTGCCCATTATTTACATTCGGTAATGTTGCCATAGAAAAAAATATTTTACTTAAAGGTCTACTTCCAATATGTTTTAAACTATTTTGTATCTAAAAAAGTTAGAAGAGTTGCTATATACACTTATTGTACGTACTTCACAAAAAATATTTTCTTTCGGTATACAATATATTTTATTGCATTTAACAAGATTAAATTTAAAATAACCGCGTCACGTCTCATGTATCTTTCCTACTCCATCATGTGACCTGATTGATAACACTTATCTATAACTATAATCTATTCATTATGATCATATCAATGAAAGCGAAAAGCAGGAGTCGATCTGATCGACTCTACTTTAGTAATAGAAAAAATATATTTTAAAAAGTAAGAAAAGGGTAAAAGAAAGGGGCCCCGAGAATTGCATTGCCTAGGGGCCCCGATAGGGTTAATCCGGCCTTGCTTACAAGGGGTGGGCTATAGACTACAGTAAGTACTCTATAGTCCGACACATTCGATAATCCGACACCGCGTTGCAGACGTTTGTCGGATTACCGCGAGACTACTGTAAGCCTATTATTGCAGCATGCTCCGCTGGCTACATACACTACAGATACGTGGCACATCTGTTTGAGAATGACCGAAACTTCTCCTATCTCTCCGAAATGGAACGAGAGATGTCATTACGTACAGAAATGGGCTTCTACTATTCCTATTACAAAACTGTGGTCCAGGTAATCCATACTTCTTATTAACTCTAATAAGAGTCTCCAATAAGAACAAAAAAAAAATTGTGTCATTGACTATCAATATAGTGACTCAAAAATGCATAACCAAAACTTGACATATAGTTTCATTAAAATTACAGGTAACGGGAGTTCATGTTAATTGGTTATACTTTTGAGGGCTACACGCATACCAAGTTTCAGCAGTGGGATCACTGGTGTACCCTGTGTATTAATTTTGTTGTATCAGTTTATATTATGGCTAATAACTTAAAAACTACAAGGTTTAAACTAAAAATAAAAATGGGGTCGAAATGTACCGATAAAGACCTTTCATTAGACGTGCCACTTGACCAGATAGTCTCGTTTTGTTTATTTTTCATCCCTCTTGAACTCTAATATCTCAACCCCCCCCCCCCCCCACATTTATAGCTCATTTAGTCACACCAGGATTGTGCCATCACTACCTACCTATGTACTAAATTTCACGATGATCAGATCAACGCGTCGAAAGTTATCCTCGGACAAACAAACATACATACATACAACGCTGATTTGCCTAAGTTGATTTGGAGATCTCGCTTCGCTCGATCAATAAATATGAAAGTTACGACAAACAGAGAGTTGCTTAGAAAGCTTACGTGATTGATCTCGACCATTATAAATACGGGATATATCACGTACTGTTTTGTCGGTGCTTCGACCGACAATGTCCTGTTACGAGCTTAGCCCACCTATTTGGTTGCATGCGGGAGACATGACCCGCCTAATCCCACCCACTTAAACTGATTTTTTTATGAATTATTACTAGATTAAGAGAAAGAGGTCAATCGTCGAATCCAACTCGGATGGGCAGCGTTTGGGAAACTTCGCAACGTCTTTTCGTCCAACATACCTCAGTGCCTTAAGACGAAAGTCTTCAATCAGTGTGTGTTACCAGTGATGATATATGGAACCGAGACGTGGTCCTTCACTATTGGCCTTATGAATAAGCTCAGAGTCGCTCAACGAGCTATGGAGAGGGCTATGCTCGGGGTTTCTCTACGGGATCGAATCAGAAATGAGGAGATACGTAGGAGAACTCAAGTCACCGACATAGCCCGACGGATTAGCACGTTGAAGTGGCAATGGGCAGGCCATATAGCGCGCAGAATAGATGGCCGATGGGGCCGGAAAGTTCTCGAGTGGAGGTCACGGACTGGCAAGCGCAGCGTAGGACGTCCACCTACAAGATGGGCAGACGACTTGGTGAGAACCGCAGGTCGGCGTTGGATGCAGGCCGCTTCCAACCGCAGTTCCTGGAGATCAATGAGGGAGGCCTTTGTCCAGCAGTGGACGTCCTACGGCTAATATGATGATGATTATTATGTATTGTTATTTGTTTTTTATTTCAGGAGCGTCCCTTCATGGCCGCCATCACAAAGCTAATGTACGACCGACTAGTGGAGTATCCGAATGATGTGAACACTTTTAACCGGTTCAATATTCATCCAGAGGTAAGGGGCTAACTGATCGAGCGAAACGAGATCTTCATATCAACTTGGGCAAATCGGCGTTGTATGTATGTATGTATTAATTATTTCTACGTGTGGTCTATGCGACGTGTGATCTGAGAGCTGGCGCTTATCTGGGGCAACGCATTGCAGCCAGTGTCTTGGGGACAATTCCTCTTGGTATTGATCTGGAGTAGTTGAGCTCTAGATCGTTTGCAACGGTCTTTAGTTGATTCAACTGTTTCTTCTGTATTTTATTGTAAATAATTGTATATTCTTTCTGTATGTATGTATATATGTATGTTTGTCCGAGGATAACTTTCGAAGCGTTGATTCGATCATTGTGAAATTTGATACATAGGTAGGTAGTGTTGGCACAATCCTGGTGTGACTAAATGAGCTACAAATGTGGTGGGGAGGGGGGGGGGGGGAGGGGTTGGTGAGATATTAGAGATACAAAAGGGGTGAAAAAAAGGTTGTTTGGTAGAGATCACTATTCGAGCGATAATACCGCCAATTGTATCACATGGTTTTTACGGTGTTCGTTTTAGTTGTATGTTATATAAGGTGTGCAATAGAGAATTATCTAATCTAATCTATGTATGTATGTATGTTTGTTTGTCCGAGGATAACTTTCGAAGCGTTGATCCGATCATCGTGAAATTTGATATATCACTCTATCCATCACTACCTACCGTCGTTGATTGACGTGAAGTCATTTACATGAAGTGTCGCGTCACTTTGACAAGAGTGTTTTATATATAGTTTTTATCCTGAAGTTCCCACGGGAACGGGATATTTCAAGCGTGCGAAGCCGCGGGCGTGTCAGCTAGTTATCCTAGATTCGCTTCGATTCTATTCTGCGGCAATGTAACCTATGCCTTTTTACTATCTTTGACCGGAGCCATAAATATCTAAAAACGTTTACCACAAAAAAGTTAAACGCCCGCTACGCGACTGCAGTAAAATATCTATTTCAAAATATTAATTTTTAAAATTGTACAATTACAAAATTATCCACACGTCTGTAGGTCGATCAGTCTATGTTCATTCTGGACAGACGCAACTCGCACTCGCACATTAACGTTTAAAAATATACTAAACGTAACTCTCTCTCTTTCTATCTTCACTAACTTATATCTCCCTCTCAACTTCCGTTCGCACTTTTCGTAACGCATTCACCAACTCACTCCCCAAGTCAAGCGTGTGTTTAGAAGTTTTACTTAAAAAATCCTTATCAAAAATTGGCAAGGAATTTTTTAAACACTCAATCAGTGTTTTACTTTATTTGTGTTAACAAGGTTTATGTCTAAGGACAACTTGCGCAACGGCGCCTAAACGTATTTAGTGGCTAAATATGATTTCAGGAGTTGTCGAATCATACAAATACGTCAATCTTATGTTAAACTAGCTAGCACTACTAAATGTGTAGGTAATCTGGAAATAAAGATAACTTGACACCCCATTTTTATCCCATGGTAACTGATTTATGGGATAAAAAGTAGCCTATGTCTTAATTTAGGTTATAATCTACGTACATACTAAAATTCATCGAAATCGGTTCAGCCGTTACGACGTGACTAAGTAACAAAATAATAAACAAATATCCACACATTCGCATCACACTAATATTATAAATGGGAAAGTTTGGATGTTTGTTTGTTTGTTACTCAATCGCGCCGTCACGGCTGAACCGGTTTCGATGAAATTTGGTATAAACGTAGATTATAACCTGGATTAATACATAGGTTACCACTTATCCCATAAATTATTTCCCATGGAATATAAATGGGGTGTCAAGTCAAGTTGCAACAGCGAGTGTAGCTAGAGTTTAGCGCGTACGATATCGCGGGCAACCGCTAGTATTATAAATGGGAAAGTTTGCATGTTTGTTTTTTATTTGTTTGTTTGTTACTCAATCACGTCGAAACGGCTAAACCGATTTCGATGAAATTTGTTTTGTTCATAGATTGACCTGGATTACCACATAGGCTACTTTTCATCCCATAAATCAGGTCCCATGGGATAAAAATGGGATGTCAAAGTTTATATATGTATTTTTGCACCCCAGAACAACGCGGGCGAAGCCGCTGGCAACAGCTAGTTTATAATATTAGTGTGACGTTTAGCCGCTAAATACGTTTAGGAATCATTGTGCAAGCCGGTCTAAAATATTTTATTTTTTCATATTTTCAGGTTATAATAGGCGCCATCTATCGGTACTTCGAGCCAGTTCTGAACACAACTGCACACAGGCAGTGCCATCTAGTGGATAGGGGCGAAGGCCTGTCCGCCGTGGAGAGCTGCGTCGGCCTGGGCCAGCCGATCATGTTCTATTTAGAGGCGGTGTGGATTCTAGCCGGACTTAATGTGGCGGCGCTTTTTCTACAAGCTACAGTATTGAGGTATTAAGAAAAATCATTTTAATGAGGGCTTTTCATTTTCGATTTGACTAGTTCCGACTAGCGTGATAGATGGCGCTGTCTGGAGTTTTTTTTATACTACTTATATGGCAAACGAGCATGCAGTCCACCAGATGTTAAGTGGCTACTGCAGCCCATGGATATCCACACAGAATTCAACACAAGGTATTATGTTGTCTTGATCTCTATGTGGATACGTTGCCATACTATAGGACTTGGCTGTTATGCCTATGCGCCAGTAATTACAGGAACATACCATTACCATCTAACCGGAACGCAGCAGCACAAGTACTGCTATTTGGCGGCAGATAAAGGTAAGGCGGTGGTGTCCACTTCCTCGAGCCCGTTCACAGAAGCTCTACCACCAGTAGTTACGCCGCCAAAAATGTGGTTTGTATGTCATAATCTCAAAGATACGATATCAAAATTTGTCCAAAACAATTTCACTTCATAGAGCAAATAAAAACAAAGGTTGTTTTTTTTTATTTCATGTTCCTCGGAAAACAATAAATAAAAAAAATACATTTATTTCAAGCAATTATGTAGCTCATATAGGAAAGCGCACAACACAATAAGTAAACTAATGTTATACAGGGTTTTTGAGAGCATGCCTGTGACAGCAATGTCCGGTGTACGGGCAGTCTACTCTGCCGGCTATCATTGCCAAGACGGTGTTGGCGCTGGCCCGCAGCCCGCGCACCAGACTAACGCATTTAGCCTACGAATACAAATTTTGAAAAAAACTCACGTCACTTAAGGATTACTACGTGGGAGGGGGTCGAACCAAATCTGAATTCAAATCAACTTGGGCAAATCGGCGTTCTATAAATGAGCTAAACATGTGGGGAAGGGGGGGGGGGGGGGTTGTTGAGATATTGGGATATTGGGGTTCAAGATGGGTAAGAAAAACAAAATGGGACTATCCGGTCAAGTGGCACGTCTAATAAAATGTCTTTATGAGTACATTTTGACTCCGTTTTTATTTTTAGTTTAAACCTTGTAGTTTTTAAGTTATTATAAAAAAAAAACTGAACTTTAACAATATTCACAGGGCACACCAGTGACCCGACAGTGCTGAAATTTGGTATGCGCGTAGCTTTAGTGACACAAATATAGGGAAAAGTCTGATATCCAGAATAACTGCAATTTCTACCCCAAAAAGAGTAAACAATTAACATGAACTCCCGTTACCTGTAATTTGAATGAAACTGTTATGATAGTCAAAGATTACAAATAATATTTTTTGTTTGTTTGTTTTTATGAGAGACTCGCGAGATCTCAGTTCGGGGCGAACCACTAGTATATTTTGAAACATATGTACATTGAGCGAGAGTTGCCAAAGAGCGATGGAGCGCAGCATTTTGGGTGTCAAGAGAGTAGACAGGATTCGGAACACCTCGCTGCGCTCACACACCGGCATCGCTGACGTCGGTATCAAGGCTGCCTAGTTGAAGTGGGATTGGGCGGGTCATGTCTCCCGCATGCAACCAAATAGGTGGGCTAAGCTTGTAACTGAATGGATCCCTGTGGATGGAAAGCGACACCGTGGAACGCCTAAGAAGCGGTGGCGCGATGATTCGGACGCTTTTTATAGGGACTGGCGGGATTTAGTACAAGATAGAGAAAAGTGGAGAGATGAGGGGGAGGCCTTTGCCCAGCAGTGGGACAGCACTGGCTGTACATTATCAGTTTCTAGAATAGATTTTGGCAACTTATTATATAACCTAGGTGCCATACCCAATACGCATTTGTCAAAAATAGCATTTTTATGTGGAGGCTTTCGTATTGTTACGAGCTGAGGGTTCGGGATAAAATAATGAAAACCAATCTAACCAAAATAACACTTTTATTCAACACTGAAATTATAAATACACGATCTTAATCACAACACACTCAATCACACCACTGTTGCACAATAAACCACTAAAAGCTACCGAAATGTTCGCACGTATCGCCAAATCAAGACTGACTTCTCGATTTTTTTTTCCGAATGGACTTATCTCGCTGTTGGCATCTGAGGCCGTTGCAGCTTAACCGAGCTTTTGGCGAGCGCAGAAGGCGCTCAGCCCTGCAAGTTTTGATGAGGCAACTAGCCCAAGGGCTCCACTTAGGTACGAACCTCGGCTTGGGCTGTTGCCAAGGTGGGGATAGGAGAGAAACGCTCGGGTACGTGCTTGTACCTCGTATAGGCGGCGACTGAAGGGACTCGTCGACCTCGCCGACGAGGTCGGTGTATCTGTGAAGTGTTTGCTCTGTCTAATGTAGATGACTCTTCCGCATTAGCGGAGGTGATTTCGTCATCCGGGGTCTGCGAGAACGTGTCTCGGACGACGGAGGATTTTGTTCTGTTCGGACGGATCTATCGAATAGTCCGGAATGACTGACTTCTCTAGAGTCTCTACGCGCTATTTATACCGGGCATTATTTCCAGAACCTTCTCGATGTTTCTCTACTAGTTACTAGAAAGGGTGTAGGTATTTCGACTGACTACTATTTCTTAATCTGTGCAACTGTAGGTAAAACGTGGTATGTAGGTATATTCAACACCAAATGTTACCTTTTCTGTGACACAGTAGGTATAACTCCGAGAAACCTACTCGTACTTTACTATTAGTTATTCTGTAACAGCCTCTAAGTCTGTTGGCCAATGTTAATAACAGATTGTACGATTTGTAGCGAGTCAGTGGTCGGCGGAGCGCTGTGCGTGGCGCAGTACTTCGGCAACCACGCGGAGGCGACGCGCGTGCAGTGGGCCCCCAACGAGCGCGAGAACATGGCGGCGCCGCTGCTGCTGCTGCAGCTGTGGCTCGTCACCGCGCAGCTCAGGGACAGGCACGGACGCACCACTCTACCTCTGCAGGTAATTGTACGAGCGAAGCGAGATCTCCAAATCAACTTGGGCAAATCGGCGTTGTATGCATGTATTAATTCTTTCATGTTTACTTGACACTGAACAACATGAACTTTGACGAAATTCACAAGGTACACCAGTGACCCCACAGTGCTGTAATTTGGTATGCGTGTAGCTTAAGTGACACAAATATAGGGAAAAGTATGAAATTATGAATAACTGCAATTTATACCCCTAAAAAGTTAAACCAATTAAAATGAACTCCACAAATGTTACCTGTAATTTGAATGAAACTGTAGGTCAAGTAATTTGGTTGCATTTCGTGGCATTATTTTATCAGTCAAAGATTAAGGCCGGCTTGCACAACGATCCCTAAACGTATTTAGCGACTAAACATAATTAAATTTGACTTATTTGTATGATATCACAACTCCTTAAATCATATTTAGTCACTAAATACGTTTAGAGCTATTGCGCACTGTCGACTTGTCGCCGGCGACTCGGTCGCTCGGCGACCAAAACATAGGCAACTAGGTCCAGGAGACCAAGCCGAGCGACAGTATTCCAAGTACATTCGTGCAGAATGGACGTTGAAGAAGCTGCTGTAGTAGCGCTACTAATCAAGAGAGTATTGGGTACATCCTTTGTTACAAGAACGGAGATCAAAAGGAATGTTTAAAATATTTTATGAAGACGTGAGAAAATACCCTCGTAAATTCTTCAACTACGCAAGAATGTCTGTGCGTTCGTTTGATGAGCTATTGTGTCTTCTGAAACCACATATAACTGGCACAGATACAAATATGCGACCATGTGTTTCTCAATTTACCTTCTCAATTACCTTGGCAGATGAGCAGAAATCATTAAAAAATAAATGACTTTTTTTACTTACCGTTGTTGTTTTTTCTTCTTCTGGTAATCCCTCACCTCCAAATAACTCCACTATTTCTGCCCACTGTTCTTTCTTCAAATCCCGATTAGAATATTCGTCACTCAGCAAGTTCCAAATAGCTTTTCGGGATTGTATTTCCATTATACATTTCTCGGTATCGAAAGCCTGAGCCATTTTTTGTGCGCGACGTCCGGTCGTTACGACAGTTGCTCGCAGTGTGAACGCTTCCATTTGAAGCCGTGCTCCTATTGGTCGCCGGCGACCGGCATTCGCTTGTGCGTCACCACGTCGCGGCGAGTCGCCGGCGACAAGTCGACAGTGCGTAATAGCTCTTAGGCATCGTTGCGCGATTCGCCGTAAAAATAATCTTTTTTTGGGAGATTCGTGAGATCTCAGTTCGGGGCGAAGTAATAATAATGAGCCTTATTTATTTCCCAAATAATTTGTATGTAATAATCTCGTCCGTGTGTCGTGCGTGGTTCAGACTGGCACAGGATCGGGAAGAATGGCAGACACAAAGAGAGGCCTATGCCCAGTAGTGCACTATCACACGGGCTGAAAATGATGATGATGAAATAAAAATCATAAATTTTACTAATCATTTTTTTCTTTGTTTTTTTATGTTTATTAATGTAAATACGTTTTTAAAATTGCTTCCATAGTGGGAGGCAATTCAAGATACGAATGATATCAAAATCGGTGGATACAGTTTGGTGTTGCAAGCTACATATCTATCACCTCCATACAATATGTAATAACACTACTGGATAGCTAAAGGATCAAAGAATTCGTTACGCTAAGTGAGGGCTGTGATGCATCGCGCGCGGTGGAGGAAGCGCCGCCATTTTGAAGTCATTTTGCTGCGGTCGAGATTTCCATTTACGAAGCCGAAGGACTTCTTAGTTTTCATACATGATTGTATACAATACACAGTAATAGGGGTGGTAATACATGCCAACGCAGGACTTCAGTGTAGATTTCATTCACTCCCACCCTAGGAATAGATTTAGAAGACGTTCTTTTTTTCAAATCAAATCAAATATTTTATTTGCAACAACACATAATAACTACAAGAAACAATACAGTAATAATACTGCGTAAACTCTATGTAACGACACTCAAGGGACTGAGCATATATTGACGTTATAGAGAGTTGTCGTTAAATGGAGAGAAGTAAAATCTGTATTAGAAAAAGAAAACGTTTATTTCTGATTTGTCTTGTTAAATAGTACCTACCAAGTTCTTCAGCAAACTTCTCCGCCTTAGCTTTCACGATCGGCTCCGAGATAGGCATATTATTCTGGCGTTGTCGGTGAAACCATGATAGCATAGCTTATGCCATCTTCGTATTTAGGTTTCTTTAATTTTTTTTAAGATTTTCCATCCTCCTCTGCTTGCCTAATTTTTTCTTTACTTTTCCATGTTGTGGACATGGTAGAGTGACTAAATCCAAAGCGTCTGCCAACATCACTTATCTTCTCTCCCGCCTCTATCGCGCGTATCATTAAAACTTTTTCGTCAATACACTGTGATTTTCTCTTACTAGCCATGTTTACAATTTGAAAGTTTGTGAGCTACTAAGAATATGACAACGTATAGATAAAATCCATCACTTCTACTAACAACAGTCTGCAGCTACACATGCAAGCAATCCCATTTTGTAAACAAAAGAACGGATTTCTTAGAAAGTTTGGTGTGTATGATGCCGACAGTCGAGTTTATTATGGTCTAGGATAATAAAACGACAAAAGGATATACATACACAGCTGCGCAGTTTTTACTAATTTGGCAACTTAAAAAGAACTTTTTATTACAAATTGTTGTCGTTATTGAGAGTGGGTGTAATGTTATACAGAGTGTACCATTGTATGCAAGACAAGCTAAACCAACCAAAGCCGAGTGATTTCGACGCTTTAGAGAGTTTGTCGTTAAAACGAGTGACGTTTCATGGAGTTTACACTGTATTGACATGTTTAATAATAAATTATTTAATTTTAAAAAGATATCGAGGCCACTCTTATTAAAGAGAGTGCTTCGGCCTTAATTCTCTAAACATATCTCATTATTGTAGGCTATTTTGTTGTGTCTATGTAAGTGAATACAGTCAAAATCTGTTATAACGACATCGAAGGGACTACTCATATTGAGTCGTAAAAACCGATAGTTGTAACAACCGGTGACAGGTATTAATAGGAAAGATAATATGTATATTCATGTAGGAAATTTCTTTTTTGCGACATGTTACAATTTTCACAGTTAACTCAACAATATGTTTTGGTGCGTCTTGTATAAAGATAAGTAACAAACTGACTTAAGAGATATGACGAAGCGGGCCTTGAGGCTACGGCATGCATGTGCTTTGTTTCTAAGAATTACAAAAGACCCCAAACTTTGTTTACTTTTACGATAATAGCCATGTGCCAGATGTGGATACAGTTACCCATTCAAATTGTTTACAATACAGCTGAGCCGGTCGTTCTACAGATATAATTCTCCGAAAACATTAACCAAATGTGGTCGCTTAATGCGGTATGTCGTAGTAAAACAATGTCGTAAAAACCAATGTGTTCGATAAGGCGGTCATACAACATTCAGCCAGGACCTTTGATTTTGGTCAATTTAACCGGTGTGTCTAAACGATGTCGCCATAAACGGTTTTGACTGTATTTATCTTCAGCTGGTCTACACAGAACTGCGCTAGAGTTGTCGTGCTGTGTACACATGCTTTGGGATACAATCTAGATCTAAGAGTCGATAGCTATATATTGTATCTGATTGGTTGTATTCTGTTTTGTGTGCCCTGAGAATAAAATAAAATTCATTATATCAGTAAAAATAAACATAAAAACTGAAAGCTATGTAATGTACACAAATTGGTTGCAAAAAGGTCTCAACTCAGCGTCTGCAGGACGTTTGAACCTGCGCTGGTCTTCCAAGATAAATAAATACATAGCGGACGCGATTTTATAGGACATAAAAAAATAACACTTAAAACATAAAGAGGCAGGACAAAGAAATCGATCGTCGTATCGACAATGCCTGGAAGAGCTACTGGTCCATGAAGACATTCATGAAAGCCGACCTTCTATTATCGCCAAAACGTCAACTCATCGACATGTGTATTCTGCCTGTCCTAACCTACGGTGCCCAGTCTTGGTCACTGACTGAATCTCAAAAGTCCAGGCTCGGGGTTTGCCAAAGAGCGATGGAGCGCAGCATTTTGGGTGTCAAAGGAGTAGACAGGATTCGGAACACCACGCTGCGCTCAAGGACCGGCATCGCTGACGTCGGTATCAAGGCTGCCAAGTTGAACTTTCTATAGGGATTGGCGGGATTTAGTACAAGATCGAGAAAAGTGGAGAGATGAGGGGGAGGCCTTTGCCCAGCAGTGGGACAGCATAGGCTAGATAAAAAAAAAAATTAAAAGAAGTTTAAACTGAAAAAGTTTTACAATAACAAGAAAAATTAAATAGAGTCATATTAAATACATAAACTAGTTAAATATATATAAGTAGATAGTAATAATATGATCAAAGCGATTCATAAAATCATAATCCTCCGTGGTGCAGTGGGCGAATAGTCGGCTGAGACGCAGGAGGTAGAGAGTTCGATTCCCATCGAGGGCAGCGGAACAAATGTTTGCATGATCTACAGATATTTGTTCCGGGTCTGGTTGTTTCTCTATATATTATAAGTATGTATTTACAAAAAAAAAGTATATAAGTATTCTATCAGTTATCTGGTTCCCATAGTACAAGCTCTGCTTAGTTTGGGGCTGGATAGCGCTGTGTGAAATGTCCAGAAATATTTATTTATTCTTATTATAATATATACTAAGGTAAATGTATGTACATATGTAAAGTTATATTGCACTTATATCAAGTCTTTTTCTGGTGGTAGAGCTTTTGTGAACGGGTTCGAGGAAGTGGACACCACCGCCTTACCTATATCTGCCGCCAAATAGCAGTACTTGTGCTGCTGTGTTCCGGTTAGATGGTAATGGTATGTTCCAGTAATTACTGGCACATAGGCATAACAGCCAAGTCCTATAGTATGGCAACGTATCCACATAGAGATCAAGACAACATAATACCTTGTTTTGAATTCTATGTGGATATCCATGGGCTGCAGTAGCCACTTAACATCTGGTTGACTGCATGCTCGTTTGACATATAAGTACAGTGTAAACTCCATGTAACGTCACTCGTTTTAACGACAAACTCTCTAAAGCGTCGAAATCACTCTGCTTTGGTTGGTTTAGCTTGTCTTGCATACAATGGTACACTCTGTATAGCATTACACCCACTCTCAATAACGACAACAATTTGTAATAAAAAGTTATTTTTAAGTTGCCAAATTAGTAAAAACTGCGCAGCTGTGTATATCCTTTTGTCGTTTTATTATCCTAGACCATAATAAACTCGACTGTCGGCATCATACACACCAAACTTTCTAAGAAATCCGTTCTTTTGTTTACAAAATAGAATTGCTTGCACGTGTAGCTGCAGATTGTTGTTAGTAGAAGTGATGGATTTTATCTATACGTTGTCATATTCTTAGTAGCTCACAAACTTTCAAATTGTAAACATGGTTAGTAAGAGAAAATCACTGTGACACACACAGATTTTACTTCTCTCCATTTAACGACAACTCTCTATAACGTCAAAATATGTTCAGTCCCTTGAGTGTCGTTATATAGAGTTTACACTGTAGTATTAAAAAAAATAATAATTTTCAAAATCTAATATATGTTTTCTTTTCCAGGTGTCAATCTTCATGTTAAACTGTCTGTGTCTGTTGTTCTGGCAATTTTCTCAGTTCATATTGCTGACACAGATAGCTATATTTTTCTTAATGGAGCAACTCAAAATAATAGATTTGAAAACGCTCTGTGTGTTACTACACTCGCATTTCTGCGGATTGCACATGGCAGTGTTGCTATTGCAAGGGAACGATATGCTCAAATCCTCTCTATACACATCATTTTTCATCATCCTGTCTGTATATTGCTTGTGCTTCGCCTCCCTACGCGTAAAGGTCGAGAATCGATTGGATTTGCTAGTGGAGTCTTGGCTGGTGGTGCTGAGGATCGCTATAGCTGTCTGCGGATCGTTTTATTTGAAGAAAGTCATCAGCGATTTTCTCGAAGTGAAAGAGGATTCTCATATATGGGATATTCTGTACTCAAAATTTACAAATTTCAAAAATTTCCATACGCTTCTGTATACGTGTTCTGATGTTTTTGACTTCTTGCCTTTAACGTCAGTCAAAAAACTTATATACTCATTTTTAATACCGTTCGTTTTGTTAAGTTTGGTGAACGTTGTCAAATATTGGATTATGAATGCGTATAGCAAATTTAAACATGAAATGAGGGAGACAGAAGATAAAGTCAAGGGCGAGACAGAGACAGAAAACACAGATGAGGACAGCGGTATAGAAAATACGGAAGTTAAAAGCGATTTGGACGTTATCAACAAAAGAATAGCGGATATTGAAGAGAAGGATGCTGTCGTGTGCTTTTTGAAGTATATGACCATAGAGCCGGCCATATTCTATAATATATGTCAGCTGGTTGTCTATGGTGTCATGGCGGCGTTAGTTATGAGATTAAAGTTGCTTTTCGTGCCGCAGATGTGCGTCGTCTCAGCTTTGATGATGAATAAAAAATATTACAAGTAAGTTTTTTTTAATTTGCTTTACTGTAGTATAAGTATAGAGACAGATGGAAGGACTTCGGGGAGACCTTTGCCCAGCGGTGGGATAAACAGTGGGATATAGGTAGACAAAAAAAACTACTTTTATTTCTGTGTGGTGTTATTAATTTTATTACGACCTCCGTGGCGCAGTGGGCGAATGGCTGAGATGCAGGGGGTAGCGGGTTTGATTCCCGCCGCGAAGCAAATGCTTGCATGATCTACAGATATTTGTTGCGAGTCTGCATGTTTTTCTATAAGTATTTAGGTATTTACAAAGAAAAAGTATAAATAAATAAATATTGCTGGACATTTCACACAGCGCTATCTAGCCCCAAACTGAGCATAGCTTGTACTATGGAAACCAGATAACTGATAGAATACTTATATACTTTTTTGTAAATACATACTTATAATATATAGAGAAACAACCAGACACGGAACAAATATCTGTAGATCATGCAAACATTTGTTCCGCAGCGGGAATCGAACCCGCTCCCTCCTGCGTCTCAGCCGGCTATTCGCCCACTGCGCCACGGAGGTATATAAGTGTTCTATCAGTTATCTTGTTCCCATAGTACAAGCTTTGCTTAGTTTGGGGCTAGATAGAGCTGTGTGAAATGTCCAGCAATATTTATTTATTTTACTTATGTTTAGTTACCATTATTATTTAATGACTATAGTTTTTATAGACACAATATTATAATTGTTATTTAAATGAAATGAAATAATGAATAACGCTGGACATTTCACACAGTGCTATCTAGCCTTATTTTTTGTAAATACATCTATACTAATATTATAAAACCGAAAGACTGTTTTTCTGTTGGTTTGTTACGTTTTAACTAATAAACGGCTGAATCGATATCAAGATTTTTTTTTAAATCATCTCAAAAATTTCAAGCCGGAACGGAAAATTCCAAGATTTTTTTTTAATCATCTCAAAAATTTCAAGCCTAGACGGGACTTGAACCCGCAACCTTTCTCTGAGCGCTTAGAGGCAGGTTGCGGGTTCAAGTCCCGTCTAGGCTTGAAATTTTAGAGATGATTTTAAAAAGAAAACAAAGAAAATTTTGGAATTTTCCGTATGTGTTCGGATAACACTATAAATAAAATACTATTTGAATCGATTTCGATGAAATTTGGTATACAGATAGATTATTATCAGGATTGGGATACATCCCTCCTTTTTACCTGACTGCGGAGAAATGAAATCAGTGTACTGCTAGCCGTAATAATAATAAAAATGATAATGTGATTTTGTTTATTAGGCTTTTACTTCGTAACTGCTGAACAGATTTTTATTTAGTATACTGCGTGTCACCGCAATTACGACATTAATTTAATACACGAGTAGGGCTGATGGCTAGTATTGTTGTAAAATAGTTTTTTTTTTCAAATTAATTACCGTGGATTGTTTGAAATTTTTAATCTACCTTATTTTCAAGTTCTAAAATATCAATGAAACAGCCTGTGTAAAATAGGTAAACAAATCATATTCATTCATCATGTAAGTAGCTGTTAAACTGACTAAGCGACATCGTCGCAAAGGCGCCGCCGATTCACGTTAAAAATAGTTTATTGGAAATGTATCGATTACTGGTTAAATATTCAAGCTACCGGTATTAACCTAACCTCTAAAATCATTTAATACGATTCTGCATATGTGTTTTAAATAAATGTCGTTAATGCGGTGACAGACTGTATAGATAGATTATGACGTAGATTGAGAGAGGCCACGTTTTATTATTACCAGACAACGCGTGCGAAGCTGCCGGCGGAAGCTACTAAATAGTATGTTTAATTTTCAGTTTACCTCAAAAATTCATGAAGTACTTACCAATTTTTTGGATCGTCTGTCTCGTTCCTGTTTTGCAGAGCTTGGTGCAAAATGTCACTGAAGAAATGTCACATATCGGTGAGTTTTTAAACGTCGAAAATCTAATATCTCTGATTTGACAGCTGTCAAAATAATACCAACGAACAATAGAACCACCCGTGCGATCCGAATCGACATCGTCGCGCTAACAAGCGTTCAGAATCACCGTGAGCGCGACAACGAGGTCTCGATCAATTTTTAATCACATCTGACAAATTTTTCTCTCATACTGACCGTTTATCCTCTTATTCCTTATCAATGACTATTGACGCCCGAGCCGCCCGATCAATTATTCAACACATCTGACCAATTTTTCTCTCATACTGACCAATTATCCCCTTATTCCTTATCAATGACTATTGACGCCCGAGCAACCCGATCAATTATTCAACACATCTGACCAATTTTTCTCTCATACTGACCAATTATCCCCTTATTCCTTATTGACGCCCGAGCAGCCCGATCAATTATTCAACACATCTGACCAAATTTTCTCTCATACTGACCAATTATCCTCTTATTCCTTATCAATGACTATTGACGCCCGAGCAGCCCGATCAATTATTCAACACATCTGACCAAATTTTCTCTCATACTGACCAATTATCCTCTTATTCCTTATCAGTGACTATTGACGCCCGAGCAGCCCGATCAAATATTCAACACATCTGACCAAATTTTCTCTCATACTGACCAATTATCCTCTTATTCCTTGTCAGTGACTATTGACGCCCGAGCAGCCCGATCAATTATTCAACACATCTGACCAAATTTTCTCTCATACTGACCAATTATCCTCTTATTCCTTATCAGTGACTATTGACGCCCGAGCAGCCCGATTAATTTTTTATCACATGCTACCAATTTTTTTGAGAACTGACGAATTTTCTTTTAGTATTTTATATATAGTGTTATCCGAACACATACGGAAAATTCCAAGATTTTTTTTATAAATCTTCTCAAAAATTTCAAGCCTAGACGGGACTTGAACCCGCAACCTTCCTCTTGATACGAGGAAAAAAAATCTTTTAATTTTCTTTTGTTTTTCATCAATAATAAAAAAAAATATAAAGCATTTATTGAGGAACAACAAATATAATTTTTATTTCATATCATCATAAATTCATTATTTGGAACATAAACAATGGTACAAATGATGTGAAAAACGATGATATCTGCAGAAGTATTAAACTGTGTCGCAGACATCAACGCAATCAAATTATATGTACAGTTTGAAACGATGATGCCTGTATAAGTATGAAAACTGTGTTACAGTCACCAACGCCCTCCTCCTTTACAGCAAATGAGTCCCAATCAGTTAGATGACACAAAAATTAAACTTCTAAACCAACACACCAGAAGAATCTGCGTATGTGTGTGTGTGAATGAGTGTATATGTATGTGAGTAATTGAGTGTGTGTTTTTGTGTGTAGGAATCCTTAGGAGGTTCTCAGTATCTTCGTAATTTAAAGACTACAATGACTATTGACGGCTGACCAATTTTTTTTATGTTATTTGTGGGGAAACAGGCTTACGGTTCACCTGATGGTAAGCGGCCACCGTCGCCTATTGACACCGGCAACACCCGGGGTATTGTCGATGCGTTCCCTACACTGTAGAAACCTCTTTACATTTCTCTTAAAGCGTGCCATGTCGTAGCCTAACGGGACAACCTCAGATGGTAGCTCATTCCACATCTTGCAAGTATGGGGTAGAAAAGATCGCGTGAAGCGTGTGGTGCGCGATACCCAATTGTCGATTATATGTGGATGAGCTTTATTACGTTGTCGATAAGTGCGGTTTTAGGTTGATATCTGATCGTTCTGTCTCATGTTTGATTGTTTGGTGCAAGGCGAGTTCAGTTCGCCGCACCAGGAGGCGCTGCTGCAGTGGGTGGCGGGCACGGCCGCGTCCAGCGTTTTCGCCGGCTCCATGCCGCTGCTGGCCAGCGTGATGCTGGTGACGCGGCGCGCCATCGTCGCGCATCCGCACTACGAGCACGAGCAAGCGAGGTACTTACCCTCTTATCTGTAACTGTACGTCCCTCCACTGCGGTTACTAGAATCACGGCAAATTAATTCAAAATGAACCTTGAATTTTATATATTACTAGCGGACCCGTCGTGATATGCAAAAAAAATATATGACAAAATTCATTTTATCATACATGTAGCTAATGATGATCGATTGTCATTCGCCAGACAGACGGTCGCCGGTAGAAAAAAAATGACGACCTCCGTGGCGCAGTCGACGTATAGGTAGCGGGTTCGATTACCGCCGCGGAACAAATGTTTGCCTGATCTCTAGATATTTTTTCCAGGTCTGGTTGTTTCTCTATATATTATAAGACACATATATACATCACATCCTATCCCTCCTATTCAACATCCTGCGTAATCCTTCCACGCCTTGTTATCTGAAGGAACGCTTCGAGTTCCTTCATTGCTCAAATTCCCGAACACTCCGATCCTCTGAAAACCTCCTTCTCAAAACCCCGGTACATAGAACCAGTTTCTCTGCAAACTCCTTTTCCGTCCAAGCTGTCCGACTATGGAACGCCTTGTCGGTCTCCATTAGGAAATCCCCCTCACCTGCCGTATTTAAAGCTAGACTCAAAAACTTTTATCTCCATGAAGAGTCGTGATTCATCTGATCTCTAATATTATTATTGTAAGTATAAGTACATATGTAAGTACATATTTATTTATTTAAAGTTATTTATGTACCTAATGTATGTATATAACTAATTTCTTTTTCTGTTATTAAGTTTATTCTTTTTACACCTCGGCCAATCTTACGTTAAGCAATGATCCTCTTCATCCAAAGGTTGTCTGGAAGAGATCGCTTTGTTAAGCGATAAGACCGCCCATTATGCTTACTTATATTTGTTTTTTTTTCTTTAAATCTGTTGTGTCTAGCTTGTAAGGTATAATAAAGAATTTTCATGAATGAAAATCATAAGTTTGTATTTACAAAAAAAAAATGTATATAAGTATTCTATCAGTTATCTGGTTCCCACAGTACAAGCTCTGCTTAGTTTGGGACTAGATAGCGCTGTGTGAAATGTCCAGCAATATTTATTATTATCTATTGTATGATAAAATCAATTTTCGTTATATTTTTTTTGCGTGAATTTTCCAAATATTTTAATAGTTGTTTTGCTATTTGGGGCGGAAACAAATCAAAAATCATCAAAATCGCAACAGCCGTTCTTGAGCTATAAATGGTTTAACTAACCCGACTTTGTTTTATCTATACTGATATTATAAAGAGGAAATTGTATTTTTGTGTGTATGTTTGTAATGAATAAACTCAAAAACTACTGGTCCATTTTCAAAAATTCTTTCACCATTGGAAAGCTACATTCACCCTGAGTGACATAGGCTATATTTATTGCTAGAAAAGATTAGGGATCCTTACTAATACTTATGTAACGTAACCCAAGGTGTAAAAAGTGCCCTAAAACGTCTTTCGTCGCATGCGCTGCGGAAACTATTGATGATAGAACAAAAGTATGTTTCTACAATATCAAAGAACATATCAATATCTAGAAGGAAAGATTTGTTTGTTTGTATTGAATAGGCTCCGAAACTACTGGCCCGATTTAAAAAATTCTTACACTGTTGGGAAGCTACACTATCTCCGGGTGACATAGGCTACTTTTTACCCAACCGCACAGAAGGAGGGTAATGTTTTTATTGAAAAACTACGCGTGAGAAGCTGCGGATTGGTCAGCTAGTACATAGTCGTATATATAGATAGAAGATGCACTCATTGCTGACAGTAAACCCTCCGTCGTCCGAGACACGTTCTCGGAGACCCGGATGGCGAAATCACTTCCGCTAATGCGGAAGAGTCATCCTCATTAGACAGAGCAAACACTCCACAAATACACCGACCTCGCCGGCGAGGTCGACGAGTCCCCTCAGTCGCCGCCTATACGAGGTACAAGCACGTACCCGGGCGTTTCTCTCCTATCCCCGTCCCGGCAACAGCCCAAGCCGAGGTTCGTACCTAAGTGGTGCCCTTGCGCTAGTTGCCTCATCAAAAAAATTACAGGGCTGAGCGCCTTCTGCGCTCGCCAAAAGCTCGGTTAAGCTGCAACGGCCTCAGAGCCGAACAGCGAGATTAGACCATTCGGAAAAAAAAAAATTCTGACAGTAACGTTGTTGTTTCCAGGCAGCGCGCGTACGCAGTATACAAGCTGTACGGCCGGTTCCCCGCTGAAGAGTTGTACGTGGAGCTAAGCAAGCTACGAGTCACACATCTAATAGTCGAGCACAGCTACTGCTATGGAAAGAGCAGGTGAGGCAATTTATAGCTCGCGCGTAATCTCTACTGTTCTCGAACATTCTGGCTTCAGTCCGGTCGATGCTCGACGCGTTTGTTTGTTTAGTTACGCCTACTATCAAATACCTCCGTGGTGCAGTGGGCGAATAGCCGGCTGCGACGCAGGAGGTAGCGGGTTCGATTCCCGCCGCGGAACAAATGTTTGCATGATCTACAGATATATTTTCCGAGTCGGTTAGTCCTCTATGTATTATAAGTATGTATTTACAAAAAAAATGTATATAAGTATTCTATCAGTTATCTGGTTCCCATAGTACAAGCTCTGCTTAGTTTGGGGCTAGATAGCGCTGTGTGACATATCCAGCAATATTTATTTATTGCTTATTCTGTGACAGGCTTCGGTGCAACGGTATGAATTCTGGTTTCCTTATTGATCGAGCGGAGCGAGATTTCCAAATTAACTTGGGCAAATCGGCGTTGTATGTATGTATGTATGTTTGTCCGAGGATAACTTTGAAGCGTTGATCTGATCATCTTAAAATTTGATACAAGGTAGTGATGGCACAATTCTGGTGTGACTAATGAGCTAAAAATTTTGGGGGGTTGTTGAGATATTGGGGTTCAAGAGGGATAACAAAAAATGAAAATGAGACTATTAGGTCAAATGCGTCGGCAAATGAAAGGTCTTCATTAGTACATTAGACTCCGTTTTTAGTAATTTTAGTCAAGTCCTTGTGGTTTTTGAGTTATTAGTCATAATCAAATTTAACTTTGACGAATATCACAGGGTACACCAGTAACCCCACAGTCCCCAAATCCAGAATAACTGCAATTTGTACCCCAAAAAAGAGTAACCAATTAACATCAACTCCCGTTACCTGTAATTTGAATGGAACTGTAGGTCAAGTTAGTTGCTTAATTATTTCGTGGCACTATTTTGATAGTCATAGATTACGAATAATTGATCGAGCAAAGCGAGATCTCCAAATCAACTTGGGCAAATCGGCGTTGTATGTATGTATGTATGTTTGTTTGTCCGAGGATAACTTTCGAAGCGTTGCTCCGATCATCGTGAAATTTGATACATAGGTAGGTAGTAATGGCATAAATTTTAATGTGACTAAATGAGCTAAAAATGTAAATTTAAAATTAAAAAAAAATGGGTCATGTAGTATGGGTACGTTCTCTTACTCACGTGGGCCAAGCTCGTAACTGGATGGAAAGAGACAGCGCGGAAGGCCTAAGAAGCGTTGGCGAGATGATTTTAACGCCTTTTTACAGGGACTGGCGGGATTTGGTAACGAGATAAATGGAGGGATGGGGGGGGGGGGGGGGGGGGGGGGAGGCCTTTGTCCAGAAGTGGTTTCGAAAAACAAAAGCAAATCTAAAATGCATATCGCAGATGTCGGACAACAAGCGGGTAAACTGAAGTGGGATTGGGCGGGCCACGTCTGCCGCATGTCGGATGCGTTATGGGCTAAAGCCACCACATAGTGGACGCCTCTGAACGGGAAACGACCTCGTGGCAGACCGCGGCGAAGATGGAGAGATTGGACCACAATAGCCCAAAATAGAGAAGACTGGAGAGAAGGAAGTGAGGCCTTTGTTCTGCAGTGGGACACTACAGGCTCTTAATAATAAAAATAATAATATTATTTGAAGATTTACCCCCCCCCCCCTATGTAACGCTCCATAACTTTTCTGTACCCCCCCCCCCCCCCCCCCCCCTCTAAAATGACGTACAATACAATCGAGAGATTCCCCGTAAAACATAAACGAAAATGGTTGCTAACTTGAGATTTATTAATGTTCGACCCCCCTCCCCCCATCCCAAAAGTGCGTTATGTAATACTTGAACGCCCCCTTTTATATCAATCTATTTTATTATTTTTCAGCAAAGGCTGCACATTCCTCGACATCTGGGACGCGGAGGTGGGTCACTCGTCGCGTCCTGCGCTGTGCCGCATCTTGCTCAGAGGGCGAGCGGAGCATCTCTACCCGGTGTACAGGAACAAGCAGTACGCAGTGTTCAGAGTACACGATTATAGCGTTAGGTGAGGCATTATCGTATTCTTCGAGCTTGCAATCTAATATTCGCTTAACAAAAAAATATTATTTGTAATCTTTGAGTATCAAAATAGTGTCACGAAATACAGAACCAACATACTTGACCTACAGTTTCATTAAAATTACAGGTAACGGGAGTTCATGTACCATGGTTATTCTTTTTCAGGGTAGAAATGGCAGTTATTCTGAATTTCAGACTTTTCCCTATATTTGTGTAACTAAAGCTACACGCATACTAAATTGCAGCACTGTGGGGTCACTGGTGTACCCTGTGAATTTGTTCAAAGTTCAGTTTTTATTATGGCTAAAAACTACAAGGAGGGACAATCGCCCATACAACACGTACTACCAAAATCATTTCTAATTGGAGCATATTTCTACCTTAGTAAGGTATTATTTTAATTTGAATAGTATTTATCTAGGTTCCCAACCATATATTAGATCAAAATACTTACCTAAAATGAAATAGAAGCGTATCGCATTCTGCATGTTTTTACGTCATAAAAGACCTGGTTTCAACCTAATTTTTTCGTATTAAAAACAACAACATCTTACGTATCCTAGTCATGGCAACATAGATTATATCGTCTAGTTACAGAATAACAACACAATGAGAAAAATACAACAAGTTTTCAGTCATCATTTTTGGTATTACGGAACACGGTCAAAATCTAATCAAATTTAGAATCGTTCTATTGCTATCACTGTCGCTCTGCGTGGCTAAACTTCGTCACTAAACAGGGATAGCGATATTCAGGCCGATGTTTTTGACGCGGCCGAATTGAAGTTGCGCTCAGGGTTCGCCGGCGCGTTAATGACAGTGCTTTAATTTTCCGTTTTGACCGATAGAACAGAACTTTTCTTCACAATTGATTAACTATAAACTGAGTAAGTCCGACAAACAGGACGGTACACAGGTACACGTGTCCATTCGAAAAGAATGCGATAAAATAACAACGTTATTTAGTTCCACGAAATAGAATAGGTACAATATTGACGAGAATACAATACAAAATCAATGGTAGGAAGTTCCGCGAAAGTTAAGAATGAGTTATAAAAAAGCATATGTTAAATTTGCAAATAAAGCTCGACTAGTATTTTATTTATAGTGTTATCTGAACACATGCGGAAAATTCCAAGATTATTAAAAAATCATCTCAAAAATTTCAAGCCCACACGGGACTTGAACCCGCTACCTTCCTCTTGATACGAGGACGCACTGCCAATTGTGCTAGAGACTCTTGTCACGCCTGGGTCTAAATTAGCGAGATATTTAGAATTACGGTTAAGGGCCGTTACCTTCATGTACAGGAAAACGTATGTAGTTTTTAGTACCTGCTCAATGCCAAACGTTGCAGTTCAGTACATTGACAAGAGATGTCGCGTTGCTTATTTCAAATAGTATTTTATTTATAGTGTTATCCGAACACATACGGAAAATTCCAAGATTTAAAAAAAAAATCTAAAACATTTAAAAAAAATTTTAAAGCTCGACTGTCGCTTATAGGGGTATATATAAGTAGCAGCCTCACTTACGGAGGTCCATGTGGGAAAAACGACTCTCTCTTACAGAGGTTTCTGTTTCTCGCTAATAGAGGTTTTGGGAGCTTAAAATGACGGGTCCTGGCTATTACTCTCACTTACCCAGGTTTGACTGTATTATGTAGGTGCACTGTCATCGTGGGATCAATTATTATTTTGTCCATACAAAGGTTGTCTGGAAGAGATCGCTGTTAGCGATAAGGCCTCACATTGCACTAAATCTATTTGTTAAAATTATCTTCTGTATTTTATTTTGGTGTACAATTAAAAGTTATGTTATCTTAAATATTTTGTTTTAGGTACATGCCCCGCAGCTTCGATAGCTGACACAGACAATAACAGAATGGAGTAGACTGAATAGCATTTAAAAAAAAAGTATTATTATGGCGTTTTATTAAAAAAATGCCGTCATGGCGCAGTGGGCGTCTGGTCGCGGGTTCGATTTCCGCGAACAACCCCTAGGGGTTCAAGTCGCGATTGAATAGGTTTCTTCTAGGCAAGCGTGTACCATTATAGACTGCATCATCGCGCGCCATCAGGCGAGATCGTGCACAAACGCTAGCCTTAAATTTATAAAAAAAATATTGGTAGTCTGTAAAGTCGGTTTACGGACGATAATTTTACGTGATAACGAGTAGAAGAGATAGATGCGTCACAAGCCGAACGCTTTTTCCGCGCTCTCGCTTGCACGCTCGGCTCAGGCGGAACGTGACGTGACACTTTTTCGTGCGTGCAGCCGGCGTTCATAGATTTATAAGACGTTATCGTCTACAGATATTTGTTCTAGGTTTGGATATTTCTTTAACCCTTTATAAGGCCGAGAAAACCAGAAGTGGTACGAAAACGAAATTTTGGTATGTTACTAAGGATAATTTTCTATGATTTTAAGATTTTTTTTAAGTCGGAAAATCGTTGGGAAATATTGGGAAAATTTGGTGGCAGTATATGTGCCACTGCCCATACTAAAAGGTGATATTTCTGTAAATTTCAGTAAATTTCATGTTTATTAAATTTTTTATAGTTATTTTGGAATTACAAATAAAACAGTGTTACAAAACACAAAAATATTTATTTATATAATAAATATGCAGTTTTGGTTCTACATTTGTTGGTACCTACTTATCATTATTATTTTTAGGTAATACCTCCTTATACATTATTATACCTACATAATATGTTATGGTAGTCTTCAGTTCTTTGTGTGAAATTGGGTAAAGCAAGGGTAAGCACACAGAAACACCTTACATGTCGTACATGAAAACTTGCTTCTTACATTATTGGCTTTTGTGCTGCACAAACGGCATCTGCGCGGTGTGTCAGTCTTGTCTATCAAATGTTTTCCAACATCTTGAAAACGAATATCATCTTGCACTCTTTCTGATAGCTGGTACTGACAGTACTTCTTGCTTGCTTCTTTTTTGCAATGAAATTGGGTTCGCTAGATAGGCTCCTCTTTCTGGACGTGTAGTTTCCTATGAGCTATCTAGCAATTGCAACGCGAAATTGTAGATTCGACAGGGGTCCATGATTTATCGGTGAAACAGAGTGCAATATGAAAGCATCCGTAATAACCAGGTCGATCAGGAAATAAAAAATCCTGCACCACCAACGCCTATTCCTTCGTCCAACCTCATACGTCCCTCTTTTTTGATCGAACCTATCTACGCCTCCCATTCTCTTTGTGTACTCTGTTATTGCCAAAGGGCAAGGAAAATTTTTCTTTGAGCCATCTTTCATTGTTCTCTGACAAACAGTCTTTTCTTTGGGATGGAAAGCTGTACTCAACAATGTTACGTTTTTTGTATCTTTCCAAATCACGAATCCAACATCTTTCTTCACTCTCCATTTGTAATTTCCTCTATCAAGCTTTACTTTACTTTTCTTTCTTTGCGCTTTTACAAATGTAGGTAAATCAGCTCTATTTATATTGACAGTGGCAGTAGAATGAATCCCATTGTCATAAAGGTATTGCATCAAGGGATACGATGCAAAAAAATTGTCGAAAGCTATGTGCGCTGGAACTTTCTCGTCAATCAGAGTTTTAGACAAGGATTTGACCACATTAGCACCCAGACCTAATTCCGGTGTATTGTTTTCATTTTTACCAGTGTAAATCTGAAATTCAAATACATAGCCAGTAGAACTATCTGCTCGAACCCAAACCTTGAAACCCCTTTTTATAGGTTTAGCTGGCATATATTGTTTCAAAGATGATACTCCCTTGAATCGTATCATAGCTTCGTCTATGCTCTGGGAAGTTGTTTGTTTCGCTTCTCTTTGACAAGCAGTGTTCAACATTTCCACTACAGGCCTAACTTTATATAACTTGTCATATTCAGGACTTGTTTTTGCAGGAGTCTTGGAGTTATCATTCAGATGAAGGTTTTCTAGTATCTTTTTGAACCTTTTGCATGTCATTGTTTGTGCAATTTCGTCGACTCTAAAAAATGGATCACTAGACCAATATAGGTCTACGGATGGTAAAATATGAATACCCATCAGAATGATAATTCCCAAAAATGCTTCAATATCAGGCTTTCTTACCGGTCCCCAATGTAAAGTCGCTTTCTGATATGCATACAAATTAGTTTGTTGAGCTATGTGATCAATCACTTCTTCCGAAAAATATCTCGAAAAATAAGCCATTGGAGAAGTTCTGCTTGGAAAGAAAACTTTAGGCTTCAAGACAACTTCATCATATTTATCTGCATTTGGCCTGGCCGGCCACATAATTCCTTTTTTCCAGTCATTCTCATCCTCGTCATCTGAGGAAGTCTCTGCAGAAGATTCCGAAGACGATTCAAAAATATTTACTCGTGAAGGTCGGACTGGTCGCAATATTTCTTCGTGTTCGCTATCGCTGTGTACAATATTAGGTACTCCTGTGTTAGGATCTATATTTTCTCTCATTTCACTATTTCGAGAAGATGGAAAACTTACAGGGCTGCGTCTCGATGGTCCAGGCGTTGGAGTTCCTTGATTTTGAAAAATATTCCTACCCTCCAACACCGCACGTACATCTAAACAGGTTTCTACGCTATCTTCGTCCTCGTACTCGTCTACCGAGTCGTCTGGATCTTCAGGAAGTCCAAACATTTGCTCCAGCTCATTCTCAATATCTTCATCATTCAGGTGTGCCTGGAATACAAACAGGCAATGGCATATATTCTGCCACCAAAACAACGCTGTAAGCGGGCAGTGGCATTTATACTGCCACCAATAAACATTGAAATAAAACAAGTTACAATAAAATGAGAAACAAAATCACACGTAAAACGTAAGCAATATACCTAGAAAATTGTAATAAATAAAGAATCTTACCATTTTAGCCAAAATCTAAGAAGATTCAACTGGATGAAAATTTTCAACTAAAAAACACCACTTTCGCGCAATCATGGCCGACATTAGTTTGACAGCTTTCAAGTATCTGTCAATGTGACACTCATTTCTGACGTATTAAAAACCAGTGTTACCATCATTGAAAAATAAAATTACCGTCACCAATACAAACATTACAAAAAAAATAAAAAAGTTGGTGGCACGTATACTGCCTCTACCTTAAAAAGGGTTAAATATTAAAAATATCTGTAAACAAACAAAAAAATGTACCTAATGTATTTGTCAGTATTCTGGTTCCCTTAGTACAAGCTCTGCTTAGTTTGGGGCTAGATAGCGCCGTGTGAAATGTTCGTACTATTTTAAATGATAAGTAGATAGGTTTTCTTCCATAAATGTGTTGTGATGTAAATAATAAAATTAAAAATATTGCCAATAAACCATATTCTATTAAAAAAGTTTTATTTAAATATACAAAAATCCTTATAATTGAAGAATTTTACATGAATTAAAAATTCTTCAAAGTCTAGAGAACAGGCACTGGGTAGCCAGACTTTTAGATTTTTAAAAGAATCATTTCGGTGAATGTGCGCAAGATCTTCATGAACTTATCCCTCCTTCCCCCTTCCACCACCGGACAAGCAGACGAACCGAGAAGTACCACCCATACCTGGTCGGCATCCCACCTTGTCGTACCAAACGATTTGCTTCATGTTTTCTTGTTGGCACGAGTAAGGAGTGGAACTCACTTCCGGCGTATGTTTTTCCGAACCAGTGTGATCTCGGAACCTTCAAGTCCAGAGTGAATAGGTTTTTTCTAGACAAGCGCGCTCCACCTTGCATCACACCATCACTACCACCAGGTGAGGTAGTGGTGAAGCGCTTGGCTATCATCAATAAAAAGAATTAAGAATTTTCAATTAGAATTAATATGGAATTTAATAGACGTTATATTCTAATGTATGAAAAATAAATAAAAAACAATCTTTTTCTGAAATAAATTATAATTAAACTTCTAACATAAGATTGGTTATAATCATTTTGTTCATTAATTTATCATAAATCAAATGTTGGTATCTTTTTCTGAAATAAATTATAATTAAACTTCTAACATAAGATTGGTTATAATCATTTTGTTCATTAGTTTATCATAAATCAAATGTTGGTATCTTTTTCTGAAATAAATTATAATTAAACTTCTAATATAAGATTGGTTATAATCATTTTGTTCATTAGTTTATCATAAATCAAATGTTGGTATCTTTTTCTGAAATAAATTATAATTAAACTTCTAACATAAGATTGGTTATAATCATTTTGTTCATTAGTTTATTATAAATCAAATGTTGGTATCTTTTTCTGAAATAAATTATAATTAAACTTCTAACATAAGATTGGTTATAATCATTTTGTTCATTAGTTTATCATAAATCAAATGTTGGTATCTTTTTCTGAAATAAATTATAATTAAACTTATTAAAACATAAGATCAGTCATAATAATTTTGTTCATTAGTTAAGGGCGCACTATACCTGGGGAGACGATAAATCGCTTATTTTGAAACAATGTTTTGTGATTTCAATTTGTAATTTATATATGTTATAGTTAAGCATACGTGCTAGAGCGCCTGTGTTGTGAAAACACGATTCCGTAAAATTTTCTCGATAGAAAAAAAAATCCAAAGATTACTCCAAATTTATCTTAAAACCGTTCTTATGCGATGAATACTACAATTTAGATCTTGAAACTTTGTACAGTAATTCTACACAACATAAATAAGGGCACCAGTGTTTTAAATTTTCAAAATACCTTTTGATTTTATCATAAAATGAAAATATCTAAGTTTTGCACTAATGAAACCATTCGCTCCGGACGCCCGTTTCGCGATTCAGTCTGGCCTCGGCTTTCAGACGGGGTACCCGTGACGCTTGTCGCTTTAAACGAACACGTCATTCTAATGTAGAATTTATATTTAGTTGGTTTTTGTAAAGACGCAGCAATGAGAAATAAATACAACAAGATAATGAAGGGACTGAATTATAAAAAAACCGGCAAAAATATGAACCACGGCGAGATAGGACGTGCAGCGGCGCGCGGAGAAGCAGGGGTGAAATTCGAGTTTGGGCTGAGGTATAGTCAACTCTTAATCATAAATCAAATGTTGGTATCTTTTTCTGTAATAAATTATAATTTAACTTATTAAAACATAAGATCAGTTATAATAATTTTGTTCCTGCTAATCATAAATCAAACATTGGTTTTGTCTGAGTCTGTGTGGAGCTAAGACAATATAAATCTGCTAATTTAGGATCATAAATCGGTTTAAGGCTATTAAAGGCTACTTCTGTTATCCTACAAGCTAAGCTTGCTAAGCACCGACTTGTATATTCTTGTGTCTAAATAACTAGTGGTTCGCCCCGTACTGATATCTCGCGAGTCTCCCTTAAAAACAAAAATAATATTATTCGTAATCTTTGACTATCAAAATAGTGCCACGAAATAAACTACCAACTAACTTGACCTAGTTTCATTCAAATTACAGTTATCGGGAGTTCATGGTTTTTGGTTACTCTTTTTTGGGGTACAAATTGCAGTTGTTCTGGATTTCAGACTTTTCCCTATATTTGTGTCACTAAAGCTACACAAATACCAAATTTCAGCATTGTGGTGTACCCTGTGAATTTTGTCAGTTTTGTTTCTATTATGGCTAATAATAACTCAAAAACTACAATGATTAAACTAAATATGAAAACAGGGTTGATGTACTAATTTATTAAATTTAGTCACATCAAAATTGTGCCATCACTACCTACCTATGTATCAAATTTCACGATGATCGGATCAACGCTTCTAAATTTATCCTCGGACAAACAAACATACATACATACATACAACGCCGATTTGCCCAAGTTGATTTGGAGATCTCGCTTCGCTTGATCAACTTGTATTTTCTTGTGTCTAAATATATAATTATTTGATATTATTTATTTTGATTTGTCAGCTTATTAGGTGTGTGTAAATAAATGGCCTTTGAAAAAATAATATTACAGGAACAGATGTAAAGCTTAGTGTGTGCTAAAAAATAGTCGCACGCACACATAGACGAGGATCTCGGGTCAAATCGGTCGAAGCTTCGAACAAATTGCTTTAATTCTGTGCAATAGCTTATTTAGGATCATCAATTAAATATAGGGGTCAGATCTGACCTTGAACATTAGATGCAAAAACGTAATAATAAAGTTAATGTTTTATCTTCAATAGATTTAGCATTGCATGTGTTAAACGCTGAATATGGCTGTACCTACACAAAACGGTACCTTACACCTTGTAACACCCATATTACTCAATAAATACGATTTGAGATCATAAATCAAATAAACAAATTCTAGGGAGGAAGTCTGCAATCTGCATACGGGTGTATTGTGCATTTCGAACAAAACAAATTTTAGTTAAGAATATGATCTGTATACGGCTGTATTGTACATTTCAAACAAATTCCAGGAAGGAATAAGATCTGTATAGGGCTGTGTTGTGCATTTCAAACAAATTCTAGGGAGGAATAAGATATGTATAGGGCTGTGTTGTGCATTTCAAACAAATTCTAGAGGAATAAGATCTGTAAACGGCTGTATTGTACAATTCAAACAAATTCTAGGGAGGAATAAGATCTGTATAGGGGTGTATTGTGTGCATTTCAAACAAATTCTAGGGAGGAATAAGATCTGTATATGGCTGTGTTGTACATTTCAAACAAATTTTAGGGAGGAATAAGATCTGCATACGGCTGTGTTGTACCTTTCAAACAAATTCTAGGGAGGAATAAGATCTGTATACGGCTGTGTTGTACATTTCAAACAAATTCTAGGGAGGAATAAGATCTGCATACGGCTGTGTTGTACATTTCAAACAAATTCTAGAGAGGAATAAGATCTGTAAACGGCTGTATTGTACATTTCAAACAAATTCTAGGGAGGAATAAGATCTGCATAGGGGTGTATTGTGTGCATTTCAAACAAATTCTAGGGATGAATAAGATCTGTATACGTCTGTATTGTACATTTCAAACAAATTCTAGGGGGGAATAAGATCTGCATAGGGGTGTATTGTGCATTTCAGACAAATTCTAGGGAGGAATAAGATCTGTAAACGGCTGTATTGTACATTTCAAACAAATTCTAGGGAGGAATAAGATCTGCATAGGGGTGTATTGTGTGCATTTCAAACAAATTCTAGGGAGGAATAAGATCTGTATACGGCTGTGTTGTACATTTCAAACAAATTCTAGGGAGGAATAAGATCTGTATACAGCTGTGTTGTACATTTCAAACAAATTCTAGGGAGGAATAAGATCTGTATACGGCTGTGTTGTACGTTTCAAACAAATTCTAGGGAGGAATAAGATCTGCATACGGCTGTGTTGTACATTTCAAACAAATTCTAGGGAGGAATAAGATCTGTATACAGCTGTATTATACATTTCAAACAAATTCTAGGAAGGAATAAGATCTGCATAGGGGTGTATTGTGCATTTCAAACAAATTCTAGGGAGGAATAAGATCTGTATACGTCTGTATTGTACATTTCAAACAAATTCTAGGGGGGAATAAGATCTGCATAGGGGTGTATCGTACATTTCAAACAAATTCTAGGGGATCTGCATAGGGGTGTATTGTGCACTACCCCTCCCCCCCCCCCCTAACTAAATATTGGTTTTGTCAGTCTATGGATCACACAGCTCATATTTCTCCATACATTCAATAAGCCAGCTTAATGGTAAAGCTTTTATATGCTGCATATTATACATAGGCTCATACTTATCTTTAAATATAATGTAATGCGAACAGTTTACAAGCTTCCCTCCTTTTAAGGCGTGGTATGGAACTAACATCTCTTCCTCGGGTATGGATTCAGGATTCGGCACTCTTCTTAAGACGACTCCTCCTCCATCGGTAATAAATTTAGTCAGAATTGGCTTTGACAGGATTAGATCTTTTGTCATCTTGTATTCAGTCACGAAGTTGTGTAGATAGAAGTGACAGCCATCGAAAAGTCCTGGCAACTGCTTGTATTTGTTATATCGAGCTTTTTTCGGTCCTTGATACATCTTTGCACCGATACCCTTTACTTCGTATTTATCAAAAGGTTCTAATTTAGTTTCTGTTGATTTTGTGAGCCATTGTGATGACAGTATCCATATTGAACCTAATACTCCTTGTAAGACATCCACACTTGAGAGGCACATGCCATCATCCTCCACATCCACGATCAAATGTGTGACTTTTTTGGTAAATTTCCCCTCTATATGCATATTACAGTGATGTTTGACCAATGTCTTCAATTTACTGTGTACAGACCGGAACTCAGACACACAGTAGATACGGATATCGTCCAGGCCTAACTCGGTGTATAATGTAGATATACGACTGATGTTTACGCTCTGCGTCTGTAAGATGTTTTCAGCAGAATTGAGTATCAGATTCTTCATATCAGTGTTGGCTAACTGAAATGGTGTTTCCCCTTTGCAGTTCCGCATGTAAATATCTGCTCCGTTCATAACCAATTCCTCAACGATATCCTCGTGTTTGTATCGAACAGCTTCATGTAACGGGGTCTCATTACCCTGTCCTGGGACGTTGATTAACGTGTTATGCTGCAGCAGAAGTCTCACCAGATCTAATCTGCCATTTTGAACGACTTCATGTAGTGGTGTCCAACCAGCATTGTCTTTAGTGTTTGTATTAGCACCTTGGTTTAACAACACCATTATCTTATCAACTTTACCAAGCCTACATGCAATATGCAGCAAGGATTCGCCTTTTGAATTTCTTTTTTCAACAGCTTTATTGATTTTACTGAGAGAGTTGATGGACACATTTAGATTTGACTTGTTTAAATCTGTTTCTGAACGATTAGTGCGTTCAGAGGCTGGTTTGATAACAGAGTCTGAGTGAGACACACCTTTGTTGGCCCGTTTATTGGTTTTTTTAGCCGTTTTAGCAATTTTTTCATGTTTTCCTAATCCAGCTATCATCTTACCCATCTCACGGGCAGATTCTATAGAAGCGCCGAGCCGTTCGTCGGTGAACGTAGTGCATCCTTCAAGACTTATATGACAATTTGGACAAGATTTGAGCCCCGTAAAGTGTTTGGAACAGATGATATGAAAACATTTGCTCAAGGTGACGGGATTCATGCAAAGCTCGAAGCAGACACCGCAAGTGTAATCTTGTTTCACTGCTTCGAGAGCTTGAATGAAGTTTTCCAATGCGGTCGACGACATTTTTTACATTTTTCCCCAGCTTACTTGATGAAAATTGTGCACTATCCACTGACTGTGATGTAAAACTTTAAATTTTCGGATTGTTTTCAGTCGATACCGCGCGTTAATTGAATTTAGATTAGAATTTCATTACCAATCAATTGCCGCGAAAAAGTTGGCGAAATGCGGCAAAACAAATAGAAAGTAAAGTGTTGCCAGCACCTCAATCAGAAAAAGGCCGGTAGCTTTGTTTTGTTGAAAAAAGGCCGACTTTTGGCACGAAAGGCCGAAGTTGAAATAAAAAAACGGGTTTTAATGGCATAAATGTCTCGCGTTTGTGGACTATGAGAAAGCCTTCGATTCGATCGAAACATGGGCAGTGCTTGAGTCTCTCCAACGATGCCGTATTGACTATCGGTACATCGAAGTGTTGAAGTGTTTGTATAAAAACGCCACTATGTCAGTCCGAGTACACGAACAGAGCTCGAAGGCGATTCTCTTAAAAAGAGGCGTAAGACAGGGAGATGTAATCTCTCCGAAACTGTTTACGACCGCATTGGAAGATGCCTTCAAGCTTCTGGAATGGAAAGGACTGGGCATCAATATTAACGGCGAATACATCACTCACCTTCGGTTTGCCGACGATATTGTGGTCATGGCAAAGTCGATGGAAGAGCTCAGCACGATGCTCGAAGGCCTCAATCGAGTCTCCCAACGGGTAGGACTTAAAATGAACATGGACAAGACTAAAATCATGTCGAATGTCCATGTCGTCCCTGTCCCAGTTATGGTTAAGAACTCGGCTCTTGAAGTTGTCGACGCGTATGTATACCTAAGACAAACAGTCCAATTAGGTAGGTCCAACTTCGAGAAAGAGGTCAATCGTCGAATCCAACTCGGATGGGCAGCGTCTGGGAAACTTCGCAACGTCTTTTCGTCCAACGTACCTTAGTGCCTTAAGACGAAAGTCTTCAATCAGTGTGTGTTACCAGTGATGACATATGGAACCGAGACGTGGTCCTTCACTATTGGCCTTATGAATAAGCTCAGAGTCGCTCAACGAGCTATGGAGAGGGCTATGCTCGGGGTTTCTCTACGGGATCGAATCAGAAATGAGGAGATACGTAGGAGAATTCAAGTCACTGACATAGCCCGACGGATTAGCACGTTGAAGTGGCAATGGGCAGGCCATATAGCGCGCAGATGGCCGATGGGGCCGAAAGGTTCTTGAGTGGAGGCCACGGACCGGCAAGCGCAGCGTAGGACGTCCACCCACAAGATGGGCAGACGACTTGGTAAGAACCGCAGGTCGGCGTTGGATGCAGGCCGCTTCCAACCGCAGTTCCTGGAGATCAATGAGGCAGGCCTTTGTCCAGCAGTGGACGTCCTACGGCTGATATGATGATGATGAATGGCATAAAAAACAAAGACTGGACGGTCTTTACTTATATTTTATTTTAGCCCATAAAATTTCAAGTGATGGCGCGAAATTTAATATAACACCACAATTTTCTATGTCTGCAGTATTATTCATTCATTACAGAAGCTACCGTCTCCGTATTGGGACGAGTGCGGCTTTCAGTTGTAATCCTCACGAGTTTTATAAAAACACGGTCAAAACTCGCGTTTGAAAATGGAAAGATAATATTTATATGATTTTAATAATGGCGGGCGGCACAGGCCACAAAAAGGCGGATGGCTGCCAAGAGCCGACATACCGACGGTAACTTGTAACTTCCCAAAGGCCGTGATCGGGCCCCTATACCAAACTGGCAGCTCTGAAAAAGTGTCAGTGAATGACAGTGACAGTTTGAGTTTGAAACTTGCTTGACCGGGTAGGGTTGCAGACTCTAATTAATTTTCCCCAAGAATGAGGGATTTAATTTACGATTAAAAAAAAACAAGTTCCAACTAGCGGATAAAAATATGCTTTAGATAACAAAACTCAAAGACACAATATCAAACTTTGTCTATAACAATCGCACTTCGTATGTTAAAAGAACACACATTATGTTTTTTTTTAATTTCAAGTCCTTGACATTGACACTTTTCTTTGTTAATCAACGTATGACAGAGCAACGCCAAATGGCAAATACACAAAAGCGTGCTAAACCAAAAAAAAGCAATGCTATCTTTATCAGATATTTTAACATGGCCGTGAAATCCCCTCATTAGTGAGAGTAGGTACGCGAAAAGGCTGACTATTTTGATCGCCATTACCAAATAACCGACGTAAGCGAATTAAAATAAGATTTTAATTTGAATACACTTAAGTTTTACATGCACAGTTTGAGTTTCTGTCCAATTTGACTACGTACATTCATTCAGATTATTCAGATTCATTCTATTTTCTACAACTACAATACAAATTATAAAATCGCAAAATTTATTATTAATTATAATTTATGTGGTACTAATTTATGTAGATAGGTCATGGTAATAGGTGTGTTAAGTATTGTTATACATATAATTTTTTCTTTGCATATAATAAACACCACGCGGACCCACAAACGAAAGTCAACTCACTTAAAAATAAAACAAAATGGATACTATTTTTCAACGCTTTTATTTTCTCTTCATGTACCTACGAGGAGGGATCAAAAAGTAGTGAGAATGAGATAGAATTTAATGACTATTGATAAGTAATTTAATTATTTATTTTTCTACATAGTCTCTCTACACACCGAGTCCAGCTCTTTTCCAAGGCTTCAATCCCTTTCAAAAAAAGTTTTGTATTGGTCTTGCAAAAAGATCTCCACGGCATGCATCACCTCGTTATCGTCTTCGTACCTGTTTTCCCTTAAGTATTCTTTCAATTTGGGGAACAGATAAAAATCGCTAGCCGCCAGATCTGGTGAATAAGGGGGGTGGTCAACCAATTCGAAGCCAGCTTGCTGAATTGCAGCCATCGCAACTGCTGACCTGTGCGCGGGTGCGTTGGCGTGATGAAACAGCACGCCCCTTCGAAGTTTCCCTCTCCTTTTCTCTTTGATGGCATTTCTCAACTTGGGAATTAAAGCTGCATAATATTGGCCTGTAATAGTGGTTCCACGTTCCAGGTAATCAATCAACAATATCCCTTCTGAGTCCCAAAATATTGAGGCCGGCACGCGCAAATACGCAAATACCTTGCCAGCCGATGCCACGGCACGAAACTTCTTCGGGGTCGGTGATGATGGCCGTTTCCATTGCGAAGATTGCTGTGTTGTCTCGGGATCAAAATGATGGACCCATGTTTCGTCCATTGTTACGAAACGAGACAAAAAGTTTTCAGAATCTTCTTGAAACATGTCCAACAATATCTTCGAAATGTCAAGTCGATTTTGTTTCTGACTGTCGGTTAACATTCTCGGCACCCATCTTGCGGAGACTTTTCTCATATTCAAAGATTGTTTCATTAAGGATTCAATACTTCCATATGAAATGCCCGTTTCTTGAATTAAGTATCGGATGTTAACTTTTCGATCGCTCAATACAATTTTCTCAACTTTCGCAACATTTTCTTGGGTAACTGACGTCGATGGACGGCCGTAACGATGTTCGCCTTCCGTGCTCGTTCTCCCTACTCGAAATTGAGAAGCCCACCTTGCGACTGTGAAATACGGCGGAGCAGACTCTCTTAATTTTGCCTCCAAATCGTAATGAAGCTCTCGCGTCGTTAAATTTTTTCATCATCATCATCACCATCAGCCGGAAGACGTCCACTGCTGAACATAGGCCTCCCCCTTAGATCGCCACAACGAGCGGTTGGTAGCCGTTTGCGCCCAACGGCTCCCCACGATTCTTACTAGATCGTCGGTCCACCTTGTGGGGGACCGGCCTACGCTACGTCTTCCAGTCCGTGGTCTCCACTCGAGAACCTTTCTTCCCCAACGGGTATCAGTTCTACGAGCGATGTGGCCTGCCCATTGCCACTTCAACTTGCTAATTTTGAGAGCTATGTCGGCAACTTTAGTTCTTCTGCGGATTTCCTCATTGCGGATTTTGTCACGCAAAGAAACCCCGAGCATAGCCCTCTCCATAGCTGGTTGAGCGACCTTGAGCTTGGTCATGAGGCCATGAGTAAAGGACCACGTTTCAGTGCCATAGGTCATCACTGGCAACACACGCTGGTTGAAGACTTTAGTCTTCAGGCTCTGGGGAATTTTGGACGAGAAGATATCGCGCAGTTTCCCGAACGCTGCCCAGCCGAGTTGGATTCTTCGTGCGATCTCTTTGTCGAAGTTGGACTTACGTAATTGGACAGTTTGTCTTAGGTATACATATTCGTCGACAACTTCGAGAGTATCGCCCCCAACAACTACCGGTATGGGTGCAACATGGATATTTGACATGATTTTCGTCTTATCCATGTTCATTTTAAGACCCACCTGTTGGGAGACCCTACTGAGGTCGTTGAGCATGGTACCGAGTTCCTCGAGCGATTCGGCCATAATGACTATATCATCGGCAAAACAAAGGTGAGTGATGTATTCGCCATTGATATTGATGCCATGTCTGACCCAGGCCAATAGTTTGAAAACGTCCTCCAATGCGTTCGTGAACAGTTTCGGAGAAATTACGTCTCCCTGTCTCACGCCTCTCTGCAATTGGATTGGTTCCGTACTCTAGTCTTGTAGACGGACTGACATAGTGGCGTTACTATACAAACACTTCAACACTTCGATATACCTATAGTCGATTTGGCATCGCTGAAGAGACAGCAGTACCGCCCAGGTCTCGATTGAATCGAAGGCTTTTTCATAGTCCACAAACGCTAGACATAACGGCCGATTATACTCCTCGGTCTTCTGTATAATCTGGCGTAGCGTGTGGATGTGGTCTATGGTACTAAAGCCTTTTCGGAAACCGGCTTGTTCGGGAGTCTGGAAGTCATCGAACCTGCGTGCGAGACGGTTCGCAGTCACTCTCGAAAACCGCTTGTTAACTAAGCGTGTTAACTTTTTTAAACAGAGGTATTTAATAACGGCTCGCACTTCGTTTTTCTCCATTTTCGAGAACACGTTCCGACACGAAGCAAGCAATTGACTACATTCAGAAAAAATAAAAGAGAATCGAAGATTTTTTTTTATTAATATTAAAAATATTTATCTGAGCTATTCCTGCCAGTATTTACCAAGGAGTATGTCGTTCTCACTACTTTTTGATCCCTCCTTGTACCTACCTACCTGCGAATAATTAATCTTTGCAATATACTTACACTATTTTCCTACTGTTTTGTAAAGCTTGACATAGGTAGGTATAAGTTTGTTTGAAAGTTGGAAAAATCATTGCACTTTACATTCAAGGCGGCTTGCACAACGGTTCCTAAACGTATTTAGCGACTAAACATGTTTAAATTTAACGTGTTTGTACGATTTGACAACTCTTTGATTAGACAAATCATATTTAGCCACTAAATACGTTTAGGCATCATTGCGAAAGTCGCCCTCAGTGTCTGTTTTCAAATTTAACTAAGTTCAAACTCCCGAGACAAATGCCGGCGCCAAATTTGGCAAATACGCATATACCTACCTACCTAAAAAGTCGCCAAGAGCATCAAACTTATTTGCACTATGCCATCCATTGTTAAATCAAAACTAAAAACATCGGCGTACGGCTATTTAGGAATTATTAATTTATTTAACTTTATCGCGTCTTAGACTTGTGTGAAGTACCGCTTGATGAAGTCCTCGTGCTTGAGTATCTGCGTGAAGGTGGTGTAGACGGCAGTGTTGCACGCGTTCGCGTCGTCCTTGGGCGCGGTGGAGACCACTCCGCGCAGGTAGTAGCGCACGGTGCCGCGGTCTGCGCTGCCGAACGCCAGCCCGCCGCCGCTGTCGCCCTTGCACAGCGCCGTGCCCGCTGCAACACGACAAATGCGTAGTAAACAAACAAAGTGCCAGGGTGATAGGCTCTAGTACTCTAGGGTTGCCATCTTCAAATTTTGAAATCCAGGACTTGAAGGTAGAAATATCAAGAAATTTCGTTATAAAACCAGGATGCACCAGGAACAGGATGTGTTTGGAATCCTCATGAGAGCTCGTATAGGATTTTATTGAGAAAGGTCAGGACCCTTTCCACGTTGCTACTTTGTTTTAAAAAGTGTCAACGACCTTCACACGTGAGGCGCGGCCCCAGTGACAAAACGATTAGAGGCAAGAGTGGCGCGTGTATTTCAAAACATAGGTCCCTTTAAAAATCCTGGACGCTACTTAAAAACTATCCAGGACAGCCAGGACACCCCGAAAAGCAGGACATGTACTGGGAAAACAGGACGGTTGGCAACCCTAGGGTACTCACCCAGAGGCCCTTCTACCATACCAAGTTATCTGTGAATTGAAGGGGGTCGCTAGTATCTACAGAAGATCTGTAGATCTAGATTGGTTCTTGTCGGGATTAGTTCCAATTTTATCCATCTGAACAGATAAGTTGGTGGCACTGTACCTGCAGCTCAAACGCATTGATTGCTATAGGTACAAAGTGCTCACATCAACTTTTAATTTCTGTTTGCTACATAAAATTAATAAAATAGGTAGGTAAGTACCTACAGTTTTACAGTCTTACTAAAATATAATAAGTAATTTTGTTAAAAAACTTATAGGTTAAACATTTACCTATGATGAATATATAACTACCTAACTTTTAAAAACGTAAACGTGACATACTGAAATTCAACTTTTAACTAGGATTAATTTTGCAAAAAGATCTATATAGATATTTACGTATTAATATAAATTGACCCAAATTATAGATGTGGCTTTGAAAGCCGCTAAGCTGAATGAAGTAGGATTGGGCTGGCCACGTCTGTCGCATGCCAAGAGCTGTGGGCTAAGGTCGCCACTCAGCGGCACCGCGACCCGGCGAGAAGGCGACGCGGTACACTGAGACGGAGATGGCGGGACCAGTTACACAAATTCCTGGAGGACTGGGAAGATTTGGCAGTGGGGTACAAGTGTCTAATAATAAATAAATGAATAAAATATGAATTAACCCTTCAACCTGCCTAATTTTTTCCTATAATAAAACTAAGTTGCATAGAATTTTCTGGATCTATTGTAAATACTTTCGGATCTTGTCGTAGCGTACCTGACTTTGTCTTGACGTACCTACCTTTTAGCGGTTTTGTTGTAACGTACTTAATTTGATGTTATGGTACTTAAACTTGTCTAGACGTACCTCTGGATCTTGTAGAATCGTACCTTGGCTTGGAGCGTACCGGATCTTGTTATAATATAGATACTTGATCTAGTCGTAACGTCCCTTCGGAGCTTGTTATGCCGTACCTCCCAGCGTACCGGCGCAGATCTTATCGCTGGTGATGTACTCCTGGAAGTGGTGCGGCAAGTTGTTGATGCAGGTGCCGACCTCCACGTACGGCAGCTCCAGGACCTGCAGCGTGCCCGCCGCCGTGCCGTTCGCGCCCGTCAGCCCCCACCCCGCCACCTGCACGTTATACACATTACAAAACCACACGGCGTACAGCTGTAACTGCACGATACACGCCGCACAACCACACGGCGTACAGCTGTAACTAACTGCACGATACACACTGCACAACCGCACGGCGTACAACTGTAACTGCACGATACATACTGCACAACCGCACGGCGTACAGCTGTAACTGCACGATCGATACACACACTGCACAACCGCACGGCGTACAGCTGTTACTGCACGATAAACACATGCCACAACCGCACGGCATACAGCTGCTGTATCATTGTGTTTAGTTTTATTGACATTATTGAAACGCATTAATAGTGTTATAGCATATGAATTATAAAAGTGGAAGCTTTTACGCAGATCTATAAGCACCAGAGGCAGAGGAAACTGTAGGTTTTCAGACATCAGAACTTACAGACCCTAAAGCATACCACAAGGTCTGCTTTTCTTCATCGAAGCGTTCAACAGAAAACGCTTGGATGAAGTAAACCTTGCCCGCTATTTCCAAAGACGATGTTTGTCACTTCTGTCTCATCTGCACAATATATGCGTGATTACCTTTCCCTTGTTAATGGTCTGCAGCTGGAGCCTGTCGAAGATGGGGTCGAAGTTGAGGCAGACGGGTCTGACGTACGTCCTGAACTGGAAGGGCTCGGAGACGAGCACCACGGCGATGTCGTCCTGGAAGCTGGACGCGGCGCCGCCGAACCGATCCGGCATGTGGATCTCTTTCACCTGGAGAATACAGATTGCGATTGATAGCTACACTTTCTAAAGAATGGAACTCGCTTCCAGCGCGGCGTCTATTGATCCCTGTAATCTCAGAGTGTTACAAATCTAGAGGGTTATAGAGAGGCTCCATCTTCAACTAGGCCATCATTTACCATCTCGTGAAGTAAGTGGAGGATAAACAATTGATTATTTACACGATACAAATTTCAATTCATTTATATTTCAGACACGTCATCCATTAATAAATAATAATTAAAATGTGAAGGTATTATTACGAGTGACGCTGCCGACTGCAAGTGCTGCGGCTGCACGCAGTCGGCCGCAGCAGCACTACTGGTTTGTATGTATTTGTACGAGAGACGTTCAGAGTGCTGCTGCAGCTGCATTTGTAGTTGATAGCGGCGCTCGGAATAGTACCTTAGAGTAGACAGTAGAAATGTTTATGATACTCACGTCTGACTTCTGCGCGTCACCGTCCATCTTTTCGCCCCACGGGCGGTACAGCTTGCCGACAGCCGCCGCGAACTGAGACGCCGGCAGATGCTTTTCCACGTCCGTCCAGAAGCAGTGGGCAGCTGCAAACGGTACCAAATTCACATTCTAGTTAGACAGACTGCAGCAACATCTATCGACAGATATAGGAACTTACGACGACCTTCGTGGCGCAGTGGGTGAATAGCCGGCTGAGCTAAAGGATGTTGCGGGTTCAATTCCCACTGCGAAACAAGTGTTTGCATTATCTACAGATGTTATGTTCCGGGTCTGGTTGTTTCTCTATAATATTATAAGTATAAATAAAAGTAAAATTGACAAAAAAAAGTATATATGTTCAGTATATATGTATCAGTTATACATAAGCACAAGCTTTGCTTAGTTAGGGGCTAGATGGCGCTGTGTGAAATGTCCAACATTATTTATTTATCAAGCTAGCGTACAGAGAGCGTCAATAGAACGGTGACATTTATCCTACATCGTGCAAAACTGCAAACTTGTTTTGTGAAAGCCTAAGGATAAGTTATTCTTCTCAACAAGGCCTGTGGATAGTAAGACCCTGAGCCAGCGATCGCTCCGTGGAAGATATCCCGTTTTACCTGATATGATGATGTTGGTGCTGATGAGCGAGCCCCCACAGATCTGCATGTAGGGGTTCGTAGTTTTCCTGTAGATCCCCGCGTGCCACGGCAGCTCACCACGTTGTGCGCTCTTACCCCCTGCCACCAGCATCTTGCCCTCTGGAGTCAGCCTACCGCACTCTGAAAGCATACAAGTTCCTTTATTAATCTAGCTCCTGGCGCTTTTTAGTGAAACTGGTTTGTGAGGTTATTTTTGACCGCTAAAAGGTTGCAAGCGTCTCGTTTGTCATCGTGTCGATTCCACCATCTCCATTTATTCATCGGACAGCTAGATGTTCTGCGTACGACACTGCTCTGAGGTCGCCACCAAATATACCTCCTTTATGCACAAAGCGGTTTACTTCCACATTTATTAAGTGCACCATCAATGAAGAACGCCTTGCCAGAGTCTGTGACTCCTCATAATTACATCCTGTGGGAATTCAAGTCGCGAGTGAATAGGTTTGTTAGGCTAGCGTAATCCATCGTTGCTTTATGCCGGCCGGCTCCAGCGCGAGGCAGGCGCGGGTGCCGACACCAATGCAGCGGGCGGTGTAGTCCCACTGGCCGTCGGTCCCGCAGCGCATGAAGCCGAGCGCGCCGGCAGGGTAGTAGTGCGGCGCGTAGCAGAGCGGGCTGATGAGCGTGCCGGTCGGCTCCAGCGCGAGGCAAGCGCGGGTCCTGACACCAGGCACTGTGAGGTGTGTTGCATGGTATACCTTGCATGCAGCGGGCGGTGTAGTCCCACTGGCCGTCGGTCCCGCAGCGCATGAAGCCGAGCGCGCCGGCGGAGTAGTAGTGCGGCGCGCGGCAGAGCGGGCTAATGAGCGTGCCGGCCGACTCAAGCGCGAGGCAGGCGCGGGTCCCGACCACGGGGCCCGACACCAGGCACTGATACTGCACTGACGGGTGCTCTTTCACCGGACACATACCTGCAACAAGCAACAGTAACTTTTAAATAGTATGTTTATAGTGTTATCCGGAAACTTACGGAAAATTCCATGATTTTAAAACCAAATCTAACATTTTTTTCTCTTTCTGAAATCACAAAAAAAATGTCCCTTGACAGTGCATCCTCGTATCAAGAGGAAGGTTGCGGGTTCAAGTCCCGTCTCGGCTTGAACATTTTTGAGATGGTTTTAAAATCTTGGAATTTTCCGTACTCGTATGTGTTCGGATAACACTAGAAAAATAGATACTATTTGAAATAAGCAACGCGACATCTCTTGTCTATGTACTAAACTGCAATGTTTGGCATCGAGCAGCTCAAAAACTGTGTAAGTTTTCCTGTAGATGGAGCTAACGGCGCTTTAGTTGACCGCGCGAGCGTCTCAGTTCCGAGATTGGCCAAAAGGTACTTTTGTCCGGATATCCGTCTGTCTGTCTGTTCTCGCCTACAGGTCACATTTTTCAATCAATTTTGACGAAAATTGGCACACAAGTTCCTTGATTTATTTGAATTTTTAAGACGATCGCGATTTCTGATTGGGGGCAAATAGGGGGGAAAAGGGGCGAAGTTTGCTGTAGCGTTATTTATCAACAGGTTTCAATCAAATTTGAGAGGCACACTAAAGACTTCATTCTACACAAGATGTTGCTAAATTTTATCCAAAAGGGTGGAGTGGAGGGGGAAAAAGAGGGGGGAGTTTAAAGTAACGTTATTTGGACGGATTTCAATTTTTGTTTCGGAAATTTCCATTGCCACTTGGCAGCAAGGATTCCAGCACAGCCCAGGTTTCGGTGGAGTCAAAGGTCTTCTCGTAGTCCACAAATACTAAGAACAGGGGCTGATTATACTCCTCAGGCTTCTGTGTATTCTGTCCCAGTGTGTAGATGTGGTCTCTGGCCATAGCCGATTCGTAGTTCGGAAAAATACTTTAATATACAGAAATAGGTACCTAATGTTAATTTTTTATGACTCATTTTTGGGTTCAGAACCGAAAGGGTAAAACGCGACCCTATTACTAAGACTTCGCTGTCTGTCTGTTTGTCTCTCCGTCTGTGACCAAGCTGTATCTCATGAACCGTGATAGTTAGACAGTTGAGATTTTTACAGATGGTGCATTTCTGTTGCCGCTATAACAACAAATACTAGAAACAGGATAAAATAAATATTTAAGCCCCCCTTAAATATTTATTTTTTTTATCCCATACAACAAACGTGATTTTATTGCCGTTTTTATAGATAATGGTACGGAACCCTTCGTGCGCGAGTCCGACTCGCACTTGGCCGGTTTTTAAACATTTTGTGGTTTTAATGGGTTTCCTATAAAACCTTTTTGGAGAAGTCCTGAATGGTTTTGTCATGACTTTTCTATAGGAAAAACTAGTTAGTATTGTCTTTAAAAAGTTTCGAATAATATTCGATTATATTCAAATATCTATCACCCCAAATTGTTCGAATACTACATACAAATTGTTGATTGTAGATGTTATCTATACATATAAAAGAAAGTCATGTTAGTTACACTATTTATAACTCAAGAACGGCTGAACCGATTTGGCTGAAAATTTGTGGGGAGGTAGCTTAGAACCAGGAGACGGACATAGGATACTTTTTAACCCGTTCGACCGCGTTCCCGGGACATAGGATACTTTTTATCCCATTCGACCGCGTTCCCGTGTGACGTGACATAAAACGTCGAAGAGAATACAAGCCACTATAAAACGTGGTATAACAAAAACGCATCTGACATGGAATAACAAAACGCAAATGACAGCTAAACGTAATTTTGTCTATGGTTAAGTATGGTTGTATATATATATATATATATATATACCTAGTCAGGTCATAAGTATTGTCACACAGTAAAAACTTTTATTTTAGAATGCTGGCCACAAAAAAGTTTATTGAATTCGAATTTCGAATTGTTCATGAAAATAAAAATGTATACTTTTTAGAATTTTACTCATTTTTAAATATGGAGTGGACGCTTAAAGAAGACCGTGTTGCAGTTATTGCGTTGCATCGTTGCGACTAAGCGCCAATTCAAATTTTTGACATACTGAAAAATTTAAATATAACCAAAAGATTCGTTTATCGCACCATCAAACGATACAACGAAGACTCTAGTGTAGATGACAGGTCAAGAAGTGGTCGCCCTCGGTCTGTTAGGACTCCAGTAGTGATAAAAGCTGTGAAGGCGTGAATTCAAAGAAATCCCAAACGTAAGCAGAAACTGTTGGCCCTTCAGATGGGGTTAATCAGAACCACGGTGAAAAGGGTGTTAAATGAAGACTTAGGGCTTCGGGAATATCGAAGAAAAACAGGACATCGTTTGAATGCTTGTCTAATGGACCTGAGACTGAAGAGATGCCGCGCTTTGTTGAAGCGGTACGCGGGAAAAAAATATCGGGAAATTCATTTTTCGGATGAAAAAATTTTTACCGTAGAAGAGAGCTACAACAAACAAAATGATAAGGTGTACGCACACAGTAGTGAAGAAGCGAGCAACCGTATTCCGCGTGTCCAACGAGGTCATTTTCCATCCTCGCTCATGGTATGGTTGGGAGTTTCTTATTGGGGCTTAACAGAGGTACATTTTTGTGAGAAAGGTGTAAAAACGAATGCAGTTGTGTATCAAAATACAGTCCTGACGAACCTTGTGGAACCTGTTTCTCATACCATGTTCAATAACAGGCATTGGGTATTCCAACAAGATTTGGCGCCAGCTCATAGAGCGAAGAGCACACAAGACTGGCTGGCGGCGCGTGAAATCGACTTCATCCGGTACGAAGACTGGCCCTCCTCCAGTTCAAATTTGAATCCGTTAGATTAAAAGATATGGCAACACTTGGAGGAAAAGGCGTGCTCAAAGCCTCATCCCAATTTGGAGTCACTCAAGACATCCTTGATTAAGGCAGCCGCCGATATTGACATGGACCTCGTTCGTGCTGCGATAGAGGACTGGCCGCGCAGATTGAAGGCCTGTGTTTAAAATCACGGAGGTAATTTTGAATAAACTTTAGTGTCATAAAAATCTATGTTTTGTTAAGTTCATTTTGGTATATAAATGGTTATATAATGAATAAACTTGTTTCAATTATTTTATATTAAACATGTGACAGAATTTAAGACCTGACTAGGTATATATAGTTACACCATTTAAAACTCAAGAAAGGCTGGACCGATTTTGATGATCTTTGATTTCTTGGATTTGTCTCCGCCCCAAATAGCAGAATAACTATAAAAATATAGGAAAAATACACGCAAAAAGAAATTACGAATTAAATTCAGTATCTCATACATAATGATGGCCGGGGAGAACAATTGACAATTCTACCAATGTGACGTATATTGACAGCCCGCGTGATATGCATGTCAAGGCGGTACGAAGTTCGGCGGGTCAACTAGTTTTAAATATTTGCAAAGCCTATATACAATGCGTAGCGTGTAACTAACAAATCGATTGACAACTCATTCATCAAAATCCGATGTGTAGTTTAGGCGCTTCAGTGGAACATACATTAATACAAACATCATCATCATTATCAGCCGGAAGACGTCCACTGCTGAACATAGGCCTCCCCCTTAGATCGCCACAACGAGCGGTTGGTAGCCGTTTGCGCCCAACGGCTCTCCGCGATTCTTACTAGATCGCCGGTCCACCTTGTAGGGGGCCGGCCTACGCTGCGTCTTCCAGTCCGTGGTCTCCACTCGAGAACCTTCTTCCCCAACGGTTATCGGTTCTAAGAGCGATGTGGCCCATTGCCACTTCAACTTGCTAATTTTGAGAGCTATGTCGGCAACTTTAGTTCTTCTGCGGATTTCCTCATTGCGGATTTTGTCACGCAAAGAAACCCCGAGCATAGCCCTCTCCATAGCTCGTTGAGCGACCTTGAGCTTGGTCATGAGGCCATACATACATAGATTGCTAATAACATAACCCTTCTCTTTAGTTATGCCGTAGTCGGGTTAAAACTAGATGAACCGCCCAGACTCCGCGCGGATTTTATCAAAATAAAATACCTAAAGCCTATATCACTAACGGATAGTGTTGCTTTCTATCAGGGAAATAGTTTTAAGCACCGCTTCAGTAGTTTTCAACTCATACAGTGCTTGAGTAAAATAAATAATTAGCACAATTTTTTTTTATTATTATTTTGGAAGGGCTTTCCTTTAGGAACGGTTTGATAGAAAGATGGGGTGGAGGGGGAGAAGAGGGGGGCGGGGCTTGAACCCCTCCCCCCCTAGTGTGTGAGGACTTACGAAAACCTATAATTTTTTGGAAAATTAAAAAAAAAAATTTTAGGTTAAGTATGAAAAAACAATTTTTTTATATTGAAAAACGGCAGAGTTGGTTTGGAGGAAAAAGTGGTCTATGAAAACGTTGCTCCCCACGTTTTCATAGACCACTTTTTCTTCTAACCCCCTGACTCTGGGTGAGCTCCCGCCAGACGCTCTTAAGGTCGCCCCTGAATGAAGCAAGTCACACTCGATCTTCGCTCCGCTACGGAGGTCGCCGGTTCGCTTCGCTCGTCACCTCCCCCCTTCGCTTCACTTGGCCTCGTATGACTTGTTTCACTCAGGACCTCCCGCGAGCTTCTGGCTCCCGCGCTCTTTATATACACTCTAGGGGTGTCACGCACAAGACCACATGGGGTCGGGGTGCTCCGTGTTGATTCTGTGTACCATTTTTCATAGTTCAAAAGATAACTTATTAATAAAACAAATATTAATAATACCATTATTATAAATATCTATACAACAGTGAACGAATCTAATGTAAACTTTGTAAAAGAATGTCGAAATTCCCGCCAATAAAAATGTAAAACTTATGTCATTGTCATTGCCAAATTCGAAATTTCCGCCAATAAAAATGTAAAACCTATGAACTGTACACCTAAAAAGCTGTATTATCTGTCACTGTCATGTCAATTTAGTGTCGCAATAATCGATAGAACGCAAACTGAAAGGTCGGACACTGATTTCCGAGCGAATTTCGCAATCGATTACGGATTTTCAAAAATTAATATCTCAAAAACTATAAGGTTGCGCAAGTTGCCACTTCACATGTAGGCTTTTTTTATGTATATCTACACATGAAAAAAAAATGAAAGTCCTAGCACAACTTTCCTAAAGGAAATTTCAGCCATTATTTTTTTTGGCATCAACCTTCTGGATCGAGTTCCTAATACCGAAATCCGATGCCAGACGAAAGTCCAAGACGTCGGAACAAGGGAGGTGGAACTCAAGTGGACACTTGGCTAGACGGAGTGATGGCAAGTGGAGTAAATCTGTGACCGAATGGTTGCCAAGAGCAGACCTAAGAAGTCCAGGACGTCCGTCGGTGCGGTATGGGTCAACGACATAAAGAAAGTCGCGGGCAACTCCTGGATGCGCGCAGCACAGGACCGGGAAGGGTGGCGTTTACAAAGGGAGGCCTACACCCAGCAGTGGGTACTTATTGGCTGTGGATGATGATGATGACATCTTGTGTGCTATCGTTGAATAGGTCTATCAAAAACACTACATAGTTTTCTCAACAGTTTTTAGCCCCGAACTGAGATCTCGCGAGTCACCCATAAAAACAAAACATATTATGTGTACTTACCTAATCTTTGACTATCAAAATAGTGCCACAAAATGCATAACCAAATAAACTTGACCTACATTTTCGTTCAAATTACAGGTAACGGGTGTTCATGTTAATTGATTATCATTTTTGGGGTAGAAATTGCAGTATTTCTGGATTTCAGACTTTTTTCTATATTTGTGTCACTAAAGCTACACGCATACCAAATTTCAGCACTTTGGGGTCACTGGTGTAGGTACCCTTTGAATTGTGTCAAAGTTCAGGTTTTAGTATGGCTAATAAATTAAAAACTACAAAGTTTAAACCAACAGTAAAAACGGGGTCGAGTTGTACTCACAAAGACCTTTTATTAGACATGCCACTCAACAGGATAGTCCCATTTTAGTTTTTTTACCCCTCTTGAACCCCAATATCTTAACAACCCCCCTACATTTTTAGCTCATTTAGTCACACCAAAATTGTGCTATCACTACCTACATATATACCAAATTTCATGATGATCGAATAAACGCTTCCAAAGTTATCCTCGGACAAACAAACATAGGTATTACTCGTGTGCGATAACTTGGGACCTTCTAGGAATGCGACTCCCCGACCGCTTCACCTGCACTTCCCCGATGGTGCCCGTATTGTACCGTTCGCATCACTATTTTTTACTAGGGTTTTTAGTCTCGTACTGGCCTACGTCACGTAACGACGCGCTTTGGAATTCTTTTAGTTTTCGTTTGTGTTATTGTTTTGTTGTTGTATTTTTTGTTGTTATAGTTTGTTAACTAGAGATGCAATTACCAGCATAAGTGAGAGTGACTGGAAAAAAGAAGTCAAACATGTGGACAGGCTTCGACAAAAGTATTGGGACGATGACCTCTTACAAGAGACGAATGAATCGCAATTAATTGTAAATTTATCGGATACCTCTTCGTCAAGTGATTATAGTGAGACTGAGGACGAAGAACAACCTCTAGAAGGCATAAATCCACTAAGTAGTGACGAAGATGAGATAATGTAAATAATAGATAAAATAAATGTATAAACTTAAACATTGTATTTTTATTTTATTCAAATAGTGTAAAAAAGATTAGATAAAAAGCAGCGTCCTCCCTGAGTAACATAATAAATTAGGTTAAAAAAAACAAAGACGAAGCCGCGGGCGGCTGCTTGTTATGTTCGTTTTTTTGCGGGCGGTACAAACACGCCAATACGACGTCACCGCGCTCAGGTCCCAACTTATCGCGCACGGGTAATACATACATACATTTGACGAGCTCCGTGGCGCAGTGGGCGAACAGCCGGCTGAGACGCAGGAGGTAGTGGGTTCGATTCCCGCCGCGGGACAAATGTTTGCATGATCTGTAGATATTTGTTCCGGGTCTGGTTGTTTTTCTATATATTATAAGTATGTATTTACAAAAAAATTATATAAGTATTCTATCAGTTATCTGGTTCCTATAATACAAGCTCTGCTTAGTTTGGGGCTAGATAGCGCTGTGTGAAATGTCCAGCAATATTTATTTATTTATACAACGCCGATTTGCCCAAGTTGATTTAGAGATCTGGAGAGGCTGCGCTCGAAGACCGCCGTCGCTGACGATTACGTGAGCATCAAAGCTGCAAAGCTGAAATAGGACGGGACGGGTCATGTCTCCCGCATGCAACCCGATAGGTGGGCCAAGGTTACAAACATATGGATTCCTAAAGACGGAAAACGAGACGCCGAGAAAGGCCTAAAAAGCGCTCCAGCGACAACTTGGACGTCTTCCAAAGAGACTGGCGGGATCTGGCTCTGGACCATGATAAGTGAAAGGAAGAGGGGGGGGGGGGGGGGCTTTGTCTAGCAGTGGGACACTACGGTCTAGTAAAAAAGTTTCTAAGTTGTGTATATATCTTTAGACTTAGATAAACGTCTTCTGCTGAAACTGTTAAGGCGCTAACCGTAGCCGATGTCCTTGAGCGAATGGGCGTAGCTATTGTTTCGGCCCCGCACGTTCCGCCACACGCATCTAACCGACCTGCAAAAAGGTGAGCGCGAGGCAGACGAGCACAACCCTGCCGTACGACAGTCAGCGGTACACTGCCGCCCGTCGTCCGCGCAACCACCTTCTAAGGGTACGCCCGCTAATTATTCGGAAAAATTGAAAATAATTAATTGCCACGTGAAAGACCATTGCAGCACAGAATCATTTGTTCAACTTGAAGGTATTGTGTTTGCCCACATTTAGGTCAAATAAAAATTACAAAATTTTACGTCGTATATAGGTTGAATCAAATTGAAAGTCGAAAACCGCTGCATTTTGTTATTTTTTTTCTCATCTATACTATATTTACTAATATTGATTTGTATTTTTGTGTATATGTTTGTATGTTGAATAAACTCAAAAACAACTGGACCGATTTAAAAAATTCTTTCACTATTGGGATGCTACAAGCTACTGCACAGAAGGAGGGTAATGTTTTTATTGAAAAACTACGCGTGCATAGCTGCGGTATGGTGGTATGGTCAGCTTGTATTAAATAAACAGGTAGAACTTTTTTGCATGTTCACTTTGCAGATAAAAGGTCAATGAATGACACATATTTTATTGAGCACATAAAACTGATTCCTCCCTGAGGAGAAAGACTCCAAATAATACTAATCAGCTACTATATTCGCCTTAAGTATTTGCGCCAGTGTGAAGGAAATTGCCGAGAAAAACGCAAATTTGAAAACAATATACATACTTCCATAATAGTAGGTTATGTGATGATTCATTGCTTCGAGACACGCCACAGTAGACATACACGGTGTCCTTTAAATCACTGTTTTCCCAAAACAAACGTTGTTCGCACCATGGTCTACAAAGGGTTTATAACCTCAAATTAAAACAAAAATTAAATCGGTCTTTGAAAAACATAAAAAAGGTGCGAACTTAAAACGTCTATTTTAATGTTACGCCCTACAACATGCCGCCGTATCGCCACAAAAATAATGATAGTAGGTACACTACGGCTAGCGCGCTAATGAACTTTATGTCACCGCTAGTGTTTGAATAAAGTTAAACTTATTTGAGACGGTCTAGATTTTATTTAATTCTCTTGTTGATGCTATAAACTGTTAGTAGACCATGATCTGAGCAACGTTTGTTCTGGGAGAACAGTGATTACAAAGGACACAGTGTATACATACCCTATACGTAAAATAAATAGACGAGCAATTTTAGAAACCATCTATTGAATGAATTAATGAAAACACACTATATACCACGTGTTCTGTTATGTGCGACATTAAATGAAAACACGGATAGGTAATGGCTATTGTTTTAAAATAGGTTTTTTCACATTAATTAGCATAGAAAATTTGATCTATTCCCATCTTGTTAGGGTTCACCCATTTGTAAAGTTATATAGACGCTATGTCGATTAAATAATTTGTTTACTCGATATTATTTTAAAGCTGGCAACTATTTTTAAAATGTTGGTAGCAATGTTTTCGAGTTGGAACTCACTGATTGGTCAACGCAAAATGTCGTGGGCCAATCGGTGAGCTCTTCGCATCGGGCGATTTTATACTAACGGCTTTGGACAGTTGCTCATTCGCTTCGTGGATTTCGAACAAGGAACATTGTAAGCTTAAACATGAGTATATAATAACAACTTATTACGAAGTCGGCGTTCTTTTTTCTTACGGATCCTGATATTGAGCTAAGCTTACAATCTAATACCAATGCTATTTGTTTAATATCGTAATTAATATTCTATTCCTAAAGAATACCACTCATAAACGAATCCCAAAACAAGTTAGATACAGTCAGTAATAAAAATTCTTTTAAATTAAAGTGTAGTAGGAAAACGTTTATATATGTTTAACTAAAGCAAAATAAATTATTTATATACACTTAAAAACTATATTCACTTTAAAACTAAATAATTAAATTTAAATAAAACAAATATTGAGGCCTTCGAGCATCGCGCTGAGCTCTTCCGTCGACTTTGCCATGACCACAATATCGTCGGCAAACCGAAGGTGAGTGATGTATTCGCCGTTAATATGTGCCTGGATGCCCAGTCCTTTCCATTCCAGAAGCTTGAAGGCATCTTCCAATGCGGTCGTAAACCGTTTCAGAGAGATGACATCTCCCTGTCTTACGCCTCTTTTTAAGGGAATCGCCTTCGAGCTCTGTTCTTGTACTCAGCAGAACAGTTCAACAGTTCTTGTACAGAGCAGATGGCCGATGGGGCCGGAAAGTTCTCGAATGGAGGCCACGGACCGGCAGGCGCAGCGTAGGACGTCCACCGACAAGATGGGCAGACGACTTGGTAAGAACCGCAGGTCGGCGTAGGATGCAGGCCGCTTCCAACCGCAGTTCCTGGAGATCAATGAGAGAGGCCTTTGCCCAGCAGTGGACGTCCTGGCTGATATGATGATGATGATGAAAACAAATATTTAAGGGGGGCTCCGATACAACAAACGTGATTTTTTGCGGTTTTTATAGATAATGGTACGGAACCCTTCGTGTGCGAGTCCGTCTCGCACTTGGCCGGTTTTATTATGTTATGTTTGTTAGCTCAGAACTCCGTTATATATCAACCGATTTGGAAAATTAGTTTGCATTTGAAAGGATATAGGTACTTTTAGATTGATCCCATGGAAATTTCATCAAAATTGGTAGAGTAGTTTGGTTTTTACTGTTATGTCGGTTATATGTTTGTTAAAAAGTTGCCTGTTTAATTATGATATTACCAACTGCATGCGATCATCGTTTATTGATCGAAAATAAAACATGTGAAAGTTTGGATGTTTGTTTGTTTGTTACTCAATCACGTCGTAATGACTTGAATTAATTGACAAAAGTTATTTTATTATTGATGAAGCTTTTGAAGATAAGGAAATGTTTAAATGTATTTAAAAATATTGAGTAGATATAATTAATTGATTGTGAAATAATTTGTTTCTTAGTCAGGCTGAATATAATATTCATGACATATTATTGGAAATACAATTTATTACTTTATTAATTTTAATTATTTATATTTATACAATCTGACAATGCTATTGCTGAAACCAATTAATTAATTTTTTTATACATAATATTTTATGATGTTATTGTACCTAATGATTTGTTAATTTTGATAACTTATATTTCTGTTGATATGACTAGTCTAAGTAAGTACATGTGAATATGTCTAGTGGGACCACTACGTTCCTTTACAATGTACTCACTTCATATGCAAAATGTATACTCATCTCTTATATAACTGAGACCGGTATTTTTGCGTGTGATTTGAGCTCACTCAAGAAGGCTTAGGTTTCCTTGAGTAGGCTGTAACCTCGGCACTCATTGTTCTGTTACATCTAGCGTGTCATTGTGTGTGTGTGTGTGTGGGTGTGTGTGTATTGAAGAACCATATTTATACAGATATTGTAAATGGCAATCAGTTAGTGAAGGATATCAGTGACATGTCGGTTCGTACAGGATGCTAGCGTGAGCACATCAGCCCCCAAAATTAAAGACCGTCCTGACAAGAACATTACAGACAGGATGCTAAAAATAATACCTAATAAATGTTTTAAACTAAATCACTTTTATGTCTATGGATGAATAAATATAATACAATGGCTGAACCGATTTTGATGAAATTTGGTGTGTTAGATTATTACTTGGATTCAAACATAGGCTGCTTTTTGTTGACAAACAACGCGTGCGAAGCCGCTAGCGGAGGCTAGTATTGTTATATTGTTTATAACTATTCATCCATGTATAATTTCTTCAAGATTTTGCATAATTACGTTTTTAACTACGGCTTTTCGTCTATTTGAACGAATATAAGTATTAAAATTACTTACCATTTTATGCTTGTCTAATTATCATTTGCATATTTCCGAAAATATTCATACTCTCTACTAATAAAAGAAAAAGGTACTTACAAAAAATTAGCCGTCACGGGTGAAACCCCTAATACTCCTGGATTATACAGTAAAAAATGGGGATTATACAGTAAAAACTCTAAAAAAATGAGGCACATAGTATGCCAACGTTCCCATAGATGTTATCAGTTTAGTTGGAGAACTGATAACATCTATGGGAACGTTGGCATACTATGTGCCCCATTTTTTATAGTTTTCTTACTGTATAATCCCCATTTTTTACTGTATAATCCAGGAGTATTAGGGGTATCACCTTGGAATGAGATATAGTCTGTTATAAACTTGTTTAAACCTTTATTTTGACACCCTGAAACTTGAATCAAAACCTACATATCGTAGGGTGTCCGGTCCGCGACTACAGATATACATAGACATAGACAATCATTTATTTGCCAAATAGCACACAAAGTCAAACAAAATATTTGAATTAATCAATTTAAAAATAGCCATTATTCAGAACGTACATGCAAAACAGACATAAACAAACAATATAATATAGGTAACTATTAACATTAAACATGAGGCATGTATGTTGTGTGCTATAGCAGCAAAACGGCCTCGACTCAATAAGTCGAATATACCAAGGTCAAAGGTAAAAAAAATCGATTTTTTGCACATATATTACAAATATCTCGTTTCCTATGGGTTTTACGGTATTTGTTATTACTATAAATATTGTAGAGGATTAAATTTTCTACAACTTTTGTTTTGTCATTTTTTTTATATCTTATATCATTTTCGAGATAGAGGGCAGACTGCGCGCAGTGTTTAACTATTTAGAGCAGGGATTCCTAAAGTGGTCGATATCGACCCCTTGGGGTCGATATCGGTTTCCTAGGGGTCGACATAAACGAAAACTGATTTTAGGGGTCGACGAGGTCTAAAAATCGACCCCTATTTAATTAACACAAGTTCTTATTTAAATCTTTCAAGATAGGTAGGTAGGTAGTTATAGTTACGCCTAACCCCTCTGCCCTAGATTAATTTAGAATTATAGTTTTGCTGCATTTACAAATGCACTTCTTAGAATTTAAGCTTTGTTTCATTTTAGCCAACACAGCAGTTCTTGCATCGACTATCGTGTTGGCTCTCTGTACTTGGAGCCATTATTAAATCCACCTCAAATCGGTGCGAACGTAATCCTAGTTTTAATTTAGATTTAATCAATTAAAATTACATATTTTTAAAAATCTAACTTCACGTTCCCGAACCAAGAGTGGCGCAGCCGGAACAGATTTTCAAATTTTCTACGTGTTTTCCGCGATTTCCCGACGTAAAAATCCGTCAGGGAAATTTTCACGAAAATTCGCGAAATTAAAGTCTGTGTCGAACCAAACAAATTTCTCTTACGGGTATTGAAAAGTGAGCATGGGAGTAGCGGTCGGTTGGTGAGTAAAACTTTTCGCCATTCCTTTCCTATAATCTCCTAACCTCATAAAAATGCGTGTTTTTAAAAAAATATAATTTTGATATTTTGTTATTATTGAGATTAGACTTCTCTCATTATAACGTGACTGGTTAACTTGTATGTAATTCTATCAAGCTAACCTTGTTCTAAAAATAGAACACCATAGAGTTAAGAAAAATTAGATAGTGCATATTTTATAACTCAGATCTGTACTGTAAGTTAAAATAGGTAAAAATTAGTGTTACTTGATCTTGAAATCGATCGTAACATAATTTTAAATTTTAGGTAAAATCAATTTTTTTTACAAAATATTTTTACATATTTACAAAAAAACAGAATTCCCTTATTCCAACTTTTGTTGAGCTTTTAGTTGTATTTCTATTGTATTATTTTTTTGTTTTTGTGTGTTAATTTATATCTGTGTAAAATTAAGTGAAGTTGCCTTCTCCGATTATTTTACTACCCTATGGCAATGGCGAAAGTAGAGCCAATTCCAAAGGAAATTGTTCAATTAATACCATTGTATAACGGTAACAAAAGACATTTAAGTCTTTATTTGAGAAAATGTCAATATGTAATCGATCGGTTCAGTAAAAAAGATTTCGAGGAACAAAATTTATACGTCTTCAACGTTTTAACGAGTAGGCTTACGGAGAATGCAGCTGCGCTCTTATCGGAACGAGAGGATGTTGTGTCTTGGTCCGCTCTAAAGGAATTGCTCATTCAGCATTTCGGAGATCCGCGTAGTGAAGCTTGTATAAACATCGAATTAGAATCATTAAAAATTAAATCAGGAGAGAGTTATTTGGATTTTTGTAATCGCATCCAAAGTGTGCGATCTTTATTGATGTCGAAAGTAAATTTGATTGCGGATAGCGATTTAAAACGTGCGAAATTGATAATTTACAACAATACGGCTCTGAATGTATTTTTGTACAATCTTCCTGAAAATATGGTGCGCGTAGTAAGACTAAAGACACCCTCTACTTTAGAAGAGGCATTGACCATTGTTCTTGAGGAAGTTAACTTCCTAGAGCAATATAACATGAGGAATAAAATACATGGCAGCAACCAAATTACAGGTTCAGGTTCAAGGCCATTGATAACACAGCCATCTGGGTACAAACCACCCACATTGCCTAACAATGATACATTGCCGAAATTTAAATTTGGTATTCCTCAAAACTCACAGATTAGGGTACCCCAATTACAAGGGCAAGTTCAGCAACAAAATTTTGGAGGCTTCCGCCCACCAACATTTGGCTATAAGCCACAGTTTGGCCTTCAGCCACAGCGACAATATGTCCCTCAGCAGTTTGGTTATAGACCATCACAGCCATTTGGCTACAGACCATCACAACCATTTGGTTATAAACCACCACAGTTTGGTAACAAACCATTAGGGTATACTCCTCAGGTACAAAAACCTCAATTGCAAACGACTGATGTAACTATGAGGACAGCCGCGCCTCTAAAACCTCAACCACCACAAGGTTTTAAATTAAATGAACTGAGTATGAACGAGTACGATCGTGAACCCTACTATGATGAAAACTATTACTCTGACGATTACAATTATGATGACGTAAACGGACTGAACTATTGTAGCGACTATAATAACATGCAATATACCGACGAACAATATGAACTACCAGAACAGACTGACGAAACTCAGACGGATTTTCACGAAAGTACCTCGATAGATAAGAAGTCCTAGAACTAAATTGTGATCCTAATTTAAAACTTCCGTACATTTATTTAGAAGAAATTGATGCAAAAATGATGATTGATACCGGAAGTATGAGATCATTCATTAGTCCCCGAAAAGCTTATCAGTATTTTGGCGAGTTTATTCGAAACGAACCATTTCAAGTAGTTAGCACCCACGCGTCCAGTAGACATGATCAGGTGATAGAAATCCCTCTTATGCCTACTTTTGTAAGCAACAATTGGCACAAATTCTATATGTACGATGTTGACGCGCGTTATGACGGACTTATTGGAAACGATCTGTTACAACAATTAGACGCGATTATTGATTTAAAGGAACAACTATTGAAGACAAGTACGACTTGTATTCCAATAATCAATAATAATTTGAATTACACAATCAATATTCCCCCACGATCAGAACAACGAGTTAAGGTACCAATAGACCAATATTCAGGTGAAGCCATACTTGACTTCCACAAATTTACAAACGGATTACGAATGCCTAGTGCAATAGTTAACTGTATAAACGGATATGCGTCTACGGTTATACAGAATACCTTAGATCAACCAAAGCAACTGATTATCAGACGACCCTTTACAGTGACACGATATGACGGTAATGAATGTGACTTAAACATGACAAAGGAAATGAACGAAATAGAAACAGATTATTTGCTTGAAGAAAATTTAAGTAAACTCAGACTTGATCATACTAACGACGAAGAACGTGAGAAAATATTTAGACTTTGCATGGATTACAAAGACATATTTTACTGCGATCAAATTCCCTTGACGTTTACTAATAAGGTTAAACATAACATACGGACAAAGAACGAGGACCCTATATACGTCAAGCCATATAGGCAAGCCCCGTTTCTACAGAACGAAATTAATAAACAGGTAGATAAATTACTGAAGGACAACGTAGTTCAGGAGTCTCATTCTCCTTGGAACGCGCCGGTACACCTGGTGCTTAAGAAGATGGATGCATCTGGCGAGGTGAAGTATAGGATGGTAGTTGACTATAGACGACTTAACGACATAACCATTGACGACAAATATCCCCTACCAAACATTACAGACCTTTTCGACAAATTAGGAAAAAGTTCTTACTTTAGTACCCTTGATCTAGCAAGTGGTTACCATCAGATCGAAATAGAAAAGAAGGATAGGCAGAAGACGGCCTTCAGCACGCAGAACGGACATTTTGAGTTCCTTAGAATGGCTTTTGGGCTAAAAACTGCTCCTGCGACATTCCAGAGGACGATGGACAACGTTTTACGTGGTCTACAAGGTCTACATTGCATGGTTTACTTAGACGACATAATTATATTCTCAAATAGCTTAGAAGAACATATTCAAAAACTACGGACTATCTTTGGCAGAATTAGAGCGACTAACTTGAAAATACAGCTTGACAAATCGGAGTTCTTACGTAAAGAAGTACTTTACTTGGGCCACACGATAACGAAGGACGGACTTAGACCGAATAATGATAAAATTGACGCAGTGTTGAAATATCCCATTCCGAAAACACCGACTGAAATTAAAAGCTTCTTAGGTCTAGTAGGATATTACAGACGATTTATAAAGGACTTTGCAAAGGTAACCCAACCCCTGACAGCTTGTTTGAAGAAACGTAACGGAATTGTAATTGACCAGAAGTACATTGACGCATTTAATAAATGCAAAGAACTCTTGACGCATGCCCCATTGTTACAGTACCCTAACTTTGACAACCCTTTCGTGCTTACGACTGACGCGTCAAATGTAGCGGTAGGTGCAGTACTATCCCAGGGACCGATTGGTAGTGATAGACCGGTGGCGTATGCTAGTCGAACACTCAGTGACACAGAATCACGTTACAGTACGATTGAACCTGAATTGCTCGCTATTATCTGGGCAGTGAAACATTTTAGGCCTTATTTATACGGTCGTAAATTTTTCATATACACAGATCATCGACCATTAGTATGGCTTCGATCTCTGAAAGACCCGAGTAGCAAACTCACTCGTTGAAGGTTGCGTTTACAGGATTATGATTACGAATTAATTCATAAGAGCGGTAAACAGAACACCAACGCAGACGCCTTGTCTAGGATTAAGATCAATGCTATAGATTCGGATAATGAGGATCAATCGATGGCAGTTAACGTTGATGATAAAGAACAGAGACTAAAGAAACACCTAGATGAAATAGTTGAGGATATAGGAAAGATAGCTCGAAAGAAAACGGCACGTAACGACTCATCAACGATAACAGTATCAGATTCGAGTAGGACAGCGACAGTCAGTCCAATAGCAATCTCCGACACACTGTCAAGACATAGTATTGACAACGACGAATACCCTGTGCGATCAGAATCAAGTAAATCTCAAACAGTTCATTCAGCTTTAGAATTAGAATCCACTGGAATACCGATTTTACATGAGGCAATTGACACCAAGCCTAACCAAATCTTGGTATACTCATGGTTTAAAAATGAGATGCAAGTTAGAAATCTTTCTCGAACTAAACAAAAGGTTTTGGAAGTTTTCCTACCCCTAGATAATTCAGAACTAATTAAAGAATTTTTAAAACAATACATAAAACCAAAAATTAAGTATTTTATTTACTTTGAGGAAAAAGAACATCGTAAATTATTTGGAAATATAATTATTCAACTTTTCAAGAAAGGTATGATTAATTTCTATGAATGCACAGAGCGGGTAGTTGCTATTGAAGATGAAAATTAACAAAGGGCAGTAATAGTTAAATATCATGAAGGAAAGACATGCCACCGCGGTATTAAGGAAACGTTGGTTAGGATTAGTAGAAATTATTATTGGGATAGAATGCAAGAAATAGTAACAGCAGTCATAAATGCTTGCGAAGCATGCCAGAAAATGAAATATGATAGGAAACCCATCAAGCCTATCTTACAATTAACGCAAACACAAGATGCCCCTTTTCAAGAGATTTTTATAGACCTTTTTAGCATTGAAGGAAAAACCTATCTGACACTTATTGATGCTTTCAGTAAGTTAGGACAGGCAATTGAAATTCAAGGAAAATCAACACCTGAAGTAATCAGAGCTTTGATGAAGTACTTTTCATATTACGGCATCCCCCGAAGGATCAGTTCAGACCCCGGTACTGAGTTTAATAATGAATTAATGAAAGAATTTCTAAGTTTACATAAAATTGAACTTCACGTTGGTACGCCCAATAACCCTAATTCAATGGGGCTTATTGAACGTTTCCATTCCACAATAATTGAAATTTATAGATTGGCTAAATATGAAAAACGCTGTACGGATGCAGAATCAGTTATGACGTATTCAGTTATGGCTTATAATCATACCATTCATTCTGTTACTGAACTAACTCCATTTGAAGTGGTATTCGGACACACTGATACAAGCAGCCCTTATGGCATCGAATTAGAAAAGCGTTATTTCCAGAAACTGGTTAAAGATCATGCTAAGCGAACTAAAGTATTGTATGAGAATTTGGTAGAAAAGATGATAACAACTAAAGAGAAGAATAGGGAAAAGAAAGGTGGTGAACTTGAAGTAGAGTTTCCTCTAGGAAAGACAATTTTTGCTAAAGATGTTAATAAGCGGAAAAGCAAAGATAAACCTCGATATGTAAAAGCGAAGGTAGTAGGTGAACCCGAGAGAAACGTTTTGCCTATCCAAGTAGGGGAAAGGAAAACGAAAGTTCCTATAAAAAATATCAAACGTCCTCCACAGGTGGTGCAGCATACTGCTGGTAGCAGTGCCGACCCTGGCCCTTCGTCTGCAAAACCTTAATGGCAACCCGGGAATACTTCCGATAAAAGAAGGTCAAGCATACGTGCAAATTAATCATTGGACTATAGTTAAGGTTATTCATTTGGAAAAGATTTATAATGATTTAAATTATATTGCAACAAACTATGAGCAGCTATGTAAACTGATCGATTGGAATGCACCATATTCTCATGAAATGAGAAGTATAAAATCACATACAGAGTTCATACGCGATATAACTAAAGATAAATACCGACAACTTGTTCCACAGCAGCGTTATAAAAGAGGTCTCATAAATCCATTGGGTTCTATTATAAAAATTGTTACAGGGAATCTTGATCATGACGATGCAATTAAATTTGATAAACTCACTTCTGATTTAAGTCATGACCAAATTATCATTTCTAAGAAATTAACCTTGGTTTCAAAAATGTTTGACAGCTTCATAAATGTAACTGAAACGATTAATCAGAATACTGTAAATTTAGATAACCGTTTAAAGAAGGCTGAGATAATGTTAAGAGATTTAACTGCTAAGGGAAATAATTGGATTTTCCACACATACATTATTGGATTATTTAACGTTTTTACAAGCAGTTTTCGTACCATCTTTATAAGACTAAGTGAAATTGAAACTGCTCTAGCATTAAGTAAGGTCTCAATATTACATCAATCTATCGTGAACTCTACAGAACTTATGTATCATTTGAAATTAATTGCTGACTCTGAAAGCTTAGTGTATTCGCCTATCGATGAAAATTTGTTAAAATTAGAGGAAACTATTTGTGTAAAATCTTTTGTTAAGAAAAACCAGATCACGTTCATTATGGAAATTCCAGTTACTGATAATTGTACTTATAATTATTTTAAATTGTACTCCTTACCAATTTTCCACCAATCCGAAAATAAAACCTTTGCCATTTTCCCTAAATATCCTTACCTATTGGCGAAAGGGATGAAATACTTACCAATTGCGAAACCGTGCCGCCCGTTATCTACTGGCGACCATTTTCTATGTTCTGCAGACAACCGAGCCCTGTACCATGAGCTCACTTGTATGGAGCAGCTGATGAAATTTGACGATGACCCCACTTGCTGTACGCCGCATCAGGTCCACATTGAGAAGGTCAAAGTCCAGCAAGTCAACTCTGATAATTGGATTTTATATAGCAGACTGAAGACTACTCTAATTAAATACTGTGACAACGAGGTCAGCACCAAGCAACCTGTATTCGGAACTTACCTCGTGACCATCGACGAGCCATGTAATTTGGAAATCAACGGAATTCGTATGGGTCACCGTATCATCATAGAATCAGATGTTGTGGAGCCGATCCCGATCCTCGTCTTACCGCAGCTACCTAAGAACGCGAGTCTATCCAGTGCACGCGCACTCGACATGAAGGGTATCAGCTTAGATGAAGTTAAATTCATGGCGTACTCTTTAAAACATAGTGCAGTGATCGAAAGTGTTTTAAACGAAAGGAAAGACTTTAGCTTCGGTGGAAATTTAGGATACGTAACTTTAGGATTAGTTATCTTTAGTTTTTTCATGTTTTTATTGTATGTGTATCGCTTAAAATTGTTTAGATTCCTATTTGATAAGAAAAATTATCGGAACAAATCCCAAATCGATCCAACCGATAATTTTCCTCTTAGGGATGGAGGAGTTATAGTTACGCCTAACCCCTCTGCCCTAGATTAATTTAGAATTATAGTTTTGCTGCATTTACAAATGCACTTCTTAGAATTTAAGCTTTGTTTCATTTTAGCCAACACAGCAGTTCTTGCATCGACTATCGTGTTGGCTCTCTGTACTTGGATCCATTATTAAATCCACCTCAAATCGGTGCGAACGTAATCCTAGTTTTAATTTAGATTTAATCAATTAAAATTACATATTTTTAAAAATCTAACTTCGCGTTCCCGAACCAAGAGTAGGTACTTTATTGTTTATGTTGTGTTACGTGTACTAAGAATAATTAATATTTTTATAGGAAATAGTATTGTTGTAGTAATGTAAAGTCTCAAGTTCGTACAAGATGAAAAACTCGGCAAGTCAGTGTGGACAAGTTTGTGCAAGATAATGAGTTCGAGCGTACGTCTTTCAGGCGCGTTTTGACTTGCTCTCTATTTGACGCTTACGCGATTAAATATGAACGAATTCATGATCAAGTTGCAAGTCCAAACATGTTCCCGATATTTTACTATTTAACGAGCTTGCACTTAGGTTGAAAGTTCATTTGCGTTTTGAAATTCGTTGGAGCTTGAACGATAAGAACTCATATAAGTACTCATATATTTCAAGAGATTACAAAGTTATAACATAGCTAAATTAAGTGAAGTAAAGTGCTTGAAAAAGAATTTACAAAATGCTGAGCTCCCTACGCGAGTTAATAGCGTAACCATACAATATCTGCAGTTTATGAAAAATTAACAGGGTAAGTACCAAACAGTTTTTATCCGGCACAGCGCATCAGCATTGCCCCACTGTGTGATAGTGATCAGTTGATCTATGTGTAGATTGTTTGCAACAGTTTGCAGTTGCCTCAGTTGTTTCAATTGTAAAAAATTACCAGTAAATTTAACAGTTTATTATTGTTTTTTATTTAGGTAGTTTCTTATTTTTTTATTTGTAGGATTACTGAGTTTTATGATGGCGGACATGAAAAAAAAATGCTGATAATACAGTTTGGACTACTTGAAGTTCGGATTTATTGCATCTCCATCAAATCAACACTTGCCGATGTGTCTCATATGTGAAAAAGTATTCAGTAACGATGTCATGAAGCCTTCAAAAATGGATGACCACTTATAAAGAGTACATGCTGACAAAAAAAGTAAGCCCTTGTCATTTTTTCAAGCACTTAAAGAAAAACTAGACAAAAGACAATCCATAAGATCGATGTTTGCGTCATCATCTATTAAAGACGATAATGGTTTACGAGCGTCCTATAATATATCTTTACTAATAGCGAAGTCGGGGAAACACCACACAATTGGAGAGCAGCTTATCTTACCAGCCATTGCGGAGGTCCTTAACAATGTATTGCACAAACCCGCACATGATATTTTAAAGAGAATACCTTTGAGCAATAACACCGTTCAGAGACGCATAGACGAGATGGAACGGGATGTGGAAAACATTTTATGCAAGTTCTTACAGACCAACAGATTCTCTCTCCAATTGGACGAGTCTACATTACCCGGCAATGAAGCTCTGTTGTTAGGATATGTTAGATATATCAAAGATGAAAATATGTGCCAAGAACTGCTTTTTGCTACATATTTAGAGATTGATACCAGAGGAGAATCGATTTTTCAGGGCGTGGAACATTTTTTACTGACAAAGCTATTCCATGGAAAAACATTGTTTCTGTTGCAACTGATGGTGCACCGTCTAGGTTGGTCGTCATCGTGGTTTTATAGCTCACTTAAAGCGACAACTGCCTGATGTACTGGCCATTCACTGCGTGATTCACAGGCAGCATTTAGTAGCAAAATAGCTGAGTCCTAGATTGCATAAGTCTTTACAATATGTAATAAATGCTATCAACAAGATTCGAAGCAATTCTTTGAACTCTCGGTTATTTGCTCATCTATGTGAGGAAAACGACGAAGTCTTTACTCGAGTAAAGACTTCGTCGTTTTCCTCACAGCCAGCGAACTTCAGTGTGCAGAAGTAATCGATTACTTCTGCACACTGAAGTTCGCTGGCTATCAAGAGGCTCTTGCTTAGAAAGATTTTCAGGCATTTTTGAATCTGTGTTGGAGTTTTTACAAGAAAAAGATCAGAATTTGAAAGAAAATCTGAACAATTGTAAAACAGATGTTTATTACTTTATCTTTGGCATATTCAACAAAGTTAATTTGCAGCTGCAGGGTGACGATCTTAACTTGATTAAAACAAAATCAATAATATCGGCCTTCGTGGTTAAACTAATCCTTTTAAAAACAAAATTTAGGCAGAAAAGAATATTCGCAGTTTCCGTATTTGTCAAAATTACCAGAAATGCTTCAAGATGATGACATTTTATTATATGTCACTCACTTGGACGCATTACACAAGGATTTTACGGAGAGGTTTGAGGATCTTTTAAATTTACAAATTCCTCAATGGATAATAAATCCGTACAATACCACAGCCATAGAAGAAGCCAATGTGATAATGCAAGAAGAGTTGATTGCCTGCAGCACAGAAGAAGAGCTTAAGCAGAAGTTCAACCAAGGCTATCAGAAGTTCTGGTTGCAACGCAACATTGAAACACAGTATCCTACATTGTGGAACATTGCTGAAAAATACCTTATCACTTTTCCATCATCATACCTAGTTGAAAAAAGCTTCAGTGTGGTTTGAAAATCAACGAACGTGGAGATTTAAGGCTACAACTCACCAATATTGAACCGGATGTAGCTAGATTGGTAGATAGGCACCAGGTTCATCCATCACACTGAATGTTATATTTTCTCTTTGTGAATGAATACTTTTTTAAATATAATTTCCTCCCTACTTAAGATTCTTTAACTACTTAATTTGTAATAATCATTATAAATTAAACTTGATACTGAATTGTATGTCTTTTTATTTTGTTAAATTTTGATGAAGTCAACTTTACTCACTTAACCAAGTGCAAAGTTTTCCAATTGGTACCTTAGTACCTAGGTATTTTGTATCAATAGGAAAAAACGAAAGATGGCCTATCTTTCGTTTTTTCCTATTGATACAAAAAGGAAGTATCAATGGAAGGAAAAAAAGGAAAAAACGAAAGATAGGCCCCCTTATTCATAATAGTCTGCTAACTAATTTAAAGCATTGCTAATTCTCACTCTGTCTTCTTCTATTGACCTAAGTCAGAATGAAAAATAACACTCTGTATCAGCTGTTTTAAGTTACCGGACCATTATGAATAAGGGGGTTGATCTTAAAAGTAGGTAATTTGGCCATGGGGGTCTGAGGTAACAGTTCATTTTGGAAAAGGGTTCACTTGTCCAAAATAGTTTGGGGATCCCTGATTTAGAGTATCATTCGAGGTCAACCTGTAGTCAACGCCCTCTTAGGCTATGCCGGGGCCCTTGGGCACACAATAATTTGGGACCTGGTTGGAAAATAAAGCGAATGAAAAAAATCATTTTTGTGCTATGATCTTAAATTTGAAGTGGTTTGTGTCGGTGACCGCTAATTGGTGTAGTCTATTAAATTGACTTTCTAGGTACTTTTTAGGTTAAAAAATTAAAATGATTAAAATTTTCACTATTTATAAAATTATTAAAAAAAACTGTCCGATTAAAATTCGCTAAGCTGCATATAAAAACAGAGTTGACAGAGGCTTTTTTTTACACATGATAGAATTTCGTTTGACCACAATCTCACCTGATGGTAAGCGATGATGTGGTTTAAGATGTAGCACGAAGATCTAGAAGAAACCTATTCACTCTTACCTTAAAGAGGCCCGGATTGTATTAATTAGGAAAAACAGACGACGGTAAAGTGTTCCATACCTCAGCTGTACGCATCAAGAACGTAGAACCAAAACGGTGTGTGCGAATGGGTGGTATATCAACCAGGTACGGATGGTACTGAGCCGTGCGCCTGCTTGTCCTTTGATGGAAGGGGGATGGTGGGATCAGATCGTATAGTTGCTGGGAACATTCCCCAAAATGTATTCTGTAAAAGATCGATAGGCTTGCAACTTTACGGCGGTGTTCGAGACTTTGGGTTTTAGTCTCTGCCATATGTTGCACCTATTGTTGCTCTCAGGGTTGACAGAAGGTCGCTAGACAGAACAACGCCCACATCTACTATATGAACCTTTGTCATACATAATGTATAGTGTAAGCGAATATATCGGCCTTTAGGGGCCCCCGTGACGATAGGGGCCCTAGTCACGGGCCCCGTGTGCCTTTATGGTAAAGACGGTACTGCCTGTAGTCTGTATTTAGAACGCCAGACCTGGGGTTGGTTAATGCGTGATGAATTCCTGGAATCTGTTATGACAATGAATCCACCAGCTCCGGAGGATAAGTAGCTTTTGAGACAAGTTTTAGGGTGTCAAAATAAAGGTTTATACAAGTTTATAGCTGACTATCTCGCAATGCGAGATTCTTGCCCTCATTTGACCAATTTTCTTGGACTAGTAGTATATATATACTAAGACCAAGATTTATGACTGATTTTTGACAAAGAGATTTTGTTGAAAGGGCGTTTCTAATAAGTTAACCTCACCACGGCTGAGCCGGGAGTAAAGTTGTACTGAATAGAATTTGGAACTTCATCTGTATTAAGATTTGAACCAAAGAGATCCACACAATAAGAACTTATTCGTAAATCGAACTAACCTCTGCACGGTTTTTATTTTCTCGCAGAAAGTGTGAAAAGTAGAGTATTCTCCTCGTGGATGAAGCTGCCTGCATCTTGGGCGTGCTTATATACCTCTCCGCACTTAGGATTCTAGTAACTACCCCGCTCCGCTCGTGAGTTACGTCTTTCGCTACGTTCGGGATTCAATATAGCGCGCGTGACGCAGGCCACTGCTTTATCCCCTCGTTTAATAATCTAGTATTACGGCATGTAATAATATTAAAAACCTAGTTGTTTTTCTTTTTTTCTAATGTGTATACCTCTGGATTTGAATTAATGGTTAATTTGTGACATGTATACCTAATATATATTTAATCATAAGTCATTTATTATTTGCTGATAATAGCTTACAGAATAAGTTAGTAATATTAATCTAACTAAGTTTTATATTACATTCTTTAATGATTATTTTTTGAAGTAAACCTTCTTTACGCGCGCTTCACTTGGGGAGTACCTAAGCTTTATTTCATAGTAGGTACACAACAAATTACAATTTAGCCCTGCTTACCAAACTAAGTACTTAAAAATACTTGTGTTTTGGTAATTAGTGCTATCCCATAAGTATCATTACAAATGTACATTGTTCATGGAAGTGACATATTCTTAATACATAGTTACAATACAATAAGATATTAAAATTTAAATTCCAAAGATCCATAGATTATTGTAAAATTAAAGCTAAGATCTACGAATACAAACAAACGGCAAACAACCAACCGAAATATACAATACACAAAGCTGAGATTCTTAAGCCAGGCTTGCACGAACGTAGCTGGTGAATGAGTGACGGGAGCGTTACGATAAGTGTGATCGAGCATGGCGAACGGCAGTTGAGACAGAAATATAAGTTTGAACATAGAAATAGAGAGAGTTACGTCTCATATATTACTGTAGGGGCAAGAGAGACAGGTGCGAGCACACATTTTCGTTCTCTCTTTCTGTCATAGCCAGTTACGTTTCACATATCTAAGACACAGTGCAGGCTTATAGTCTGTATCACACTGTAGGAGCAAGAGAGAGCAGTGCGCGCGCACATTTTCTTTCTCTCTTCCTCCCATAGCCATTGCGTGAAATATATAAATGTATATCTCGGTCAGTAGTTCGTTTGAGAGTTTGCTAGCGTTACGCGAACGGTGATTTCTTGATTATTTTTTTAAATTCATTTCGTAATTGAACAATTTTATAAATTCATATTTTGAAAAAGAAGTTTTACTTTAGTGTGTGGTCTAAAGCACACTCGTTTTTTATTTGTTTAGGTATACCTACATTTGTTTTGTATTATTTTATTATTGTTGACATGTATGTGTTATTTTAAATACGATGTAATTTCAAACACGATTGTCTGATTGTTCTGAGTAAATTAATGAATTTAACATGTACTTACCTACATACTATACATAATAAACAGACCTTTACCTCAAAATATGGTATATACAGTGAAGAGTGCAGCCGCTGGACCCTCATCTTCATTATCAATTAAATTCATTGATGTAAGTACCTGTTTGAATATCACAGGCGAAGTCGCGAGCGGGCCATCTAGTCTATCTGATTTGGTATATAAGATGTTTCATGTATGTTTCAGTTACAGACAGTGTAACTCAGACTACACGTACATAGCTACATATTTTGAAATCTTCAATCTTCGCAAGATGACTTTCAAGGTAAGTGATTATTATATGTATAACTAGTGGTTCGCCTCGAACTGAGATCTCGCGAATCTCCCAAAAATAATATTATTCGTAATCTTTGACTAACAAAATAGTGCCACAGAATAAACAACTAACTTATTTGACCTGCAGTTTCATTCAACTTGCAGGTAACGGTAACTTGATGTAATTTGATTACTTTTTGTGGTTCAAAATGCTGTTGTTCTGCATTTCAGACTTTTTCCTATTTTTGTATCACAAAAGCTACGCGAATACCAAATTTCAGCATTGTGGCGACACTGGTGTACCCTGTGAATTTTGTCAAAGTTTTGTTTTTATTATGGCTAATATCTCAAAAACTATAACGATTAAACTAAAAATAAAAACAGGGTTGAAATGTACTAATGAAGACCTTTTATTTGACGCTCCACTTGTTATAATAGTCTAGTTTTCATTTTTTTTACCCCTCTTGAACCCCAATATCTCAAAACCCCCCCCACATTTTTAGTTCATTTAGTCACACCAGAATTGTGCTGACACTACCTACCTATGTATCAAATTTCACGATGATCGGATCAACTCTTCGAAAGTTATTACAAACTTATACGTATATCGTCCACTCCCCGGTAGGGTTACCAACTTTTTTTCTATCAAATATAGTATTTTCGAAGCTGTTACCTCTAAAAATATAGTAAATGGCAAGAAAATGAAAATAATATAGTACCAATGTGGTTAAATATTTATTGTTTAATGTATATATTTTGCTGGTCTGCGCCTTAATAATTAAATTTTTATTTTTAAGAAAGTATTCGTATGCTTGATGGCAGTCCAAATTTAGGTTGAAAAACACCATTAATTCTGCTTTTATTCAATTCAAACTGGCTATGTTACGCTCTTCTCTAGTAGCGGGTTCGATTCCCGTCGCGGAACAAATGTTTGCATGTTCTACAGATATTTGTTCCGGGTCTGGTTGTTTCTCTATATATTATAAGTATGTATTTACAAAAAAAAATGTATATAAATATTCTATCAGTTATCTGGTTCCCATAGTACAAGCTCTGCTTAGTTTGGATCTAGATAGCGCTGTGTGAAATGTCCAGCAATATTTATTTATTTATTTTATTTTATCTCTCCATTTCGTCTTCATGACAGAAAATATGCTCCGCTTTACGCAATATATAGTAGTTTCGCCTTCTATATATTATTTTTAGAAATATAGTATTTGATCCTCTAATATAGTAGGATACTATATTTTATAGTAGGATTGGCAACCCTACCCCCCGGCGTGGGTGATCTGTCACGCCTCTTGTGTTCTCTCTCGTGGCCAAGAGGCGTCCCATTCAGTCAGGGTCTTACATTATCTGCCATCACCAAATCTGTCCAAGCGTCCTGCCCAACGGCACTTTAATCTGGCAATACACAATCTATATACCTTTGCCCGGAATTCCGTAATCCGGACTCTAGTAGAGATAAGCTTACCAGAGCCATGGGAAATTAAATTCACATATGTCACTATGGATAGTGCCAAGTAGCAGCCTCACGGATGATAAACCAATTCTTTTTAGGGTTCCGTACCTCAAAAGGTGAAAAGGAACCCTTATAAGATTTCTCTTGTCCGTGACTGATTTTCTCAGGAACGGGGGAACCTGACAAGTTGAAATTTATACCAGATACTGAATCCTATAGTCCCTATTAGGTGTATAAAAATCAAGGTTCTGAGGGAACACGGTCAAAAGATATGGGCAAATTTAGATTTTCGCGAAAAATTGTAAGTACCAAAATTTACCTTAATTTTCAACTTTTTTTATTTATTGGAATTTTACTTTACTTGTGCTGTAAGACATTGCTTTTAACCAAAGTTGACAATTCTAGGTCAACCGGAAGTATACCCTATAGGTTTTGGGTCGAAAACCTATATGGTAGTTCCCGTTGACCTAGAATCACGAAATTTGTCAAAAAGCAAGATCTTACAGCACAAATAAAGGAATAATACCAAAAAATAAAAAAAGTTTAAAATTAATGGGTGTCCCCATACATACATAGTTGACGCCAATTAAGATAGTTCTCTGAGTTATATGGGCGCTCATACAATTTAGAGGACTAGCTTAATCGGCACCAACCTCAAATAAGGTAAATAAATAAAATTGTGCCATTGAATAAAATAAATATTTAAGCGAGGCTCCCATACAACAAACAGATTTTTTTGTCGTTTTTATAGACAATGATCCGGAACCCCCACCGCCCGCCCTGGTGCACCTGGTTCCGTACATAACTCTAATTTTATTTTTCAGGCTACCTGTCTGCTGTTCCTCGTCATCATCGCTCTCTATGGAGTCTCTTGCAGTGTAGGACATGGACCATCTGAGGGGACTAGTTCACTCTCAGGCGTCGAACCCGGCCACGGCAATGCTGACTACGCAAGCGCAAGCCTAAACCGGTTTGTTCGAAGTCTGAGAGCTGATGGTGATGATGATGATTATTGATATACAAATAATAAATTTCATTAATAACTATAAATCTTTATTTCTGGCAACCTTCCCATACTTATAAGTATTTATAAGTACCTAAGTGACTAACATATACTATCTTTTTTTACGTTAACTTAGAATTTTGATATTATTCACATCTTCAAGCGCGTTCCCGAGATAAAGGGTCTTGACAGACGGACGGACAACAAAGTGAGCTTATAGTAGTGTACGCCGAGGCTGTTACAGAATAAGTAATAGTAAAGTTATTGTCGGCTTCTCGAAGATATACCTACTGTGTCACAGAATAGGTAATACTTGGTGTGGAATATACCTACATATCACGTTTTTACCAGTTGCACAGAATAAGAAATAGTAGTCATTCGAAATACCAACACATTTCTAGTTACTAGTGGAAACATCGAGAAGGTTCTGGAAATAATGAGCGGTATAAATAGTGCGTAGAGACGTCCGCAGAGTCGGTCTTGATTTGGCGATACGTGCGAACATTTCGGAGACTTTTAGTGGTTTATTGTGCAACGGTGGTGTGATTTAGTGTGTTGTAATTCTAGTGTTGAATAAAAGTGTTAGTAATGCTTTGGGGTGGTTTGGAACTAGATAGCACTGTGCGAAATGTCCAGCATTATTGACTAACCAATAAATTAAGTACTCACGAATACACCTGGGGAATGGTTCCGGCCAGAATCCATTGAAACAGCTGGCAGTAGTGGAGCCCTGCACGCCATACCCTTCCCGGCACGAGTAAGTGAGGGCCACAAGTACATAGCCCTCGCCGGCGTCCGCGTCGCCCATGCGAGTCACGTTTATAGCGTAGGTCCCGAATTCAGGGTATGGAGGTAGCACGCATTTTCCAGTGTCTGGCCTGGAAAAATAACAAGTGCTAAGTGCAGACATGTGTGCAAATACGCCAATACCTACAATGTCGCCAATTTTGTCACAAGCGTTTGAACTTTGTTTACTTTGAAGTCCGCAGAAACAAATGACACTGGAGAACATAAGAGCATACATTTGCACGTCATGCCGTTGTATAGAATCTGTGGCCAAGTAATAGAAACTGCCAAATGCCAATCTGTCTGACTCAATAACTACTCTCTCTTGTTTTCGACTTCACCATCGGCGGCGTCATCGGTAAATATCTCTAATACAAAAAGAAGATAGCAAACGTCACACCATGACGCGGCCGCTTTGGCCGCAGCATACAAAATACAAAAATTGAAAATGACTTTTTTTTCCTAACCTATCTCGTCCCACTGCTGGGCAAAAGTCTCCCCTAAGACCCTCCATGCATCCTTATCTGTCGCTATTCCCCACCATCCTCTTTGGAAGGTGTCGAAATCGTCCCGCCAACGCTTTCTCGGCCGACCCTGACGTCGCCTTCCGACTTCAGGCGTCCATGATGTTGCAATATGGGCCCATTTCTCTGAGTGCATTAGGGCAACGTGGCCCACCCATTCCCACTTAAACCCAGCCGATCTCTACCCTACATCTGCAATGCCGTTAAGTGAGCGCAGCATGGTGTTACGCACTCGGTCGACACGTTTAAAGCCGAGAATGCTGCGCTCCATTGCCCTTTGACAAATCTTGAGCTTTGACTTTTGGGGTTCAGTCACAGACCATGTCTGCGCACTGTAAGTTAGGATGGGCAGGATACACATGCCAATGAGTTGGCGCTTAAATGTCAGAGGAAGGTCACCCTTCATGTGCTCCTTCATGGACCAGTAGCTCTTCCAGGCATTATCGATACATGAAAATGACTTATTGGAACAAAATAAATATTACACGAAAATAATTTAAGCAATCGATGGTAACTGCAATGGTTATTAAAAACAATTGGTTGTCTGTAAAGTCGGTTTACGGACAATAATTTTACGTGATAACGGGTGGAAGAGAAATAGATGCGTCACAAGCCGAACGCTTAGGCCGATCGTGCCTCTCTATCGCTTATTCCGCGCTCTCGCTTGCATGCTCGGTTCAGGCGGAACGTGACACTTTTTCGTGCGTGCAGCCGGCGGTCATCGATTTATAAGACGTTTATCACGTCAAAAACAGTGACGTTGTCACAAACGCCCGCCTTCTGGGAAGAAAAGGCACAGATTTACCTTGTTTCCAACAAATATAATCTATATAGAGTATGGCCGTCGAATAGCCCCAAAGAGCTGAGCCCAGTTACCCAGTCTTTGCAAGTAGCATGCCAGGGCGATGGGAAACATACCTGAGACCCTTACTGCAGCTCTAGCGCAACGGTGCCATGTGTTCACACCGTACGCTACTACTCTAACGAGCCTGTAAACAGCTTTGGATTGGTTTGAATAAAACAATCTTAAAATAAACGCGAACAATAACAAAATCTGCTTTCTTACTTACGGTATAAAAACATCCAAGGAAGATTCGTTCCAATATCGCCTGATGAAGCTCTCATGTCTCAGAATAGATGTAAATCCATAGAATGTAGAAGTCTGGCACATTTTTTCGTAGTTGAGAGGCGCTGAGTACACTCCGACAAGATAATATCGAGTGGTGTTGACGTCTGGGAACACCAGACCTATGCCGCTGTCACCATCGCACGGAACTGAGTTATCTGTCAAAAATATAGGTATTGTAAAGATAGAGTGTAGTCAATTACGAGTGAGACTAGCTCACTGCGGGTTCTACCTAGATTAATGTTAAGGCAAATATAGTAGCTGATTGGTCAGATTTGGAGGCTTTCTCCTCAGGGAGGAATCAGTTTTATGTGCTCAAAAAAATATATGTCATTCAGTGACCTTTTATCTGCAAAGTGAACATACAAAAAAGTTCTACCTGTTTATTTACTATGAGAAAAAAAATAACATTATGTAGCTGTTTTTGACTTTCAATTGATTCAACTTCTAAACGACGTAAAATTTTGTAATTTTTCTTTCACCTAAATGTGGGCAAAGACAATAACTTCAAGTTGAACATATGATGCTGTGCTGCGGCGGTCTTTCACGTGGCAATTAATTATTTTCAATTTTTCCGAATAATTAGCGGGCGTATCCTTAGGTGTTTGCGCAGGCGACGGCCCTGCCGCCCGTCGCCTGCGCAACCATACCGCGCAACTGTACCGCTGACTGTCGTACGGGAGGGTTGTGCTCGTCTGCCTCGCGCTCACCTATTTGCTGGTCGATTAGATGCGTGTGTCGAAAGGTGCGGTTGGTGCGGGGCCGAAACAATAGCTACGCCTATTCGCTCAAGGTCATCGGCTACGGTTAGCGCCTTAATAAAAGCGCCTTCGCGCGAGTGTCACTCGTACTTTACGAGTCTTGTTGATCTATAAAGAAGTCCGTCATCCCCAACCAAAAAACTAAGAGTAAACTTTCTTCAAACTGGAACTTCAATTTATGATAGTCTAGCTTCCGCCAGCGGCTTCGCACGCGTTGTTTGTCAATAAAAAGTAGCCTATGTTTGGATCCAGCCTATAATCACAAGGTCACACCAAATTTCCAAACTTCCAGCCAAACTTTTGTATTTATAATATTAGTGTGATGAGGTATGCTTTAAATAAAAATAATAAATAATTTAATTCAGGCAACAATAAATTAGTTACATGAATAAACAACCCTAACTTATTCTACGGCCTAGTACAAGAAGGCAACAAAGAACTGAGCCCAGATACCCAGGGATCGTATACCCTGCGAGTAGAAACCAGGGCAATGGATCATATACCTGAGGGCCTTACCTGCAGCTCTCACAAAAAGTGCAGTGACGGATTGATTGCAAACCCTAGTAGAGATGGGATTATCGAGGCTATTATTCTCAGAGCAAGGAGTTTTCAACAGATACATACTTTCCTTTGCTTGAATGCAGACCTTGTCACTCAGCGCCAAAGTGAACAGCTTACTGTTCGAATAAAACTCATCATTGTCATGACTTTCTACACACTCGTACTCGGGCACGAAGAAAAGGTCTTTTTTAACAAGTTCCGATGTTTTTTGTTTCCAGCCCATTGCCTGAAATGTCAGAATCGAAATCAGAAGTTTTAATTTAAAATTATATAATTTTAGACGACCACCGTGGTGCAGTGGGCAAATAGCCGGCTGAGACGCAGGAGGTAGCGGGTTCGATTCCCGCCGCGGAACAAATGTTTGCATGATCTACAGATATTTGTTCCGGGTCTGGATGTTTTCTATACTTTGGTATAGATATTTTAAGTATGTATTTACAAAAAAAAAGTAGGTAGGTATATAAGTATTCTATCAGTTATCTGATTTCCAATAAACAAGCTCTGCTTGGTTTGGGGCTAGATAGCGCTGTGTGAAAATGTCCAACAAAATTTTAATTATAATAACTTATTGATCGAGCGAAGCAAGACCTCTAAATCAACTTGGACGAATCGGCGTTGTATGTTTGTAGTATGTTTGTTTGTCCGAGGATAACTTTCGAAGCGTTGCGTTTATCCGATCATCGTGAAATTTGATAAATAGATAGGTAGTTAGTGTTGGAACAATCATGGTATGACTAAATGAGTTAAAAATGTTGAGGGGTTGTTGAGATATTAGTGTTCTAATTTTAGGTCAAGTGGGATGTCTAATAAAAGTTATTTATTAGTACATTTCGATTCTGTTTTTACTTCTAAATTAATCCATATAGTTTTTGAGTTATTAGCCACAATAAAAGCGGAACTTTGGCGAAATTCACACAGGGTACACCAGTGACCCCACAGTGCTGAAACTTGGTTCTCGTGTAGCTTTGTGTCACAAATATTGGGAAAAGTCTGAAATCCAGAATAATTGCAATTTCTACCCCTAAAAACACTAACCACTTTATATGAACTTCCGTTCTCTGTAATTTGAATGACACTGTAGGTCAAGTATTTTGGTTAATCATTTCGTGGCACGTGGCACTATTTTGATCACAGAACATAGAAGTCCGCGTAACACGTAAGTACACGTAGTAGGCGGAGCCCGCGTAACACCAAGTGCGCGGAGTTCCGCGCACTACAAGCTTCGCTCACTTCAGTCGTGTTTCAATTACTGTGGGGTAAACGTACTTCGAAAAATATAAAAATGCCATATTGTGCCGTTTTGGAGTGTAAATATTATAGCCGAACCAAAAATTTAACAAAAGGGTAAGTAGGGGGTAGTATGGTAAGGGGTTATCCTGTCACCGGTAAGTAATATTTGATTGTTTTTTGTTAGTTTTGTTTAAAATGCATAAACGTCAAACAAAAATAGACTGAATTATAACTAAGTCGAAAACAAACAAAAAACTTACATGTCAAATACAAATAATTAATAATCAAATTCACATGTCAGGCAAGATAACTATAGTATTATTTTATTGTTTATTGTTAGTTTTGTTTAAAATGCAAAATCGTCAAACAAAAATAGACTGTGAATCATACCTGTTAAGGTCGCGATTCTCTTAAACCTCAACTTAAGCGACTCAATTAGGAATGTGACCCCAATATACTGTCAAAAAAAATCGAGTGCTTTTAAAAACTAGGGTTGGGAACTCTTCTTTTGAGTTGCATTAACCTGTGTTAGAAGACCCCAATATACTGATGAATGTGTTATCGATAGCTTTAATTAGTATTAATTATACATACTTATAGATAGCCCGAAAAGGTATAGGCCGAAAGGTTCTCGAGTGGAGGCCACGGACCGGCAAGCGCAGCGTAGGACGTCCACCCACAAGATGGGCAGACGACTTGGTAAGAACCGCAGGTCGGCGTTGGATTCAGGCCGCTTCCAACCGCAGTTCCTGGAGATCAATGAGGGAGGCCTTTGTCCAGCAGTGGACGTCCTACGGCTGATATGATGATGATGATAGATAGCCCTATTAAAAGGTTTATAAGTTTTAGGGCGTTGATTTCTTTTGTTGTTATATTGATGATTTTCTGAATGTATTTTAGACCTATGGTGTCAAATAAAATAATAACTTCTATTTTCAGTTTCCCCAAGGCGCCAGACATAAAAAAAATAAAAAAAACGTACAACTTATGAGTCATCCAGCATATAGAGTACTAACCTGACACCGTGTGACTTTTTTCTGTTCCCAAAAATCAAGAACCAATTCCCGATCAACGGTTTTCATCACCAGAAAAGTATGAAAAACAGTGTCGAAGAGTATGAAAAACATGTATCTGACGTCACCACCGGAGGGTAGGCACAAATGTTTTCAAAATTGGTTCAATCGTATGAAAAAGTGCATTGATTGGAGAATATTTTGAAAAACAATTAATTCATTTTTGACCATTGGGTGATAGTATTTTTTTATTATTGATTCCGTAAACTTTTAGTGTGTCCCTCGTATAATAATTCAGTATTAATATTCCAGTAATATAATATAATTTTTAAGTATTTACGAGTTGGAAACCTGTGATTATGTTAAGAAAGAAAGAAAAGAAAAGCTTTTTATTTCGACCACCACAAATATAACCTGACGTAACTATTTTGTTATCCGTAGTAGGTAGGCGATAATCGATATCGATACATTCGTCTTGTATCCTCATAGGTACATCACTAAGGGAGTAGCAATGTTTTTTGGGCAAGCGAGTAACAGCCAATGTTATTCTTTGCTGCTAGAGACTATAACAAAAATCGTTAGCGACAGCGCCATCTCTTGTTGGGTTGCTTTGTTTTGTGGGTAATAAAGTAACAGCCATTGCATTATCAATCAGTCTTATTTCTAATTAATAGAGACTAAAATAAAAATATTTTCTATAGCGCCATCTTTTGCCGAGTAGACGAAGTAGACTTTATTTTTTTATTACTGTTTATTTTATTGAATTTTCAACCATGTTCCCTTAGAGGCTAAGGTTTTATATCCGTAAAATTAGTTTTATGGTTTTATGTTTTTTTGAACGTTCTCTTTCAACCAATTATAACTTTTATTTCTAAGTGTGCTAGTTTTTACATGTGTGAGTTTAGTTACACTGGTTCTCATAGTAAAAAGTCATCATGCTAGTTCTATTTTTTTATGTTCTGTGATATATACAATGACTTTATATACGTTACGTATCAAAAGCACTTAATGTCCACTAGGGTGCGCACACTCGATGAATCCGGGAGTCTGCAGATCCAGTTGGATGAACGCTTCTTGCGCTTCCCTTGGGGATGAGGGCTGGCGTAGTCCCAGCCTCTTGTTAATGTTGTGGGCGATTCTAGGATAAGGCCACTAGATCTCAACAACAACAGGTAACAGGTGGAACCTCCAGGTCCGTATTGGGAAGGACAGGCTCCCAGGCTGAAGCCGGTAGGGCTTCGCCGTCCAGAACAAATCGTTACCGGGCTGCGCTGACTGTTTTATTTAATTTCCAGGTTACTCCTTTAGATTTTTTAGATAACGAAATAGGTACGTCATGTTATATTTGTGGTGGTCACAATAAAAAGCTTTTCTTTTCATTCTTTCTTAACATGTTTCCAACTCGTAAATACTTAAAAATATTATATTAATGGAATATTAATACTGAATTATTATACGAGGGGCACACTAAAAGTTTCCGGAATCAATAATAAAAAAACTATTAATGGTCAAAAATGAATTTATTGTTTCTCAAAATATTCTCCCTCTGCGTCAATGCACTGTTTCATACGATTGAACCAATTTTGAAAACATTTGCGCCACTCCTCCGGTGGTGAAGTACTCTTCGTACTCGTTTTTCATACTCTTCGACAGCCTCTTCTGGTGATGACAACCGTTGACCGGATAATTGGTTCTTGATTTTTGGGAACAGAAAAAAGTCACACGGTGTCAGATCAGGACTCTGTGTGCTGGATGACTAAGAAGTTGTACGTTTTTTTTTAAAAAAGGTTTTTTATGTCTGGCTCCTTGGGGAAACTGAAAACAGAAGTTATTATATTATTTCATACCATAGGTCTAAAATATATTCAGAAAATCATGAATAAAACAACAAAAAAAAAAATCAACGCCCTAAAACTTATACATCTTCTAATAGGGGGTAACTAATTAAAGCTATCGATAACACATTCATCAGTATATTGGGGTCACATCCCTAATTGAGTAGCTTAAGTTGGGGTTTAAGAAAAACGCAAACTTATACGGTATGATTCACAGTCTATTTTGTTTGACGATTTTGCATTTTAAACAAAACTAACAAAAATCAATAAAATAATACTTACAGGTACAGGATATGCCCCTTTTGTTAAATTTTTGGTTCGACTATAATATTTCCACTCGAAAACGGCACAATATGGCTCATTTTTATATTTTTTTGAAGTACGTTTACCCCACAGTATTTGAAACACGTCTGAAGTGAGCGAAGCTTGTAGTGCGCGGAACTCCGCGTACTTGGTGTTACGCGGGCTCCGCCTACTTACGACTTCTATTGTTTTTTGTGTTCTATGGTATACATAATTATATTATTAAACTATTAGTCACTGTAAAATCCCTCTTTCTTTCAAACCGTTAGGTAGGACTTAAATTAACTTAGCTTACAGCTCCTTAGGTGGACGGGAGGATACGGGAGACAGATGTAGTTAACGCAATAGAAAATAATCAGACTAAAAATAAACTTTGAAATTATTTACTCTACGGCTTGGAGACAATCCCTAAACGTATTTAGCGACTAAACATGTTTAAATTTTGCAATATAATAGGTTATATATAAAAAAATATCAAAATATTGTTTATATGGTACTTTCTGTACAATGAAAAATAGTTATTTACCAGTCCTTTATTTCCTTTCTGAAACTGTTTGTTCTCGAATTGGTATTCGAAATTGAGGCAGATCGGTTTAACATGCTCCGTAAAACGAAACGCATGTGTCACTATGACGATCGCTATGTCATCTGCGAAGTACGGAATGGCGCCTCTTCTGTAAACAAGTTGGTGACATTTATGGCGCCTTCAAATTTGCCGCAAAGTGCCGCGCGGAGGCAGCTCGTCTGCAGCGCTGCGGACTCGCGGCCACCAGACTTCGTCGGCTGGAGAGCCGGCCCCCGTGAACTCCTGCTGGAGGACCCGGATTCCGCAGGCGCGGAACCCGACAGCAACTAGTACAATAGCCTACCCGACATTGACAGCAATTTTTTTTTTGTGTGGAAAAAAAAGAAAATAAAAAAAAAATATGTTTAAAAAAGAAAAATATACATAAATAAATGAATAATAAGATAAATATCCACAGGAAGCGCAGGCACAAAAAAAACCAAGCGCCAAAACCCAGATGACCCGGGGGTAGTTACCCCCGGAGTTGAGGCCAGGGTAATGACCAATATGGTCGAGGCCCTTACCCTAGCCGTCATCAGGGCTAAGGAAGAAAACCGAGCGTGCCGCGCTGCAGTAGTTCGAGGATCGTAGTGTTGTACATTTAGTTTCACGATGGACTCTGACGAAGAAACACTGCTCTTATTTAGCAGTAGTAGTAGGTATTAAAATGAAAAAGGATTTTGGAGTCACTAGTCAATCGATGAACAGATGCACGCCCGCAGCGTGGGTGTAGCGCTGCAGTCGCGCGTTTTTTTATTTAAGTATATGGATTTACGAAGCAGCGCGGCACGTTGCGGCAAATCAAATATGAAGGCGCCCTTACAGCTTAAAAAAACACAGAAAATAAAACATTACCACATTTGAATCCAGGTCATAATCTATCAACATACCAAATTTAATAGATTTTTAGATCCCTAACTTGAGGATATATGGATTGCCCAACTTTCAACCCCTATTTCACCCCCTGCAAGATTATTTTTGAGACAAAAGATAGCCCACACACAGAAATGGATCCCACACATCCATCTCGACATCAGTGCACTCTTCTTTCATCAGTAGCAATCGCTGCTGGACGTCCTGCTCTTCTACAGGCGTTCCTCGGCCACAATTCAGTCGCTACCCTGCTCCACCTGTCATCACCACATCTTGCCAAGTATCCCGCCCAAGACCATTTGAGCTCCATAACTCGATCCCCAATGTCATGAACCTACGTTCTTCTACGGATCTCGAAGTAGAAACAAATACTAAATAAAAATAGTCTATTTCGGTAAATTATAAATACCTAGTCAGGTCATAAATTCTGTCACATGTTTAATATAAAATAATTGAGACAAGTTTATTCATTATGTAACCATTTATATACCAAAATGAACTTAACAAAACATAGATTCTTATGACACTAAAGTTTATTAAAAATGACCTCCGTGATTTTGAATACAGGCCTTCAATCTGCGCGGCCAGTCGTCTATCGCAGCACGAACGAGGTCCATGTCAATATGGGCGGCTGCCTTAATCAAGGATGTCTTGAGTGACTCCAAATTGGGATGAGGCTTTGAGCACGCCTTTTCCTCCAAGTGTTGCCATATCTTGTAATCTAACGGATTCAAATCTGGACTGGAGGAGGGCCAGTCTTCGTGCCGGATGAAGTCGATTTCACGCGCCGCCAGCCAGTTTTGTGTGCTCTTCGCTCTATGAGCTGGCGCCGAATCTTGTTGGAATACCCAGTGCCTGTTATTGAACACGGTATGAGAAACAGGTTCCACAAGGTTCGTCAGGACTGTATTTTGATACACAACTGCATTCGTTTTTACACCTTTCTCACAAAAATGTACCTTTGTTAAGCCCCAATAAGAAACTCCCAACCATATCATGAGCGTGGATGGAAAATGACCTCGTGGGACACGCGGAATACGGTTGCTCGCTTCTTCACTACTGTGTGCGTACACCTTATCATTTTGTTTGTTGTAGCTCTCTTCTACGGTAAAAATTTTTTCATCCGATAAAAGAATTTCCCGATATTTTTTTCCCGCGTACCGCTTCAACAAAGCGCGGCATCTGTTCAGTATCAGGTCCATTAGACGAGCATTCAAACGATGTCCTATTTTTCTTCGATATGCCCGAAGCCCTAAGTCTTCATTTAACACCCTTTTCACCGTGGTTCTGCTTAACCCCATCTGAAGGGCCAACAGTTTCTGCTTACGTTTGGGATTTCTTTGAATTCGCGCCTTCACAGCTTTTATCACTGCTGGAGTCCTAACAGACCGAGGGCGACCACTTCTTGACCTGTCATCTACACTAGAGTCTTCATTGTATCGTTTGATGGTGCGATAAACGAATCTTTTGGTTATATTCTAATTTTTCAGTATGTCAAAAATTTGAATTGGCGCGTAACCGCAACGATACAACGCAATAACTGCAACACGGTCTTCTTTAAGCGTCCACTCCATATTTAAAAATGAGTAAAATTCTAAAAAGTATACATTTTTATTTTCATGAACAATTCTAAATTCGAATTCTATAAACTTTTTTGTGGCCACCATTCTAAAAGAAAAGTTTTTACTGTGTGACAATACTTATGACCTGACTAGGTATTTATAGGAAAGATTGAATACTTACCCACGTTGCTTGAACCTCGGAGACAAGTGAATTTCTTTAACCTGAAAATATTAAATAAAAGCTTTGAAATTTGGATACTTATTAAGAAAGTAAATACGCTATAAATATCCGTTAGTATAAGTAATTACGTACAGTAATCGCGAAAGTTAAAAAAAAACGAGTGTGCTTTGACCACAGGACTAAAGTAAAACTTCTTTAGCTCCATATTATATTGTTACGCCGAGGCTGTTACAGAATAAGTAATAGTCGGCTGTTCTCGAAGTTATACCTACTGTGTCACAGAATAGGTAATAATTGGTATGGAATATACCTACATACCACGTTTTTACCTACAGTTGCATAGATTAAGAAATAGTAGACAGTCGAAATACCTATACTTTTCTAGATACTAGTGGATGGTTCTGGAAATAATGCGCGGTATAAATAGTGCGTAGAGAAATCCGCAGAGCCAGTCTAGATTTGGCGATACGTGCGAACATTTCGGTGACTTTAAGTCACGTGGTTTACTGTCTAATAGTGGTGTGATTTAGTGTGTTGTGATTAAGATCGTGTACTTATCGTTTAAGTGTTGAACAAATGTGTAATGTAACTACCTCCGTATAATGTAACTACTAATAATGTAACTACCTCCGTGGCGCAATGGGCGAATAGCCGGTTGAGACGCAGAAGGTAGCCGGTTCGATTGCCGCCGCAGAACAAATGTTTGCATGATCTACAGATATTTGTTCCGGTTCTGGATGTTTTTCTATATATGATAAGTATGTATTTACAAAAAAAAGTATATAAGTATTCTATCAGTTATCTGGTTTTCATAGTACAAGTTCTGCTTAGTTTGGGGCTGGATAGCGCTGTGTGGCATGCCCAGCAATATTATTTATATTTATATCTCCCTCTCAACTTCCGTTCGCACTTTTCGTAACGCATTCACCAGCTTACTCCCCAAGTCAAGCGTGCGTAAAGAAGTTTTACTTCAAAAACCGCATTGAGAATGCTTGGAGTTTACTGATCTATACTTAAAGCAGCATATGAAGAGTTTCTTGCCTCCCAATGAAACTGAAGCGAAAACTCAGGAGAGGAGATGGGGAGAGCTTTGCCCAGCAGTGATAGAAAGAGAGAGAGTTACGTTTCATATCTTTTTAAACGTTAATGTGCGAGTGCGAGTTGCGTCTGTCCAGAATGAACATAAACTGATCGACCTACAGACGTGTGGACAATTTTGTAATTGAACAATTTTATAAATTAATATTTTGAAAAAGTAGTTTTACTTCAGCCATGTGGTCTAAAGCACACTCGTTTTTTTATTTCAAATACACGACTTAAAACATTTTGTACTAGCTGTTGCCCGCGACTTCGTACGCGTTACTAAATGTGTACGTAACCTAGAAATAAAGCTATAAACTCGCTGTTGCAACTTGACACCCCATTTTTATCCCATGGGACCTGATTTACATGACAAAAGGTACCCTATATGGTAATCCAGGTTATAATCTACGTATATACTAAATTACATCGAAATTGGTTCAGCCGTTACGACGTGAATGTGTAACAAACAAACATCCGAACCTTCACATTTATAATATACTAGCTGACCAATCCGCAGCATCGCACGCGTTGTTTTTTAATAAAATCATTACCCTCCTTTGCGCAGTTGGGTAAACAGTAGCCTATGTCACCCGGGGATAGTGTAGCTTCCCAACGGTGAAAGATTTTTTAAATCGGTCCAGTAGTTTCGGAGCCTATTCAATACAAACAATCAAATTTTTCCTCTTATATTACGAAGTTTTTTGTAGATATTGATATGTTCTTTAATATTGTAGAACATACTTTTGTTCTATCATCAATAGTTTCCGCAGCGCATGCGACGAAAGACGTTTTAGGGCACTTTTTTACACCTTGGGTTACGTTACATAAGTTATAGTAAGGATCCCAAATTTTTTCTAGAAATAAATATAACCTATGTCACTCAGGGTGAATGTAGCTTTCTAATGGTGAAAGTATTTTTGAAATCGGCACAGTAGTTTTTGAGTTTATTCATTACAAACATACACACAAAAATACAAATCTTTCCTCTTTATAATATTAGTACGAGTATAGAAGTGTGATATCGTATTTAAAATAAGTGCGAGACAGTATTTTGTAGCTTCAGAGTCTCTTCTGGTGACGCCTGCACATGGCACCGCAACTTTTCGTGGTAGCTAATTTCGCTAACTATTGCGCTACGAAGTGTTGGAACGATATCCCTCCACCTCTATGACTGTAATGTTAGTTCAGTTAATTTGTTTAGATTAAGACTCAAAGCTGATATTCTGTCAACACAGCTAAACCAACCGTAGCGGCAGTAGCTGAAGCTCTCTATCTCTTTCTCTCTCCGCGGTCTCCATGTCTTGTCTTAAATATACCAGTGATTTTTTTTTTGTTTAGTGAGATAGTTAGTAGTGATAGTTTTATTGGTTAAAATAGTACATATTTAATTTTGTAATGCATGTATTTAATATGGTTTGATTTGAACAATAGTTGTGTTTGTCTTATGGCTACCCTTGATCAAGAGGTACGTGAGGTAACATAAACTGGACTCAGCGGAAGAGCAGCGCTGCGGCATATTAACATGCCGTAGCATCATGCTGAGCTGAGTACCTATTCATCTCCACACAGAGCTTTTAAGTTTGTTAGTGCTTAGGTTAGATTTTATTGTTGTTGTGATTTATTTTCCTTTATTACTGTGTGGTTGTTGAATAAAATGTTTTCTTTCTTTTCTTTCTTTTTTATTTGTATTTTAATAAATGTATGTATTTTGCCCAGCTCTGGTTACAAGTCTAGTCAGTCTTTGGTGTAAGGTTCAGGCAGAGAGCGCCACCAATGATCACGATTGACTTACGTCAGACTTCTGCGTGGTGCCCTCTACCGGTTGCCAGGGTCGAGTCAGCTTGCCCACGGCCACTACGAGATTTTTCGGTGACTGGATTGCTACTTGACTACTTGCCTCTGGTGTTGCCTGCATTGTCAGAAAGAACCAATGGCCGGCTGAAAGAATTAATAATAATAATAAACGGACATTTCACAAAGCGCTATCTAGCCCCAAACTTTGCAGTACAAGGTCTGCTATGGAAACCAGATAACTGATATCTGTTTTTTTTTGTAAATAAATACTTATAATATATAGAAAAACAACCAGACTCGGAATCAATATCCCGAACCCTCCAGTGCAGTTAATCTGGATTTCAGACTTTAGCCTATATTTGTGTAACTAAAGCTACACGCATACCATATTTCAGTACTGTGGGGTCACTGGTGTACTCTGTGAATTTTGTCAAACTTCAGTTTTTATTATGGCTAATAACTAAAAAACTACAGTTTAAACAAAATATTAAAAAAATTGTTCGAACTCACAAATACCTCTTATTAATCGCACTTGACCATTTTATAGTTGATTGATTGATACGAATTAATAGTCCCATTTTGTTTTTTTTACCCCTCTCGAACCCCAATATCTCAACAACCCCCCACATTTTTCGCTCATTTAGTCACACCAAAATTGTGCCATCACTACCTACCAAATTTCACGATGATCGGATTTCACGCTTCGAAAGTTATCCTCGGACAAACAAACATACATACATACATACAACGCCGATTTGCCCAAATTGATTTAGAGATCTCGCTTCGCTCGATCAATGATTGAAATAAATCACGAAAGTTTTCTCAGTAAGAAAGTCGTCATAATAGTTTATTTGTCTGATTGATATTTTTTTATTGTATACTTGTAAGGAAGCGGGTTCGAATCCCGCCGCGGAACAAATGTTTGCAAGATCTACAGATATTTGTCTAGGGTCTGGATGTTTTTCTATACATATACCTGTTATAAGTATGTATTTACAAAAAAAAAGAGTTTATAAGTATTCTATCAGTTATCTTGTTCTCATAGTACACACGGCTAGACATCAAACTATCAATTTCCAGTATAAGCTGACCTCGCATTGTGCAGGCTTTTCATAGAAGGTCAGCTTATACTGGAAATTTAGCTTGATGTGTAGCCGTGTGCACAAGCTCTTGTACTGTGTAGCACTGTGTGGTTTTTGAATAAAATTGTTTCAGTTTGTTCAATGCTCTTTGGCGGTAGAAATAGGTTTTTTTTCAGTAAGGTAGCAAACATGCATCGGCCCACCTGATGGTAAGTAGTTACCGTAGCCTGTGGACGTTTGTAACATTAAAGGTTGTTACTCGCGCGTTGGCAACCCTTTAAAATTTTCAAAACGCCCTTTTTGCAGAACCTCATGTAGTCCATAGGAAAAACCTCGGCAGGGAGACCATTCCACAAGCGAAGTGTTCACGGTAGGAAATTCCTCTGGAGCCTCACGGTACGCGACCAGATCGTCTCCAAGGTGCGTGGATGGATTCCCTGCCGATGGCGAGTGGTGCGATGATAAAAGGAACCTGCAGGCACCATATCAAACAACTCCTCAGAACGCAACCCGTTATACAAGCGGTAGAACACACACAGGGAGGCAAAATCTCTCCTGAGTCTTGAACCATACCGCTTCTGAGAATGGGATCGTCAACAATTCTCACAGCTCGTCTTTGAAAAGAGTAGGTATGGTAGTACTTTAAGTAAGCCGATATCTTACCAGTAAGCACGACGGTATTGCTAATGAGTGAGGCCCCATTTTGCCACTGTAAGAAGTTGTACACCCCAGCAATCCAAGGGAACTCAGTGGAGTTCGGAGACAGCTGACCGCATTCTGAAGGGAAACAAGCAATGTTATGTACCTAGGCACGGTTGTATTTAGGTACTTTGAAAACGATAACACAACAATTGATTGAAAATTCTTTATTGCACTAAATACATAGATCTGTACATAGGCGAACTTAATGCTAGCAAGCGTTCTTTTCCAGTTAACCTTTGAGTAGTGTTGAAAAAATGTTTTATAGGAGTGCATGACATAATGTAGCAGGAAAATATTTTTAATAAAAAATAAGACTAAGATATATATTGAGAATATGAACGAAACATCAAATACAGTCAAACCTGGATAAGCGAGAGTTCAAGGGAGCACATGCTCATACTCGCATAAAGAGTTTTCTCACTAACCCGAGTTTCTCGCTAATGCAGGTATTACTCGTGCGCGATAACTTGGGACCTGCTAGGAATGCGACTCCCCGACCGCTTCCCCTGCATTTCCCCGATGGCGCCCGTGTTGTACCGTTCGCATCACTATTTTTTACTAGGGTTTTTAGTCTCGTACTGGCCTACGTCACGTAACGACGCGCTCTGGCATTCTTTTAGTTTTCGTTTGTGTTATTGTTTTTTTGTTGTAGTTTTTGTTGTTATAGTTTGTGTCATTGTTTTGTTGTTGTAGTTTTTGTTGTTATAGTAAATGTTGTAAATTTATCGGATACCTCTTCGTCAAGTGATTATAGTGAGACTGAGGACGAAGAACAACCTCTAGAAGGCATAAATCCACTAAGTAGTGACGAAGATGAGATAATATAAATAATAGATAAAATAAATGTATAAACATTGTATTTTTATTTTATTTAAATAGTGTAAAAAAGATTAGATAAAAAGCAGCGTCCTCCCTGAGTAACATAATAAATTAGGTTAAAAAAAACAAAGACGTAGCCGCGGGCGGCTGCTTGTTATGTTCGCTTTTTTGCGGGCGGTACAAACACGCCAATATGACGACACCGCGCTCAGGTCCCAACTTATCGCGCACGGGTAATACATGGGTAGCGTTTCTCTCTTATAGAGGTACGCAGCAATAACACGTCACAGCAAGTACGAATGTAGTAATTATGATAAAATTATGTGCATAATATGCACAACATATATGTATTATATACATATATATTTTTAATAGTGTGTATATGTTTCATTCATTAGATTTCGACATATAAGTACTTTATAAGGGTAGGTATCAAGATGCTTACGAAAACAAAACAAAAATTCGTGCACTATGTAATTTTATTTTTTAAACTTATTTACACTTCAAAAAATCCGTCAATTTATTAAGTTCCACGAAATAGAATAGATACAATATTGACGAGAAAACAATACGAAATCAATGGTAGGAAGTTCCACGAGAGTTAAGAATGAGTTATAAAATAGCAGATGTGTCCATTCGAAAAGAATGCGATAAAATAACAACGTTATTTAGTTCCACGAAATTGAATAGGTACAATATTGACGAGAAAACAATACGAAATCAATGGTAGGAAGTTCCACGAGAGTTAAGAATGAGTTATAAAATAGCAGATGTGTCCATTCGAAAAGAATGCGATAAAATAACAACGTTATTTAGTTCCACGAAATAGAATAAGTACAATATTGACGAGAAAACAATACGAAATCAATGGTAGGAAGTTCCACGAGAGTTAAGAATGAGTTATAAAATAGCAGATGTGTCCATTCGAAAAGAATGCGATAAAATAACAACGTTATTTAGTTCCACGAAATAGAATAAGTACAATATTGACGAGAAAACAATACGAAATCAATGGTAGGAAGTTCCACGAGAGTTAAGAATGAGTTATAAAATAGCAGATGTGTCCATTCGAAAAGAATGCGATAAAATAACAACGTTATTTAGTTCCACGAAATAGAATAAGTACAATATTGACGAGAAAACAATACGAAATCAATGGTAGGAAGTTCCACGAGAGTTAAGAATGAGTTATAAAATAGCAGATGTGTCCATTCGAAAAGAATGCGATAAAATAACAACGTTATTTAGTTCCACGAAATAGAATAAGTACAATATTGACGAGAAAACAATACGAAATCAATGGTAGGAAGTTCCACGAGAGTTAAGAATGAGTTATAAAATAGCAGATGTGTCCATTCGAAAAGAATGCGATAAAATAACAACGTTATTTAGTTCCACGAAATAGAATAAGTACAATATTGACGAGAAAACAATACGAAATCAATGGTAGGAAGTTCCACGAGAGTTAAAAATGAGTTATAAAATAGCAGATGTGTCCATTCGAAAAGAATGCGATAAAATAACAACGTTATTTAGTTCCACGAAATAGAATAAGTACAATATTGACGAGAAAACAATACGAAATCAATGGTAGGAAGTTCCACGAGAGTTAAGAATGAGTTATAAAATAGCAGATGTGTCCATTCGAAAAGAATGCGATAAAATAACAACGTAATTTAGTTCCACGAAATAGAATAAGTACAATATTGACGAGAAAACAATACGAAATCAATGGTAGGAAGTTCCACGAGAGTTAAGAATGAGTTATAAAATAGCAGATGTGTCCATTCGAAAAGAATGCGATAAAATAACAACGTTATTTAGTTCCACGAAATAGAATAAGTACAATATTGACGAGAAAACAATACGAAATCAATGGTAGGAAGTTCCACGAGAGTTAAGAATGAGTTATAAAATAGCAGATGTGTCCATTCGAAAAGAATGCGATAAAATAACAACGTTATTTAGTTCCACGAAATAGAATAAGTACAATATTGACGAGAAAACAATACGAAATCAATGGTAGGAAGATCCACGAGAGTTAAGAATGAGTTATAAAATAGCAGATGTGTCCATTCGAAAAGAATGCGATAAAATAACAACGTTATTTAGTTCCACGAAATAGAATAAGTACAATATTGTCGAGAAAACAATACGAAATCAATGGTAGGAAGTTCCACGAGAGTTAAGAATGAGTTATAAAATAGCAGATGTGTCCATTCGAAAAGAATGCGATAAAATAACAACGTTATTTAGTTCCACGAAATAGAATAAGTACAATATTGGCGAGAAAACAATACGAAATCAATGGTAGGAAGTTCCACGAGAGTTAAGAATGAGTTATAAAATAGCAGATGTGTCCATTCGAAAAGAATGCGATAAAATAACAACGTTATTTAGTTCCACGAAATAGAATAGGTACAATATTGACGAGAAAACAATACGAAATCAATGGTAGGAAGTTCCACGAGAGTTAAGAATGAGTTATAAAATAGCAGATGTGTCCATTCGAAAAGAATGCGATAAAATAACAACGTTATTTAGTTCCACGAAATAGAATAGGTACAATATTGACGAGAAAACAATACGAAATCAATGGTAGGAAGTTCCACGAGAGTTAAGAATGAGTTATAAAATAGCAGATGTGTCTATTCGAAAAGAATGCGATAAAATAACAACGTTATTTAGTTCCACGAAATAGAATAAGTACAATATTGACGAGAAAACAATACGAAATCAATGGTAGGAAGTTCCACGAGAGTTAAGAATGAGTTATAAAATAGCAGATGTGTCCATTCGAAAAGAATGCGATAAAATAACAACGTTATTTAGTTCCACGAAATAGAATAAGTACAATATTGACGAGAAAACAATACGAAATCAATGGTAGGAAGTTCCACGAGAGTTAAGAATGAGTTATAAAATAGCAGATGTGTCCATTCGAAAAGAATGCGATAAAATAACAACGTTATTTAGTTCCACGAAATAGAATAAGTACAATATTGACGAGAAAACAATACGAAATCTATGGTAGGAAGTTCCACGAGAGTTAAGAATGAGTTATAAAATAGCAGATGTGTCCATTCGAAAAGAATGCGATAAAATAACAACGTTATTTAGTTCCACGAAATAGAATAAGTACAATATTGACGAGAAAACAATACGAAATCAATGGTAGGAAGTTCCACGAGAGTTAAGAATGAGTTATAAAATAGCAGATGTGTCCATTCGAAAAGAATGCGATAAAATAACAACGTTATTTAGTTCCACGAAATAGAATAAGTTCAATATTGACGAGAAAACAATACGAAATCAATGGTAGGAAGTTCCACGAGAGTTAAGAATGAGTTATAAAATAGCAGATGTGTCCATTCGAAAAGAATGCGATAAAATAACAACGTTATTTAGTTCCACGAAATAGAATAAGTACAATATTGGCGAGAAAACAATACGAAATCAATGGTAGGAAGTTCCACGAGAGTTAAGAATGATTTATAAAATAGCAGATGTGTCCATTCGAAAAGAATGCGATAAAATAACAACGTTATTTAGTTCCACGAAATAGAATAAGTACAATATTGACGAGAAAACAATACGAAATCAATGGTAGGAAGTTCCACGAAAGTTAAGAATGAGTTATAAAATAGCAGATGTGTCCATTCAAAAAGAATGCGATAAAATAACAACGTTATTTAGTTCCACGAAATAGAATAAGTACAATATTGACGAGAAAACAATACGAAATCAATGGTAGGAAGTTCCACGAGAGTTAAGAATGAGTTATAAAATAGCAGATGTGTCCATTCGAAAAGAATGCGATAAAATAACAACGTTATTTAGTTCCACGAAATAGAATAAGTACAATATTGACGAGAAAACAATACGAAATCAATGGTAGGAAGTTCCACGAAAGTTAAGAATGAGTTATAAAATAGCAGATGTGTCCATTCGAAAAGAATGCGATAAAATAACAACGTTATTTAGTTCCACGAAATAGAATAGGTACAATATTGACGAGAAAACAATACGAAATCAATGGTAGGAAGTTCCACGAGAGTTAAGAATGAGTTATAAAATAGCAGATGTGTCCATTCGAAAAGAATGCGATAAAATAACAACGTTATTTAGTTCCACGAAATAGAATAGGTACAATATTGACGAGAAAACAATACGAAATCAATGGTAGGAAGTTCCACGAGAGTTAAGAATGAGTTATAAAATAGCAGATGTGTCCATTCGAAAAGAATGCGATAAAATAACAACGTTATTTAGTTCCACGAAATAGAATAAGTACAATATTGACGAGAAAACAATACGAAATCAATGGTAGGAAGTTCCACGAGAGTTAAGAATGAGTTATAAAATAGCAGATGTGTCCATTCGAAAAGAATGCGATAAAATAACAACGTTATTTAGTTCCACGATATAGAATAGGTACAATATTGACGAGAAAACAATACGAAATCAATGGTAGGAAGTTCCACGAAAGTGAAGAATGAGTTATAAAATAGCAGATGGGTCCATTCGAAAAGAATGCGATAAAATAACAACGTTATTGAGTTCCACGAAATAGAATAGGTACAATATTGACGAGAAAACAATACGAAATCAATGGTAGGAAGTTCCACGAGAGTTAAGAATGAGTTATAAAATAGCAGATGTGTCCATTCGAAAAGAATGCGATAAAATAACAACGTTAGTTAGTTCCACGATATAGAATAGGTACAATATTGACGAGAAAACAATACGAAATCAATGGTAGGAAGTTCCACGAGAGTTAAGAATGAGTTATAAAACAGCAGATGTGTCCATTCGAAAAGAATGCGATAAAATAACAACGTTATTGAGTTCCACGATATAGAATAGGTACAATATTGACGAGAAAACAATACGAAATCAATGGTAGGAAGTTCCACGAGAGTTAAGAATGAGTTATAAAATAGCAGATGTGTCCATTCGAAAAGAATGCGATAAAATAACAACGTTAGTTAGTTCCACGATATAGAATAGGTACAATATTGACGAGAAAACAATACGAAATCAATGGTAGGAAGTTCCACGAGAGTTAAGAATGAGTTATAAAACAGCAGATGTGTCCATTCGAAAAGAATGCGATAAAATAACAACGTTAGTTAGTTCCACGATATAGAATAGGTACAATATTGACGAGAAAACAATACGAAATCAATAGTAGGCAGTTCCACGAGAGTTAAGAATGAGTTATAAAATAGCAGATGTTAAATTAGTAAATAAAGCTCGACTGTCGCTTATAGAGGTATAGATAAGTAGAGGTATAGATGAGTAGTAAAAACGACTCTCTCTTACTGAGGTTTCTGTTTCTCGCTAATAGAGGTTTTGGGAGCTTAAAATGACAGGTCCTGGCTATTACTCTCAGTTATAGAGTTTTCTCACTTATCCAGTTCTCACTTACCCAGGTTTGACTGTATATATATTTAAAGTTTTTTCAATAAACGTACTTTCAAATATTACACATCAATAAACACTAGTTGGAAAATAATAGATAAACTAATAAATAGGTAGTTACAATAAAACTAAATAAACTCATATGTTAAAAAGATAACAGAGTGGACAACTGACAGAGCATCTACAGGAAACCACTCATTTTGTCGGCTTCGTTCATGAGAGTGAGGTAGTGCTTGCACACTTTGGAATCAATCTATTTTTTTTTCAAGCTCTGCTTAGTTTGGGGCTAGGTAGCGCTGTGTGAAATGTATTTATGTTTAAAAACTGAAGCCCGACTACGTAATACTATGTCGTATGAACTTTATCTTAGTATTGATTATACCTAAAGGTGCTCCATCACCGGGAGCATTCGCGTGTAATGTAACATTTAGTATAGATTTATTTACATTTATTTAAGCCGGCCGCTACAAAAAAAGCGCATTAATCTTTCAAGTTGTATCAAGATATTACACATTGTATCATTACAAGGTGCGCATTGTAATGCTCGGTTCTCCTCCTTTACTGATGTAAGCTCTTTTTGTATCATTACAAGGTGCGCGCTGTTTTTCTCCCTCTCTGATGTAATGCTCGAATCTGTAACGATTCATTACACGCGAATGGTCCTGGTGAGGGAGCACCTTTAAGCTGCGGCTCCATTGAGGCGGAGACGAGCGGAGCTGAGAGGAGCAGAGCTGTGAAAAGAGGTACGTGATTCCACTGAGGCGGAGACGAGCGGAGCTGAGTGGAGCAGAGCTGTGAAAAGAGGTAAGTGATTCCACTGAGGCGGAGACGAGCGGAGCGGTGTATAGCGAGCCGGGACGAGCAGTCGAGACCCAATACATTACAGTTAGTTAACTGATATCTGGAGAGTGCACACGTCATGTCGGTGCTAAGTAAAAAAAAAGCCGTTTTATATCTAACATTGCTAGAAGACGAAGAAATCGAAGCAATGAACATTGCTTTGATTGCCGCAAAATACTTGAGCTCCACTAAGAGAAACCATAGATTCTGGGTGAGAGAACACATAAAATATCATTCAACACAAGGGGAATTCGAAACTTTTTTTCAAACATGTGACGACGAAACATTTGAAAGTTCTTATAGAGTAACCAGGAAGACTTTTTATGAATTGCATAGCCTGATTGGACCTCATTTAAGGAAGAATGACACTAACTGCAGATTATCGATTAGAAGTGAAGAAAGGTTGGCGTTGTGTCTGAAGTAAGTGAATACTATTTAATTGTAAAAAAAAAACATTTCAGAACTTCACTGTCCCCATGATATGCTTTTTTGAAATACTCCACGCTCTTACATACCTACATTGTTTCGGCCATTGTTGTTTTTTTATGGGATTGCATTTTCATTTTCAAATCTACATACTCATACCAAATTTCAAGTTACTCTGACATCTCGAAGTAGGTGAAAATCGACTTGTAAGTTCATGATGTGTAATACAAACCAACACATAAACAGCGTGACAGGTGAAACTGAATAAAACGCTTGTAATAATATTTATTAGTAATTATTTATTGTTACAGAATCATGACACAGACACACTTGATTTTGTTTATATTTAACGCAGTATAAAACCGAGCGGGAAAGTGTAAGTCAGGCTGGGGCATCTAGGTTTCTGTTTATGTTAGTATCGGGTGTAGCTGGTTCTTTATTTCGCAAAGTTTCCGTGTTTGAATAATTGGCCGAAGTATTTGAATCTGTACTTGTGCAGTATCCATAATTCGGAGCAGTCCACAAATGTTGATCATTTACTTCCTCGGCTTCCATAAGAGCGTTCATTGCGTTCCGTTTAACTTGGCGTTGCAAATAAGCCGGAAGTTTTTTCACACTCTTTGCCATTCCAAGAAAAAAATGATCTATTTCGTCAACGCTATCGGGTGCTGTCAAAATTTCTTTTATTTCAGCTCGTTCTTTCATCAATTGCTGGTGATTTTTTTTTAGTAGCTCAGTAATATCATCAGCTTTTCTTTTATTGGTAGTTGTTGAAGAAGCGTGGGATGAATGAGATGGCGAAGGAGCAGCATTTTGTGTTGTCGAATTTTGAGAGTTATCAGTTGTAGGTATGACAGAATACTTTCTATATCTGATAGCAGCTCTTCTTGTGATCTCGAGTTATTTTCTGTACTGGAACCTGCGGACATTCGTGTATCGTCAGTGCCTGGGCTCCTGATTTCTTGTTGCTCGTAGTTCGTCGTTCGGTCTCTATTACACATATACGGCAGTAAAAACTCCATTTGTTTTTGATACTTCCATAATTTTTTTTGTTTTGTTGCCTGACCACTTCTAGTACAATTTTGTCTTTTTATGGCGTCGCGGTGGTTGTCGCGTAATTTTTTCCACTTTGCTTTAGCTGTGGTAACTGAAAGAAAAGAAAATCAAGCTTTATTTTGTGAAAGTAATATAGTAAAATATATTTACAGATATTTAGCGACTGGCAGCAAGTTTTCAACCATTGCAGAAAATTTTAGAATTGGAAAAAGTACTGTATCAAAGATTATTCCAGAAGTTTGTGATTGCATTTGGAAGGTGCTGCAGCCGTTATACATGCCAGTACCAAATAAAGATGATTGGTATAGAATAGCAAAAGATTTTGCAGACTTGTGGCAATTCAAGAATTGTGCTGGTGCGCTGGACGGCAAACATGTGTACATTAATGCACCAAAAAATTCAGGGTCTTCATTTTTTAATTATAAACACACATTTTCAATCGTTTTAATGTGTGTAGCCGACGCTAGAAGGAAAATAATAATGGCAGATATTGGGTCTATGGGGAGGTTCAGTGATGGAGGAATATTCTCTGATAGCGAATTTGGAAGGCGACTACAAAACAATGCTTTAGATTTACCACCACCTGAACCACTAACTCAAGATGGAGAACCAGTACCATTCGTATTTATTGGGGACGAAGCTTTTCCCTTGTCTTATAATTTAATGCGTCCATATCCTAGAGATCAATTGAATGCAAGCAAAAGAATATTTAATTACAGGCTATCAAGAGCTCGTCGTATTGTAGAGGCGACATTCGGTGTGTTGAAAAGGAAATGGTATGTGTATCATAGAGAATTTGAATGCCAAGTCGATACTGTCGATAAAATTGTTAAAGCAACATGCATTTTACATAATTATTTGATTGAAAACCAGCCAAACTTTTTAAATGAAATAAATGCAGATGCGGTACCAAGAGACGAGAGGGATAGCAATACATTGACGATAACAAATAATGCAAGTACAAGAGAAATTTACCGGATCCGAGATATATTTTGTGATTACTTCAACAACGAGGGTAAAGTCCCGTGGCAGGAGACCCGTATTTTGCGACGCCTGAGCATTTTATAATTTAAATAAATACGTATTGTACTTACCATTCTGAATACTTGTTTCATTCGCCACTATCTGCCATGCCGCATCCTTCGTCTCATTACACTTGTAAGTAGTAAGTTGAGTGTTCCACAAACATGGGTACTTTTTGACATTTTCAATGAACAATTCGTCACCCATTGTAGCGTACGCAGTTGTGTAGTATCGGTGACGCTAGCGGTCCAACTGACTATGCGGACTGCGGCTCGAAACCGATTCGAATCCCGCCCCTCCACTCTGCTTCGCCCCTCTCTGGGCCCTTGATTGTCGATTTCTACCACGTCACTTCGCCGCTCATCTCCGCTTGACTATTTCCATTGAATCGGAGCGGAGACGAGATGTGGATTTCATGTAATATGATTGGTCGATCCCCACACGTCTCCTCTCCGCTCCGCTCGTCTCCGCTTGACTGTTTCCATTGAAGCAGAGCGGAGACGAGATGTGGATTTCATGTAATATGATTGGTCGATCCCCACACGTCTCCTCTCCACTCCGCTCGTCTCCGCTTGACTGTTTCCATTGAAGCGGAGCGGTGACGAGATGTGGATTTCATGTAATATGATTGGTCGATCCCCACACGTCTCCTCTCCGCTCCGCTCGTCTCCGCTTGACTGTTTCCATTGAAGCAGAGCGGAGACGAGATGTGGATTTCATGTAATATGATTGGTCGATCCCAACACGTCTCCTCTCAGCTCCGCTCGTCTCCGCTTCAATGGAGCCGCAGCCTTAGAATATAAATTATTTCTATTTGTCTCAAGCTACAACGGAAGACCAGCGCATGTTCTAACGTCCTGCAGACACTGAGTCGAGACCTTTTTGTAACTAACACCACCAATTTTTAAGACATGTATGTTTATGTATTTCTTGAGTTGATATAGGTAGATACTGTATTTCGTATGTAGTATTTAGTGCTGCAAATAAAAATCTTGATTTTATTCAATTTGATTGTTTATATGGGCAATACGTGTAGGTACGTGTACGTAATTGAGCCATGGATTTCCTTATTTTCTCGCGATTTTTAGGGTTCCGTACCCAAAGGGTAAAACGGCACTCTATTACTGAGGCTCCGCTGTCTGTCTGTCTGTCCGTCTGTCACCAGGCTGTATCTCATGAACCGTGATAATAAGACAGTTGAAATTTTCACAGATGATATATTTCTGTTGCCGCTATAACAACAAATACTAAAAACAGAATAAAATAAATATTTAAGGGGGTTAGGCACTCATACAACAAATCTGATTTTTTGCTTGTTTTAGCTCGATATTGATAACGGCAACAGGTAGACACTTACTTTTAAAGTGAATATATAACTAAGTATTTTGTGAAAATTTTGTTATATATTCACTTTAAAAATAATTAATTAAATTAAAATAAAACAAGTATTTTTGGGGGGCTCCCATACAACAAACGTGTTTTTTTTAGCCGTTTTTATAGATAATGGTGCGGAACCCTTCGTGCGCGAGTCCGATTCGCACTTGGCCGGTTTTTTTTCCTTTACCTACAATTTGGTCACGTTTGTGTCGGGTCAATTTTCCGGATCTAAAAAAAACTATTGGAGCGCTCTGCTTCAAACCCGTAACTCAGAATAGGTAATTAATTCCTCACCATAACCTGTCTAAGCAAAAAGACTTTTTGTCTTAAATTAAATGATATTTAATGGTTAATATCAATAAAATAGGGTTAAAAGACAGTGGCGTAGCTAGGTAACCAAAGGCCGTGGGGCAAAAAATTGGCTGTATTCCGTGTGTGTGTGTAAGTGTTCCGAATTCGACGTGCTCCAGATTAGTCGTAATACAGCCGATTAAATAATAAAACTTAAAACCAAATATAATTTGTAACATATTCTATTGAACAAATTAAAACTATTTTATGAAAATAAAAGAAAATATCTGCCTGTTACCGTTAAAAATACAGACACACAGTCAGCAGAGGCACGTTAAGACGATGTATGAAAAAAATAGAGCCGCAAAGTGTCGTATTCAATAACGAAAAATGGTACTGATTTCATATTTATGCAATAATTACTTGAGGATTTAAACTAGATAAATGAAAGTCAGAAACGCAATTGGTGAAACTCTTCCCGATACAATTATTTGTGAAAATCAGCTCTTCTAAAACACTAATATCGTTCATTCTCCGACTCTAGAAAAGATATAAAGTGTTTTTTTTAAATAGTTATGTAGGTAATTACGGTATCAAAACTAATGGAAAACATTTTTTTTTTAATTTTTGGATTTTATGCAATTCGAGATTTTATCTTTTGTCGCTTACGTCATTTACTCTTGCGACAATGCGGCGCGGCTATTATACATGTTTGTCTCGTTCTTCACCTAAGCAAGTAAATAGCACTGTCACTTTTTTGCATTTTCGGATGCCCATCGTCACCGAAATTAAATTTGTATATCGTCTTAGTAGGGTCCCGTTGAGCACCCTTTGGGTACGGCATCCTAATTAAGTAAAGATTTTGTCCAACACATTTCGCTGGTAGTATTTACCTACATGTCTACAAAGATAACATTAAATGATTGAGTAAAATTTTCAAATAAAGGATCAAATTCGGTATTGCATTCATCATCATCATCATATCAGCCGTAGGACGTCCACTGCTGGACAAAGGCCTCCCTCATTGATCTCCAGGAACTGCGGTTGGAAGCGGCCTGCATCCAACGCCGACCTGCGGTTCTTACCAAGTCGTCTGCCCATCTTGTGGGTGGACGTCCTACGCTGCGCTTGCCGGTCCGTGGCCTCCACTCGAGAACCTTTCGGCTCCATCGGCCATCTGTTCTGCGCGATATATGGCCTGCCCATTGCCACTTCAACGTGCTAATCCGTCGGGCTATGTCGGTGACTTGAGTTCTCCTACGTATCTCCTCATTTCTGATTCGATCCCGTAGAGAAACCCCGAGCATAGCCCTCTCCATAGCTCGTTGAGCGACTCTGAGCTTATTCATAAGGCCAATAGTGAAGGACCACGTCTCGGTTCCATATGTCATCACTGGTAACACACACTGATTGAAGACTTTCGTCTTAAGGCACTGAGGTATGTTGGACGAAAAGACGTTGCGAAGGTATTGCATTATTGCACGCTAATCAGTGTGTTTTTTTTAACTGGGACAGTACGGCAGCACCCATAACCAGAGGAGATACAGGTGCAGTTTCTTTTAAAACGTCAGCTCGTTTTCGAAGAAAAACATTTTAGCATTAATTATTTTTTGGTCAAGCGTGAGTAGCGCCTTAAAATGAATAAAGTTGGTAACATTTTTTTTTGATGCCGATCAATGCAGTCCTTTGTAAGGATCATTTTATTGTATCGGATGAAAAAAATCTGAGCCGCGAAAGTTAGTCAAATTTGATAAAATGTATTCTCATACAACAGGACAAAGCAAAATTCCTCCAACAAACATTTTATTAGATTCTAATTGCACAATAAAGAAGTATTAATACTGTAGCGTTAGGAACTCCATGCTCTCATGAGCAATTCAAAAACATTTCGTATTTAAGAACAATTTTGAATTTCGAACATGGTTCTTGCACCTGTCTGACTTTTATATCAGTCATTGCATCATCTTATTTGTCCTATCATGGCATTGTCAAATACGCAAAAAGTAGACTTAATTGAAGCATACTTCCTTAACCGACGAAGCCCAACTAAACTAATGCGTTGAACTGGCATCAGGAAGGCTACCCAGACCGCGATTGAGGAAGTATGCTTCATTTAAGTCTACTTTTTGCGTATTTGACAATGCCAAGATAGGACAAATAAGATGATGCAATTACTGACATAAAAGTCCGACAGATGCAAGAACCATGTTGGGGGTTTCGCGGCCATGTTTGTATAACTGCTAACAGATGACGTTGCTCTGTCATACTCCGATTGACAAAGGAAAGTGAATTGTCAATGTCAATTGTCGTATCAAAATTATTTTCAAGGAACTTGATATAAACAAACAAACATTTGTGTTTGTTTGTCTGACGAAATGAGATTGATTTAGACAAAATTTGATACTGTGTCTTTGAGATTTTGAGATATCATACATATATTATAAAAATGTTAATGTTTGGATGTTTGTTTATATATTTGTTTGTTTGTTACTCAATCACGTCGAAACGGCTGAACTGATTTCCATGAAATTTGTTATATACGTAGATTATAACCTGGATTACGTAGGCTACCTTTTATCCCATAAATCAGTTTCCATAGGATAAAAATAGGGTGTCAAGTCAAGTTGCAACATTGAGTTTAGCTTTTACTAGGTTACCTATACATTTAATAGTGTAATGCGTACGAAGTCGCGGGCAACCGCTAGTAAACCATATTTTTTGGCGGTCCATCTCGAGACAGCGCCATCTAGTACAATAGTTGGTACTAGATTTTTTTTAAATCGTAAATGAAAAGCCCTCATTGACATTGACAATCCACTTTCCTTTGTTAGAACTGTTGTAAGACAGAGTAATGCCAGCTGTTAGCAGTTATAATAACATGACCGTGAATACATCTAATTACTGTTAAATTTATCGTACCTTGAGCTCCTTGAACAGCCAAAACTACATTAAAAATAAACAAAAGAACAAACATCACGATAAATTAATAAACTCGCGAGAAACAAGCATTATTTTAAAGATTTTACTATGAACAATGTTATGTTAAGATTAAACACGAGTCTACAAACTTAAGGTCAAAATACTGATTGTGTTGTTTGGTGGTGAGCGGAATCCATAGATCGACAAGGTGATTTCAGTAAGAATGTTATTTGGTTCACGTTAGGTTATGTCATTCACGGAAGGCGAGCCGGTTTACTCCCCAAAGTGATCTTTTGAGGTAAAGGTCTGTTTTTGATGTATACTTGTTAAATTCACACTCATACTCACACATCACTGACTGAGATATAAATTGCACTGGCTATGAGAAAAAGAGAGAAAGAAATTGTGCTCGCGCACTGGTCTCGTCGCGTGTGATACAGACAACAGGCCTGCACTGTGTCTTAGATATACGAAACGTAACTGGCTATAAGAGAGATAAAGAAAATGTGTGCTCGCACCTCTCTCTCTTGACCCTACAGTAATATAACAAACGTAACTCTCTCTCTTTCTATCTGCACTAACTTATATCTCCCTCTAAACTTGCGTTCTATTCGCCCGATTACACTTTTCGTAACGCTCTCGTAACGCATTCACCAGACTCCCCAAGTGAGCGCAAAGAAGTTTCACTTAAAAAAAATGACAACGTCCATGAGAATGAGTGCAAGTGCGCAGCCCATGAGAATGACATAAGTTCACCTGAGTGAATCCAGTTATTTGTTAAATCGCTCGTATGACCATAGACAACTAGGGTATCAATAATTATGCTTCTGTACATACTACGACGTAGTTCATCAAGAAACCAGTTACCTAACTGGTTTCGGTTTTCCTCAACATCATATTATAAAAAAATCTGCACACGCTTAGAATTGTTATTCCTGCTAAATGACTTACACAAATATAATAAATGCGAAAGTAACTCTTGTTTGTTTGTTAGTTTTTCACTATTAAACAGCTCTTATAAAATTAACTTCGTCTAGGGTACACACGGCTACAAATCAAGCTATACATTTCCAGTATTTACCTCGCATTGTGTAGGCTTTTCGTAGAATGAGAGGTCAGCTTATGCTGGAAATGTATAGCTTGATGTGTAGCCATGTGTACCACTGAAGTATGCAATTTAGTTTAATTTAATTTTATCGTTGTTTTTATTTTCTGTCTTATTGTGCTGAACATGATTTTTTTATACAACTTATATGGCAAACGAGCATGCAGTCCACCAGATGTTAAGTGGCTACTGCAGCCCATGGATATCCACATAGAATTCAAAACAAGGTATTATGTTATCTTGATATCTATGTGGATACGTTGCCATACTATAGGACTTAGCTGTTATGCCTATGTGCCAGTAATTACTGGAACATACCATTACCATCTAACCGGAACACAGCAGCACAAGTACTGCTATTTGGCGGCAGATAAAGGTAAGGCGATGGTGTCCACTTCCTCGAGCGAGAAATGTCCGCAACTAGTAGGAAGACCAGCGCTGGTTGTTGCAACCAGCACATGCTGAGTTAGGACCATTTTGCAACTATACTCTGTGCATAAGTAGGTACATTTAGATGTGTTTTGTGTTACGTGATTGTTTTTATTGTTTTAATGTGTTAAATCTGTATGTTGCGAATAAAATATTAGTATATTATATTCTAACCAAATTTAACAAAGAGATAGATGATTATAAGTAGATTATAGGTTAGTTTTACCTGACTGCGCAAAAAGAGGGTAATGTTTTTATTGAAATCAGCTAGAACTTAATATTAAAAAATTCAAAAGTACGAGTAGATCTGTCTTTCTGTCTGTCTGTTCGTTTGTTACGTTTACAAAACTAAACTGCTTGACCGATTTCAATAAAATTTGGTATATATATATGTTATGACCGGGATTAGGACATAGACAAAACACGCGTGCGAAGCCGCGAGCGAGACAGACAGACAGAGGGACAGAGTTAATTTCGCATTTATAATATAATAGAGATATTACTCGTGCGCGATAACTTGGGACCTGCTAGGAATGCGACTCCCCGACCGCTTCCCCTGCACTTCCCCGATGGCGCCCGTATTGTACCGTTCGCATCACTATTTTTTACTAGGGTTATTAGTCTCGTACTGGCCTACGTCACGTAACGACGCGCTCTGGAATTCTTTTAGTTTTCGTTTGTGTTATTGTTTTGTTGTTGTAGTTTTTGTTGTTATAGTTTGTGTCATTGTTTTGTTGTTGTAGTTTTTGTTGTTATAGTTTGTGTCATTGTTTTGTTGTTGTAGTTTATGTTGTTATAGTTCTTGTTAAGTGTTTTTCTTATCATTATGAAGGGTAAACCTTTGCATAGCGGAGAAAGAAACCTCGTGCTAAAAGTGTTAAGAGTTTTTTGAAGTCAACCATGTGGACAGGCTTCGACAAAGATATTGGGACGATGACCTCTTACAAGAGACGAATGACCCGCAATTAATTGTAAACTTATCGGATACCTCTTCGTCAAGTGATTATAGTGAGACTGAGGACGAAGAACAACCTCTAGAAGGCATAAATCCACTAAGTAGTGACGAAGATGAGATAATGTAAATAATAGATAAAATAAATGTATAACCTTAAACATTGTATTTTTATTTTATTCAAATAGTGTAAAAAAGATTAGATAAAAAGCAGCGTCCTCCCTGAGTAACATAATAAATTAGGTTAAAAAAAACAAAGACGAAGCCGCGGGCGGCTGCTTGTTATGTTCGCTTTTTTGCGGGCGGTACAAACACGCCAATATGACGTCACCGCGCTCAGGTCCCAACTTATCGCGCACGGGTAATACCTACTTATGAGTATGACCTAGTATTTTTCTAATAGTTTTTCTCTTCAACAATGATTACTCAATATCAATTATTATATTATACTAGCAGACCAATCCGCAGCTCTCCTTCTGCGCAGGATACTGTAGCATTCTAATGGCGAAAGAATTTTTGAAATCGGACCAGTAATTTTTGAGTTTATTCGTTACAAACATATTACCCGTGCGCGATAAGTTGGGACCTGAGCGCGGTGACGTCATATTGACGTGTTTGTACCGCCCGCAAAAAAGCGAACATAACAAGCAGCCGCCCGCGGCTTCGTCTTTGTTTTATTTAACCTAATTTATTATGTTACTCAGGGAGGACGCTGATTTTTATCTAATCTTTTTTACACTATTTGAATAAAATAAAAATACAATGTTTAAGTTTATACATTTATTTTATCTATTATTTACATTATCTCATCTTCGTCACTACTTAGTGGATTTATGCCTTCTAGAGCAGGGATTCCCAAAGTGGTCGATATCGACCCCAAGGGGTCGATATCGGTTTTCTAGGGGTCGACATAAACGAAAACTGATTTTGGGGGTCGACGAGGTCTAAAAATTGACCCCTATTTAATTAACACAAGTTCTTATTTAAATCTTTCAAGATAGGTAGGTAGGTACTGTATTGTTTATGTTGTGTTACGTGTACTAAGAATAATTAATATTTTTGTAGGAAATAGCATTGTTGTAGTAATGTAAAGTCTCAAGTTCGTACAAGATGAAAAACTCGGCAAGTCAGTGTGGACAAGTTTGTGCAAGATAATGAGTTCGAGCGTACGTCTTTCAGGCGCGTTTTGACTTGCTCTCTATTTGACGCTTACGCGATTAAATACGAACGAATTCATGATCAAGTTGCAAATCCAAACATGTTCCCGATATTTTACTATTTAACGAGCTTGCACTTAGGTTGAAAGTTCATTTGCGTTTTGAAATTCGTTGGATCTTGGACGATAATAACTCATATACCTAAGTACTTATTTATTTCAAGAGATTACAAAGTTATAACATAGCTAAATTAAGTGAAGTAAAGTGAATGAAAAAGAATTTACAAAATGCATAGCTCCCTACGCGAGTTAAAAGCGTATCTGCAGTTTATGAAAAATTAACAGGGTAAGTGCCAAACAGTTTTTATCCGGCACAGCGCATCAGCATTTCCATACAATGGGGCAATGCAGCCAGCGTCTTGGGGACGCTGTCTGCATTGCCCCACTGTGTGATAGTGATCAGTTGAGCTATGTGTAGATTGTTTGAAACAGTTTGAAGTTGCCTCAGTTGTTTCAATTGTAAAAAATTACCAGTAAATTTAACAGTTTATTATTGTTTTTTATTTAGGTAGTTTCTTATTTTTTTATTTGCAGGATTACTCAGAGTTTTATGATGGCGGACACGAAAAAAAAAGACAATACAGTTTGGACTACTTGAAGTTCGGATTTATTGCATCTCCATCAAATCAACACTTGCCGATGAGTCTCATATGTGAAAAAGTATTCAGTAACGATGCCATGAAGCCTTCAAAAATGGATGACCACTTATCAAGAGTTTATGCTGACAAAAAAGTAAACCATTGTCATTTTTTCAAGCACTTAAAGAAAAACTAGACAACAGACCATCCATAAGATCGATGTTTGCGTCATCATCTATTAAAGACGATGATGGTTTACGAGCGTCCTATAATATATCTTTACTAATAGCGAAGTCGGGGAAACCCCACACAATTAGAGAGCAGCTTATCTTACCAGCCATTGCAGAGGTCCTTAACAATGTATTGCACAAACTCGCACATGATATTTTATTGAGAATACCTTTGAGCAATAACACCGTTCAGAGACGCATAGACGAGATAGGACGGGATGTGGAAAACATTTTATGCAAGTTCTTACAGACCAACAGATTCTCTCTCCAGTTGGACGAGTCTACATTACCCGGCAATGAAGCTCTGTTGTTGGGATATGTTCGATATATCAAAGATGAAAATATGTGCCAAGAACTGCTTTTTGCTTTATATTTAGATACCAGAGGAGAATCGATTTTTCAGGCCATGGAACATTTTTTTACTGACAAAGGTATTCCATGGAAAAACATTGTTTCTGTTGCGACTGATGGTGCACCGTCTATGGTTGGTCGTCTTCGTGGTTTTATAGCTCATTTAAAGCGACAACTGCCTGATGTACTGGTCATTCACTGCGTGATTCACAGGCAGAATTTAGTACCAAAAAAGCTGAGTCCTAGATTGCATAAGTCTTTACAATATGTAATAAATGCTATTAACAAGATTCGAAGCAATTCTTTGAACTCTCGGTTATTTGCTCAGCTATGTGAGGAAAACGACGAAGTCTTTACTCGTTTACTTCTGCACACTGAAGTTCGCTGGCTATCAACAGGCTCTTGCTTAGAAAGATTTTCAGGCATTTTTGAATCTGTGTTGGAGTTTTTACAAGAAAAAGATCCGAATTTTAAAGAAAATCTGAACAATTGTAAAACAGATATTTATTACTTGACTGATATCTTTGGAATATTCAACAAAGTTAATTTGCAGCTGCAGGGTGACGATCTTAACTTGATTAAAACAAAATCAATAATATCGGCCTTCGTGGGTAAACTAATCCTTTTAAAAACAAAATTTAGGCAGAAAAGAATATTCGCAGTTTCCGCAGGATTTTACCGAGAGGTTTGAGGATCTTTTAAATTTACAAATTCCTCAATGAATAATAAATCCGTAGCCATAGAAGAAGCCAATGTGATAATGCAAGAAGAGTTGATTACCATCAGCACAGACGAAGAGCTTAAGCATAAGTTCAACCAAGGCTATCAGAAGTTCTGGTTGCAACGCAACATTGAAACACAGTATCCTACATTGTGGAACATTGCTGAAAAATACCTTATCGCTTTTCCATCATCATACCTAGTTGAAAAAAGCTTCAGTGTGGTAACAAACATTTTGACGAAACAAAGAAACCGTTTGAAAATCAACGAACGTGAGATTTAAGACTACAACTCACCAATATTCAACCGGATGTAGCTAGATTGGTAGATAGTCACCAGGTTCATCCATCACACTGAATGTTTTATTTTCTCTTTGCGAATTAATACTTTTTTACATATAATTTCCTACCTACTTAAGATTCTTTAAGTACTTAATTTGTAATAATCATTATAAATTAAACTTGATATTTACTGAATTGTATGTCTTTTAATTTTGTAAAATTTTGATGAAGTCAACTTTACTCACTTAACCAAGTGCAAAGTTTTCCAATTGGTACCTTAGTACCTAGGTATTTTGTATCAATAGGAAAAAACGAAAGATAGGCCCCCTTATTCATAATAGTCTGCTAACTAATTTAAAGCATTGCTAATTCTCACTCTGTCTTCTTCTATTGACCTAAGTCAGAATGAAAAATAACACTCTGTATCAGCTGTTTTAAGTTAGCGGACCATTATGAATAAGGGGGTTGATCTTAAAAGTAGGTAATTTGGCCATGGGGGTCTGAGGTAACAGTTCATTTTAGAAAAGAGGTCACTTGTCCAAAATAATTTGGGGATCCCTGTTCTAGAGGTTGTTCTTCGTCCTCAGTATCACTATAATCACTTGACGAAGAGGTATCCGATAAATTTACAATTAATTGCGATTCATTCGTCTCTTGTAAGAGGTCATCGTCCCAATACTTTTGTCGAAGCCTGTCCACATGGTTGACTTCTTATTTCCAGACAACAAAACAATAACACAAACGAAAACTAAAAAAACTCCAGAGCGCGTCGTTACGTGACGTAGGCCAGTACGAGACTAAAAACCCTAGTAAAAAATAGTGATGCGAACGGTACAATACGGGCGCCATCGGGGAAGTGCAGGGGAAGCGGTTGGGGAGTCGCATTCCTAGCAGGTCCCAAGTTATCGCGCACGAGTAATACAAAAATACAAATCTTTCCTCATTATCGATCGAGCGAAGTTGATCTCCAAATCAACTAGGGCAAATCGACGTTGTATGTATGTACGTTTGTTTGTCCGAGGATAACTTTCCAAGATTTGATACATATGTAGGTAGTGATGGCACAATTTTGGTGTGACTAAATGAGCTAAAAATGTTGGGGGGTTATTGAGATATTGGGGTTCAAGACGGGTAAAAAAAACGTTAATGAGGCTGTTAGGTCAAGTGGGACGTCAAATGAAAGGTATTTATTAGTACATTTCAACCCTGTTTTTATTTCTAGTTTATTCTTAGTCGTTTTTGAGTTATTAGCCATAATAAAAACAAAACTTTGACAAAAAAAATTGTGTTCTGTGTGGTACACCCCCACAGTGCTGTAATTATGTATGCGAGTAGCTTTAGTGACACAAATATGGGCAAAAGTCTGAAACCCAGAATAACTGCCATTTGGACCCCAAAAAACAATAACCATATTCATGAACTGCCGTTTCCTGTAATTTGAATGCAACTGTAGGCCAAGTTAGCTAGTTATTTTTAGTTTTATAGTTTTTAAGTTATTAGCCATAGTAAACAAGGCACTTTGATGAAATTCACAGGGTGCACCAGTGACCCCATAGTGCTGAAATTTTGTATTCGTGTACCTTTAGTGATACAAATATAGGGAAAATTCTGAAACCAGAATAACTGCAATGTATACCCAACAAAGTATCCAATTAATATGAACGTTAGTTGTAATTTGAATGAAACTGTAGGCTTAGTTATTTGGCTTGCATTTCGTGGCACTATTTTGATAGTCAAAGATAACAACTAATATTTTTTTTTAATTTTTATGGGAGACTAGCGAGATCTCAGTTCGGGGTGAACCACTAGTTTATAATGCTACTAGCTGTTGCCCACGACTTCGTACGCGTTACACTACCTACTAAATGCGTAGGTAACCTAGAAATAAAGCTATAATCGCTGTTGCAACTTGACTGGACACCCCATTTTTATCCCATGGGAACTGATTTATGGGATTAATGATAGCCTATGTAGTGATCCAGGTTATAATCTACGTATATACCAAATTTCATCGAAATCGGTTCAGCCGTTACGGCGTGATTGAGTAACAAACATTCAAACATCCGAATTTTCGCATTTATAATATTACTAGCGGACTAATCCGCTGCTTCGCACGCGTAGTTTTTTAATAAAAACATTACCCTCCTACTCCGCAGTTTTACTGTTTTTAGGGGTAGAAATTCCAGTTATTCTGTGTTTCAAACTTTTCCCTATATTTGTGTCACTAAAGCTACACGCATACCAAATTTCAGCACTGTGGGGTCACTGGTGTATCCTGTGAATTTTGTCAAAATTTGGTTTTTATTATGGCTAATAACTACCAGGTTTTAACTAAAAATAAAATAATTGTGCTGATAAATACCTTTCATTAGACGACCCATTTGACCTCCTAGTCTCATTTTGATTATTTTATCCCTCTTGAACCCCAATATTTCAACAACCCCCCCACATTTTTAACTCTTTTAGTCACACCAGGATTGTGCCATCATTACCAACCGATATACCAAATTTCACGATGATCGGATCAACGCTTCGAAAGTTATCATCGGACAAACAAACATACATTTATACAACGCCGATTTGCCCAAAGTGATTAGGTGATCTTGCTTCGCTCGATCAATAACTTTTTACAGAATGCGGCAGGGTGTCCTTGGACGGGCGGGAGCTCTCGTGGCAAGCCGGCTCGTGGCCTTCTTGAGCTCGTCACAGTGGCAATGTGGAGGATCTATCATCTCCAAGAAAGTCGTTCTAACATGTAAGTACATGACATGATCGCACATCTCTGGTGGAAAAAGTCACACCGTTCTTTATTTCCTTATTATTTATTGTACACAAGAAAATACATTAAAAACCGGCCAAGTGCGAATCAGACTCGCGCACGAAGGGTTCCGCACCATTATCTATAAAAAACGGCAAAACAGTCCGTTGTATGGGAGCTGTTGGACGGGCACGTGACGGGCACTATCACCGCACTAGGGAAGTGTCCCCTCACTATCCTGTGGCCATCCGGTAGCCATGACAGATGACATATCTACAAATGAATGACACTTGTGTGAAATAATTCGTAGCTAGTCGGTGCTTGCATGTTTCTAACTAAATTAATTAAATATAATAAAAGACATGATGTTGTAAAACCATCAGTCGTTATAATTTCATAGTGCACACTAGGCAGACCACCAATTAAAGTTCCTTTAGGAGAAAATATAAATAAAAATACTTAAATATTTTTTTTATTCTGTTTTCGTAGATATTTGTTGTTATAGCGGCAACAGAAATACATCATCTATGAAACCTACCTGTTGACGTTATCAATAGCGAGCAAAAAAGAGCAAAAAAAAAAATCACGTTTGTTGTATGGGAGCTCTCCTTAAATATTTGTTTTATATTCATTTAATTATTTATTTTTAAACTGAATATATAACTAAATATTCTGTGAATATTTAAAGCGTCTACCTGTTGCCGTTAACAATATCGAGCAAAAACAAGCAAAAAAATCACGTTTGATGAATGGGCGCCCCCCTAAAATATTTATTTTATTCTGTTTTTAGTTTGTTCTATATTTTATTTGTTGTTATAGCGGCAACAAAAATACATCATCTGTGAAAATTTCAACTGTCTAACTATCACCGTTCATGAGATACAGCCTGGTGACGGACGGACAGACAGACAGCGGAGTCTATAGTATATATATATATATATATATTACACAGATTAATGACATAACGTTCTTGGGTCTTATGTTGGACGAAAACTGTAACTGGAAGTCAATTATTGAACATGTTTGTAAAAAAATAAATCGCTTTGTTTACGCTCAGCCAGAAGCTGGCTTTTACTGCATACCATGTATAGGTACTGTAATGTCAGTCCTTAGGTATGGAACAATACTTTGGGGCAACTCGACAAAAGTTTGCGATGCTTTTATTGTCCAAAAAAATGTATACGAGCATTATATGGTGCAAGTCCCTTAGATTCGTGTAGGCCTCTCTTTATAAAACACTAGCTGACCAATCCGCAGCTTCGCACGCGTAGTTTTTTAATAAAAACATTACCCTCCTTCTCCGCAGTTGGGTGTAAAGTAGCCTATGTCACCCGGTGTAGCTTCCCAAGTGAAAGATTTTTTTAAATCGGTCCAGTAGTTTCGGAGCCTATTCAATACAAACAAACAAACAAATCTTTCTTCTTGTATTACAAAGTTTTTTGTAGATATTGATATGTTCTTATTGTAGAACATACTTTTGTTCTATCATCAATAGTTTCCGCAGCGCATGCGACGAAAGACGTTTTAGGGCACTTTTTTGCATCTTTGGTTACGTTACTTAAGTTTTGGTAAGGATCCCTAATCTTTTCTAGCAATAAATATAGCATATGTCACTCAGGGTGAATGTAGCTTTCCAATGGTGTAAGAAATTTTTAAATCGGCACAGTAGTTTATTCAGAGAGTTTATTCATTACAAACATATACACAAAAATACAAATCTCTCCTCTTTATATAGGTATAATAATAAGGTATAGATAAGCTATTAACACTGACCGGGCTTTATATATTTCAAGCAGCACTTTTTGCAAAGGAGAATAGTAATGTCTTCAATCGCTATGCCGATAACTTGTCATCTATTATAACTAAAAGGGACCCCACCAAGCTTATCCTACCAATCTGTAAATCGGCACTTGTCTTCTCTATATATAAAAATGAATCCCTATTTCCCTTGGTCACGCCATCACGCGTGAACGGCTGGACCGATTTCGCTAATTCTTTTTTGTTGTATTTCTTATTGTCAGGAGAAGGTTCTTATGAAAGAAACAATTAAGAAAATTGCGTGCAAAATTAGAAAATTTAAGAATATTTAACCACCATATAAAATTATTTATAATCTAACCTTAGCGCTTTTATAATGTAACCTTATGACGTTTGACATAGAACTGACAGAATGCGTGCTGCAAATATCGTCAAAGAGGAAGTAAAAAAATTTATATCGTTTGAAACAGATGCTTCGGTAGGAGTTATCCCGAGATATTGTCTATATATATATATAAAAATGAATTGCTGTTCGTTAGTCTCGCTAAAACTCGAGAATGGGTGGAGCGATTTGGCTAATTTTGGTATTGAATTATTTGTGGAAGTCATTCATTTTCTCATACATAATGATGGCCGGGGATAACAATTGACAATTCTACCAGGGTGACGTATATTGACAGCCCGCGTTATATGCATGTCAAGGCGGTACGAAGTTCGGCGGGTCCACTAGTCCTACTCCTACTAATATGTATATATATATATATGTATATACATATATCTATATATCTATACTATAGACTCCGCTGTCTGTCCGTCCGTCTGTCACCAGGCTGTATCTCATGAACGGTGATAGTTAGACAATTGAAATTTTCACAGATGATGTATTTTTGTTGCCGCTATAACAACAAATAAAATATAAAACAACTAAAAACAGAATAAAATAAATATTTAGGGGGGGGGGGTGGGGGGGGGGGGGCATTCAACAAACGTGATTTTTTTGCTTGTTTTTGCTAGATATTGTTAGCGGCAACAGGTAGACGCTTGAAATATTCACAGAATATTTAGTTATATATTCACTTTAAAAATAAATAATTAAATGAATATGAAAACGTACTCTATGTTAGAGAAAATTTACATAATATGAAAAGAGCTACAGATGCCCACAATATTAATATTACGTGTAAAAATCACCAAAAACCAGATTATCAAAAGTTTCCAAAAGCTATTATTGCACAGCGATAAAATTGTACAATAGAATACCCAAATATGTTAAAAGTCTTGCCGACAATGTCTTCAAATTGTTTATAATTATTGATTAAAACGGGTATTTATCGCGTATGTACCTTTTTTATTTGTTATCCCGACGTTTCGGCTGTGTTGCAACAGTCATGGTCTCGGGCTGACTGGAGTACTTGGAGCTACCGTCGGGAAGTGCGGGTAGCTGCAGCATCTACCCTCACTTGGTCTTCAGAATTAGAAATGTCCTCGTTCATATTACGACACACTACACTAATCGTATCTACGCACTGAGTCGACCGATTACGACGCGCACACCTAGCAATCACCGGTTTCCAAGACGCTCAAATTGTTTATCAAAGGACATTTAATTAACAAAAGTTTTTATCGTTTGGACGAAGGTTTTGCAGATAAAAATCTTTTTGCTAGGACATTATAGTACAAATTCATACATTGTAATTAGGTTTTTATTAAGTTTTTATTTTATTATTTGATAATATTATACAATTGACAATGCTTTTGCAGATACTTCTAATTTTATTTATTTATATTATTTTATTGATTTCCTTTGTTTAAGTGGGTGTTTATTTTATATTGCAAAATGTGTTAGTCGCTATTGACATTCTAATTAAGTTCTACCAATGTGACATTGTAAATTAGGCTAACTATTTTTAATTGGATTTATTTTATTGTACCTACTGACATATCTAAGAACAAGTAATTTGTCGAAAGATGAAATAAATGAAAAAATGAAATGAATATAAAACATACATTTATGGGGAGTTCCCATACAACAAACGTGTTTTTTTTTGCTAATTTTTGCTCGCTATTGATAACGACAATCGTAGGTTTCGCTATAACAACAAATATCTACTAAAAGAGAATAAAAAAATATTTAAGTGGGGCTCCCATGCAACGGATAGTTTTGCCGTTTTTTATAGATAATGGTGCGCGTGCGCGAGTCTGACTCGCACTTGGCCGGTTTTTAATGTATTTTCTTGTGTACAATAAATAATAAAGAAATAAAGAACGGTGTAACTTTTTACACCAGAGATGTGCGATCATGTCATGTACTTACATGTTAGAACGACTTTCTTGGAGATGATAGATCCTCCACATTGCCACTGTGACGAGCTCAAGAAGTAGATGCCGGCTTGCCACGGGAGCTCCCGCCCGTCCAAGGCCACCCTGCCGCATTCTGTAAAAAGTTATTGATCGAGCGAAGTTATTGATCACCTAATCAACTTGGGCGCATCGGCGTTGTATAAAAGTACTTATGTTTGTTTGTCCGATGATAACTTTCGAAGCGTTAATCCGATCATCATGCAATTTGATATATATGTAGATAGTGATGGCACAATCCTGGTGTCCATAAAAAAGTTAAAAATGTGGAGGGGTTGTTGAAATATTGGGATTCAAAAGAGATAAAAATAAATCAAAATGAGACTAGGAGGTCAAATGAGACGTCTAATGAAAGGTATTTATCGGCACATTTTGACCACGTTTTTACTTTTAGTAAAAACCTTGTATTTTTTTTAAGTTATTGGCCTTAATAAAAACCGAATTTTGACGAAAAACACGGGGTACACCGGACCCCACAGTGCTGAAATTTGGTATCCGTGTAGCTTTAGTGACACAAATATAGGGAAAAGTCTGAAATACAGAATAACTGCAATTTCTACCCCTAAAAACAGTAACCAGTAACATCAACCGCCGTTACCTGTAATTTGAATGAAACTGTACCTACGAGTAAGTCAAGTTAGTTGGTTGTGCATTTCGTGGCACTATTTTATTAGTCACAAAGATTATGAATAATATTCTTTTGGTTGTTGCTTAGACTCGCTATATCTCAGTTCGAACAACTAGTTAATTAATTTGGGAAGGACTTGGACCCTCGTCGTGAAGAGGAAGGCAACTTTCCTTCAATTAAAAATAACAATGTATTTATCTTCGAGCTACGTGCCCCACCCAGTGCATCTTCACCTTGCAAATCTTCTGACTATGTCAGTGACTAGTACAACGGTCAACATTTCATATCAAGCCCCTTATACGTAGCTCTCTGAGTAGGGTTACCATATCTCAGGATCTCAGAATCCTGTCCTGAGATCTCAGGATTTTTGGACTCTTACTCAGGATTGCGGCCGGATTATGCAAATCTCATGAAATCTCAGGATTTTAGAATTTTCAATAAAATACAGCTTACATTTTAAAGATATCTCTAATAAAAAGGTACACTTTAGTAATAATTGCACGATCAAAATCAATACTTAGGTATTTATACTAGTAGGTAGGTACATAATCAGTTTTATCATACTCAATCTCTGAAGATACCTTTTTAATTAAGGTTTTTTAATTATTGCAACGCGTGAGGTATCGAGCGACCTCGCCGAGGTGGACTTTGGCGTACCGCAGGGCAGCGTACTTGGTCCTTCTCTATTCCTAATATATATAAATGGCTTATGCTCACTCCGATTGCCCCAAACAAGAATTTTTGTTTTTGCTGATGATACAGCTTTGATTTCTATGGAGACAGCTGGGAAAAAGTAGCGGATACAGCTGAACGTAACATGAGAATGGTCTTTAGTTGGCTAAATAATAACCTGTTAACCCTAAACACTGAGAAAACAAAACTTGTACCCTTCAACATAACTAAAAGAACAGCTCCCCATAGTTCATTCAAAGTTAAGCTCCACAATTGTCTCATAAATCCCCATTCCAATAATTTCTGCACATGTCCCTCACTTGAGCAAGTAACGAATATTAAATACAGTGTAAACTCCATGTAACGTCCCTCGTTTTAACGACAAACTCTCTAAAGCGTCGAAATCACTCGGCTTTGGTTGGTTTAGCTTGTCTTGCATACAATGGTAATCTCTGTATAGTATTAGACCCACTCTCAATAACGACAACAATTTGTAATAAAAAGTTCTTTTTAAGTTGCCAAATTAGTAAAAACTGCGCAGCTGTGTATATCCTTTTGTCGTTTTATTATCCTAGACCATAATAAACTCGACTGTCGGCATCATACACACCAAACTTTCTAAGAAATCCGTTCTTTTGTTTACAAAATGGGATTGCTTGCACGTGTAGCTGCAGACTGTTGTTAGTAGTAGTGATGGATTTTATCTATACGTTGTCATATTCTTAGTAGCTCACAAACTTTCAAATTGTAAACATTGCTAGTAAGAGAAAATCACTGTGTATTGACGAAAAAGTTTCAAAACAAATCAGAAATAAACGTTTTCTTTTTCTAATACAGATTTTACTTCTCTCCATTTAACGACAACTCTCTATAACGTCAAAATATGCTCAGTCCCTTGAGTGTCGTTTTATAGAGTTTACACTGTATTTAGGGATATACATTGACGAAAATCTCACTTGGAAAATACAATTAGACTACCTGTGTTCCAGGCTCAGAAAAATGCTTCACATTTTCAAGCGCCTTAGATCTATCACAGACTTAAATATTATAAGGGTAGTATACCTGGCATTATGCCAAAGTATCCTATCCTATTGTTCTAGCTCGTGGGGCGCTGCTTGCAAAACATATTTACACAAACTAGAAAGGGCCCAACGCGCAGTACTAAAAGTTGCTTACCACAAACCCTATAGATACCCTACAGAATCCCTATACAAAGACGTAAACCACCTTACGGTTCGGCAGTTGTATTTATCCTCGGTCATACTCAAGTTTCATAAAACCTCACTGATTACAGTCGCCTCTACTTATTCCAACAGACGGACAGTATGGAGCGCCCTGAAAGTTAAAACAAGTTTTGGCAAAAGAAACTATTACTTTGTTGGTCCTGCACTCTACACCAGAATAAATAAATCAATAGACATAATGGATCTCGCGTCCAAAAAGTGTAAGAAAAAATTATTGACCTGGCTCTCAACATTAAACTACCATGAAACGGAATCCCTTCTTAACACACGAACGTGATAGTCAAACATGCATATAAGTTGGTTAAATGAAAGCAAATTTAAGTATAAAAACAAACCTATATAATAATCTATAAGAAACAGGGCAAAACAGATATGATATATGTCACAGATAAACATTACTCAATATCCGAACTTCCTTCACCCCTTCCCCTCCTTCCCTACACACTACACACGCGCTCTTACATACACACATCCCCACACACAAAACCTATACACAAACTCACCCACACACAAATACACACGCACACAAACACACAATCAAACTCACAGGACGAAAGAGACTATCTCCCACAACACAGGTTTTACCTAGGGTGGGAGCTAGTGACCTTCTACAATGGATGTCACTTATTTATATGGAAACTAAGTAAAGTAAATTAAAGTGAAGTAAGCGAGATCCACAGTGTATAAAAACGATATTACTAGTGGTTCGCCCCGAACTGAATTCTCGCGAGTATCCCAAAACAAAAAAAAATATTCTTAGGGCGACACGCGCAACGATGCCAAAACGTATTTAGTGGCTAAATATGATTTAAAGAGTTGTCAAATTATATAAATACGTAAAATTTAAACACGTTTAGACGCTAAATACGTTTAGGGATCGTTGTGCATCGTTGACTAATAAAATGGTGCAAAAACCAACTAACTTGACCTACAGTTTCATTCAAATTTAAGGTAACGGGGGTACAAATTCAAGTTATTTTGGATTTCAGACTTTAACCTATATTTGTGGCACTAAAGCTACGCGCATACCAAATTTCAGCACTGGTGTACCCTGTGAATTTTGTCAAAGTTCAGTTTTTATTATGACTAATAACTCAAAAACTATAAAAATTTAAGAAAAACCAAAACAGAGTCTAAATGTACTAAAGAATACCTTTCATTTGACGTCCCATTTGACCAGTTAGTCTCATTTTCATTTGTTTTACCCCTCTTGAACCCCAATATCTCAACAACTCCCCAACATTTTTAACTCATTTAGTCACACCATAATTGTGACATCATTACCTACCTATGTATTAAATTTCACGATCATCGGATAAACGCTTCGAAAGTTAACCTCAGACAAACATACGTACAACGCCGATTTGCCCAAATTGAATTAGAGATCTCGCTTCGCTCGGTCAATTACGACTTTTTTAAATTGTTAAGTAGGTACGTTTGAGAGAAAATTCTCAAACTATAAAAATATCTCAGGATTTTTAAATGGACCTCTTCTCCGGACTTTTGATTTTTTCATCTGGCAACCCTTTCTCTGAGCGACCTTAGTTTACTCGTAGATAAGAGTTAGTGCTTAGATTGTTTATAAATAGACAAACTGACCTTCAGATTTAACAGCAATGACAACAGCAAAAATTAACGCAATAATATACATTTCAAAATCACTCGCGAAAAACAAATCACAATTTGTAAATTCAAATGCTAGTTGAAAACGCGTCTGCTTCGTGAGAATTTAAATTGTGACTGATTTTGATGTGACCTTACAAGATCGATATTTCCTATTTAATTACTTCTTTTAAGTTACATATAAATATTATTTTCCTGTGTTATTTTGATTTATTTACTCCATGGTTTTACTATTTAAATAGGTATGGATTAGGAATTGTACAGTAGTGAGTTTATTTGCTTCTCGCTTCCGAGCTTACTATCACGATAATATTATTTAATCTATACTTCTGTACTAATATTATAAAGAGGACAGATTTCTATTTTTGTGTGTATGTTTGTAATGAATAAACTCAAAAACTACTGTGCCGATTTCAAATATTCTTTCACCGTTGGATAGCTACATTCACCTTGAGTGACATAGGCTATATTTATTGCTAGAAAAGATTAGGGATCCTTACTAAAACTTAAGTAACGTAATCCAAGGTGTTAAAAAGTGCCCTAAAACGTCTTTCGTCGCATGCGCTGCGGAAACTATTGATGATAGAACAAAAGTATGTTCTACAATAAGAACATATCAATATCTACAAAAAACTCCGTGATATTATAAATAGGAAAGATATGTTTGTTTGTATTGGATAGACTCCGAAACTACTGGGCCGATGTACAAAAATCTTTCACTGTTGGGAAGCTACACTATCTCCGGGTGACATAGGCTACTTTTTACCCAACTGCGGAGAAGGAGGATAATGTTTTTATTAAAAAACTACGCGTGCGAAACTGCGGATTAGTCCGCTAGTAATATCATAAATGCGAAAGTTTGGATGTTTGTTTGTTTGTTACTCAATCACGCCGTAACGGCTGAACCGATTTCGATGAAATTTTGTATATACGTAGGTTATAACCAGAATCACCACATAGGCTACCATTTATCCCATAAATCAGTTACCATGGGATAAAAATGGGGTGTCCAGTCAAGTTGCAACAGCGAGTTTAGCTTTACTTCTAGGTTACCTACACATTTAGTAACGCGTACGAAGACGCGGGCAACAGCTAGTAGCATTATAAACTAGTGGTTCGCCCCGAACTGAGATCTTGCGAGTCTCTCATAAAAACTATAAAAATATTATTTGTAATCTTTGACTATCAAAATAGTGCCACGAAATGCAAGCCAAATAACTAAGCCTACAGTTTCATTCAAATTACAACTAACGATCATATTAATTGGATACTTTGTTGGGTATACATTGCAGTTATTCTGGTTTCAGACTTTTCCCTATATTTGTATCACTAAAGCTACACGAATACCAAATTTCAGCACTATGGGGTCACTGGTGTACCCTGTGAATTTCGTCAAAGATCCTTTTTTATTATGGCTAACAACTTAACCCGGTGTCATGGGGGCTGGGTCAAAATGACCCGGGACTTTTTTGTTACCTTACAGATTGGTAACTATGCAAGCGACGTTGCCGTTCTTCTCAGTAGCTGAAGTCAATGAGTTGCGCTAAGTATTGTTTTAAAAGTATCAGTTAGACGGTGACCGTGCTTGGAGCTAAGTGTGTCCAAAGTTTGAAAAGGTAAATATGACCCAACCCCGTACTCGGTGTTACAATTTTGCGCCATTTTTTCAATTCATGATTTTTACGTTTTGTCATTGCTTATGGAGTTATTTTTGTGTTTTAGGTTTGAACTTTGTTTTTTTATTGTAAATATATTTTTTTTTGTCGCTAGATAATAAAACATGGATCAAGAGGAAAAAGAACGACGGCGTATAGTTTCACTTCTTGAAGAGTCGGACTCGGATGTCATGTCATCTGATCAGGAGTCCGCTGATGAAGAGGATTGTGTCAGTGTGCGAAGTCATTTCAGCGACACAGAGCAAGACATCTCAGAAGATGATGACTACAATGACCCACTATCTGCTGTTCGAAGTCAAACACAAGATATTTCAGAAAGTGATGAGGACAATGTCCCACTGTCTAATGTTCAATGTCAAATAATGTCTGCTCGTTTTGGCAGTCTTTCACCTCCGCAGCAGGAGCAACAACTATCGGATTCAGAAAGTTCTTCGAGTCGTCAGGTACGATCTTCACAACATTATCGTGGTAAAGATGGTACAGTTTGGCTTAAACGATGTCATTACTTGAAGAAACTAGGCCTTGCCCTTGTGGGTGAACACTTGAAAGCCCGCCAGAATGTGATATGTTTGCCTCGAGAAATGCGAAAAAAATACATATATTCGCTGGCGAAGGTTCAGAGGAGCCGCCAGCTAAAAGAGCCAATGCTCGTAAAAGGCGTCAAGTATGTCCTGCGAAGAAAGACCGGAAAACAACCCACACATGTCATGGTTGCAGCAAATATTGTTGCCCTGAACATTTTGTACCTTTCTGTGGTGATTGCATTTACAACAATGATATTAATTAGTTTTAGTAATTTTTATCCAAAGATGTCTTAGTTAAGGTTATAAAAGTGCCATAAAAATTAAAGATTGTTCATTAATAGTAAGAAAAGTGAGATTACGATAAGCTATACCATTTTTGTAGAATTTTTACGTGGTTTTTTAAGAGGTTTAAAGACACATTAAAACACTTTGGTAATGCAAATTGTAGTTTAATTTATTAAACCATAAAACAAAAAAGCTGTGATATTAAAATAATTTATTATTTCATATATGAATGTAGAAATATCGTAGGTCAAAGTATCGGGTCATGATGACCCACCCCACGTCCGTGTAGTCATTTTCCACGCCCATGACGTCGCGCCGGGTTAAAAACTACAACACTAAACATAACTAGTGGTTCGCCCCGAACTGAGATCTCGCGAGTCTCATAAAAACTAAAAAAATATTATTTTGTAATCTGTAACTATCAAAATAGTGCCCCGAAATAAATAACCAGATTACTTGGCCTACAGTTGCATTTAAATTACAGGAAACGGCAGTTCATGTATATGGTTTTTTTTGGGTACAAATTGCAGTTATTCTGGATTTCAGACTTTTGCCTATATTTGTTAACTAAAGCAACTCGCATAGGTACCTAATTACAGCACTGTGGGAGGTCACTGGTGTACCCTGTGAATTTTGTCAAAGTTTCGTTTTTATTATGGCTGATAACTCAAACACTACAAGAAACAAACTAAAAATAAAAACAGGGTTGAAATGTACTAATGAATACCTTTCATTTGACGTCCCACTTAACCCAACAGTCTCATTTCCATTTTTTTTACCCCTCTGGAACCCCAATATCTCAACACCCCCCCCCCCCCCCCCCCCCCCAACATTTTAAGCTCATGTAGTCACATAAAAATTGTGCCATCACTACCTACATATGTATCAAATCTTGGAAAGTTATCCACGGACAAACAAACATATATACATACAACGTCGATTTGCCCAAGTTGATTTGGAGATCAACTTCGCTCGATCGATAAAGAGGAAAGATTTGTATTTTTGTATGTTTGTAACGAATAAACTCAAAAACTACGGGTCCGATTTCAAAAATTCTTTCACCATTAAAATGCCACACTATCCCTGAGTAACATAGGCTACTTTTTACCCAACTGAGCAGAAGGAGGGTAATGTTTTATTGTAAAACTACGCGTGCGATGCTGCGGATTGGTCAGCTAGTATAATATATAATTTATATTGAGTAATCACTGTTGAAGAGAAGAACTATAAGAAAAATACTAGGTCATACTCATAAGTAGGTATCTCTATTGTATTATAAATGCGAAATTAACTTTGTCCCTCTGTCTGTCTGTCTCGCTCGCGGCTTCGCACGCGTGTTTTGTCTATGTCTTAATCCCGGTCATAACATATCTATACACCAAATTTTATTGAAATCGGTCAAGCAGTTTAGGTTTGTAAACGTAACAAACGAACAGACAGACAGAAAGACAGAGCTACTCGTACTTTCGAATTTTTTAATATTAAGTACTAGCTGATTTCAATAAAAACATTACCCTCTTTTTGCGCAGTCAGGTAAAACTAACCTATAATCTACTTATAATCATCTATCTCTTTGTTAAATTTGGTTAGAATATAATATACTAATATTTTATTCGCAACATACAGATTTAACACATTAAAATAATAAAAACAATCACGTAACACAAAACACATCTAAATGTACCTACTTATGCACAGAGTATAGTTGCAAAATGGTCCTAAATCAGCATGTGCTGGTTGCAACAACCAGCGCTGCTCTTCCTACTAGTTGCGGACATTTCTCGCTCGAGGAAGTGAGCACCACCGCCTTACCTTTATTTGCCGCCAAATAGCAGTACTTGTGCTGCTGTGTTCCGGTTAGATGGTAATGGTATGTTCCTGTAATTACTGGCAAGGCATAACAGCTAAGTCCTATAGTATGGCAACGTATCCACATAGATATCAAGACAACATAATAGCTTGTTTTGAATTCTATGTGGATATCCATGGGCTGCAGTAGCCACTTAACATCTGGTGGACTGCATGCTCGTTTGCCATTTAAGTTGTATAAAAAAATCATGTTCAGCACAATAAGACAGAAAATAAAAACAACGATATAATTAAATTAAACTAAATTGCATACTTCAGTGGTACACACGGCTACACATCAAGCTATACATTTCCAGTATAAGCTGACCTCTCATTCTACGAAAAGTCTACACAATGCGAGGTAAATACTGGAAATGTATAGCTTGATTTGTAGCCGTGTGTACCCTAGACGAAGTTAATTTTATAAGAGCTGTTTAATAGTGAAAAACTAACAAACAAACAAGAGTTACTTTCGCATTTATTATATTTGTGTCAGTCATTTAGCAGGAATAACAATTCTAAGCGTGTGCAGATTTTTTTATAATATGATGTTGAGGAAAACCGAAACCAGTTAGGTAACTGGTTTCTTGATGAACTACGTCGTAGTATGTACAGAAGCATAATTATTGATACCCTAGTTGTCTATGGTCATACGAGCGATTTAACAAATTATTGGATTCACTCATGTGAACTTATGTCATTATTATGGGCTGCGCACTTTTTTTTTATACTACTTATATGTCAAACGAGCATACAGCCCAACAGATGTTATGTGGCTACTGCAGCCCATGGATACCCAAATAGAATTCAAAACAAGGTATTATGTTATCTTAATCTCTATGTGGATACGTTGCCATACTATAGGACTTAGCTGTTATGCCTATGTGCCAGTAATTACAGGAACTGGAACTGGGACCATTAATATTTCTTATATATATAAATGACTTTCCGAGCGTCACTAGACACCCAATGACCCTATTTGCAGATGACAGCACAATATTATTTAATTTTGAACACATTGACGACTATAACATTGACATTAAAAATACTTTGACATCCCTAATTCAATGGCTTAAATCTAATAATTTGAAAATTAATTTGGAGAAGACGAATCTAATGACATTTGAACAACGATATAGAAGTCAATCCCTTATAGACGTAGATTATCTAGGTGCAAAAATTTGTGAAATTGACGCGACCTGGTTCTTAGGCTTGACAACCGACAAAAAGTTGACAATATTTCTAAAAGACTTCATCAATACTCTTACGCTCTCTATTAATTAAATGGAATAGTTAATATGCCTACTCTTTTAACCGCTTATCACGGACATGTAGCAGCAATTCATCAAATAAATTACACGCATTCAAAACACAAAAACGTTGTGTAAGAGCGTTGAACCGCCTGAGACAAACGGACTCATGCAGGGAATATTTTAAGAGATTGAAGATTCTAACCCTACCATGCCTATATATTAACAAGATCGCCATTTTTGTAAGGAATAACTTAAATCTTTTTAGTATACATATATCCCAAAGAAAGCCGCCGTGCGAGCTGCCTCCGCCTTCAATCGTGTAAAACTCATCTTGTGCGCATGAGTGTGTTTTGTATGACACCAATAATCTATATTAAAGTACCATCAACAATAAGAGGCAAAGAAAGTATCATGGAGTTTAAGCATGCCCTCTACAAATTGCTTATAGAAAAAGCATATTATTCAGTCGACGAATTTTTAGTAGATAAGAATTTTTAATCCATTGTTTTTTGTTTTATTTAATCATAAGTACTATTTTTTTGACTTTTTATCCTAACTATAATTTTTTGACATTTTGTTTTTTTCTGAATTTAAGTAGGTAATTGTGTAATTATATTTTTCTGTATTTGCATGTTATGTTTTTTATTAATTATAAAATACTTGTACGCCGCAAGGCAAAATCTAGCGCATAAATAAAACTCCTACCACCAACATTGTACCTAGATTTACAAGGAATAAATGAATTATAAATTATGAACATACCATAACCGGAACACAGCAGCACAAGTACTGCTATTTGGCGGCAGATAAAGGTAAGGCGGTGGTGCCCACTTCCTCGAGCCCGTTCACAAAAGCTCTATCACCAGTAGAAGCTCTACCACCAGTAAAAGCTCTACCACCAGTAAAAACTCTACCACCAGTAAAATTGCACGCATTCTCATAGACGTTGTCATTTTTTTAAGTGAAACTTCTTTACGCTTGACTTGGGAAGTAAGCTGGTGAATGCGTGACGAGAGCGTTACGAAAAGTGTATACGGGCGAGGCGAACGAAAGTTGAGAGGGAGATATAAGTTAGTGAAGATAGAAAGAGAGAGTGTTACGTTTCTTATATTACTATAGGGGCAAGAGAGAGAGGTGCGAGCACACATTTTCTTTCTCTTTCTCATAGCCAGTTACGTTTCGTATATCTAAGACACAGTGCAGGCCTATTGTCCGTATCACACTGTAAAGTCAGGCCATTTTAATAACATACATTAACATTGTACAACAACATTTGACAATTCATCAAAATTTAACAACGTAACCTTGTAACGGCGGACATAAAATAATATGTTTTTTTCGATTTGTTAGAACTGCACAATTGCTTAACTTTTTTTAATTACGATTACATATTTAATGTAATAATGACCGATACGAGTACGAGTTCGGTACGAGTTGTACCGAACTGACAGACGTCAACAGACGTCAAATGTTACCTATTAAAATGGCTTGACTTTAGGAGCAAGAAAGATCATTGCGCGCGCACAATTTCTTTCTCTCTTCCTCTCATAGCCAGTGCGCGAAATATGTATATTTATATCTCAGTCATGTTGTTCGTTTGCGAGATTTGTAGCGTTACGCGAACTGTGGTTTATTGATTATTTTTCGTAATTTCATTTCGTTCTTGAACAATTTTATAAATCGTTTTTTATTTGCTATATTTTTGTTTAGGTATACATTTGTTTTGTTTTATTTTATTATCGTTGACATGTATGTGTGATTTTAAATATGATGTAATTTCAAACACGATTATCTAATTGTTCTGAATAATTATATGAATTTAACAAGTATACATCAAAAACAGACCTTTACTTCAAAATATCACTTTGGGGAGTAAACCGGCTCGCCTTCCGTGAATGACATAACCTAATGTGGACCAAATAACATTCTTACTAAAATCACCTTGTTATTCATCGGTGGATTCCGCTCACCACCAAACAACACAATCAGTATTTTGACCTTAAGTTTGTACACTCGTGTTTAATCATAACATAACATTGTTCATAGTAAAAATCTTTAAAATAATGCTAGTTTCTCGCGAGTTTATTAATTTATCGTGATGTTTGTTCATTTGTTTATTTTTAATGTGGTTTTGGCTGTTCAAGGAGCTCAAGGTACGAAAAATTTAACAGTAATTAGATGTATTCACGGTCATGTTATTATAACTGCTAACAGCTGGCATTACTCTGTCTTACAACTGTTCTAATAAAGGAAAGTGGATTGTCAATGTCAATGAGGGCTTTTCATTTTCGATTTAAAAAAAAACTAGTTCCAACTATCGTACTAGATGGGGCTGTCTGGAGATGCACCGCCAAAAAATATGGTTTATTGGTTTATGGGAACTGATTTATGGGACAAAAGGTAGCCTACGTAATCCAGGTTATAATCTACGTATATACCAAATTTCATGGAAATCGGTTGAGCCGTTTCGACGTGATTGAGTAACAAACAAACAAATATATAAACAAACATCCAAACATTAATATTTTTATAATATATGTGTGATGATATATCAAAATCTCAAAGACACAGTATCAAAATTTGTCTAAATCAATCATTTCGTCAGACCAACAAACACAAATGTTTGTTTGTTTATATCAAGTTCTTTAAAAATAATTTTGACACGGCAACTGACATTGACAATTCACTTTCCTTTGTCAATCAGAGCTAGACGGAGCAACGCCATCTGGCCAAACATGGCCGCGAAACCCCCTCATGTCATGTCAACATTATTTTCCGAGGAACTTGAAATGAAAAAGAAACATTTGGGTTTGGTTTGACGAAATTATAGAGATAAAAGATAAATATTTATTTATTTGCCAAAAAATGGGAAAAATTATACAGGTGTTACACAATCAAATGGTTTCACCATATTCAGCCACAGTGGCGTGCAAATCACATGTCATATAAAATTAAATTAAATACACATAACTATGAAATAATAATAGGTAATATAATGCCAGCACATACCAATGAAATAATTAGATTAAAATTGAAACTAGAAATGTCATTGTGTATCATTTAAATATTCATTGTGTAATATGTTTTTTGGGTCAGGTATTTTTTTTTAATTTATCTTAAATAGATGGGAACTGTGTAACGATTTTATTTAATAGGAAGCTTATTATCAGGGCTGCGCAATTGTGTAATACATTCAGCCACCTAATTATACACGTTTTGTATCCTCTTTGTATCGTGCACTCTCATGTATAATTGGATACAGAAAGCCTCAGTTGTATTATCAACTTGAAACTCACGCCCAAATAGAAATATAACAATTATTGTAGGCAAACCAAACGCCGGCGCGTCATATCATATCAGCAGTCAACTTACCCGTACAATTCGGACCCTTACCCCTGTCTACGTCTAATAGTCTATGGCTCTTTTACTACTTTGAAGAGTTTGAAGTTCGGATTGTGCCGTCCCTCTCGCTCTTGCCCTAAACCGCATTTATTTGAGTGAGAAACTACCACACGAACTTAGAAATTAAATTAAAAAAATCAACGTAGGTAAGTTCACGTGACTAATTTATTCATTTTTGTGTATGTTTACGATTTTTTAAGAACGATTTGTATCCTGATAGTCAATTTTGTATAATTTCAGAAACATGGCCGATTAATTGTGAAATATTACTGGCAGCCCTGCTTATTATATATGTTCACTCCCATACAAAACACACTCTTATTAAACAAAGCTGTCTTAGACGCTATTACGCTACGAAGTGAGATTTTTTGGACAAATTTTGATAGTGTATCTTTGAGATTTGCATTGATTCATCTCCAGACAGCGCCATCTATTATTACGCGAGTTAGAACTAGTTTATTTATTCAGAAATGAAAAACCCTTATTAACCATACTACCAGTGAAATGTGTTGGACCATTTAACAGTGGCGTAGTTACCGGGGGACTAGACGGGGCAGTGCCCGGAGCCCCCAAGCTCCTCGGACTCTGATTTACAAACTTAAAATTGAATTAGTGAAAATTTCTCACACATTCTGAATATAAACGTATAGTCGATCAAGAAAGTGGTGTTTTTGGTTTAAAAATCTTTACTTAATTAGGATTCCGTACCCAAAGGATGCTCAACGGGACCCTATTAAGACGATATACAAATTTAATTTCGGTGACGGATGGGCGGAGCATCCGAAAATGCAAAAAATTGACAGTGATTTACTGGTGGTAGAACTTTTGTGAACGAGCTCGAGGAAGTGGCCACCACCGCCTTACCTTTATCTGCCGCCAAATAGCAGTACTTGTGCTGCTGTGTTCCGGTTAGATGGTAATGGTATGTTCCTGTAATTACTGGCGCATAGGCATAGCAGCTAAGTCCTATAGTATGGCAACGTATCCACATAGAGATCAAGACAACATAATACCTTGTTATGAATTCTGTGTGGATATCCATGGGCTGCAGTAGCCACTTAACATCTGGTGGACTGCATGCTCGTTTGCCATATAAGTAGTATTAAAAAATAAAAGTGCTATTTACTTGCTTAGGTGAAAAACGAGACATCTATAATAACCGGGCCACATTGTCGCAGGAGTAATTAAATTATGACGTCAAAAGATAAAATTTCGAATTGCACGAAATCCAAACAATTAAAAAAAATGCTTTTCCATTTATTTAAATACCGTAATCACCTACTTAATTATGTAAAAAAACACTTTAAATCTTTTCTAGAGTCAGAATGAACGACATTAGTGTTTTAGAAGAGCCGATTTTGACAAATAATTGTATCGGGAAAAGTTTCACCGATTGCGTTTCTGACTTTCATTTATGTAGTTTAAATCCACAAGTGCATATTGCTTAAATATGAAATCAGTACCATTATTCGTTACTGAATAAGACACTTTACGGCTCAAATTTTTTTACATATCGTCTTAACGTGCCTCCGCTGACTGTGTTTCTGTATTTTTTTAACGGTAACAGGCAGATATTTTCTTTTATTTTCACATAATAGTTTTAATGTGTTCAATAGAATATGTTACAAATTATATTTGTTTTTTAATGTTATTATTTAATCGGCTGTATTACGTCGAATTCGGAACAAACAAATACATACAAAATTTTTTTTATTTTCCAAATAAGAATTAACATAGTATTATTGAGCTCTGGGCTAGGTGTAACACTTGTATCGCGGATGCCCTGTACAGATTTGCAGAAGTTAAACATATTAAATGCGAGACCAAACCCGAGTATCAGAACAGAGAAACCAAAAACACATTTAAGTTAAATCAAGATAAGCATTGATATTATAGGTTTACAAAACTACTAAGACAAAAAATTGGGAACTTGTGTAAGTGATGCATTTGCGTGTGTGAGTGCGAGTATGTGTGTTGGTTTGTGTGTGTGTGTTTTTTTTATACATTATAGGCTTGCGTTTGACCACGAACTCGCCTGATGGTAAGCGATGATGCAGTCTACGACTTAAAGATACCCAGGCTGTAGCTATCTGGAAACACAGACTCTGGCAAGGCGTTCCACTCTTTGGCGGTACGCATAATAAAGATCGAAGAGACCCGCTTTGTGCGAATGGGAGGTATTTCTACCATATAGCGGTGGTGCATCGCAGAGCGTCTGGTTGTCCGTTGATAGAATGGAGATGGTGGGATCAGGTTGAAAAGTTCCGCCGCATACTCCCCGAAATGTAATCGATAAAAAACCGAGAGGCTAGCAACCTTTCGTCGATGCTCCAGCCTGAGAAGCCTTGCATCAACTAGCTCAATCGTTGCGTATGAGCTTCTTGGCTCTTTTCTCAATTGATTCCAGAGCTTCAAGTTGGTACTTCGCTGACCCGTCCCAGATATTTGTGTGTGTGGAGAGTGTGTGTGTATTGTGTGGTTGTGTGAGAGGGTACTTTTTAAAACTATTTAAAAACGATTTTAAATAGTTTAGTTGGGGCCCTAGCCTATTTTTTGCCCCAGGGCCTTTGGTAACCTAGCTATGTCGCTGTCATTTAACCGCATTTTATGCATTAAATATCTTCTCATTTATGACTAAATGAATTTTTGCTTAGAGAGGTTATGATGAGATATTAATAATTAATCTATTTTGAGTTACGGGTTTGAAGCAGAGCGTTCCAATAGTTTTTTTTAGATCCGGAAAATTTACCCGGCATAAACGTGACCAAATTGTAGGTAAAGGAAAAAAACCGACCAAGTGCGAATCGGACTCGCGCAGGAAAGGTTCCGTACCATTAACTATAAAAACGGCAAAAAAACCACGTTTGTGGTTTTATTTACATATATTTTATATATTTGTTTTATTTTAATTTAATTATTTATTTTTAAAGTGAATATACATATAACTAAATATTCTGTGAATATTTCAAGCGTCTACCTGTTGCCGTTATCAATATCGAGCTAAAACAAGCAAAATCATGTTTGTTGTATAGTAGCCCCCCTTAAATATTTATTTTATTCTGTTTTAGTATTTGTTGTTATAGCGGCAACAGAAATACATCATCTGTGAAAATTTCAACTGTCTTACTATCACGGTTCATGAGATACAGCCTTGTGACAGACGGACAGACAGACAGACAGCGGAGCCTCAGTAATAGAGTGCCGTTTTACTCTTTGGGTACGGAACCCTAAAAATCGCGAGAAAATAAGGAAATCCGTGGCTCAATTACGTACACGTATTGGTACACGTACCTACACGTATTGCCCATATAAACAATCAAATTGAATAAAATCAAGATTTTTATTTGCAGCACTAAATACTACATACGAAATACAGTATCTACCTATATCAACTCAATAAATACATAAACATACAACATGTCTTAAAAATTGGTGGTGTTAGTTACAAAAAGGTCTCGACTCAGTGTCTGCAGGACGTTAGAACATGCGCTGGTCTTCCGTTGTAGCTTGAGACAAATAGAAATAATTTATATTCTAAAGGTGCTCCCTCGCCGGGAGCATTCGCGTGTAATGAATCGTTACAGATTCGAGCATTACATCAGAGAGGGAGAAAAACAGCGCGCACCTTGTAATGATACAAATAGAGCATACATCAGTGAAGGAGGAGAACCGAGCATTACAATGCGCTCCTTGTAATGATACAATGTGTAATATCTTGATACAACTTGAAACATCAATGCGCTTTTTTTGTAGCGGCTGGCTAAAATAAATGTAAATAAATCTATACTAAATGTTACATTATACGCGAATGCTCGTCAGTCAGGGAGGTAGTATTGTAATGTAATGCTCAAAGTCGAATCTATAATGTTACATTACACGCGAATGCTCCCGGTGATGGAGCACCTTTAGGTATAATCAAATCTAAGATAAAGTTCATACGACATAGTATTACGTAGTCGGGCTTCAGTTTTTAAACATAAATACATTTCACACAGCGCTACCTAGCCCCAAACTAAGCAGAGCTTGAAAAAAAAATAGATTGATTCCAAAGTGTGCAAGCACTACCTCACTCTCATGAACGAAGCCGACAAAATGAGTGGTTTCCTGTAGATGCTCTGTCAGTTATCCACTCTGTTATCTTTTTAACATATGAGTTTATTTAGGTTTATTGTAACTACCTATTTATTAGTTTATCTATTATTTTCCAACTAGTGTTTATTGATGTGTAAATATTTGAAAATACGTTTATTGAAAATAAACGAAAAAAAATAATATTTTGATGCTTCGTTCGTATTCTCAATATCAATAACTAGATTATCAATATCTTAGTCTTATTTATTAATATACATAATTTCCTGCTACATTACGTCATACACTCCTATAAACATATGTTTTCAACACTACTCAAAGGTTAACTGGAAGAGAACGCTTGCTAGAATTAAGTTCGCCTATGTACAGATCTATGTATTTAGTGCAATAAAGAATTTTCAATCAATTGTTGTGTTATCGTTTTCAAAGTACCTAAATACAACCGTGCCTAGGTACATAACATTGCTTGTTTCTCTTCAGAATGCGGTCAGCTGTCTCCGAACTCCACTGAGTTCCCTTGGATTGCTGGGGTGTACCACAGGGATACGAGCCCGCCTTACTTACAGTGGCAAAATGGGGCATCGCTCATTAGCAATACCGTCGTGCTTACTGGTAAGATATCGGCTTACTTAAAATACTACCATACCTACTCTGTTCAAAGACGAGCTGTGAGAATTGTTGACGATCCCATTCTCACAAGCGGCATGGTTCAAGTCTCAGGAGAGATTTTGCCGCCGTGTGTGTTCTACCGCTTGTACGAGTATAACGGGTTGTGTTCGAGGAGTTGTTTGATATGGTGCCTGCAGGTTCGTTTTATCATCGCACCGCTCGCCATCGGCAGGGAATTCATCCACACACCTTAGAGACGATCTGATCGCGTACCGTGAGGTTCCAGAGGAATACTCACCGCGAACACTTCGCTTGTGAAATTATCTTTTTTTTTAAATAAGGCTCTTTAACTGGCGTCCGTGACGTCAATGCAGGTTTGATGGCTGAAAACCAGCGTTGAGTAATAAGTGTACCTATTGTTCAGGATAATGCTGAGCCATTCTCCTTTTTCGACACAGGGCTCATAGTGACTGGGTACGTGTTTTTAGTTTTTTTTTTATTTAATTGTTTATGTTAACGTGTTTTTGATTGTCTGTATTTAATTGTCTGTCTTTAGTTATCCACTATATGTAGTTTCTATGTGTGTTTGTTACTTGTGTCGAAACAAATGTATATATCTATCTAACTATCTCCCTGCTGAGGTTTTTCCCCAGGGACTAGGTACATGGGGTTCTTCAAAAAGTGCGTTTTGAAAATTTTAAAGGGTCTGTAACGCGCGTTTTTGGCGTGGTAACCTTTGTTGTTACAAACGTCCATAGCCGCTTACCATCAGATGGGCCGTATGTTTGTTTGCTACCTTACCTACTGGTAAACAAACCTATTTCTACCGCGAAAGAGCATTAAAAACAACCAATTTTATTCAAAAACCACACAGTACTAGTACAAGAGTTTGTACTATGGGAACCAGATAACTGATAGAATACTTATATACTCTTTTTTTTGTAAATACATACTTTTAATAGGTAGAAAAACCTCCAGACCCTGGACAAATATCTGTAGATCTTGCAAACATCTGCTCCGCGGCGGGAATCGAACCCGCTTCCTTACAGATATATTAGTTTTTGTGCAATAAAGAATTTTCAATCAATCAGATAAAGTATTATGACGACTTTCTTATTTTTTTTTAATGTTATTTGTGGGGAAACAAGCTTACGGCCCACCTGATGGTAAGCGGCCACCGTCGCCTATTGACACCGGCAACACCCGGGGTATTGTCGATGCGTTCCCTACACTGTACAAATCTCTTAACATTTCTCTTGGAGCGTGCCATGTCGTAGCCTAATGGGAAAACCTCAGATGGTAGCTCATTCCACATCTTACAAGTATGGGGTATGAAGAACTGAGAAAACTTTCGTGATTTATTTCAATCATTGATCGAGCGAAGCGAGATCTCTAAATCAATTTGGGCAAATCGGCGTTGTATGTAGGTATGTATGTATGTATGTTTGTTTGTCCGAGTTTAACTTTCGAAGCGTTTATCCGATCAGTGTGAAATTTGGTATGTAGTGATAACACAATTTTGGTGTGACTAAATGAGCAAAAAATGTGGGGGGGTTGTTGAGATATTGGGGTTCAAGAGGGGTAAAATAAAAAAAATGGGACTATCCGGTCAAGTGCGATTAATTAAAAGTCTTTGTGAGTTCGAACATTTAGAACCAATTTTGATATATTTTGTTTAAGCTTTGTAGTTTTTAAGTTAATAGCCATAATAAAAACTGAAGTTTGACAAAATTCACAGAGTACACCAGTGACCTCACAGTGCTGAAATTTGGTATGCGTGTAGCTTTAGTTACACAAATATAGGCAAAAGTCTGAAATCCAGAATGACTGCAATTTCTAGCCCACAAAAGTATAACTAATTAACATTTATTTAACAACTCCCGTCACCTGTAATTTGAATGAAACTTATCTGTCAATTTGTATGGTTTTAAATTTCGTGGCACTATTTTATTAGTCAAAGATTAAGGCCAGCTTGCACAACAATCCCTAAACGTATTTAGCGAATAAACGTATTTAAATTTTACGTATTTGTATGATTTAACAACTCATTAAATCATATTTAGCCACGAAATACGTTTAGGCATCATTGCGCGAGTCGCCCTAAGAATATTTTTTTTGTGTTTTGTGAGACTCGCGAGTACTCAGTTCGGGGCGAACCACTAGTTATTAAGGGATTTATCACGTACCGTTTTATCGGTGTTTAGACCGACAATGTTTCGGTTCAATCCGTGAACCTTCATCAGGTATTAAGACCTCCGTGGCTCAGCGGGCTAAGAGCGGGCTGAGACGCAGGAGGTTGCGGGTTGCGGGAGGGTTGGGGATATTGGTTCTGAGTCTGGGTGTTTTTCTATTTATTAAAAGTATTTATTTACAAAAAAACAGATATCAGTTATCTGGTTTCCATAGCAGACCTTGTACTGCAAAGTTTGAGACTAGATAGCGCTTTGTGAAATGTCCGTTTATTATTATTATTAATTCTTTCAGCCGGCCATTGGTTCTTTCTGCCAATGCAGGCAACACCAGAGGCAAGTATCCAGTCACCGAAAAATCTCGTAGTGGCCGTGGGCAAGCTGACTCGACCCTGGCAACCGGTAGAGGGCACCACGCAGAAGTCTGACGTAAGTCAATCGCGATCATTGGTGGCGCTCTCTGCCTGAACCTTACACCAAAGACTGACTAGACTTGTAACCAGAGCTGGGCAAAATACATACATTACGGTAATTAAAATACAAATTACAAAATACTGTCTCACACTTATTATAAATACGAAATCACACTTCTAGACTAATATTATAAAGAGGAAAGATTTGTATTTTTGTGTGTATGTTTGTAATGAATAAACTCAAAAACTTCTTTGCCGATTTCCGAATTTCTTTCACCATTGGAAAGCTACATTCACCCTGAGTGACATAGGCTATATTTAATATGATATTTATGAAACATAACTCTCTCTCTCTTTCTATCACTGCTGGGCAAAGGTCCTCCCCATCTCCTCTCCTGAGTTTTCGCTTCAGTTTCATTGGGAGGGAGGAAACCCTTCATATGCTGCTTTAAGTATAGATCAGTAAACTCCAAGCGTTCTCAATGCAGTTTTTGAAGTAAAACTTCTTTACGCACGCTTGATTTGGGGAGTAAGCTGGTGAATGCGTTACGAAAAGTGCGAACGGAAGTTGAGAGGGTGATATAAACATAAATAATAATAAATCAATATTGCTGGACATGTCACACAGCGCTATCCAGCCCCAAACTAAGCAGAGCTTGTACTATGAGAACCAGATAACTGATAGAATACTTATATACTTTTTTTTTGTAAATACATACTTAACATATATAGAAAAACATCCAGAACCGGAACAAATATCTGTAGATCATGCAAACATTTGTTCTGCTGCGGGAATCGAACTCGCTACCTTCTGCGTCTCAGCCGGCTATTCGCCCATTGCGCCACGGAAGTAGTCAGTGTTAGTGAAGATAGAAAGAGAGAGTTACGTTTCGTATATTACTGTAGGGGCAAGAGAGAGAGGTGCGCGCACACATTTTCTTTCTCTCTTTCTTTCATAGCCAGTTGATTTGTCGCATATCTCCTATCCCAAATTAGCCTATACAAACTGCAAATATATATAAACACACACACATATATATATATATATATATATACATATTGTTAGCTGAGTCGAGCTGAGGGTTCGGGTTAATTATTAATAAAATAATTAAAATGAATCTAACCAAAATAACACTTTTATTCATCACTAAAACGATAAGTACACGATCTTGATCACAACACACTAAATCACACCACCGTTACACAAAACCACTAAAAGCCGTGACTAAAAGTCACCGAAATGTTCGCACGTATCGCCAAATCTAGACTGGCTCTGCGGATGTCTCTACGCACTATTTATACCGAGCATTATTTCCAGAACCTTCCACTAGTATCTAGAAAAGTATAGGTATTTCGACCGTCTACTATTTCTTAATCTGTGCAACTGTAGGTTTTTTTTATTTTATGTTAGGTACCTACATTTATCGTAAGTGTACTCTAGTTTTTTAACAATCTAGCCAAGTAGGCTAAAGAGCAATTTTATGCTAACTTAGTTATTTAATAGAATTATGATAATGAATGTGTCCATTGGCACTTTTCTTGCAGTCTCTATTTAAGGGAAGACACTTTGTTCTTGTGTTCTTTTGAATAGCAACTGTAGGTAAAAACGTGGTATGTAGGTATATTGCACACCAAGTATTACCTATTCTGCGACACAGTAGGTATAACTTCGAGAACAGCCGACTATTACTTATTCTGTAACAGCCTCGGCGTAACAATATAATATGGAGCTAAAGAAGTTTTACTTCAGTCCTGTGGTCAAAGAACACTCGTTTTTTTTTAACTTTCGCGATTACTGTACATAATTACTTATACTAACGGATATTTATAGCGTATTTACCTTCTTAATAAGTATCCAAATTTCAAAGCTTTTTTTTTAATATTTTTCAGGTTAAAGAAATTCACTTGTCTCCGAGGTTCAAGCAACGTGGGTAAGCATTCAATCTTTCCTATAAATATTTATAATTTACTGAAAAAAACATTGTTTATTTAATTAGTACTAGTGGTCCCGCTGAACTTCGTATCGGCTTGACATGCATAGGTATAACGCGGGCTGTCAATATAAGTCACCTTGGTAGAATTGTCAATTGTTGTCCCCGTCCAACATTATGTATGAGAAAATGAATGACTTCCACAAATAATTCAATACCAAAATTAGCCAAATCGCTCCACCCGTTCTCGAGTTTAAGCGAGACTAACAAAACAGCAATTAATTTTTATATATATAGACAATATATCTCGGGATAACTCCTACCATAGCATCTGTTTCAAACGATATTCATATTTATTACATATTCTTTGACGATATTTGCAGCACGCACTCTGTCAATTCTATGTCAAACGTCATAAGGTTACATTATAAAAGCGCTAAGGTTAGATTATAAATAATTTTATATGGTGGTTAAGTATTCTTAAATTTTCTAATTTGGCGCGCAATTTTCTTAATTTTTTCTTTCATAAGAACCTTCTCCTGACAATAAGAAATACAACAAAAAAGAATTGGCCAAATTGGTCAAGGCGTTATTGAGTTATGCGCTTACCAACACATTTTGCGATTCATTTTTATATTATAGATTTGTTTCTACTTCGAGATCCGTAGAAGGACGTAGGTTCATGACGTTGGGGATCGAGTTATGGAGCTCAAATGGTCTTGGGCGGGACACTTGGCAAGACGTGGTGATTACAGGTGGAGCAGGGTAGCGACTGAATTGTGGCCGAGGAACGGCTGTAGAAGAGCAGGACGTCCGGCAGCGATTGCTACTGATGAAAGAAGAGTGCACTCATGTCGAGATGGATGTGTGGGATCCATGTCTGTGTGTGGGCTATCTTTTGTCTCAAAAATAATCTTGCGGGGGGTGAAATAGGGGTTGAAAGTTGGGCAATCCATAAATCCTCAAGTTAGGGATCTAAAAATCTATTAAATTTGGTATGTTGATAGATTATGACCTGGATTCAAACATAGGCTACTTTTTGTTGACAAAAAACGCGTGCGAAGCCGCTGGCGGAAGTTAGTAGGCTACTTTTTATCCGACGGCGCAAAAGGGTAATGTTTTATTTTCTGTGTTTTTTTAAGCTGTAAGGGCGCCTTCATATTTGCCGCGCTGCTTCGTAAATCCATATATTTAAGGGCGCACTATACCTGGGGAGACGATCAATCTCTTATTTTGAAACAATGTTTTGTTCAACAAATTTTGTGATTTCAATTTGTAATTCATATATGTTATAGTTAATCATACGTGCTAGAGCGCCTGTGTTGTGAAAACACGATTCCGTAAAATTTTCTCAATAGAAATAAAATCCAAAGATGACTCCAAATTTACCTTAAAACCGTTCTTATGCGATGAATACTACAATTTAGATCTAGAAACTTTGTACAATAATTCTACACAACATAAATAAGAGCACCAGTGTTTTAAATTGTCAAAATACCTTTTGATTTTATCATAAAATGAAAATATCTAAATTTTGCACTAATGAAACCATTCGCTCCGGACGCCCGTTTCGCGATTCAGTCTGGCCTCGGCTTTCAGACGGGGTACCAGTGACGCTTGTCGCTCCAAACGAACACGTAATTCTAAGGTAGAATTTATTGGTCAATTATTCAGTTGGTTTTTGTAAAGACGCAGTAATGAGAAATAAACACAACAAGATAATGAAGGGACTGAATGATAAAAAAACCGGCAAAAATATGAACCACGGCGAGATAGGACGTGCAGCGGCGCGCGGAGAAGCGGGGGTGAAATTCGAGTTTGGGCTGAGGTATAGTCAACTCTTAAATAAAAAACGCGCGACTGCAGCGCTATACCCACGCTGCGGGCGCGCATCAATTCATCGATCGACTAGTGACTCCAAAATCCTTTTTCGTTTTAATACTACTACTAAGAGCAGTGTTTCTTCATCAGAGACCATCTTGAAACTAAATGAATGAATGAAATACTCTTTATTGCACACCAAATAAAAATACAATAATGGAAATAAACAATAAATAAATGTACAATGGGCGGTCTTATCGCTAAAAGCGATCTCTTCCAGACAACCTTTGAATGGACAGGATAAACAAAATCAAAAGACGGCGGTGTAAGAGTACCTACAGACATAAACAGAACCCACAAAATAAAATATACCTATTAATTATACTTATAAACTTAAATACATACAAATAATATATGTAAGTATAAATAAACTACACTACATAAAGAGGATAAATAACATAAACACTAACTAGCAGTTACGAGACAACGAAAGGAAATGGTTGTACGAGGGTTGCTATTTATGTATCCGGAATAAAATAAAATAACTATCATTGACTGTTAAATATGGTTTTATTGCTTTTCAAAATATTCGCCATGATGATCAATGCACTTTTGCATTCAGTGAAACCAGTTTTCATAGCACTTTTTCCAATCGGAAGACGGTATCTCCAAAACATGATTTTTGAATGCCTCAACGGCTTCTTCTCGGGTTGAAAATCTTTGACCACGTAATTTATTCTTCACGGTTGGGAATAAAAAGAAGTCGTTGGGTGCCAAATCAGGGCTATATGGCGGATGACCCGTTAATTCCACCGTTTCACCCTCCAAATATCGGGTCGTTTCACCCGAAGTGTGACAGCTTGCATTGTCGTGATGGAGAATGATTCTGCGTTGTGGATTATTCTTCCTGATTTCTGCAAAGACTTCTGGCAAACAAATGGTCGTGTACCACTCTGAATTAACAGATTTACAATTTTCTAGGGGTACCGTAGCCACGTGTCCATCTATACCAAAAAACCAGGCGACCATTTGCTTCAAAGTGCTTTTCGCACGAGCAACTTTTGTTGGGTTCGGCTCATGTTGGAAGACCCAAACTGTTGACTGTTGCTTAGTTTCGGGGTCATATGCATAAATCCAGGATTCATCATCTGTGTAGATATTATATACAGCTTTTGATGCACCACGATTGTATTTTTTTATCATTTTTTTGCACCAATCGACACGAGCCTGTTTTTGATCTATTGTCAAGTTGTGCGGTATCCAACGCTAACAAACTTTTTTTGCAGCCAAGTGTTCGTGTAATATCTTATGTATACTCATCATACTAATGCCCAAGATCGCTTCTATCTCTCGATATGTCACATGACGATCTTGCATTATTAGTTTACGCACTGCGTCGATGTTTCGTGGCACAACAACTGATTTAGGCCGACCATCTTTAATTTCGTCCGTGAGCATACGACGTCCACGATTAAACTCACTAAACCAGTGATACACAGTAGTCTTCGATGGTGCTTTATCCCCAAAAGTCGAACTGAGTTGATCGATACACTGCTGTTGAGTTAGACCACGTCGAAAATCATAAAAAATCATCGCACGAAAATTTTCTCGAGATAAATCTTTTGTGATAATGACACGCAATTTTTGAAATCGCGCCACACAATGAAAACAATTGACAGACGGACGAAATAACCTGCATTCTACAGCCAAAGAGTTCCATTTTCAAACGTGATAATTTCTTTTTAAATATTATTTATGCAGTGGCCAGTTCCGGATTCTTAAATAGCAGCCTATGTATACCTTGACTTTGAAAATAGGAAGAGATTGGGACGACCTTACAGACAAAGGTAAGGCGTTCCACAGTCGCACAGCTTGTACTGTAAAGGAGTCACCATAAAATTGTGAACTATGGATGGGAGTTCGAAGCTGTAGAGCTTCGGAAGAACGAAGGGTTTGAGAGTGTCCCTGATACAGAAACTCGAAACGCTCCTTTAGATAAGAAGGTGAAGTGGGATTATAGAGAATGTTATAAAGAAGTGATACAATATGTGCATTCCGGCGAAGACGTATAGGGATCCACTTGAGTTTTGCGCGTACAACACCTAGCGACGGCAGCGCGGCAGCAGCGCTGCAGGGGAGCTGCCTCCGCGCGGCACTTTGCGGCAAATTTGAAGGCGCCATAAATGTCACCAACTTGTTTACAGAAGCGGCGCCATTCCGTACTTCGCAGATGACATAGCGATCGTCATAGTGACACATGCGTTTCGTTTTACGGAGCATGTTAAACCGATCTGCCTCAATTTCGAATACCAATTCGAGAACAAACAGTTTCAGAAAGGAAATAAAGGACTGGTAAATAATTATTTTTTGTTATACAGAAAGTACCGTACAAACAATATTTTGATATATGTTTTTTTTATGTTACCTATTATATTGCAAAATTTAAACACGTTTAGTCGCTAAATACGTTTAGAGATTGTCTCCAAGCCGTAGAGTAAATAATTTCAAAGTTTATTTTTAGTCTGATTATTTTCTATTGCGTTAACTACATCTGTCTCCCGTATCCTCCCGTCTACCTAAGGAGCTGTAAGCTAAGTTAATTTAAGTCCTACCTAACGGTTTGAAAGAAAGAGGGATTTTACAGTGAATAAGGGTTTAATAATATAATGATGTATACCACAGAACACAAAAAACAATAGAAGTCGTAAGTAGGCGGAGCCCGCGTAATACCATGTACGCGGAGTTCCGCGCACTTCAAGCTTCGCTCACTTCAGACGTGTTTCAATTACTGTGGGGTAAAATTACTTTAAAAAAATATAAAAATGCCATATTGTGCCGTTTTGGAATGTAAATATTATAACCGAACCAAAAATTTAACAAAAGGGGGCATATCCTATCACCGGTAAGTATTATTTTATTGATTTTTGTTAGTTTTGTTTAAAATGCAAAATCGTCATATAAAATAGACTGTGAATCATACCTTTTAAGGTCGCGTTTCTCTTAAACCCCAACTTAAGCTACTCAATTAGGGATGTGACCCCCATTAAACTGATGAATATGTTATCGATAACATTAATAATAAAAAAAAATATGGCTGGACATTTCACACAGCGCTATCCAGCTCCAAACTAAGCAGAGCTTGTATTATGGGAACCAGATAACTGATACTTATATACTTTTTTTTTGTAAATACATACTTATAATATACACATAGAGAAACAACCAGACACGGAATAAATATCTGTAGATCATACAAACATTTGTTCCGCGGCGGGAATCGAACCCGCTACCTCCTGCGTCTTAGCCGGCTATTCGCCCACTGTACCGCGGAGATCAAATAATTAGCTTTAATTAGTTACCCCCTATTAAAAGGTTTTAAAGTTTTAGGGCGTTGATTTCTTTTGATCTTTTGATGATTTTCTGAATGTATTGTTACGCCGAGGCTGTTACAGAATCACGTTTTTTGCCTACTGTTGCACAGATTAAGAAATAGTAAACAAAATACCTATACTTTTCTAGATACTAGTGGAAGGTTCTGGAAATAATGCTCGGTATAAATAGTGCGTAGAGACGTCCGCAGAGTCAGTTCATCATCCGAATCCTTTGGTACATACCATTCCGGACTATTCGATTGAACCGTCCGAACACAGAAAAACCCTCCGTCGTCCGAGACACGTTCTCGGAGACCCGGATGACGAAATCACTTCCGCTAATGCGGGTGAGTCATCCACATTAGACAGAGCAAACACTCCACAAATACACCGATATCGCCGGCGAGGCCGACGAGCCCCTTTAGTCGCCGCCTACACGAGGTAACAAGCACGTACCCGGGCGTTTCTCTCCTATCCCCGTACCGGCAACAGCCCAAGCCGAGGTTCGTACCTAAGTGGTGCCCTTGCGCTAGTTGCCTCATCAAAAAAATAAAATTATAGGGCTGAGCGCCTTCTGCGCTCGCCAAAAGCTCGGTTAAGCTGCAACGGCCTCAGAGGCCAACAGCGAAATAAGTCCATTCGAAAAAAAAACGCAGAGTCAGTCTTGATTTGGCTATACGTGCGAACATTTCGGTGACTTATAAGTGGTTTATTGTGCGATAGTGTTGTAAATTAGTGTGTTGTGAATCTTTGTGATTAAGATCGTGTATTTGTCGTTTTAGTGTTGAATAAAAGTGTTATTTTGGTCAGATTGATTTTCATTATTTTATCCCGAACCCTCAGCTCGTAACAGTATGTTGGACCTATGGTGTGAAATAATATAATAACTTCTGTTTTCAGTTTCCCCAAGGCGCAAGACATAAAAAAAATTAAAAAAAATGTACAACTTATGAGTCATTCAGCATACAGAGTCCTGACTTGGCACCGTGTGACATTTTTCTGTTCCCAAAAATCAACAACCAATTACCCGGTCAACGGTTTTCATCACCAGAAGAGGCTGTCGAAGAATATGAAAAACGAGTACGAAGAGTACTTCACCACCGGAGGAGTGGCGCAAATATTTTCAAAATTGGTTCAATCGTATGAAAAAGTGCATTGACGCAAAGGGAGAATACTTTGAGAAACAATAAATTCATTTTTGACCATTAATAGTTTTTTTTAATATTGCTTTCGGAAACTTTTAGTGTGCCCCTCGTATAATAATTCAGTATTAATATTCCAGTAATATAATATTTTTTTAAGTATTTACGAGTTGGAAACCTGTTAAGAAAGAAAGAAAAGAAAAGCTTTTTATTGCGACCACCACAAATACCCTGACGTACCTATTTCGTTATACATATTATACGATTGATAATGCCATGGCTGTTACTCGCTTGCCCAAAAAACATTGCTTCTCCCTTAGTGATGTACCTATGAGGATACAAGACGAATGTATCGATATCGATTATCGCCTACCTACTACGGATAACGAAATAGCTACGTCAGGTTATATTTGCTGTGGTCGAAATAAAAAGCTTTTATTTTCTTTCTTTCTTAACATAATCACAGGTTTCCAACTCGTAAATACTTAAAAATTATATTATATTACTGGAATATTAATGTTATGGAATTTATTTATCCTGACCATCCAAAGGTTGTCTGGAAGAGATCGCGTTAAGACCGCTCATTGTACCTTTATTTATTGTTTATTTCCATTATTGTATTTTTATTTGGTGTGCAATAAAGAGTATTTCTCCTTCTTCTTCTTCTTCTTCTATTAATACTGAATTATTATACGAGGGGTACACTAAAAGTTTCCGGAATCAATAAAAAAATACTATTAATGGTCAAAAAAGAATTTATTGTTTGTCATAATATTCTCCAATCAATGCACTTTTTCATAAGTGAACCAATTTTGAAAACCATTGTGCCACTCCTCCGGTGATGACGTCAGATACATGTTTTTCATACTCTTCGACACTGTTTTTCATACTCTTCTGGTGATGAAAACCGTTGATCGGGAATTGGTTCTTGATTTTTGGGAACAGAAAAAAGTCACACGGTGTACTCAGGTCAGGACTCTGTATGCTGGATGACTCATAAGTTGTACGTTTTTTTTTTTTTTATTTCTGGCGCCTTCGGGAACTTGAACACAGAAGTTATTATATTATTTCACACCATAGGTCTAAAATACATTCAGAAAACCATCAATAAAACAACAAAAGAAATCAACGCCCTAAAACTTATAAACCTTTTAATAGGGCTATCTATAATTAATACCAATTAAAGCTATCGATAACACATTCATAAGTATATTAGGGTTACATCCCTAATTGAGTAGCTTAAGTTGAGGTTTAAGAGAAACGCCACCTTAAATGGTATGATTTACAGTCTATTTTAGTTTGACGATTTTGCATTTTAAACAAAACTTACAAAAATCAATAAAATAATACTTACCGGTGATAGAATATGCCCCCTTTTGTTAAATTTTTGGTTCGGCTAAAATATTTACACTCCAAAACGGCACAATATGGCCTTTTTATATTTTTTTAAGTACCTAGGCTTACCCCACACTAATTGAAACACGACTGAAGTGAGCTAAGCTTGAAGTGCGCGAAACTCCGCGCACTTGGTGTTACGCGGGCTCCGCCTACTTACGACTTCTATGTTCTGTGATCAAAATAGTGCCACGTGCCACGAAATGCATAACCAAAATACTTCACCTACAGTGTCATTCAAATTACAGGGAACGGAAGTTCTTATAAATTGGTTATTGTTTTAGGGGTAGAAATTGCAGTTATTCAGAATTTCAAACTCTTCCCTATATTTGTGACACAAAGCTACACGAGAACCAAGTTTCAGCACTGTGGGGTCACTGGTGTACCCTGTGAATTTCACCAAAGTTCCGCTTTTATTGTGGCTAATAACTCAAAAACTATATGGATTAATTTAGAAGTAAAAACAGAATCGAAATGTACTAATAAATACCTTTTATTAGACATCCCACTTGACCTAAAATTAGAACACTAATATCTCAACAACCCCTCAACATTTCTAACTCATTTAGTCATACCAGGATTGTGCCAACACTAACTACCTATCTATTTATCAAATTTCACGATGATCGGAGCAACGCAACGCTTCGAAAGTTATCCTCGGACAAACAAACATACTACAAACATACAACGCCGATTCGTCCAAGTTGATTTAGAGGTCTTGCTTCGCTCGATCAATAAGTTATTATAATAAAAATTTTGTTGGACATTTTCACACAGCGCTATCTAGCCCCAAACCAAGCAGAGCTTGTTTATTGGGAACCAGATAACTGATAGAATACTTATATATCTACCTACATTTTTTTTGTAAATACATACTTAAAATATCTATACCAAAGTATAGGAAACATCCAGACCCCGAACAAATATATTGAAATCATGCAAACATTTGTTCCGCGGCGGGAATCGGACCCGCTACCTCCTGCGTCTCAGCCGGCTATTTGCCCGCTGCGCCACGGTGGTCGTCTAAAATTAATTAATTATAAATTTAAACTTCTGATTTCGATTCTGACATTTCAGGCAATGGGCTGGAAACAAAAAACATCGGAACTTGTTAAAAAAGACCTTTTCTTCGTGCCCGAGTACGAGTGTGTAGAAAGTCATGACAATGATGAGTTGTATTCAAACAGTAAGCTGTTCACTTTGGCGCTGAGTGACAAGGTCTGCATTCAAGCAAAGGAAAGTATGTATCTATTGAAAACTCCTTGCTCTGGGAATAATAGCCTCGATAATTCCATCTCTACTAGGATTTGCAATCAATCCGTCACTGCACTTTTCGTGAGAGCTGCAGGTAAGGCCCTCAGGTATATGATCCATTGCCCTGGTTTCTACTCGCAGGGTATACGATCCTTGGGTCTCTGGGCTCAGTTCTTTGTTGCCTTCTTGTACTAGGCCGTAGAATAAGTTAGGGTTGTTTATTCATGTAACTAATTTATTGTTGCCTGAATTAAATTATTTATTATTTTTATTTAAAGCATAATTCAGCACACTAATATTATAAATGCAAAAGTTTGGATGGAAGTTTGGAAATATGGTGTGATTATGGGCTGGATTCAAACATAGGCTACTTTTTATTGACAAACAACGCGTGCGAAGTCGCTGGCGGAAGCTAGACTATCATAAATTGAAGTTCCAGTTTGAAGAAAGTTTACTCTTAGTTTTTTGGTTGGGGATGACGGACTTCTTTATAGATCAACAAGACTCGTCAAGTTCGAGTGACACTCGCGCGAAGGCGCTTTTATTAAGGCGCTAACCGTAGCCGATGCCGACCTCGAGCGAATGGGCGTAGCTATTGTTTCGGCCGCACCTTCCGACACACGCATCTAATCGACCAGCAAATAGGTGAGCGCGAGGCAGCGAGCACAACCCTCCCGTACGACAGTCAGCGGTACACTGCCGCCCGTCGCCCGCGCAACCACCTTCTAAGGATACGCCCGCTAGTTATTCGGAAAAATTGATCAACTTGTTCACAGCATCATATGTTCAACTCGAAGGTATAGTCTTTCCCCACATTTAGGTGAAAGAAAAATTACAAAATTTTACGTCGTTTAGAAGTTGAATCAATTGAAAGTCAAAAACAGCTACATAATGTTATTTTTTTTCTCATAGTAAATAAACAGGTAGAACTTTTTTGTATGTTCACTTTGCAGATAAAAGGTCAATGAATGACATATATTTTTTTGAGCACATAAAACTGATTCCTCCCTGAGGAGAAAGCCTCCAAATCTGACCAATCAGCTACTATATTCGTCTTAACATTAATCTAGGTAGAACCCGCAGTGAGCTAGTCTCACTCGTAGTTGACTAGGTACACTCTATCTTTACAATACCTATATTTTTTGACAGATAACTCAGTTCCGTGCAATGGTGACAGCGGCATAGGTCTGGTGTTCCCAGACGTCAACCCCACTCGATATTATCTCGTTGGAGTGTACTCAGCGCCTCTCAACTACGAAAAAATATGCCAGACTTCTACATTCTATGGATTTACGTCTATTCTGAGACACGAGAGCTTCATCAGGCGATATTGGAACGAATCTTTGTTGGATGTTTTTATACCGTAAGTAAGAAAGCAGATTTTGTTAATGTCCGCGTTTATTTTATGATAGTTTAATTCAAACCAATCCAAAAATGTTAACAGGCTCGTTTGAGTAGTAGACTACGGTATGTACACATGGCACCGTTGCGCTATAGCTTCAGTGAGGGTCTCAGTTTTGTTTCCTATCGCACTGGCATGCTACTCGCGAAACCTTGGTAACTGGGCTCAGCTCTTTGTGGCTTGTTGGAAACATGGTAAATCTGTGCCTTTTCTTCCCAGAAGGCGGGCGTTTGTGACGTCACTGTTTTTGACGTGATAAACGTCTTATAAATCGATGACCGCCGGCTGCACGCACGAAAAAGTGTCACGTTCCGCCTGAACCGAGCGTGCAAGCGAGAGCGCGGAATAAGCGATAGAGAGGCACGATCGGCCTAAGCGTTCGGCTTGTGACGCATCTATCTCTCTTCCACCCGTTATCACGTAAAATTATTGTCCGTAAACCGACTTTACAGACAACCAATTGTTTTTAATAACCATTGCAGTCTCCAATCGATTCCTTAAATTATTTTCGTGTAACATTTATTTTGTTCCAATAAGTCATTTTCATGTATCGAGAATGCCTGGAAGAGCTACTGGTCCATGAAGGAGCACATGAAGGGTGACCTTCCTCTGACATTTAAGCGACAACTCATTGACATGTGTATCCTGCCCATCCTAACTTACAGTGCGCAGACATGGTTTTTGACTGAAGCCCAAAAGTCAAAGCTCAAGATTTGTCAAAGGGCAATGGAGCACAGCATTCTCGGCTTTAAACGTGTCGACCGAGTGCGTAACACCATGCTGCGCTCACTTACCGGCATTGCAGATGTAGGGAAGAGATCGACTGGGCTTAAGTGGGAATGGGCGGGCCACATTGCCCGAATGCACTCCGAGAAATGGGCCCATATTGCAACATCATGGACGCCTGAAGACGGAATGCGACGTCGGGGTCGGCCGAGAAAGCGTTGGCGGGACGATTTCGACACCTTTCAAAGAGGATGGTGGGGAATAGCGACAGATAGGGATGCACGGAGGGACTTGGGGGAGACCTTTGCCCAGCAGTGGGACGAGATAGGTTAGGAAAAAAAAAAGTAATTTTCAATTTTTTGTATACTGCGGCCAAAGCGGCCGCGTCGTGGTGTGACGTTTGCTACCTTCTTTTTGTATTAGAGGTATTTACCGATGACGCCGCCGATGGTGAAGTCGGAAACAAAAGAGAGTAGTTATTGAGTCAGACAGATTGGCATTTGGCAGTTTCTATTACTTGGCCACAGATTCTATACAACGGCATGACGTGCATAATGTATGCTCTTATGTTCTCCAGTGTCATTTGTTTCTGCGGACTTCAAAGTAAACAAAGTTCAAACGCTTGTGCCAAAATTGGCGACATTGTAGGTATTGGCGTATTTAGACACATGTCTGCACTTAGAACTTGTTATTTTTCCAGGCCAGACACTGGAAAATGCGTGCTACCTCCATACCCTGAGTTCGGGACCTACGCTATAAATGTGACTCGCATGAGTGAGGCGGACGCAGGCGAGGGCTATGTACTTGTGGCCCTCACTTACTCGTGCCGGGAAGGGTATGGCGTGCAGGGCTCCACTACTGCCAGCTGTTTCAACGGATTCTGGCCGGAACCATTCCCCAGGTGTATTCGTGAGTACTTAATTTTTTGGTTAGTCAATAATGCTGGACATTTCGCACAGTGCTATCTAGTTCCAAACCACCCCAAAGCATTACTGACACTTTTATTCAACACTAGAATTACAACACACTAAATCACACCACTGTTGCACAATAAACCACTAAAAGTCTCCGAAATGTTCGCGCGTATCGCCAAATCAAGACCGACTCTGCGGACGTCTCTACGCACTATTTATACCGCTCATTATTTCCAGAACCTTCTCGATGATTTCACTATTAACTAGAAAAGGGTAGGTATTTCCACAGACTACTATTTCTTATTCTGTGCAACTGTAGGTAAAAACGTGATATGTAGGTATATTCCACACCAAGTATTACCTATTCTGTGACACAGTAGGTATATCTTCGAGAAGCCGACAATAACTTTACTATTACTTATTCTGTAACAGCCTCGGCGTACACTACTATAAGCTCACTTTGGTGTCCGTCCGTCTGTCAAGACCCTTAATCTCGGGAACGCGCTTGAAGATGTGAATAACATCAAAAATCTAAGTTATCGTAAAAAAAGATATGTTAATGTTAGTCACTTAGGTACTTATAAATACTTATAAGTATGGGAAGGTTGCCAGAAATAAAGATTTATAGTTATTAATGAAATTTATTATTTGTATATCAATAATCATCATCATCGCCTTCGAGCTCTGTTCGTGTACTCGGACTGACATAGTGGCGTTTTTATACAAACACTTCAACACTTCGATGTACCGATAGTCAATACGGCATCGTTGGAGAGACTCAAGCACTGCCCATGTTTCGATCGAATCGAAGGCTTTCTCATAGTCCACAAACGCGAGACATAGCGGCAAGTTATACTCTTCGGTCTTCTGTATGACTTGCCGCAGCGTATGTATGTGGTCTATGGTACTGTAGCCTTTACGGAACCCGGCTTTTTCGGGAGGCTGGAAGTCATCAGGTCATCAGGTCAGAACCTGCGTTCGAGACGGTTCGCGATGACCCTCGAAAACAGCTTATAAACATGGCTCAAAAGCGAGATGGGTCTGTAATTTTTAAGCAAGGTGTTGTCACCTTTCTTGAAAAACAGAACCACCACGCCCCCGTTTCATGCTTTTGGCGTCGTACCTTCAAGCAAGGCGGAATTAAAGAGCTTCTGAAGGACTTTAAGTACCGGTGATCCACCCGCTTTCAGAAGCTCTGAAGTGATTCCGTCCTCACCCGGCGCCTTGTCGTTCTTAAGCTGCTTCAAGGCCATCCTGATCTCATACAGGCTGATGTCCGGAATATCTTCGGTATAATGTCGGGTCAGTTTGGCTCTTGGGTCGTTGGCCGCACTGCAAACAGGTTAAGTGACCGAGCCGTCCATAGAACCCTTCGACTTCCCTTAACACTTCCGCTTTACTTGACGTTATGCTGCCATCTTCCCTCTTCAGCTTCGTCATGCGGCTCTGCCCAATAGAATTATCTCTCGCGAACACTTTAGAAAAGAGGCGTAAGACAGGGAGATGTAATCTCTCCGAAACTGTTTACGACCGCATTGGAAGATGCCTTCAAACTTCTGGAATGGAAAGGACTGGGCATCAATATTAACGGCGAATACATCACTCACCTTCGGTTTGCCGACGATATTGTGGTCATGGCTAAGTCGATGGAAGAGCTCAGCACAATGCTCGAAGGCCTCAATCGAGTCTCCCAACGGGTAGGACTTAAAATGAACATGGACAAGACGAAAATCATGTCGAATGTCCATGTCGTCCCTGCCCCAGTTATGGTTGAGAACTCGGCTCTTGAAGTTGTCGACGCTTATTTATACCTAGGACAAACAGTCCAATTAGGTAGGTCCAACTTCGAGAAAGAGGTCAATCGTCGAATCCAACTCGGATGGGCAGCGTTTGGGAAACTTCGCAACGTCTTTTCGTCCAACATACCTCAGTGCCTTAAGACGAAAGTCTTCAATCAGTGTGTGTTACCAGTGATGACATATGGAACCGAGACGTGGCCCTTCACTATTGGCCTTATGAATAAGCTCAGAGTCGCTCAACGAGCTATGGAGAGGGCTATGCTCGGGGTTTCTCTACGGGATCGAATCAGAAATGAGGAGATACGTAGGAGAACTCAAGTCACCGACATAGCCCGACGGATTAGCACGTTGAAGTGGCAATGGGCAGGCCATATAGCGCGCAGAACAGAAGGCCGATGGGGCCGAAAGGTTCTCGAGTGGAGGCCACGGACCGGCAAGCGCAGCGTAGGACGTCCACCCACAAGATGGGCAGACGACTTGGTAAGAACCGCAGGTCGGCGTTGGATGCAGGCCGCTTCCAACCGCAGTTCCTGGAGATCAATGAGGGAGGCCTTTGTCCAGCAGTGGACGTCCTACGGCTGATATGATGATGATGGTAATGAATCATCATCATCATCATCACCATCAGCTGTCAGACTTCGAGCAAATCGGTTTAGGTTTGCGCTTGCGTAGTCAGCATTGCCGTGGCCGGGTTCGACGCCTGAGAGTGAACTAGTCCCCTCAGATGGTCCATGTCCTACACTGCAAGAGACTCCATAGAGAGCGATGATGACGAGGAACAGCAGACAGGTGGCCTGAAAAATAAAATTAGAGTTATGTACGGAACCAGGTGAACCAAGGCGGGCGGTGGGGGTTCCGGATCATTGTCTATAAAAACGACAATAAAATCTGTTTGTTGTATGGGAGCCTCGCTTAAATATTTATTTGATTCAATGGCACAATTTTATTTATTTACCTTATTTGAGGTTGGTGCCGATTAAGCTAGTCCTCTAAATTGTATGAGCGCCATTACAACTCAGAGAACTATCTTAATTGGCGTCAACTATGTATGTATGGGGACACCCATTAATTTTAAACTTTTTTTTATTTTTTGGTATTATTCCTTTATTTGTGCTGTAAGATCTTGCTTTTTGACAAATTTCGTGATTCTAGGTCAACGGGAACTACCATATAGATTTTCGACCCAAAACCTATAGGGTATACTTCCGGTTGACCTAGAATTGTCAACTTTGGTTAAAAGCAATGTCTTACAGCACAAGTAAAGTAAAATTCCAATAAATAAAAAAAGTTGAAAATTAAGGTAAATTTTGGTACTTACAAGTTTTTGCGAAAATCTAAATTTGCCCATATCTTTTGACCGTGTTCCCTCAGAACCTTGATTTTTATACACCTAATAGGGACTATAGGATTCAGTATCTGGTATAAATTTCAACTTGTCAGGTTCCCCCGTTCCTGAGAAAATCAGTCACGGACAAGAGAAATCTTATAAGGGTTCCTTTTTTTACCTTTTGAGGTACGGAAACCTAAAAAGAATTGGTTTATCATCCGTGAGGCTGCTACTTGGCACTATCCATAGTGACATATGTGAATTTAATTTCCCATGGCTCTGGTAAGTTTATCTCTACTAGAGTCCGAATTACGGAATTCCGGGCAAAGGTTATATAGATTGTGTATTGCCAGATTAAAGTGCCGTTGGGCAGGACGCTTGGACAGATTTGGTGAGGGCAGATAATGTAAGGCCCTGACTGAATGGCGTGCTCTCTGGCGCTCTCTCTTCTCTCTTGGCCACGAGAGAGAACACAAGAGGCGTGACAGATCACCCACGCCGGGGGGTAGGGTTGCCAATCCTACTATAAAATATAGTATCCTACTATATTAGAGGATCAGATACTGTATTTCTAAAAATAATATATAGAAGGCGAAACTACTATATATTGCGTAAAGCGGAGCATATTTTCTGTCATGAAGACGAAATGGAGAGATAAAATAAAATAAATAAATAAATATTGCTGGACATTTCACACAGCGCTATCTAGACCCAAACTACGCAGAGCTTGTACTATGGGAACTAGATAACTGATAGAATACTTATATACATTTTTTTGTAAATACATACTTATAATATATAGAGAAACAACCAGACCCGGAACAAATATCTGTAGAACATGCAAACATTTGTTCCGCGACGGGAATCGATCCCGCTACTAGAGATGAGCGTAACATGGCCAGTTTGAATTGAATAAAAGCAGATTTAATGGTGTTTTTCAACCTAAATTTAGACTGCCATCAAGCATACGAATACTTTCTTAAAAATAAAAATTTAATTATTAAGGCAAAAAATATACATTAAAAAATAAATATTTAACCACATAGGTACTATATTATTTTATTTTTTTTGCCATTTACTATATTTTTAGAGGTAACAGCTTCGAAAATACTATATTTGATAGAAAAAAAGTTGGTAACCCTACCGGGGAGTGGACGATATACTTTTAAGTTTGTCCGAGGATAACTTTCGAAGAGTTTATCCGATCATCGTGAAATTTGATACATAGTTAGGTAGTGATGGCACAATTCTGGTGTGACTAAATGAGCTGAAAATGTGGGGGGGGGGGGGGGGGGGGGGGGGGTTTGAGATATTGGGGTTCAAGAGGGGTAAAAAAATGAAAATTAGACTATTAGGTCAAGTGGGGCGTCAAATGAAAGGTGTTCGTTAGTACATTTCAACCATGTTTTTATTTTTAGTTAAATCGTTGAAGTTTTTGAGTTATTAGTCATAATAAAAACAAAACTTTGACAAAATACACAGGGTAGGTACGTACACCAGTGACCAGTAAACTGAAACTTGGTACCCGTGTAGATTTGTGACACAAAAATAGGGAAAAGTCTGAAATCCAGAACAACAACATTTTGTACCCCAAAAAACATAACAAAATAACATGAACTCTCGTTACCTGTAAGTTGAATGAAACTGCAGGTCAAATAAGTTAGTTGTTTATTCTGTGGCACTATTTTGTTAGTCAAAGATTACGAATAATATTATTTTTGGGAGATTCGCGAGATCTCAGTTCGAGGCGAACCACTAGTTATACATATAATAATCACTTACCTTGAAAGACATCTTGCGAAGATTGAAGATTTCAAAATATGTAGCTATGTACGTGTAGTCTGAGTTACACTGACTGTAACTGAAACATTCATGAAACATCTTATATACCAAATCAGATAGACTAGATGACTCGCTCGCGACTTCGCCTGTGATATTCAAACAGGTACTTACATCAATGATTTTAATTGATATTGAAGATGAGGGTCCAGCGGCTGCACTCTTCACTGTATATACCATATTTTGAGGTAAAGGTCTGTTTTTTATGTATAAAAGTAGGTACATGTTAAATTCATTAATTTACTTAGAACAATCAGATAATCGTGTTTGAAATTAGATCGTATTTAAAATAACACATACATGTCAACAATAATAAAATAATACAAAACAAATGTAGGTATACCTAAACAAATAAAAAACGAGTGTGCTTTAGACCACACACTAAAGTAAAACTTCTTTTTCAAAATATGAATTTATAAAATTGTTCAATTACGAAATGAATTTAAAAAAAATAATCAAGAAATCACCGTTCGCGTAACGCTAGCAAACTCTCAAACGAACTACTGACCGAGATATATATTTATATATTTTACGCAATGGCTATGGGAGGAAGAGAGAAAGAAAATGTGCGCGCGCACTGCTCTCTCTTGCTCCTACAGTGTGATACAGACAATAAGCCTGCACTGTGTCTTAGATATGTGAAACGTAACTGGCTATGACAGAAAGAGAGAACGAAAATGTGTGCTCGCACCTCTCTCTCTTGCCCCTACAGTAATATATGAGACGTAACTCTCTCTATTTCTATGTTCAAACTTATATTTCTGTCTCAACTGCCGTTCGCCATGCTCGATCACACTTATCGTATCGCTCCCGTCACGCATTCACCAGCTACGTTCGTGCAAGCCTGGCTTAAGAATCTCAGCTTTGTGTATTGTATATTTCGGTTGGTTGTTTGCCGTTTGTTTGTATTTGTAGATCTTAGCTTTAATTTTACAATAATCTATGGATCTTTGGAATTTAAATTTTAATATCTTATTGTATTGTAACTATGTATTAAGAATATGTCACTTCCATGAACAATGTACATTTGTAATGATACTTATGGGATAGCACTAATTACCAAAACACAAGTATTTTTAAGTACTTAGTTTGGTAAGCAGGGCTAAATTGTAATTTGTTGCGTACCTACTATGAAATAAAGCTTAGGTACTCCCCAAGTCAAGCGCGCGTAAAGAAGGTTTACTTCAAAAAATAACCATTAAAGAATGTAAAATTAAACTTAGTTAGATTAATATTAGTAACATATTCTGTAAGATATTATCAGAAAATAATAAATGACTTATGACTAAAAATATATATTAGGTATACATGCCACAAATTAACCATTAATTCAAATCCAGAGGTATACACATTAGAAAAAAAGAAAAGCAAATAGGTTTTTAATATTATTACATGCCGTAATACTAGATTATTAAACGAGGGGATAAAGCAGTGGTCTGCGTCACGCGCGCTATATTGAATCCCGAACGTAGCGAAAGACGTAACTCACGAGCGGAGCGGGGTAGTTACTAGAATCCTGAGTGCGGAGAGGTATATATAAGCACGCCCAAGATGAAGACAGCTTTATCGACGAGGAGAATACTCTACTTAGCACACTTTCTGCGAGACAATAAAAACCAAATCTAGGTTGGTGCGTTCTGTGCAGAGGTTAGTTCGATTTACGAATAAGTTCTTATTGTGTGGATCTCTTTGGTTCAAATTTTAATACAGATGAAGTTCCAAATTCTATTCAGTACAACTTTACTCCCGGCTCAGCCGTGGTGAGGTTAACTTATTAGAAACGCCCTTTCAACAAAATCTCTTTGTCAAAAATCAGTCATAAATCTTGGTCTTAGTATATATATACTACTAGTCCAAGAAAATTGGTCAAATGAGGGCAAGAATCTCGCATTGCGAGATAGTCAGCTATAAACTTGTATAAACCTTTATTTTGGCACCCTAAAACTTGTCTCAAAAGCTACTTATCCTCCGGAGCTGGTGGATTCATTGTCATAACAGATTCCAGGAATTCATCACGCATTAACCAACCCCAGGTCTGGCGTTCTAAATACAGACTACAGGCAGTACCGTCTTTACCATAAAGGCACACGGGGCCCGTGACTAGGGCCCCTATCGTCACGGGGGCCCCTAAAGGCCGATATATTCGCTTACACTATACATTTTTTCTATGACAAAGGTTCATATAGTAGATGTGGGCGTTGTTCTGTCTAGCGACCTTCTGTCAACCCTGAGAGCAACAATAGGTGCAACATATGGCAGAGACTAAGACCCAAAGTCTCGAACACCGCCGTAAAGTTGCAAGCCTATCGATCTTTTACAGAATAGATTTTGGGGAATGTTCCCAGCAACTATACGATCTGATCCCACCATCCCCTTCCATCAAAGGACAAGCAGGCGCACGGCTCAGTACCATCCGTACCTGGTTTATATACCACCCATTCGCACACACCGTTTTGGTTCTACGTTCTTGATGCGTACAGCTGAGGTATGGAACACTTTACCGTCGTCTGTTTTTCCTAATAAATACGATTCAGGCCTCTTTAAGGTAAGAGTGAATAGGTTTCTTCTAGATCTTCGTGCTACATCTTAGACCACATCATCGCTTACCATCAGGTGAGATTGTGGTCAAACGAAATTCTATCATGTGTAAAAAAAAGCCTCTGTCAACTCTGTTTTTATATGCAGCTTAGCGAATTTTAATCGGACAGTTTTTTTAATAATTTTATTAATAGTGAAAATTTTAATAATTTTAATTTTTTAACCTAAAAAGTACCTAGAAAGTCAATTTAATAGACTACACCAATTAGCGGTCACCGACACAAACCACTTCAAATTTAAGATCATAGCACAAAAATGATTTTTTTTATTCGCTTTACTTTCCAACCAGGCCCCAAATTCTTGTGTGCCCAAGGGCCCCGGCGTAGCCTAAGAGGGCGTTAAACACTGCGCGCACTCTGCCCTCTATCTCGAAAATGATACAAGATATAAAAAAAATGTCTAAACAAAAGTCGTAGAAAATTTAATCCTCTACAATATTTATAATAATAACAAATACCGTAAAACCCATAGGAAACGAGATATTTGTAATATATGTGCAAAAAAATCGAATTTTTTTTACACCTTTGACCTTGGTATATTCGACTTACTGAGTCGAGGCCGTTTTGCTGCTACAGCACACAACATACATGCCTCATGTTTAATGTTAATAATTACCTATATTATATTGTTTGTTTATGTCTGTTTTGCATGTACGTTCTGAATAATGGCTATTTATAATTAAATAATTCAAATATTTTGTTTGACTTTGTGTGCTATTTGGCAAATAAATGATTGTCTATGTCTATTTATATCTGTAGTCGCGGACCGGACACCCTACGATAAGTAGGTTTTGATTCAAGTTTTAGGGTGTCAAAATAAAGGTTTAAACAAGTTTATAACAGACTATATCTGATTCCAAGGTGATACCCCTAATACTCCTGGATTATACAGTAAGAAAACTTTAAAAAATGAGGCACATAGTATGCCAACGTTTCCATTGATGTTATCAGTTCTCCAAGTAAACTGATAACATCTATGGGAATATATATAGATAGATAGATAGATAACTCTTTATTGAATTACCACACAAACAGAAATAATAAAAAAAATAAGTACTGGGTTAAAATAAATAAGGCAATACAATGGGCGGCCTTATCGCTAAAAGCGATCTCTTCCAGGCAACCTTTGGATGGAGCGAAATTTTTAAAAATTACGGAGTGCGGTGTACTTTAGCGGATACATTACATTTACACATAATACATTCTAAGATATAATAATAATATGAAGTTTTAATCCTAATACTTAATATACTTATAAAATAGACTAATATATAGGTATATACATATAGCAAACTATACTAACAGATAAAATAAGTACATAAATAGTAAATAAATAACGCTAGGAAGATGACATCGTCAGGTAATGATGTTTCACCTTCAATTTGAAGACGTGTAAGGAGGATGACCGTCTTACTTCTTCGGGCAGAGCATTCCACAGCTGAACAGCCTGGACAGTAAAAGAAGCGCTGTAAAAGGAAGTGCTGTGCGAAGGAGTTCTGAGTATCAAGTTTTCTGATGACCTAAGAGTATAGTTATTTGAAGAATGGAGAAATTCAAATCTATCTTTCAGATAGTGAGGAGAGAAGGGATATTTATATACTATGTGCCCCATTTTGTAGAGTTTTTTACTGTATAATCCCCATTTTTTTACTGTATAATCCAGAAGTATTAGGGGTTTCACCCGTGACGGCCAATTTTTTGTAAGTACCTTTTTCTTTTATTAGTAGAGAGTATGAATATTTTCGGAAATATGCAAATGATAATTAGACAAGCATAAAATGGTAAGTAATTTTAATATATTCGTTCAAATAGACGAAAAGCCGTAGTTAAAAACGTAATTATGCCAAATCATGAAGAAATTATACATGGCTGAATAGTTATAAACAATATAACAATACTAGCCTCCGCCAGCGGCTTCGCACGCGTTGTTTGTCAACAAAAAGCAACCTATGTTTGAATCCAAGTAATAATCTAACACACCAAATTTCATCAAAATCGGTTCAGCCATTGTATTATATTTATTCATCCATAGACATAAAAGTGATTTAGTTTAAAACATTTATTAGGTATTATTTTTAGCATCCTGTCTGTAATGTTCTTGTCAGGACGGTCTTTAATTTTGGGGGCTGATGTGCTCACGCTAGCATCCTGTACGAACCGACATGTCACTGATATCCTTCACTAACTCATTGCCATTTTCAATATCTGTATAAATATGGTTCTTCAATACACACACACAAACACACACACACACACACACACACACACACACACACACACACACACACACACACACACAATGACACGCTAGACACACGCAAAAATACCGGTCTCACTTATATAAGAGATGGGTATACATTTTGCATGTGAAGTGAGTAAATTGTAAAGGAACGTAGTGGTCCCACTAGACATATTCACATGTACTTACTTAGACTAGTCATATCAACAGAAATATAAGTTATCAAAATTAACAAATCATTAGGTACAATAACATCATAAAATATTATGTATAAAAAAAATAATTTATTGGTTTCAGCAAAAGCATTGTCAGATTGTATAAATTTAAATAATTAAAATTAATAAATTGTATTTCCAATAATATGTCATGAATATTATATTCAGCCTGACTAATAAACGAATTATTTCACAATCAATTAATTATATCTACTCAATATTTTTAAATACATTTAAACATTTCCTTATCTGCAAAAGCTTCATCAATAATAAAATAACTTTTGTCAATTAATTCAAGTCATTACGACGTGATTGAGTAACAAACAAACAAACATCCAAACTTTCACATGTTTTATTTTCGATCAATAAACGATGATCGCAGGCAGTTGGTAATACCATAATTAAACAGGCAACTTTTTAACAAACATATAACCGACATAACAGTAAAAACCAAACTACTCTACCAATTTTGATGAAATTTCCATGGGATCAATCTAAAAGTATATCGTCGTATATATATATGTATATGTTCGCGGTTCTTAAAACTATTTCACTGATAGAAAGCAACACTATCCGTTAGTGATATAGGCTATAGGTAGGTACATATTTTATTTTGATAAAATCCGCGCGGAGTCTGGGCGGTTCATCTAGTTTTAACCCGACTACGGCATACCTAAAGAGAAGGGTTATGTTATTAGCAATCTATGTATGTATTCCTCTATGTATGTATGGCCAATGACCAAGCTCAAGGTCGCTCAACGAGCTATGGAGAGGGCTATGCTCGGGGTTTCTTTGCGTGAAAAAATCCGCAATGAGGAAATCCGCAGAAGAACTAAAGTTGCCGACATAGCTCTCAAAATTAGCAAGTTGAAGTGGCAATGGGCAGGCCACATCGTTCTTAGAACTGATAACCGTTGGGGAAGAAAGGTTCTCGAGTGGAGACCACGGACTGAAAGACGCAGCGTAGGCCGGCCCCACACAAGGCGGACCGACGATCTAGAAAGAATCGCGGGGAGCCGTTGGGCGCAAACGGCTACCAACCGCTCGTTGTGGCGATCTAAGGGGGAGGCCTATGTTCAGCAGTGGACGTCTTCCGGCTGATAATGATGATGATGATGATGTTTGTATTAATGTATGTTCCACTGAAGCGCCTAAACTACACATCGGATTTTGATGAATGAGTTGTCAATCGATTTGTTAGTTACACGCTACGCATTGTATATAGGCTTTGCAAATATTTAAAACTAGTTGACCCGCCGAACTTCGTACCGCCTTGTCATGCATATAACGCGGGCTGTCAGTATACGTCACACTGGTAGAATTGTCAATTGTTCTCCCCGGCCATCATTATGTATGAGAAAATGAATTTAATTCGTTATTTCTTTTTGCGTGTATTTTTCCTATATTTTTATAGTTATTCTGCTATTTGGGGCGGAGACAAATCTAAGAAATCAAAGATCATCAAAATCGGTCCAGCCTTTCTTGAGTTTTAAATGGTGTAACTATATACTACCAAACTACTAAACACTAACTACCTACTACTTAAAACTACCAAACAGTGTTAATCTCCATATCGACAAATTACTAATGGTTTAAGTTTATATATCTACTCTTATTTTAGTTAATATCTATTGTTTATTAGAATAAATACGTATATATAAGTGTCTGAACCGGTTAATCTACACTACACTAAGGTTAGCTGGAGTAAAATGCTAATTAGCGTTAAGTTTGCCTATTTATCGTGTGTGTGGAATTTTATATATTTTTTTCTGGTTTAAAATATTTACGCGATGGGTTTTCGGTAATTGTCTAGTTACTTCTTCAATTACTACTTGTTAATTCACTGAATAAAACTGACAGTTCCCGAGAATCCTATCTGTGGCGGCGGCAGCTGCAAATGTTTCTGCCAAGGCGAGGCTGAAAACCCTCGACCTATTTACCACCACCTACCTTGGTGCTACCTACAATAATCTACTAATGTTACTTAGAATTAAGCCTACTGTTATACCTACCTAGCTTTATTTAGTAGTTATTAGATAGATAGATAGATAACTCTTTATTGAATTACCACACAAACAGAAATAATAAAAAAATAAGTACTGGGTTAAAATAAATAAGGCAATACAATGGGCGGCCTTATCGCTAAAAGCGATCTCTTCCAGGCAACCTTTGGATGGAGCGAAATTTTTAAAAATTACGGAGTGCGGTGTACTTTAGCGGATACATTACATTTACACATAATATATTCTAAGATATAATAATAATATGAAGTTTTAATCCTAATACTTAATATACTTATAAAATAGACTAATATATAGGTATATACATGTAGCAAACTATACTAACAGATAAAATAAGTACATAAATAGTAAATAAATAACGCTAGGAAGATGACATCGTCAGGTAATGATGTTTCACCTTCAATTTGAAGACGTGTAAGGACGATGACCGTCTTACTTCTTCGGGCAGAGCATTCCACAGCTGAACAGCCTGGGCAGTAAAAGAAGCGCTGTAAAAGGAAGTGCTGTGCGAAGGAGTTCTGAGTATCAAGTTTTCTGATGACCTAAGAGTATAGTTATTTGAAGAATGGAGAAATTCAAATCTATCTTTCAGATAGTGAGGAGAGAAGGGATTGAAAAGAATAGAATAGAGAAGAAAAAGGATATGCGTATTCCGACGAAGACGAATCGGAAGCCATTTAAGCTTTGAACGGAAGGGAGACACATGATCATATTTACGGAGGCCAAATATAAATCTAATACAAAAATTTTGTAAACGCTCGAGCTTGTTAAGCTGTTCCTCAGTGAGGTCCAGATAACAAGCATCGGCATAGTCTAGTACGGGATGTAAAAGCGATTGTGCAAGCGCAGTCTTGGTGGACGTAGGCAAAAAGTTTCGTAGTCTCCTTAGTGAACCAGCTGACGCAAACAACTTCCGGCTGGTTAGTTCAAGCTGAGCCTTCCATGAAAAGTTGCGGTCAATGATGATACCTAAATTCTTAACGGTTTCGCTGTATGGGATTGCTATTCCGTCAAAGACAACTTGTGGGACAGTGGACCAATCAATTTTGCTAAGCGTTCTTGAACTACCTACAATAATGGTTTGCGTTTTGGTAGGATTAACTTTCAAACCGTGGAGCTTGCTCCACTCTGCAATACGGCGTAAATCGCAATTGGTAACGTCAACAGCATCAGCAATATTACTGAGCGTAGCTTGATTATAAATCTGAAGATCGTCTGCGTAGAGGTGAAAAGACGAAGAAAGATTAAGAGAAATAGAGTTTATGAAGATTGCAAAAAGAAGAGGAGATAAAACGCCACCTTGAGGTACACCAGCAGACGTATTACACCACGAAGAGAGAGACTCCTCGAGTCGAACACGCTGACGGCGCCCGTGCAAGTAATTGAAAAACCAACCAATCACCGCTGGAGATACGTTAAAGGAGCTAAGTATTGCCAGGAGAATATCAAAATCTACGGTGTTGAACGCATTACTGAAATCAAGTAAAGTTAGCACGGTAAGTTGCACATTTTCCATGCCCACTCGTATATCGTCCGTGATTTTGACTAGAGCAGTGACAGTACTGTGGCCTTTACGAAAGCCAGACTGCAGAGGATTAAGGAGACTATAGGAGGAAAAAAAAGAGTTTAATTGATTATGGACCAAGCGTTCGAGAACTTTGGAGAGAAAAGGAAGGATAGAAATCGGGCGATATTCAGAAAAGGATTTGGGATTAGGTTTCTTAGGAAGAGGAATTATTTGAGCTTCCTTCCAAATGGAAGGGAAGGTACCGGTCATTAGGGAGTGGTTCAAGAGATGGCAGAGGGTAGGTAGAATGATATCAAGGATAGGAATAAGCATATTGCGGCTGATACCGTCAAGCCCAACAGCATTGGATGTAATTGACAAAATACTTTTCTTAACGTCAGCAACGGTGATTTGGCTAAATAGAAAAGGAGGATGATCAGGAGTTGGTAACGAAGAGAGAAAATTAATTGAACTGATTTTATCAGCATCAGCAATGTAAGAAGATGAAGAAAAATGTTGATTAAGGGAGTCAATGTTTAAATCGCTACTATTATTAAAGTTATTGTACCTACCTACTTCAGTTAGCTTAATAAAATAGCTTAATAAATGTCTCTTATTATTTATTTATATACCTAGTCAGGTCATAAGTATTGTCACACAGTAAAAACTTTTCTTTTAGAATGCTGGCCACAAAAAAGTTTATTGAATTCGAATTTCGAATTGTTCATGAAAATAATAATGTATACTTTTTAGAATTTTACTCATTTTTAAATATGGAGTGGACGCTTAAAGAAGACCGTGTTGCAGTTATTGCGTTGCATCGTTGCGGTTACGCGCCAATTCAAACTTTTGACATACTGAAAAATTTGAATATAACCAAAAGATTCGTTTATCGCACCATCAAACGATACAATGAAGACTCTAGTGTAGATGACAGGTCAAGAAGTGGTCGCCCTCGGTCTGTTAGGACTCCAGCAGTGATAAAAGCTGTGAAGGCGCGAATTCAAAGAAATCCCAAACGTAAGCAGAAACTGTTGGCCCTTCAGATGGGGTTAAGCAGAACCACGGTGAAAAGGTTGTTAAATGAAGACTTAGAGCTTCGGGCATATCGAAGAAAAACAGGACATCGTTTGAATGCTCGTCTAATGGACCTGAGACTGAAGTGATGCCGCGCTTTGTTGAAGCGGTAAATTCTTTTTTCGGATGAAAAAATTTTTACCGTAGAAGAGAGCTACAACAAACAAAATGATAAGGTGTACGCACACAGTAGTGAAGAAGCGAGCAACCGTATTCCGCGTGTCCAACGAGGTCATTTTCCATCCTCGCTCATGGTATGGTTGGGAGTTTCTTATTGGGGCTTAACAGAGGTACATTTTTGTGAGAAAGGTGTAAAAACGAATGCAGTTGTGTATCAAATTACAGCCCTGACGAACCTTGTGGAACCTGTTTCTCATACCATGTTCAATAACAGGCACTGGGTATTCCAACAAGATTCGGCGCCAGCTCATAGAGCGAAGAGCACACAAGACTGGCTGGCGGCGTGTGAAATCGACTTCATCCGGCACGAAGACTGGCCCTCCTCCAGTCCAGATTTGAATCCGTTAGATTACAAGATATGGCAACACTTGGAGTAAAAAGCGTGCTCAAAGCCTCATCCCAATTTGGAGTCACTCAAGACATCCTTGATTAAGGCAGCCGCCGATATTGACATGGACCTCGTTCGTGCTGCGATAGACGACTGACCGCGCAGATTGAAGGCCTGTATTCAAAATCACGGAGGTCATTTTGAATAAACTTTAGTGTCATAAGAATCTATGATTTGTTAAGTTCATTTTGGTATATAAATGGTTACATAATGAATAAACTTGTTTCAATTATTTTCTATTAAACTTGTGACAGAATTTATGACCTGACTAGGTATATATATATATATATATTTACAACCATACTTAACCATAGACAAAATTACGTTTAGCTGTCATTTGCGTTTTGTTATTTCATGTCAGATGCGTTTTTGTTGTACCACGTTTTATAGTGACTTGTATTCTCTTTGACGTTTTATGTCACGTCAGACGGGAACGCGGTCGAATGGGATAAAACGTATCCTATGTCCCGGGAACGCGGTCGAACGGGTTAAAAAGTATCCTATGTTCGTCTCCTGGTTCTAAGCTACATCCCCACAAATTTTCAGCCAAATCGGTTCAGCCGTTCTTGAGTTATAAATAGTGTAACTAACATGACTTTCTTTTATATGTATAGATAACATCTACAATCAACAATTTGTATGTAAAGTATTCGAACAATTTGGGGTGATAGATATTTGAATATATTCGAATATTATTCGAAACTTTTTAATGACAATACTAACTAGTTTTTCCTATAGAAAAGTCATGACAAAACCATTCAGGACTTCTCCAAAAAAGTTTTATAGGGAACCCATTAAAACCACAAAATGTTTAAAAACCGGCCAAGTGCGAGTCGGACTCGCGCACGAAGGGTTCCGTACCATTATCTATAAAAACGGCAAATAAATCACGTTTGTTGTATGGCAGCCCCCTTTAAATATTTATTTTATTCTGTTTTTAGTACTTGTTGTTATAGAGGCAACAGAAATACATCATCTGTGAAAATTTCAACTGTCTAACTATCACGGTTCATGAGATACAGCTTGGTGACAGACGGACAGGCAAACAGACAGACAGCGAAGTCTTAGTAATAGGGTCGAGTTTTACCCTTTCGGTTCTGAACCCAAAAAATGAGTTACTAATAAAAAATTAACATTAGGTATTAGGTACCTATTTCTGTATTTTTCCGAACTTGGAATCGGCTATGGCCAGAGACCACATCTACACACTGGAACAGAATACACAGAAGCCTGAGGAGTATAATCAGTCCCTGTTCTTAGTATATGTGGACTACGAGAAGACATTTGACTCCACCGAAACCTGGGCTGTGCTGGAATCCTTGCAGCCAAGTGGCAATGAAAATTTCCCAAAAAAAATTGAAATCCGTTCAAATACCGTTACTTCAAACTCCCCCCTCTATATCCCCCTCCACTCCACCCTTTTGGATAAAATTTAGCAACATCTTGTGTAGAATGAAGCCCTTAGTGTGCCTCTCAAATTTGATTGAAACCTGTTGATAAATAACGCTACAGCAAACTTCGCCCCTTTTCCCCCTTATTTGCCCCCAATCAGAAATCGCGATCGCCTTAAAATTTTTAAGAAATCAAGGAACTTGTGTGCCAATTTTCGTCAAAATCGATTGAAAAGTGCGACCTGTAGGCAGACAGACAAACGGACATCCGGACAAAAGTATTTATTGGCCAATCTCGAAACCGAGACGCTTCGGTAGCGCGGTCAACTAAACCGCCGTTAGCCCATCTACAGGACAACTTACACAGTTTTTGAGCTGCTCAATGCCAAACGTTGCAGTTTAGTACATTGACAAGAGATGTCGCGTTGCTTATTTCAAATACTGTTATCGAATAGTGTTATCCAAACACATACTAAAAATTCCAAGATATTAAATCCATCTCAAAAATTTTCCAGCCTAGATGGGACTTGAACCCGCAACTTTCCTCTTGATACGAGTATGCACTGCCAATTGTGCTACGGGGACATTATTTTTTGAGACTTGTAGAAAAAATGTTTGATTTGGTTTTAGAATCTTGGAATTTTCCGTAAGTTTTCGGATAACACTATAAACATACTATTTAAAAGTTACTGTTGCTTGTTGCAGGTATGTGTCAGGTGAAAGAGCACCCGTCGGTGCAGTACCAGTGCCTGGTGTCGGGCCCCGTGGTCGGGACCCGCGCCTGCCTCGCGCTGGAGCCGGCCGGCACGCTCATCAGCCCGCTCTGCCGCGCGCCGCACTACTACTCCGCCGGCGCGCTCGGCTTCATGCGCTGCGGGACCGACGGCCAGTGGGACTACACCGCCCGCTGCATGCAAGGTATACCATGCAACACACCTCACAGTGCCTGGTGTCGGGACTTGCGCCTGCCTCGCGCTGGAGCCGACCGGCACGCTCATCAGCCCGCTCTGCCGCACGCCGCACTCCTACTCCGCCGGCGCGTTCGGCTTCATGCGCTGCGAGACCGACGGCCAGTGGGACTACACCGCCCGCTGCATGCAAGGTATACCATGCAACACACCTCACAGTGCCTGGTGTCGGGACTTGCGCCTGCCTCGCGCTGGAGCCGACCGGCACCCTCATCAGCCCGCTCTGCCGCACGCCGCACTACTACTCCGCCGGCGCACTCGGCTTCATGCGCTGCGGGACCGACGGCCAGTGGGACTACACCGCCCGCTACATGCAAGGTATACCATGCAACACACCTAACAGTGCCTGGTGTCGGGACCCGCGCCTGCCTCGCGCTGGAGCCAGCCGGCACGCTCATCAGCCCACTCTGCCGCGCGCCGCACTACTACTCCGCCGGCGCGCTTGGCTTCATGCGCTGCGGGACCGACGGCCAGAGGGACTACACCGCCCGCTGCATGCAAGGTATACCATGCAACACACCTCACAGTGCCTGTCTCACTCTCATTCCTACTCCAGAGAAAAGTGAGTGAACCCACCATAACCAACTATTCATCAACACCTCGCGCTCTCGCTACTATCTCGTCTCATGGAAAACCACTATAGAATACGCTAACCTTAAAGAAACCTGTTCGCTCGCGACTTGAATTCCCACAGGATGTAATTATGAGGAGTCACAGACTCTGGCAAGACGTTCCTCTTTGATGGTGCGCTTAATAAATGTGGAAGTAAATCGCTTTGTGCATAAGGGAGGTATATGTCTACCTCAAAGCAGTGTCGTACGCAGAACATCTAGTTGTCCGATGAAAGAATGGAGATGGCGTAGTGAATGCGGACGGCTTTACGCAGCACACTCTCCGAAATGTCAAAAAGAACCTCACAAACTAGGGTCACTAAAAAGACCAGTAGCTAAATTAATAAAGGAACTTGTATGCTTACAGAGTGCGGGAGGCTGACTCCAGATGGCAGGATGCTGGTGGCAGGGGGTAAGAGCGCACAACGTGGTGAGCTGCCGTGGCATGCGGGGATCTACAGGAAGACTACGAACCCCTACATGCAGATATGCGGGGGCTCGCTCATCAGCACCAACCTTATTATATCAGGTACAAGGGGAAACATTCCATGGAGCGATCGTTGGCTCGGAGTCCTAATATCCACGGGCCTCACAAGTTTGCACGCTCTAGGATAAATGTCACCGTTAGATAGCATGTTGATGTCGAATGTACGTTAGCTTGATGTCGAATACGTTTCTACATCTGGCGATAGATGTCGCTACAGTCTGACAAACAAGAATCTGGTATTTGGTACCATTTTCAGCTGCCCACTGCTTCTGGACGGACCTGGAGAAGCAGCTGCCAGCGTCTCAGTTCGCGGCGGCTGTCGGCAAGCTGTATCGGCCGTGGGGCGACAAGATGGACGGTGACGCGCAGAAGTCAGACGTGAGTATCATAAACATGTCTACTGTCTACTCTAAGGTACCATTCCGAGCGCCGCTGTCAACTACAAAATGCAGCTGCAGCAGCGCTCGGAACGTCGCTCATAGAAATACATACTGCTTGCCGCCGCGGCACTTAGTAGTTCCTTTTACACACACATTCGTAGTACATTTTAATTATTATTTATTAATGGATGACATGTCTGAAATATAAATGAATTGAAATTTGTATCGTGTAAATAATCAAGTGTTTATCCTCCACTTACTTCACGGGATAGTAAATGATGGCCTAGTTGAAGATGGAGCCTCTCTAGAACCCTCTGGACTTGTAACACTGAGTTACAGCGATCAAAAGACGCCACACTGGAAGCGAGATTCATTCTTTAGAAAGTGTAGCTATCAATCGCAATCTGTATTTTCCAGGTGAAAGAGATCCACATGCCGGATCGGTTCGGCGGCGCCGCGTCCAGCTTCCAGGATGACATCGCCGTGGTGCTCGTCTCCGAGCCCTTCCAGTTCAGGACGTACGTCAGGCCCGTCTGCCTCAACTTCGATCCAATCTTCAACAGGCTCCAGCTGCAGACCATTAACAGGGGGAAGGTAATCACGCTTTTCTGGTGCAGATGAGACAGAAGAGACAAATATTGTCTTTGGAAATAGCTGGCAAGGTTTTCTTCATCGAAGCACTTTACAGGGTCTGCTTTAGGGTCTGTAAGTTCTGATGATATAGTTTCCTTTGCCTCTGATGCATCTAGATCTGTGTAAAAGCTTCTATTTTTATAATTCATGCTTTAACACTATTAATGTTATAGTATTAGTTGCATTACAATAATGTCAATAAAACTAAACACAATGATACACAGTTGTGCAGTGTGTATCGTGCAGTTACAGCTGTACGCCGTGCGGTTGTGCAGTGTGTATCGTGCAGTTACAGCTATACGCCGTGCGGTTGTGCAGTATGTGTATCGTGCAGTAACAGCTGTACGCCGTGCGGTTGTGCAGTGTGTATCGTGCAGTTACAGCTGTACGCCGTGCGCTTGTGCAGTGTGTATATCGTGCAGGTGGCGGGGTGGGGGCTGACGGGCGCGAACGGCACGGCGGCGGGCACGCTGCAGGTCCTGGAGCTGCCGTACGTGGAGGTCGGCACCTGCATCAACAACTTGCCGCACCACTTCCAGGAGTACATCACCAGCGACAAGATATGCGCCGGTACGCTCGGAGGTACGTCTTAACAAGCTCCAAAGGGACGTTGCGACTAGATCAAGTACCTACCTATATTATAACAGATCCGGTACGCTCCAAAGCAAGGTACGATTCGACAAGATCCTCGTGAGAGTACCTACTAAATATACAAAAAAAAATTACATTAAATGAAATCGGTCGACCCGTTTCGGAGAAGTGCGTCCACTAAAACCGTGCCACGAGTTTTTTATATATTAGACTAACTGACCAACCCGCAGCTTCGCACGCGTAGTTTTTCAATAAAAACATTACCCTCCTTCTGCGCAGTTGGGTAAAAAGTAGCCTATATCACACGGGGATAGTGTAGCTTCCCAACAGTGAAAGAATTTTTCAAATCGGTCCAGTAGTTTGAGAGAATACAAACAAACAAATCTTTCCTCTTTATAATATTAGTATAGATTAACATCAGCAGGGTAAAACCTTTATAAATTTTTCGATAAAATTACTATTATTATTTTAGTTAGACTTTGTAAATCTATATTTTATTAATTTTATGCAGCAAACATAAAGTAGGTACTTAGTAAAAAGTTGTTATGAGCACTTAGTAGAGCCATCAATCAAGGCTCATCATTACAGCTCGTTCATGTAGTAGTGTGCGAGGTGGACACACAGCTGTTGCGTTAAGCTGCAGGTAAGGGCCTCAGGTGTGTCGCCTAGGGTTGCCAACCGTCCTGTTTTCCCAGGACATGTCCTGGGCTGTCCTGGATAGTTTTTAAGTAACGTCTAGGATTTTTAAAGGGACCTATGTTTTGAAATACACGCGCCACTCTTGCCTACAATCGTTTGTCACTGGGGCCGCGCCTCACGTGTGAAGGTCGTTGACACTTTTTAAAACAAAGGAGCAACGTAGAGAGCTTTCTGTACCTTTTTCAATAAAATCCTATACGAGCTCTCATGAGGATTCCAAACCAAATAGTGCATTCTGGTTTTAAACCAAAATATCTTGATATTTCTACCTTCAAATAATCTAAAGATATAAACACCGTTTTTGTGCTGCAGAAGAGGGCTGTTCGTGCTATTTAATAAATGGGCCCAGAGACCGCAATAAATTTAAAGAAATAAATATTATGACATTCCCTTGTCAGTACATCTATGAAAATCTGATGTATGTTCACAAAAATATTAATTTGTTTAAGAAAAATAGCGATAATCATAATTTTAATACTAGAAATAAAGATAAACTCGCTGTTGCCCCTTGTAGACTCCATTAAGTTAGTAAATCGTTTAAAGGGCAAGGTGTTCGCTTTTATAACACACTCCCAAGTGATGTACAAAAATTTACAATTAACAAATTTAAAAATGTAAACAAAATCTTTATAAAAAAGCCTACTATAAAATATCGGATTATTTAGATGATAGAGAAGCTTGGGATTGAAATTTCTCCAACTCGTTCAAAATGTTACAATTTAGACGTAATTTTTTTCTGTATTGTAATGTATTCTAAAAGGATCATTAAAAAAACAACCAGCCTTGTTTCTTGTGTTCCTTTCCTGGCTTGGTCGCGAAGGAACAGGCAGTACCATTGACGTTTCAAAGTGATCCTTAAGATTTTAATGAATAAATGATTTTGACTTGACTTTGACTTTCAATCCTCGATTTCAAAATTTGAAGATGGCAACCCAAGAGTACTAGAGCCTATCACCCTGGCACTTTGTTTGTTTACTACGCATTTGTCGTGTTGCAGCGGGAACGGCGCTGTGCAAGGGCGACAGCGGCGGTGGGCTGGCGTTCGGCAGCGCAGACCGCGGCACCGTGCGCTACTACCTGCGCGGAGTGGTCTCCACCGCACCCAAGGACGACGCGAACGCGTGCAACACTGCCGTCTACACCACCTTCACGCAGATACTCAAGCACGAGGACTTCATCAAGCGGTACTTCACAGAAGTCTAATCCCCGGGTCAATAATTGTTAATTTCTAAGTTATTATATAAAATAAAAAAAAACACTGACATGTCTGACGTAAATGTAAATTTGATATATTTTTATCGTTGTCATTGTCAATGTAATGACATTACTTTTTATTTCTGTTGTGTGCTCTAACATTAAGTATTTTTTTAATTTTTAATATTGTTTTTATTGTTTTATATACTAGTAATAACGCTTTGGTTTTTGTAAACTGTTCTTATGTTATTTCTGGAGTAATAAACGAATTTGAATTTGAATAATAAATGTTTGACCGAAACTGAGATCTCGCGAGTCTCCCATAAAAACAAAAAAATATTATTTGTAATCTTTGACTATCATAATAGTGCCAAGAAATGATCAACCAACCAACTTGAACTACAGTTTCATGCAAATTACAGCTAACAGGAGTTCATGTTAATTAGCTACTCTGTTTTGGGGTAGACATGGCAGTTATTCTGGATTTCAGATTTTTTTCTATATATGTGTCACGTAAACTACACGCATACCCTGTGAATTTTGACAAAGTTCAGTTTTTATTATGGCTTATCTTAAAAAACTACAAGGTATAAATTAAAAATAAAAACGGGGTCAAAATTTACTCACTAAGACCTTTTATTAAACGTGCCACTTGACCGGATAGTCCCATTTTGTTTTTTTTACCCCTCTTGAACCCCAATATCTCAACAACCCCCCCCCCCCCCCCCTCCCCTATTTGTAGCTCATTTAGTCACACCAAAATTGTGCCATCACTACCTACCTATATACCAAATTTCACGATGATCGAATAAACGCTTCGAAAGTTATCCTCGGACCAACAAACATACATACAACGCCGATTTTCCCAAATTAATTTGGAGATCTCGCTTCGCCCGATCAATAGCTGTTAAAAGATGGCGTAACTCTGTCATACCCTGATTGATATATAAAGGAAGTGTATTGAACGTTTTATTCAACCAAGCATAACCCTCTCCATAGAACGCTGAGCGACCCTTAGCCTTCATAAGAGGCCCATAGTGCTTGACTACGTTTCTGTGCCATATAATTACGTCATCACTGTCACACACACACTGATCAAAGACTATCACTAGATATATATTATCACTAGGTAGATAAATATACAATTTATATATTATTATATTTTTAGCATTAACCTTATTAGCGAAGCTGTAAGTTGTTTTAGTATTTCAATAAAACAATAAGATGTATTTCTGATTTTTATTTAATTAAACTACACCCAAATAGGTATCTAAAAACTTAAAAATATGTAAATATCACAGCGACTACACTTACAGCCAAAACAATCAAAGATGGCGTTGCCTTCCCGCCAAAACTGCACTCAAAATCTGTCACATATAAAAACTTTCGTTCAAAATTCAGTGGCATAGAATTGTACGGATGCGTTCTGAATATGTTATCGTGTGACAACGTTTTTGTATTACTATGAAACAATAAATCTATTTTATGATTGAACGGTCCATACATTGAAAACATGGGGTTTCTAAATGGATAATTTCTTCCAAACAACTGATCTAAGTTTCCTAATACGTTGATAATCTCTTGTCGTCTCATGGCGGGCAGGTTTTTGGAGGCAAATACGTGGCCAATGGCCGACCAGCTGATGTAGCAGTATTTTTGATTTTCTTCTGGGCAAAGAGGTGCTATTTCTTGCAAACTCATGTTTGATGTTTGATTGTCTGAAAAGAAAAAGTTTATGAATCAAAGAGATCATGAATCAAAAATCAACAGCTCGCTTGCGGGCCCTCGAGGACGACTGTGACGCTTACGACCTTGATCCTTTTTCGGTGCTTCGCGGTGCGTCACGTGTCGTCGCGTCGTGGACGAATGTAACAAAACACACTCTTTCTTTTCTTTCTGACTCACGACACGACAACAGTCCAAAGTCATGAGACAGGAGTTTGGGTAGTTGTTAAGCGTACTACTTGGCAAAAATGTGTCACCGGGTAGTTTTATGATACGAGTACAAGATTGGAGGCTGGTACATATTTATCAATGATAATATCTTAGATATTTCTTAGATGTTCCTAATAAAGATTTACTTACTTTACTTAATTTATCATGCCGTCCGATCTTGTCCTATCATTTTTACGTCCATCTCTTGTGTTTACGCACAAGTATGACAGAAATCCGGTCCATCTCCTTCACACACGCGCGCCCGCGTAGGTGGAAGATTCGGCTGTTGTGAGTGGACCAGCATGAATCGTCATTTATACATCATATAAAGTTAACTAATATATCTTTATATTTTTGTATCTACCTAGTTTCTGGTATTTTATTGGAGAAGCCCCTATACACAACATTTTGTTAAATTGTTTATTTATTACTAAACTAACCTGCCAGCATTTTATAAGTCGCCATATCAACAAATGCTACATCGCTTTTTCCCTCCAAAAGCGATGTCAACGCCTCCGTTTCTCCGTCTCCATAGCAATCCTTAACATTTGCAAACTTGTCGTCAACTCCAGGAGCGCAAACCTCCTTGAAATACTCGTTTGTAAACTCTTTGCAGGATACTTTTTCTTTTTCAGTGAAGTATGAGATCACAGAATGCCACGCGACGCCATCAAAGCGCGGGAAAGCGGCTCTCTTCCCGCGCAAATCCGCCATCTTTGTTATTTTGGCGTCTTTTCTGACGTACGCGGTTATTGTGTTAGTTTTTTCGATAATTGGTGTCACTTCGTGAAGGAGCGGTTTTATGGAGTAGTCCCTGTAAATAATAATAATGAAAAACAACATTAACTGAACTAATTAACCTGAGTGCCAAACAAACTGAAAAGATGTAAACCATATTTGTTAATTTTGATAATCGCAGACGGGGAATTTCATATAGCAAATGTCTCTTGATTTAGACGATTCTAATGGTACCTACTTCATTTTATGTAATACGATCGAGGTTGACTTTAGCAAATACTTTGTAGATGTTGCCAGACTTGGGCATTTACCAAAGCTCATACTGAAAAATTAGAAGTCTGTCAAAGAGCCATGGAAAGGAGCATGCTCAGTAAAAGAAAAAATAAAATTAGAAATACAACAATAAGAAAACATACAAAAATAAAAGACGCTACTGTAACAGCGAAAAAACTTAAATGTAGGTGGACAGGACATACAATTCGAGGTATCGAAAAATGGTGTAAAGTCTTAATGAACTGGTATCCAACTTACAATACAAGGAACAAGGGAAGACAGTTCAGGAGATGGGAAGACGAAATGAAAACAACAGCCGGCAAAACTTAGAGCAGAACAGCTAGAGACAGAGAAAATTGGAAAAAGTTGGAGGAGACCTTTGCCAAAAAATGGCAAACAGACAAAATGGTACCTCATTTGTCAAAATCTGTCAAGTAGTTAAGTATGACTGCGATGCGCCAAATGAATAGACATGGATCCTAATAACAATATCCTTCTTTGCAGTCGGCTACAAATGTCTTAGTTGTGTTGATGTGTTGCGAGACGTACTCGTAGGAATTCTCGAAAAATTCGTTATTATTGACGATTCCAGAAATCCTTATAAATTATTTAACCATCATTATTATTTCTCCGTAGTTGCCGTGTGGTCCCGGCGTAATTTGCCGTGTGGTCCCGGCGTAATAATAGGGCCACCCCTTCTCATCCCGCGGGAGCCGTGTGAGCCGGCAAAGGGAGTTGTTCCAGGGAATGGGCAGCAGCATTCTTCTGTGTACTAAACACCAACCACTGCGATCACCAAGCCGCCTGCCAAGCGTGGTGATTATGGCAAAACCCCCCTATGACAGACACAACACACAAACGGCCCCCAGTCCCCGACGGCTCCGTCATCCCTGGAAGTGGTAGCAACCAGGGCAGTGGCAGAGCAGGGGGTGCTAAGAATCCCCGGCAGCGATCCAGCTACCACCACGGACGACTGGACCTGGCAACGTACAACACACGAACGCTCAGGGCTGACGAGAAGATTGTCGAGCTGGAAGAAGAACTGAGCAAGCTACGTTGGGACATCCTAGGATTGTCGGAAGTCCGAAGACAGGGTCAGGACACGATGATCCTTAACTCCGGTAACTTGCTCTTCTACCGGGAGGGAGATCAACTATCCCAGGGTGGTGTCGGGTTTCTCGTCCGCAAGTCCCTCGTTAACAACGTGACAAAAGTCAACAGTGTGTCGAACAGGGTAGCATACCTTATACTCAGAATTACCGAAAGGTATTCGTTGAAGGTCATACAGGTATATGCGCCGACCTCGACACACCCAGACGATGAAGTGGAAGCAATGTATGAGGAGATCTCCGAGGCCATACATACTTCCAAGACTCATTTCACGGTTGTAATGGGGGACTTCAACGCAAAGCTAGGCACAAGGAAAGACGATGAGCTGAGAGTGGGGCCATTTGGATTCGGGCGGCGGAACCGAAGGGGCCAGAGACTGGCCGACTTCATGGAGAAGGAGGGCCTCTTCATGATGAACTCCTTCTATGAGAAGCGGCCAGCCAGAAAGTGGACGTGGATAAGCCCCGACGGTTTCACTAGAAATTAGATAGACTTCATTATGACGACCAAGAAGCAAATATTTGATGATGTCTCTGTGATCAGCAGGGTGAAAACCGGGAGCGATCACCGCATTGTTAGAGGCACATTGAATATCGATGTTAAGCTTGAAAGGGCACGTCTGATGAAGTCTGCGCTCCGTCCAAATCCTGCCCAAATCCAAAACCCTGAGAGCTTTCAGCTAGAACTGCACAATCGCTTCCAGTGCCTAGCCAGCTGCAATGATATTGACGAGATAAACAACGGGTTGGTGGAAACTGTCCAAGCGGTGGGATCTAAGTTCTTTAAGGCCCCCCGCCGAACTAAGCACCAGAAACTCTCAGATGAAACCATTAAGCTAATGGAGGACCGGGATGAAATGAGATTGCAGTCTTCAGCTGATATGTCGGCATACGGCGTGCTTAATAGACGAATCTCGAAATCTATGCGACACGATCTGCGTACCTTTAATACATCTCGTATTAAGGTCGCAATAGAAAGGAACAAAGGTTCAAAAGTGTTTGCAAAGCATTCGTCTATAGGGCAAAGCCAAATGACTAAGCTGAAGACCGACAGCGGCACTATCATTTCGTCGAAACCGGAGATTCTGAGAGAGGTCGAAAAGTTCTATGGACAGATGTACACCTCAACACAAAACCCCGTTGGTCAGTTGGCTCAGGACACCAGAGCCAAACTAACCCGACACTATACCGAAGACATCCCGGACATCAGCCTGTACGAGATTAGGATCGCTCTGAAACAGCTTAAAAACAACAAGGCACCAGGTGAGGATGGAGTTACGACAGAACTTCTGAGAGCGGGTGGAAAACCGGTACTTCAAGTCCTCCAGAAGTTATTTAACTCCGTCGTCCTCGAAGGAACCACGCCAAAAGCGTGGGATAAGAGCGTGGTGGTGCTTTTCTTTAAAAAAGGTGATAAAACCTTATTAAAGAACTACAGGCCCATCTCGCTCTTGAGCCACGTTTACAAGCTGTTTTCGAGAGTGATTACGAACCGTCTCGCACGCAGGTTCGATGACTTCCAGCCTCCCGAACAAGCCGGTTTCCGAAAAGGCTTTAGTACCATAGACCACATCCACACGCTACGCCAGATTATACAGAAGACCGAGGAGTATAATCGGCCGTTATGTCTAGCGTTTGTGGACTATGAAAAAGCCTTCGATTCAATCGAGACCTGGGCGGTACTGCAGTCTCTTCAGCGATGCCAAATCGACTATAGGTATATCGAAGTGTTGAAGTGTTTGTATAGTAACGCCACTATGTCAGTCCGTCTACAGGACCAGAGTACGGAACCAATCCAATTGCAGAGAGGCGTGAGACAGGGAGACGTAATTTCTCCGAAACTGTTCACAAACTCATTGGAGGACGTTTTCAAACTCTTGGTCTGGGACAGACTTGGCATCAATATCAATGGCGAATACATCACTCACCTTCGTTTTGCCGATGATATAGTCATTATGGCTGAATCGCTCGAGGAACTCGGTACCATGCTCAACGACCTCAGTAGGGTCTCCCAACAGGTGGGTCTTAAAATGAACATGGATAAGACGAAAATCATGTCAAATATCAATGTTGCGCCCGTACCGGTAGTTGTTGGGGGCGATACTCTCGAAGTTGTCGACGAATATGTATACCTAGGACAAACTGTCCAATTAGGTAAGTCCAACTTCGACAAAGAGGTCGCACGAAGAATCCAACTCGGCTGGGCAGCGTTCGGGAAACTTCGCGATATCTTCTCGTCCATAATTCCCCAGAGCCTGAAGACTAAAGTCTTCAACCAGTGTGTGTTGCCAGTGATGACCTATGGCACTGAAACGTGGTCCTTTACTCATGGCCTCATGTCCAAGCTCAAGGTCGCTCAACGAGCTATGGAGAGGGCTATGCTCGGGGTTTCTTTGCGTGACAAAATCAGCAATGAGGAAATCCGCAGAAGAACTAAAGTTGCCGACATAGCTCTCAAAATTAGCAAGTTGAAGTGGCAATGGGCAGGCCACATCGCTCGTAGAACCGATAACCGTTGGGGAAGAAAGGTTCTCGAGTGGAGACCACGGACTGGAAGACGCAGCGTAGGCCGGCCCCCCACAAGGTGGACCGACGATCTAGTAAGAATCGCGGGGAGCCGTTGGGCGCAAACGGCTACCAATCGCTCGTTGTGGCGATCTAAGGGGGAGGCCTATGTTCAGCAGTGGACGTCTTCCGGCTGATGATGATTATTTCTCACTAGTGGACCCGCCGAACTTCGTACCGCCTTGACATGCATATAACGCGGGCTGTCAATATACGTCACCCTGGTAGAATTGTCAATCGTTGTCCCCGGCCATCATTATGTATGAGAAAATGAATGACTTCCACAAATAATTCAATACCAAAATTAGTCAAATCGCTCAACTCGTTCTCGAGTTTTAGCGAGACTAACGAACAGCAATTCATTTTTATATATATATAGACAATATCTCGGGATAACTCCGACCGAAGCATCTGTTTCAAACGATATTCATTTTTTTTACATTCTCTTTGACGATATTTGCAGCACGCATTCTGTCAATTCTATGTCAAACGTCATAAGGTTACATTATAAAAGCGCTGAGGTTAGATTATAAATAATTTTATATGGTGGTTAAGTATTCTTAAATTTTTGAATTTTGCGCGCAATTTTCTTTATGTTTTCTTTCATAAGAACCTTCTCCTGACAATAAGAAATAAACCAAAAAAAGAATTAGCGAAATCGGTCCAGCCGTTCACGCGTGATGGCGTGACCAAGGGAAATAGGGATTCATTTTTATACATAGAGATTATTAATAATAAAACCGGCCAAGTGCGAGTCGGACTCGCGCACGAAAGGTTCCGTATAATCTATATAAACGGCATGATAATCACGTTTGTTGTATGGGAGACCCCCCTTAAATATTTGTTATATTTTTTTTTTTTTTTTTTTAAAGTGAATGTATAACTAAATATTGTGAATATTTCAAGCGTCTAGGTGACATTTCACGCTGTAGGTATAGTTTATGAAAATGACAGCTTTTTTTCATTTTTCCATGTAATAAAATTTTCATAGGCATAAAGATATTTTTATTTCGATTTGTTTAGTAGTAAATTGCGACAGTTTCTGCGATTAATTTTAGTTTCCGGTGTTAATATTTATTTTTTACTGGTAGAACACATCTTTTATTCGATTTGTGTGAATAAAATTAAAATTGTCTGTAATATTTTTTATAAAAGTAATATAATAACGATGATGAAGTTCTCGCGTATTTTTTTTTAAACAATGCCGCGTTGACAGGCGCGTTTATTTTATTACCGGCCAGCACTTTATCGAAGCGAATTGTCTTCAACTTTTTAATTAATTTTAATAGTGTTCCAAATTCAAAAGTCATTTTATCAATGTGATTAAGTGCACCGAAATGACCCATTTTGCAGGCACTTATCGAGGAATCTTTCGCCTCTTTTCGAATAGATGGGATGAAATAGTATTTTTTGAGGGCATAGGTTTTTTTAAACCTGTAGTATCCCACTGCTGGTCTCTCCCATTAACTTCCAGGATTGTTATTTTGCTTTTGCAATACATATTATGCTATTCATTTTAACTCACCTATTCCCTTTTACCAGCCAATCACTCCCCCCCACAGCGATATCAGCCTCCCTTCCCCCCACAGCCTTCATACAGAGCTCAGCACTCTCTCTATAAACACACTGCAGTGGTGGCGCCACCCCATACACCGCACCGGCTTCTTGTAGCCACTCGCACTTGTGTTTCTCTAGGAGCGATGTGGTGCAGACGGTGATGTATCTGGAAAAGACGGCAGGTATAACCAAAGACGACCGGTATAATCGAAGACGGCAAGTATAATCAAAGACGGCTGATATAATCAAAGATGGCAGTGGTAAACAATGACGGCAAGTGTGAACAAAGACGGCAGGTATAGACATAGATGGCATGTATAGATAAGAAAAAGTTAATTCAATAAAATCATAATCACTTTCAGGAGTAAATTTTACCGTCTGGTCCTCCACTACCATGCCTGAACAAGAAACAAGCAAACATCACGCAAGAAACAAGGCTGGTGATTTGTTATAATCGTCTGTATAGTCAGCTAAAAACAAATAGGGTTCAATGGATAAAAATGCTTCAGAATTCCCATTACCTCGGAGGATCACAGCCGCTCTGACTGTAAGCCTCGCGGAAGCCTTGAGCACGTGCCAGGTAGTCTCCTGGAGGGCTTGGAGGACTGAGCGCAGGGCGGAGCGCCGAGCTGCTGTCTACCAGCTGAGCCAGTGCACTAGTCCAGTGCCCGTCTACTAATACTGAGGAGTTGGTCAGAATTTCTGTCAGGCTGGCGACAGCTGCCGCTGCTTTTCTGAAAAACAATAATAATAACGTGGAATTGAAATGAAACGTTAGACGCTGTGTGGATGTTGTGTGAATTATGTGAAGAATAAAACGGTATTATCGAACGGAATGAGTCAGAATCAGTAATATTTTATTGTTAAACTGTTGTACAGTAAAAATCTTTATCCGCGGGGTATATGTTCCGTAAATATGCCGCGAATACCGAAACCGTGAATATGGAAAGGTAATTTATATGGGATTATAGGGGATAAGTTCCTAGGTGACAAAATAAGAAATAAATATATGAAAAAATCAATTTAATTGAAGTTTTTGACCATATTGATTACTTATTATTTTCAGTTTTACGACAATAGTTTAAAGAATTTTGTAATTTTTTCTTGCTTGGCAGTTTTTAAAAGCTCTCTTCAGACTGATATTCAGCAGTGGCATTAGCAATGTGCCCTTTAAAATAAGACTTCGTTCCATAGACGGATCAATTTTCATAAAGAAATCACAAAGCTCATTTGTCATTCTTAAACCTTCACTAAGAAAATGTCACGTTTCCAGTGCTTGTTGAAGCATCTTCTTCAATTGGCTGAGAATTTAACATTTCCTCCAAGTCGGTTTCCGTCAAAATTTCATCTTTTGATCTAAGCAACTCCTTAATGTCACTTGATTCTATCTGTTCGAACTAGGGTTGCCAACCCTACTATATAATACAGTATCCTACTATATTAGGGGATCAAATACTATATTAAAAAAGAATATATAAACATAAGTATAGTTTGCGAAAATATAAAAAATTCTAAAAAATATATAGTAGGCGAAACTACTAAATTATGCGTTAAGCGGAACGCAGCTTTAATCTTTTTTTAAAGCTCGCTCCGCTCTAAAACTATAAATAACTGAGAAACGAAAAAATAATTTTAACAATTTGTACTCAGAAATCAATCAAATGAACTAAATTTTCAACATTGTACTTTCTGACCAAAAAATTTCTAATAAATCAACTGTTGGAAAATGGTAAGAAGTTATTCTCTTAAATAATTCAGATTTGCCTATTATTTTAAAAATTGTATCTTTTTTTAATTCAATTCCTGCAACTTCAGCATTCACAGAGCGCATATTTTTTGTCACGAAGACGAAATGGAGAGATGAGCGTAACAGGGCCAGTTTGAATTTAATAAAAGCAGAATTAATGGTGTTTATCAACCTAAATTTGGACTGCCATGTCTAAGGTTGTTCGGGAGCTGGTTAATAGGAATTATAATTGCTGATGTACATTTTAAGTTACCTAGTTCATTTTCAAATTTAACTGTTGTTTTATATGTTTATTTTATTTTATTTATAAGTTATGTTTGTTTATTATTCTTTACTAGTTCTTATGTACCTACTAATACGCACAACTGACGTGTTGCCTTGCCTGAGTCTGTGTTTCTTGAAAATTACAACCTTTTAGTCGCGAGTAAATAGGTTTCTTAATTTAATTTAATTTATTTGTTAAGGATTTCCAATGAGTAATACAGACATACATATAGATAAATTACAATAGAGGCGCACCCTGTGCTCACTCTGTGAATGCAACAGGCAAGTTTGTACTATCGTAGACTGCATCATCGTGCACCATCAGGCGAGATCGTGGTCAAACGCTGGACTATAATTTATAAAAAAAATCGTGGCCGATTGCTGACGAGTTGTTGTCACTGATTTTAGGTACAATGGCGGTGGGTGTTAATAGGCGTAGGTAGCGGCGGATCTAGATATGGTTATTGTACCTATAGTAGCTACTTACCGCTTAGAAACAATAAAGTTCCACGGAAGATGCAGCTGCACACACGGCTCGCCGTCTACCGGCCGCCATGCTCTATCACGGCATAAGAACACGAGTCCAGCCGTCGGGAGTTATTAATGGATGTCGGCTGCTACTTATCTGTGTACTATGACGGCGGATGATAATAGGTGTCGGCGGATCTAGCTACACTTAAACTACTTACCGTTTAGAGACGATGACGTTCCACGGACGATGCAGCTACACACACCGCTCGCCGTCTACCAGCCGCCATGCGCTATCACGGCATAAGAACACGAGTCCAGCCGTCGGAAGTTATTAATGGATGTCGGCTGCTACTTATCTGTGTACTATGACGGCGTATGTTAATAGGTGTCGGCGGATCTAGCTACACTTAAACTACTTACCGTTTAGAGACGATGACGTTCCACGGACGATGCAGCTACACACACCGCTCGCCGTCTACCGGCCGCCATGCGCTATCACGGCATAGGAACACGAGGCCAGCCGTCGGGAGTTGTTATGGATGTTGGCGGCTACTTATCTGTGTACTATGACGGCGCATGTTAATAGTTGTCGGCGGATCTAGCTACACTTAAACTACTTACCGTTTAGAGACGATCACGTTCCACAGACGATGTAGCCACACGCACGGCTCGCCGTCTACAGGCCGCCAGGCGCTATCACGGCATAAGAACACGAGTCCAGCCATCGGAAGTTATTAATGGATGTCGGCGGCTACTTATCTGTGTACTATGACGGCGGATATTAATAGGTGTCGGCGGATCTAGCTACACTTAAACTACTTACCGTTTAGAGACGATGACATTCCACGGACGATGCAGCCACACGCACGGCTCACCGTCAACCGGCTGCCAGGTGCCGTCACGGCAAAGGAAGGCAAGTCCGGCCGTCGGCGGGTAAATATCAGTGTCGTGGGCTAACTTGCGTAACTGAAAATAATAAATTTTCATCTATTAATTTTGTTCTTATTTGGATTTAGGTCGTAAATTGATAATTATTGAAAGTTGAGGTTGTAAAGAAGTGAAAACTTGAACAATTGCAAGATATTTAGAAACAGAAGTGTCGGTAACGGTAACGGTGTCACGAGTTCAATGGTTTTTTCCCCATCTCAAAAAATATCCAATGCACCTAAAGAAGTTTTAATTTCAAAAAAATTTAAATTATAATGTAAATAAACCGATTATAATTATCTTATCTTATCATAACATGCGCAATATATATACGCGTGACGGCAAACAATTCTTTTTTGGAACTTTCGACTATTGACTTTTGTCTTTTGACATTATTGATACACGTCATCTTACCCCAAGGCGCGGCAATAAATACGCGGGACGGCAAACGGTGTCATGCCGTCATGCCGTTAGTCTTTCTTCCAAGGCGCGTCACTAGATACGCGTGACAGCAAACGGCGTCATGCCGTCACATGAGTCTGTCATACCCCCAAGGCGCGCTAATTGATACGCCACTAGATACGCGTGACGCCAAACGGCGTCATGCCGTCACATGAGTTAGTCTTATCCGCCAGGCGCGCCAAAATAGATACGCGTGACGGCAATCGGCGTCATGCCGTCAAATGAGTTGGTCTTATCCGCCAGGCACGCCTATAGATACACGTGACGGCAATCGGCGTCATGCCGTCACTTCGTTGGTCTAACCCTCAAGGCGCGCCAATAGATACGCGTGACTGCAAACGGTATCGAGCCGTCATCCCGTTGGTCTGACCTCCAAGGCGCGTCACTAGATACGCGTGACAGCAAAAGGCGTCATGCCGTCACATGAGTCTGTCATACCCCCAAGGCGCGCTAATTGATACGCCACTAGATACGCGTGACGCCAAACGGCGTCATGCCGTCACATGAGTTGGTCTTACCCGCTAGGCGCGCCAATAGATACGCGTGACGGCAATCGGCGTCATGCCGTCACATGAGTTGGTCTTGCCCGGCAGGCGCGCCAATAGATACGCGTGACGGCAATCGGCGTCTTGCCGTCACTTCGTTGGTCTAACCCTCAAGGCGCGCCAATAGATACGCGTGACTGCAAACGGTATCGAGCCGTCATCCCGTTGGTCTGACCTCCAAGGCGCGTCACTAGATACGCGTGACAGCAAAAGGCGTCATGCCGTCACATGAGTCTGTCATACCCCCAAGGCGCGCTAATTGATACGCCACTAGGTACTCGTGACGCCAAACGGCGTCATGCCATCACATGAGTTGGTCTCGAGTCTGGCGAGTTGGTTACCCGCCAGGCGAGCCAATAGATACGTGTGACGGCAATCGGCGTCATGCCGTCACACCGTTGCTCTTAACCCCAAGGCGCGCCAATAGATACGCGTGACGGCAAACGGCGTCATGCCGTTACATGTCTGTCATACCCCCAAGTCGCGCCAATAGATGTGTAACATCAAAAAAACCCTTTAGTACATATCCCACCTAGCCGGGGATTTAGGGACCCTAATATAACTACTGTGCCCTTTGTGCCCGAACACCTGCACGATGGAGGACCTAATACCCGCCACACCTAATGCTATTGTTGTGGCCAAACACCGGTCCAACATACTATAAATTAAAACGTAGAACTCATGACACTCTAAGAAGAAGGGGGGCGCCCCACACTACGTTTGCCAAGACGGCCCCCGGCCAGGTGATGACATAAAAAAGATGGCGGACAGAAATTAGATGAAAAGAGCCGAAGATCGGAGTCACTGGCGCGTAGTGGGAGAGGCCTATATCCCGTAGTGGACTAATGTGGGCTGATGATAATAATGACGTACCCCGAAGTATGAGATGACGTCATCGTACTCCGCCCAGGCCACGTCCCCGGCGCCGTCGCCCGCGCACTGCAGGGCTCCGCTGTCGCCCCAGTAACGGTCTGAAGCGCTGCATCGCGAAGGGTTATTGCACGCAGCGCATAGCGACGGGTACTTTTGTTCTGTCAAAAACACAAACGAAGATTATAAATATAACATCCAAAATATATTATTAGTTCATTCGAAATCTACTATATTGAGACTGTGAGGCGCACTATACCTGGGGAGACGTTAAATCGCTTATTGAGAAACAATGTTTTGTTCAACAAATTGTGTGCTTTCAATCTGTATTTCATATACCTAGTCAGGTCATAAATTCTATCACATGTTTAATATAAAATAATTGAAACAAGTTTATTCATTATGTAACCATTTATATACCAAAATGAACTTAACAAAACATAGATTCTTATGACACTAAAGTTTATTCAAAATTACCTCCGTGATTTTGAATACAGGCCTTCAATCTGCGCGGCCAGTCGTCTATCGCAGCACGAACGAGGTCCATGTCAATATCGGCGGCTGCCTTAATCAAGGATGTCTTGAGTGACTCCAAATTGGGATGAGGCTTTGAGCACGCTTTTTCCTCCAAGTGTTGCCATATCTTGTAATCTAACGGATTCAAATCTGGACTGGAGGAGGGCCAGTCTTCGTGCCGGATGAAGTCGATTTCACGCGCCGCCAGCCAGTCTTGTGTGCTCTTCGCTCTATGAGCTGGCGCCGAATCTTGTTGGAATACCCAGTGCCTGTTATTGAACATGGTATGAGAAACAGGTTCCACAAGGTTCGTCAGGACTGTATTTTGATACACAACTGCATTCGTTTTTACACCTTTCTCACAAAAATGTACCTCTGTTAAGCCCCAATAAGAAACTCCCAACCATACCATGAGCGAGGATGGAAAATAACCTCGTTGGACACGCGGAATACGGTTGCTCGCTTCTTCACTACTGTGTGCGTACACCTTATCATTTTGTTTGTTGTAGCTCTCTTCTACGGTAAAAGTTTTTTCATCCGAAAAAAGAATTTCCCGATATTTTTTTCCCGCGTACCGCTTCAACAAAGCGCGGCATCCCTTCAGTCTCAGGTCCATTAGACGAGCATTCAAACGATGTCTTGTTTTTCTTCGATATGCCCGAAGCCCTAAGTCTTCATTTAACACCCTTTTCACCGTGGTTCTGCTTAACTCCATCTGAAGGGCCAACAGTTTCTGCTTACGTTTGGGATTTCTTTGAATTCGCGCCTTCACAGCTTTTATCACTGCTGGAGTCCTAACAGACCGAGGGCGACCACTTCTTGACCTGTCATCTACACTAAAGTCTTCATTGTATCGTTTGATGGTGCGATAAACGAATCTTTTGGTTATATTCAACTTTATACAGTAATTTTAAACAACATAAATAAGGGCACCTTTGTTTTAAATTTTCAAAATACCTTTTGATTTTAACATAAAATGAAAATATCTAAGTTTTGCATTAATGAAACCATTCGCTCCGGACGCCCGTTCCGTGATTCCAGACGGGGTACCCGTGACGCTTGTCGCTCCAAACGAACACGTAATTCTTAGGTAGAATTTATATTTAGTTGGTTTTTGTAAAGACGCAGTAATGAGAAATAAGCACAACAAGATAATGAAGGGACTGAATGATAAATAACCGGCAAACATATGAACCACGGCGAGATAGGACGTGCAGCGGCGCGCGGAGAAGCGGGGGGGAAATTCGAGTTTGGGCTGAGGTATAGTCAACTCTTAAAGGGATAAGGGACGAAAACGTGTTTTAACTATTTTTTTCCCGCGGCTTCATTTAGCCGTGTCTGTAGCAATTTACTGAATGAGGGCTTTTCACGGCTATGTTTTTAGAACTGGTAATAGATGGCGCTGCTCCATCAAGCACTAGGGATGGGACGTTTCACGAGTAGAATGTGAAAAATCATATTTTACACCTGTTATTATATCATCTTCATCGTATATATCGTGTCGATATACTTACGATGAATAACGATTATACTATTCGGGTCTGCTACAAATCACAGTCGTTCTCATTTCTTCGGAATTCATCAGCCGTTTTCGTTGCCCGTGATTTTTCACATGTGAAATAGCACTGACAAGAATAGAGAGTTTGACATTACGGCATTACAATGAAAAATCATTGTCTGTGATTTTTCACATGTGAAATAGCAGTGATAAGAAATAAAAAATTTGATTATATGAAAATGATGTAAAAGTAGCAATAACTTCCATGCCTAATTGCCACACACAAGATGAAACAAAAAAAGAGTGAGCACGTTCCCTTGAAATTTTGATGTTGTCTTTGCGACTTTGACAGTTTGGCAAGTTTAGAAAATACATAATATATTTCTAGCGGAGCATGTCTCGGGTGCTTGTTTAGACGGCGCCATCTATTACACAACTCATTGTTTCTTCGGTGATAAACCGAAAAAATTATTGTCTATCTGGTTAGTCAAATATTTTTTGGGAGAATGCATTGATGTGATCTTTGGTAATCCCACTAATATTATAAACGCGAAAATTAGTATGGTAGTATGTTATGGTAATCGATGAAATTTGGTATGTACGTAGATTATAACCTGGATTAACACATACGCTACTCTCTGTTGACAAACCACGCGTGCGCAGCCGCTGGCGGAACGTAATAATAATTAATGCTGGACATTTCACACAGCGCTATCTAGCCCCAAACTATGTCAAGCTTATAATTATAAGGAACCAGATAACTTTATAATACTTAAGTACTTATATTTTTTTTTACAGTACCTATATAAAACAAACTTACTTAAAGTATATAAAAAACCGGCCAAGTGCGAGTCGAACTCGCGCACTAAGGGTTCCGTACTATTTATCTATAAAAACGGCATAAAAATCAAGTCTGTTGTACGGGAGCCCCACTTAAATATTTTTTATTCTGTTTTATGTAGTATTTGTAAAGCGGCCACAGAAATACATCACCTGTGAAAATTTCAACTGTCTAAATATCACGGTTCATGAGATACAGACGGACATACAGACAGACAGCGGAGTCTTAGTAATAGGATCCCGTTTTACCCTTTGGGTACGGAGCCCTAAAAAACAGCCAGAACATATCTGTAGATCATACAAACATTTGTTCCGAGCCGGTTAGGAGGTCGATTCTAAGTATACATGCTAAATAGTACTCACTGAGTTCAGCGTCTCTCTGAAGGTCCGCCAGCCAGGGCCCAGCGCGACATGCTTCCCTGAAGAACCTCGACAGAGCCCGTACTCTGTTCTCTGCGAGAGACAGCGCGGGGTCGCACGACCGCTCCAGCACCAACGATTCCAAGTACTGTAATTTAAAACGTCTTTCTTTCGAGCTTTTTGAAGTAAAACTTCTTTACGCACGCTTGACTTGGGGAGTAAGCTGGTGAATGCATGACGAGAGCGTTACGAAAAGTGTGATCGGGCGAGGCGAACGGAAGAGAAGGAGATATAAGTTAGTGAAGATAGAAAGAGAGAGTTACGTTTCGTATAATAATGTAGGGGCAAGAGAGAAAGGTGCGAGCACACATTTTCTTTCTCTCTTTCTCTCATAGCCATACATCGAGTCTAAGGTTAAAACAGCTGCCATGAAGCTATGCATCCTCAACAAGGTCAGGAGATACTTCACACCAGGGTAGCTTCTTAGTCTTTACAAAGCTCAAGTCCGGTCTGGTATGGAGTACTGCTGCCACCTTTGGGATGGTTCGGCCAAACACCAGCTCGCTACCTTAGACTCGATAGAACGTAGGGCTTTTAGGCTTATAGGTGAGCAACATATGGCAGAGACTAAGACCCAAAGTCTCGAACACCGCCGTAAAGTTGCAAGCCTATCGATCTTTACAGAATACATTTTGGGGAATGTGCCGAGGAACTATACGATATGATCCCGCCATCTCCCTTCCATCGAAGGACAAGCAGGCGCACGGCTCAGTACCATCCGTACCTAGTTGATATACCACCCATTCGCACACACCGTTTTGGTTCTACGTTCTTGATGCGTACAGCTAAGGTACGGAACACTTTATCGTCGTCTGTTTTTCCTAAAGAATACAATCCGGGCCTCTTTAAGGTAAGAGTGAATAGGTTTCTTCTAGATCTTCGTGCTATATCTTAGACCACATCATCGCTTACCATCAGGTGAGATTGTGGTCAAACAAAGATCTATCAACTTAAAAAAAAAGAAAAGCTAGTTACGTTACGTATATCTAAGACACAGTGCAGGCCTATTATCTGTATCACACTGTAGGAGAAAGAGAGAGCAGTGTGCACGCACATTTTCGTTCTCTCTTCCTCTCATAGGCACTGTATGAAATACGAGTATATATAGGTATATACATATACCTATATATCTCAGTCAGTGGTTCGTTTGAGAGTTTGCTAGCGTTACGCGAACGGTGGTTTCTTGTTTATTTTTCGTAATTTAATTTCGTTCTTGAACAATTTTATAAATTAATATTTTGAGAAAGAAGTTTTACTTCAGTCGTGTGGTCTAAAGCACGCTAGTTTTATGTTCAACTTTTTTCATATTTGTACGTCTAGTGCAGATCACAGCTTCCCAGCGCACCAAACACGCCAAACATATATTGAAGTTGAGATTTTACACGAGAGTTCTGTGAGTCCGACATACCAAAAGACCATTGGATTTCCTACGCATACAATTTCATAACATCTTCCGGATGATGTTGTGGCTGCCTCGATACTGCAGTGCATCGGAGATGATTGCCCATTAGCACACAGATGGCTTTCACGCCATCATGCGCAAAACAACGGCAGCGCTGATGAGCAGAGTTCGGGACAGTCGCAACAGCATCCTGAGGACGGTGGCTGAGTGCTGCACATCTCCGCTCAGGAAGTGCCGCTCGCGAAGGGTGATTAATCAAAGAAATAATTTCCTCAATAGACATCCTTGGCACAAAATGGTAGCATCCATTTTTCACCCAGTATTTGATCTTTCGAAGCGTTAATCCGATCATCGTGAAATTTGGTATTTATGTAGGTAGTGATGGCACAATTTTGGTGTGACTAAATGAGCTAAAAATATGGGGGGGTTGTTGAGATATTGGGTTTCAAGAGGGGTAAAAAAAATTGGACTATCCAGTCAAATGGCACGTCAAATAAAAGGTCTATGTGAGTGCATTCAGACCCTGTTTTATTTTAGTTTAAACTTTGTAGTTTTTAAGTTATTAGCCATAATAAAAACGTAACTTTGACAAAATCCACAGGGTACACCAGTGATCCCACAGTGCTGAAATTAATTTGGCATACGTGTACGTGTGGCTTTAGTGACACAAATATAGTCAAAGGTCTGAAATGGTGAATAAGTGCAATTTCTACCCCAAAAAAGAGTAAGCAATTAACATGAACTCCCGTTACCTGTAACTTGAATGAAACTGTACGTGAAGTTACATGGTTATTCATTTCGAGGCACTATTTTGATAATCAAAGATTACGAATACCTATTATTTTATTGTTTTTTATGGGAAAATCGCGAGATCTCAGTTCGGGGCGAACCACTAGTTTATAATTCATTCATTCATCTCAGCCCGTCTGCAAGCACTGTTGGGTCTATGCCTCCTCTTTATTGCGCCATTCTTTCCGGTCCCTCGTCTCATCCATTGACACCCTACGTTTTCAATGTCATTCGACCATCGGGCGGGTGGTCTACGAGCATCCCTTGGCCGTCACTCTGTAATCGCCTTCGTCCAACGCCCGTCATCCCTCCTAGCCAAGTGTCCAGCCCATCTCCACTTCAGCCCTGCGATCCTCATACCCACGTCCACAACCTTTGTGCGACGTCGGATTTCTATATTGGGTATGTGCTCCAAGAGTGATATACCGAGTTTATAACTACCTACAATTATTTCTGCAGCTCTTACCTAATAAAATTTAGAATAATAAAAAAGTATTAATAATATTATTCAAACTTAAAATAAAGAATAAATAAATATTGCTGGATATTTCACACAGCGCTATCTAGCCCCAAACTAAGCAGAGCTTGTACTATGGGAACCAGATAACTGATAGAATACTTATATACTTTTTTTTTGTAAATACATACTTATAATACATAGAAAAACATCCAGACCCGAAACATATCTGTAGATCATGCAAACATGTCGTCCCTGCCCCAGTTATGGTTGAGAACTCGGCTCTTGAAGTTGTCGACGCGTATGTATACCTAGGACAAACAGTCCAATTAGGTAGGTCCAACTTCGAGAAAGAGGTCAATCGTCGAATCCAACTCGGATGGGCAGCGTTTGGGAAACTTCGCAACGTCTTTTCGTCCAACATACCTCAGTGCCTTAAGACGAAAGTCTTCAATCAGTGTGTGTTACCAGTGATGACATATGGAACCGAGACGTGGTCCTTCACTATTGGCCTTATGAATAAGCTCAGAGTCGCTCAACAAGCTATGGAGAGGGCTATGCTCGGGGTTTCTCTACGGGATCGAATCAGAAATGAGGAGATACGTAGGAGAACTCAAGTCACCGACATAGCCCGACGGATTGATTAGCACGTTGAAGTGGAAATGGGCAGGCCGTGGCGCGCAGAACAGATGGCCGATGGGGCCGGAAGGTTCTCGAGTGCAGGCCACGGACCGGCAAGCGCAGCGTAGGACGTCCACCTACAAGATGGGAAGACGACTTGGTAAGAACCGCAGGTCGGCGTTGGATGCAGGCCGCTTCCAACCGCAGTTCCTGGAGATCAATGAGGGAGGCCTTTGTCCAGCAGTGGACGTCATACGGCTGATATGATGATGATGATGCAAACATTTGTTCCGCGGTGGGAATCGAACCCGCTACCTCCTTCGTCTCAGCCGGCTATTCGCCCACTGCGCCACGGAGGTCGTCATAGAAAAAGAGAAAAAAAGAAAGAAGGAAAAGATTAAAATAAAGAAGGCGTAGAATGTTCCTTACCCCAGACAGAGTGTCACTGAGCGGCCGAAGATGGTCAGCACCGACTCCTGGATGGCAGAGGGTGCTGTTCCGCAGCACGGCGTGAAGAGTGGACGAGGAGTCCAGTAGGATCCTCCGGTTCACCAGCGCCACCACGCTGCGCTCGTACGGTTCTGTAATAACATAAATAAATAGTCATAATACTAATAATAATTTCCCCTGCGGGCTGCTTGTGGCGAGCGTTCGGTGCGTGACGACACCGCGAAACCCCAATACTCCCTCGGGTTGTCAGAAACTCCTGACCCTTGGTTTGCCTTAGTTGGCCGGTCGGAGGCGCAAGAGCGGAACCTATGCTCCAAGGGTTGAAGTGTTAAAGGCATAAAGCCGGGAGTAGCGCTTACTGAAACTGCAGTACACCTCTCAAAACCCTAGGCGAGGAAACACCAAGGGAACACCAAGGGCTAGAGGATTGAAAAATAAGTATTTGTAAAATGTATTGCTGTCACGCAGTATGGCGCAGTATGCGCGATAGAGACAACTGCAGCTTGGCCCGAAAATACCAATTAAAATTACACAAAATCAACGATTCTTAGTCCCCTGATTCCTTCTCCAAAACTTAACCGATTTAACTACTTTTTTCATTTTAATTTAAAGATAGGCTTTGACCGTGTTCCTATGTTTTCTTTTTTTTATATAATCAAGTCAAACTTGTTTTCTGGATGTTTGAACACAGCGGAAAATCTGACTAATTTTGTACGTTTTTGAATGTTCATATCTCTTTTAATAATTAATTTATGAAAAAAAGGAAAACATAGGGGCATGCCATTGGGCAATAGATTTTAGAGAAAAAAATTATTGCTGTACTAGCATTATCCAGGGAGGAAACAGGGGGCTATGTTTGTATGGAAAAACGGCCCTTGTGTCTCCTCTTAACCGGCCGCACCAACGTTGCCCCTTACGCTGCCTTCTATTGCCAGCACTTGTGGGGACCCGTTTAGTAGACGGCTAGTCACCACCTGCCTCAGCCATTCTTGATATTACAGGATTGGCAGGTGCCGTACCTCATTACTCTAACAATAGCCCGAACTCTATGCCATGTATTTTTCAAAGAGAGAGCAGATCATCTGGTAGATTCGGGACCGAACCATTGGATTGAACCTCATAATCCTAAGGGTATCTCTAGTAAACACCATTATTACAAGAGAATAGTTCGTAAAGCGATTGAAATCAAGAAATTTCCAAATTTCAATCGGGAAGATGGCTATAGACTCTCAGCGTCCTGGAACCCGGTGATTGCTATAGTGTGACCATTAGTGCTGTGCACTCCCTGAGGTATGCGCGGCGAGGTGGGAGGCAAAGAAAAAACTGCATGAGTTCACATGAGATCAATACATGTCGGACATATCTTACGATATCAGTTTGCATTTCTAAGGCAAGACTTGTGGCGGGACGATGGTCGGAGGCTATCTATCTGTAATATATTATACTTACTTAGTTGATTAAAATGTAACTTAAATATACTCATATTTTATTAAAAATATGCAGGCGATAAATAAGAACTAAACTTATAATTCAAAGGACTTGTTTTATTGAACATTTTTTATATTTACAAACAATTATATATTCTAACGAAAGTTATTCTGACATAGATTCTGTTTCAACTTCATCTTCCATTTCATATCACGAGATAACGCACGACCCATCTTTGAATATTTATCTCATGTGCGTCTGACATAGACAGTCCGATACAAATAACACTACCTGCCGCCACAAGCGTTGACGGCGAACTGACAGAGCGCAGCAGTCGATTCTCCCCCCCGTCTCGCCGCGCGCATACCTCAGGGAGTGCACAGCACTAATGGTCACACTATAGGTGTGCGCGTCGTGATCGCGCATCTCAGTGCGTAGATACTGTTAGTGTAGTGTGTTGTAATATGAACTAGGGCATTTCTAATTCTGAAGAAGCAAGTGAGGGTAGTTTCTGCAGCTACCCACACTTCCCGACGGTAGCTTCAAGTACTCCAGTCTATCCGAGACCATGACTGTTGCAACACAGCCGAAACGTCGGGATGACAAATAAAAAAGGTACATACGCGTTAAATACCCGTTTTAATCAATAATTCTAATCCATGTGTTGCAATAGTACTACCAATCTGTCTCACCTCTATCTTGTCATAGTGATTTGTATAAGAACTAAACGGCCCTCTTACTCGTCGGCTTCGGCCCCGGTAATGCCTTTGTAAAATTCCAGGCCTATAACCTAAGTTAAGAAATAAATACGTGGAATTGTCCAATGTTCTTTTCGGTGCACGTATCCACCACTATAATCAAATATCTCTATCTTCAAAGGTTTGCTGGAAGAAAACTCTTATAAGGGTTAATCTCGCCTTTGTTCATGTCCATTTTGTAAGCTATTTTTGTATGTAAATCGATTTGTGTACAAAAACGAATAAAGAATGATTTTACTTAGAAATCTTTCGTGATTTATTTCAATCATTACACGAGCAGCCTTTGGTTCAGCTCAGCTATACTCAAAAACCGCTAGGTGCCCTACGCGTCCAATACAACAATGGCTTCAGAACGTTGTGGGGTTGCCTCGATACTGCAGTGCATCTACCATGTTTACTGAGGCGCGGGTCGATTGCTTCCATGCCATAATCCGTAAGAAAACGACCTCATTGCTAAGCAGAGTACGGGCCAGCTCCAACAGCATTCTGCAGGTCATACCTGATAGATATGACCTGTGATTAAATCTTTCATTCGGATTAAATAGCCTTATGGCTGGGGTGGGATGCGAATGAAAGTTTTAACAAAATACATGATTAATATTACTAACTTAGATGGTATTTAAGTATTATAACCTAAAAAACCTAACTATCCTTACACAAATGGAAAATGAATTGAATTGAATTATTATAAATACGGGATTTATCACGTACCGTCTTATCGGTGTTTCGACCGACAATGTTTCGGTTCAATTCGTGAACCTTCATCAGGGTGAATTATGATAATCATTATTAATAGTAGTATAGTTATTAACACATTTGCTCGTAAAGGGTCTCTAATTTCAACAATTTCAATATCTTAATTACGTTCATTCATTACGTACTTGTGCGTTATTGTAATGTAAAACGCACGAGTTTGGTAAAACGTACGGTTTATCAAGATGCACCGTCTAAAACAAACGGCACTTTTTTAAATCATAGCAAAGAGTTTTTATGTCAGAAAAGTGGTCAACATTTTATGAATAAAATTAACTTAGGGAGATAAATTATAAAAAATAAACATTTAATTCCTTAATTTTGACAATAAATTACAACCAATTTATCTGTAACAAAAAGAAAAAATATTAATTTACTTTATTAGTAATACTGGCTGTTTTTTTACCTTTGCCTTAAAAAAAAGCGCAGATGCGCGCGCATCGCTAATTTGTGAACAAGTAAAAATTATTCCGCGCGCTTTTTCTTTTCGTTCGTTTAAGAACGTCCGAGTTTTATTTATTTCCTCGCAAATATGTTATAAAACGTTGTATGACATACGTGCGCTTTGATAATTACATCCCCTGCTTTCTTGTAGCAATATCGCCTCGGCTGTAATTTTCAACTTACCGCACTTATATCATAATGTACTATTATTGATAATAATCATTGTATGTCTACATATTTTTTACCTACATACAATTAGTGCTCAATCAAATTCAAATTATCATTAGGACAAGTGTCTAATCAAATGTCTTTATTAGTACATTCAAATCCCATTTTTATTTTTAGTTTAAACCTCGTATTTTTTAGGTTAAAAGCCATAATAGAAACTGAAATTTGACGCAATTCATCTGAAATTTGGCATGCGTGTAGCAAATGTGACACAAATGTTGGAAAAAGTTTGAAATTCATGAACAACTGTAATTCCTACCCCAAAAAAAATAACCAATTAACATGACTTCCCGTCAACTGTAATTTTAATGAAACTGTAGGTCAAGTTAGATGGTTATTGATCGAGCGAAGTGAGATCTCCAATTTAACTTGGACGAATCGGCGTTGTATTTGTGTTGTCCGAGAATAACTTTCGAAGCGTGGATTCGATAAACATGAAATTTGGTATATAGGTAGGTAGTGATAGCTTAATCCTGGTGTGACTAAATGAGCTAAAAATGTGTAGTGGGGGGGGGGGGGGGGTGGTTGTTGAGATATTGGGGTCCAAGAGGGGTAAAAAAAAAATGAGACAATCCGATCAAATGACAGGTATAATGAAAATGTTTCGTCTAAATATTTGTGCTTTTAAAGGTATTAGCCATAATAAAAACGCAAATGTGACCCAGATGGACACAGTGACCCCACAGTACTGAATTTGGTGTACGTGTAGCTTTAGTGACACAATATAGGGAAAAGTCTGAAACCCAGAATAACTGCAATTTCTACCCCAAAAACATTAACCAAAATACACGAACTCCCGTTACCTGTAATTTGAATGAAACTGTAGGTCAAGTAATTTGGTTATGTATTCGTAGCACTATTTTGATAGTCAAAGATTATTTATTATTTAACCTATATTTTCCCACTGCTGGGCAAAGGTTCCAAGGTTTCCCTCTGTTCCTCCACATCTCACGATCACTCGCCACTCCCACCAGCCATCTTGGAATGCATCGAGGTCGTCACGCCAACGCTTCCTCGGCCTGCCCCGGCTTCGACGCCCATCTGCAGGCACCCACTGTGTGACGACTGTTGCCCATTTGTCTGTGACCATACGACTGACGTGATCCGCCCAGTCCCACTTCAGCCTGGCAGTCTTGTCACCAACATCTGCAATGCCGGTCTTCGCGCGCAGTGTGGTATTGCGGATCCTGTCGATTCACTTTACGCCTAACACGCTGCGTTCCATGGCTCTTTGGCAAACCTTGAGTTTGGACTTTTGAGATTCTGTCAATAACCAAGCTTGGGCACCATAGGTAAGGACGGGCAGAATACACATGTCGATGAGTTTACGCTTAAGTGACAATGGAAGGTCTCCCTTTATTAGCGTGTTCATGGACCAGAAGCTCCTCCAGGCATTTTCGACGCGGCGATCGACCTCTTTATCTTGCCTGTTTTCGAAGAAGACAATCTGGCCCAAGTATATGTACCTACTCATCGATGTAGTATAATTCTTGCCCGTCTACCATGATTTTGTGTTTGTTGGTGATTAGTCATTAGTTGTGATTAGTCAAAGATTACAAATAATATATTTTTTTTCTTTTTGTGGGAGACTCGCGAGATCTCAGTTTGGGGTGAACTAGTTATGAGTTTGTTAAATAAGTGATTTTTCTATGCCCCACATTCAAATACCTATGTTCGTCAACCTTTTTCCAATAGTTTTATGTTACACTGTTAGCTGTAGCTTACGGCTGTCTCGATGTCTGATCTCATTGGTGACCAGCACGTCTAGTTCTGCCCACTGCGCCGCCACCAGGTCTTCAGGGCTGAAGACTCCGAAGTCAACCGTTCCCTTGTGTATCCGTCGGAGGCAGTCTAATCTGGAACCAACGTTTGACTAATTCAATAACTCGGCCGATGTCTCGTGCCAAATGGCCGATCTATATCGCAATAATATATAAGATAAGATGAATAATGTGAGTGAAGAATCAAGTGGTGCTAAAAAGAACCGCAGAAGTGCAAGTCATAGCACCTGCTCGACAATGTCTAACTTTATAAACCTCACTGAAAGCAGGTGATCCCTACGGCTGAGCCGGGAGTAAAGTTGTACTGAATTTCATTATGCCCTCGCGGGTATAATTTTATTTGACTTTGAAACCTCATCTGTATTAAAAGTTCAAACAAAGGGAACCAATAAGAACTTGTTCATAAATCGAATTAACCTCACAGAATGCACCAACCTAGATTTGGTTTTTATTGTCTCGCAGAAAGTGTGAAAAGTAGAGTATTATACTCGTGGATAAATCTGTCTGCATTTTGGGCGTGCATGGATCCCTCTCTGCACTCAGGATTCTAGTAACTTCTTCGCTCCGCTCGTGAGTTAACTCTACACAGTGTCCTTTAAATCACTGTTTTCCCAGAACAAACGTTGCTCAGACCATGGTCTAATAACTGTTTATAGTATCAATTAAGAGAATAAATAAAAAAAAAACTAGACCTTCTCAAATAAGTCTAACTTTGTTCAAAAACTAACCGTGACACAAAGTTCATGGGTACGCTAGCCGTAGCGTAAGTACCTAGTAGCTACCGGTCAGCACGCTGACTATGTTGTAGGGCGTAACGTTAAAATAGATGTTTTAAGTTGGCAACTTTTTATATTTTTCAAAGACCGATTTCGTTTTGTTTTTTTAATTTGATGTTATAAACTGTAAGTAGACCATGGTCTGAACAACGCTTGTTCTGGGAAAACAGTGATTTAAAGGAAACCGTGCAGAATCCTTGTTTACGCTCGTTTATCTCCTCGTTTAATAATCTACTAATAACGTAATATCTATGTTTTGATTCTTAAACTGTTGGCGTCTTATATAAATAAATAATCGTCGAAATTCTTATTATCTCAGCCCGTTTGCACCCACTGTTGGGTATAGGCCTCCTCTTTATTACGCCATTCTTTCCGGTCCCTTGCGAGTCTCATCCATCGCTACGCTTAAACGTCATCGGGCGGATGGTTTGCCTTAAAAAAGAATTTTGAACTAACCTGTCGGTTCCTATGACACACTCCACATCAGCATTTTCCTTGTCCAGCACGGGGCAATACCTCTGACTTCTCTTGAAGGTACCCCTGGCTTCAACGATACACAGCCTCACTGAAAACAATGTTTTTGATCGTCATATTATTTTAACTAGCTGACCCACCTCCGATTCCCAAAGATTTTATCAAAATAAAATATAGATAACTCAGGGATAATATAGCTTTAAATCAGTAAAATATTTTTTAAAATCGGTTCAGTAGTTTCTGAGATTACCCACCACTACAATATAAACACTTTCCTTGTTACCACATAAAAGTTAAACAACTGTTTAACACGTGATTTAAAAAAATCTTTACCAATTTTTGTAGAGGATTTTTTTAAACACGCACTAAACAGTGTTTATTTTTTTGTACCTTTTTATACCGTTCTGTAGTGTGGATACAAACATTACAAGGTTGATTTTAAATCTTAATACCCATTTTTACTAGCTCCCGCCTGCGATTTAACGTGTCAGTAAAAATTAGCTCAATCCAGGTTTAATCTATTATTGTACCAAATTTCATCGAAATCAGTTCAGTTGTTAGGACGTGAACGCGAAACAAATTGCTGATAATATGTTACAAAATAAGGTCCTAAATTAAATATGTTAGTGCTTAATAGTAGATTATTAAACGAGGGAATAAAGCGGTGTCTTACGTCACGGGCGCTATATTGAATCCCGAACGTAACGAATCTCTCTCGGTCGAATCGAACGGTCTGTTGCAACACAGCCGAAACGTCGGGATAACAAATAAAAAAGGTACATACGCGATAAATACCCGTTTTAATCAATAATTATGTACAGTGATCGCGAAAGTTTGAAAAATACTATTCTACGTTAAATTAAAAAAAAAAAGATTATACTTAAAATAATATGACGTCTTAATACCAAAATCACACAGGAACCTTCATTTTAGAACTTTAGGTAGGTACATACTAATAATAATAAGTTAAAACAATTAACAATAAAAGGTACGGAGCCCTGTGCACGCGAGTTAGACTCGTACTTGACCGTTTATTTGTTTCTTTGTGTATGACAGCATTATCCTTTCAATCCACTCAAAGTATATAAAAAGCATCTTGTCCGGTTGCATTGTTTATGTACCTATATTTTTAAACCGGTCTCTGAAGGTTATGACTTTGAGTTTTGTCACAAAATAGCTAGAAACAGAAGTTAAGTTTAGTAGATACAACAAGTGAAATCTGTAGCTTGCACACACGCGTGCGAGGATCTCGCAAGGATCGAGTTGATCAGAGCTTTGAGCACATTGATCTGAGATTTTTTGAAGTAAAACTTCTTTACGCACGCTTGACTTGGGGAGTAAGCTGGTGAATGCGTTACGAAAAGTGTGAACGGAAGTTGAGAGGGAGATATAAGTTAGCGAAGATAAAAAGATAGAGAGTTACGTTTTACGTGGTTCGCCCCAAACTGAGATCTTGCAAGTCTCCAATAAAAACAAAAAAATATTATTCGTAATCTTTGACTATCAAAATAGTGCCACGAAAGACAAACCTAACTTTACCTACAGTTTCATTCAAATTACAGGTAACGGGAGTTCATGTAATTTGGTTATGCTTTTGTGGGGTAGAAATTGCAGTTATTCTGGATTTCAGACTTTTGCCTATATTTGTGTCACTAAAGCTAGACGCATACGAATTTTCAGCACTGTGGGGTCACTGGTGTACACTGTGAATTTTTTCAAAGTTCAGTTTTTATGATGGCTAATAACTTAAAAACTATAAGATTTAAACTAAAATTAAAAACAGGATTGAAATGTACTCACAAATACCTTTTTTTTAACGTGCCAGTTGACCGGATAGTACCATTTTGGTTATTTTTTACCCCCTTTTAACCCCAATATCTCAACAACAACCCCACATTTTTAACTGATTTTGTCATACCAAAATTATGCCACCACTACCTACCTATATACCAAATTTTACGATGATCGCATAAACGCTTCGAAAGTTATCCTCGGACAAACAAACATACATACACACAACGCCGATTTGCCCAAGTTGATTTGGAGATCCGCTTCTCTCGATCAATAGTGTGATTGATAATTAAGATTAAATTAGTATTAATTTAATTATTCAAATGTGAGCAAGTAGTTAAGTCATTAATATATGCAATAGAAAATAAGACTTTTTTTACTTTTTACTAAACATAACTTCTGTTACTATGGTGTGGTTTTTTAGTAGATACTTAGGTACATATTTTTATTTTTAATTAATTTTAGACTGGCTTAGGACTGAGTTTGCTGCTAACTGATATAAAAATAAATAAAACAGGCGAGTCGGACTAGCGCACGAAGGGTTCCGTACATTGTCCATAAAAATGAGCAAAAAAATCACGTTTATTGTATAGGTGCCCCGCTTAAATACGTATTTTATTCTGTTTTTTGTATTTGTTGTTATAGCGACAACAGAAATACATCATCTGTGAAAATTTCAACTGTCTAACTATCACGGTTCATGAGATACAGCCTGGTGACAGACGGACAGACAGACAGACAGCGGAGTCTTAGTAATAGGATCTCGTTTGACCCTTTGGATACGGAACCCTAAAAAACAGGACAAGTGCGAGTGTGACTCGCGCACTGAGGATGCCTTAAAAATATTTTATTTTCTATACTAATGTTATGAAGAGGAAAGATTTGTTTGTTTGTATTGAATAGGCTCCGAAACTACTGGACCGATTAAAAAAATTCTTTCACTGGTGGGAAGCTACACTCTCCCCGGGTGACATAGGCTACTTTTTACCCAACTGCGCAGAAGGAGGGTAATGTTTTTATAGAAAAACTACGCGTGCGAAGCTGCGGATTGGTCAGCTAGTATGTGATATACTAGTAAATCCGCCTTTCTCTACGTGGACCCTTCGAGAAAGCGAGAAGAAGAGATGCTCTCGAAATGTGGTGCGGGAGAAATGCTTAGGCAGAATTCCGTGCCAACCAGACCATACTCCAAGAACTCGGCATCAAGCAGCGTCTTTCTTCTACTGTGCAATCTCGCATACTCACATTCTTCGGGCACGTGTCGCGATGTAAAGAGGTGTTTATTGAGCGTCTTGTGGTACAGGGGAAGGTTGAGGGTACGCGACCACGCGGTAGATCGCCAATGAGATGAACGGCCCAAATCAAAGCAGCACTTCACGGTCCCCTACACGAGTGCACCAGAAAAGCAGCAATACGAGAGGAGTGGCGAAGGATTGTCAAGCGCGCCACTACCTACCATTAAACTCGCTGTTGCCCCTTGTAGACTCCATAAAGTTAGTAAATCGTTTAAAGGGCAAGGTGTTCGCTTTTATAACAAACTCCCAAGTGATGTACAAAAATTAACAAATTTGAAAAAGTAATTAAATAAACTCTTTATAAAAAAGGCCTACTATAAAATATCGAATTATTTAGATGATAGAGAAGCTTGGGATTGAAATTGCTCCAACTCGTTCAAAATGTAACAATTTAGACGTAATTTATTTCCTGTATTGTTATGAATTCTAAAAGGATCATAAAAAACAACCAGCCTTGTTTCTTGCCTTTCTTTCCTGGCTTGGTCGCGAAGGAACAGGCAGTAAAATTGACGTTTCAAAGTGATCCTTGTGATTTTAATGAATAAAAGTTTTTGACTTTGACTTTGATCCCCGAAGTGGTCGACCACGACCTCTCTGCCAAGAGTGTAACGACCGAGAAGAAAAAGAGACTCGTAAATTAACCTTTTGAAGTAAAACTTCATTACGCACGCTTGACTTGGGGAGTAAGCTGGTGAATGCGTGACGAGAGCGTTACGAAAAGTGTGATCGGGCGAGGCGAACGAATGTTTAGAGGGAGATGTTAGTTAGTGAAGATAGAAAGAGAGAGAGTTACGTTTCGTATACTGTAGGGGCAAGAGAAAGAGGTGCGAGCACACATTTTCTTTCTCTCTTTCTCTCATAGCCAGTTACGTTTCGTATATCTAAGACACAGTGCAGGCCTATTGTCTGTATCATACTGTAGAAGCAAGAGAGAGCAGTGCGAGCACATATTTTCTTTCTCTCTTTCTCTCATAGCCAGTTACGTTTCGTATATCTAAGACACAGTGCAGGCCTATTGTCTGTATCATACTGTAGAAGCAAGAGAGAGCAGTGCGAGCACACATTTTCTTTCTCTCTTTCTCTCATAGCCAGTTACGTTTCGTATATCTAAGACACAGTGCAGGCCTATTGTCTGTATCATACTGTAGAAGCAAGAGAGAGCAGTGCGAGCACACATTTTCTTTCTCTCTTTCTCTCATAGCCAGTTACGTTTCGTATATCTAAGACACAGTGCAGGCCTATTGTCTGTATCATACTGTAGAAGCAAGAGAGAGCAGTGCGAGCACACATTTTCTTTCTCTCTTTCTCTCATAGCCAGTTACGTTTCGTATATCTAAGACACAGTGCAGGCCTATTGTCTGTATCATACTGTAGAAGCAAGAGAGAGCAGTGCGAGCACACATTTTCTTTCTCTCTTTCTCTCATAGCCAGTTACGTTTCGTATATCTAAGACACAGTGCAGGCCTATTGTCTGTATCATACTGTAGAAGCAAGAGAGAGCAGTGCGAGCACACATTTTCTTTCTCTCTTTCTCTCATAGCCAGTTACGTTTCGTATATCTAAGACACAGTGCAGGCCTATTGTCTGTATCATACTGTAGAAGCAAGAGAGAGCAGTGCGAGCACACATTTTCTTTCTCTCTTTCTCTCATAGCCAGTTACGTTTCGTATATCTAAGACACAGTGCAGGCCTATTGTCTGTATCATACTGTAGAAGCAAGAGAGAGCAGTGCGAGCACATATTTTCTTTCTCTCTTTCTCTCATAGCCAGTTACGTTTCGTATATCTAAGACACAGTGCAGGCCTATTGTCTGTATCATACTGTAGAAGCAAGAGAGAGCAGTGCGAGCACACATTTTCTTTCTCTCTTTCTCTCATAGCCAGTTACGTTTCGTATATCTAAGACACAGTGCAGGCCTATTGTCTGTATCATACTGTAGAAGCAAGAGAGAGCAGTGCGAGCACACATTTTCTTTCTCTCTTTCTCTCATAGCCAGTTACGTTTCGTATATCTAAGACACAGTGCAGGCCTATTGTCTGTATCATACTGTAGAAGCAAGAGAGAGCAGTGCGAGCACACATTTTCTTTCTCTCTTTCTCTCATAGCCAGTTACGTTTCGTATATCTAAGACACAGTGCAGGCCTATTGTCTGTATCATACTGTAGAAGCAAGAGAGAGCAGTGCGAGCACACATTTTCTTTCTCTCTTTCTCTCATAGCCAGTTACGTTTCGTATATCTAAGACACAGTGCAGGCCTATTGTCTGTATCATACTGTAGAAGCAAGAGAGAGCAGTGCGAGCACACATTTTCTTTCTCTCTTTCTCTCATAGCCAGTTACGTTTCGTATATCTAAGACACAGTGCAGGCCTATTGTCTGTATCATACTGTAGAAGCAAGAGAGAGCAGTGCGAGCACACATTTTCTTTCTCTCTTTCTCTCATAGCCAGTTACGTTTCGTATATCTAAGACACAGTGCAGGCCTATTGTCTGTATCATACTGTAGAAGCAAGAGAGAGCAGTGCGAGCACACATTTTCTTTCTCTCTTTCTCTCATAGCCAGTTACGTTTCGTATATCTAAGACACAGTGCAGGCCTATTGTCTGTATCATACTGTAGAAGCAAGAGAGAGCAGTGCGAGCACATATTTTCTTTCTCTCTTTCTCTCATAGCCAGTTACGTTTCGTATATCTAAGACACAGTGCAGGCCTATTGTCTGTATCATACTGTAGAAGCAAGAGAGAGCAGTGCGAGCACATATTTTCTTTCTCTCTTCCTCTCATAGCCAGTGCATGAAATATAAATATATCTCAGTCAGTAGTTTTTGCTAGCGTTACGCGAACGGTTATTTCTTGATTTTTTTTTAGTAATTTCATTTCCTTCTTGAGCAATTTTATAAATTATTATTTTGAAAAAGAAGTTTTACTTCAGTCGCGAAGTCTGAAGCACACTCGGTTTTTTTTTTTGTTTTTTTTTCGTTTTAACTCTTGCAAAATATAATGCAATATGATTGCACTCTTAAAACTGACGGCCGTTCGGGCAGAAAGGTTCTAGAGACCATGCACTGGACCACGCCCACTAGATGGAAAGGCGACCTACACTCTTACGTCTTTCTGTCACTCTGGAAATCTGGGAGGTCTATATTCAGCTGTTAATGTTCTATAATGATAATAATCACACTAATTATTATGAATGCGATAATTTGGATGTTCGTCTGTTTATTTCTTACTCAATCACGTCGTAATGGCTTAGCTATATAAATTTGTCACACAACTCAAAGACATCCTCTTTACATCATCCTAATCCTTTGGTACGTACCATTCCGGACTATTCGATTGAACCGTCCGAACACAGAAAATCCCTCCGTCGTCCGAGACACGTTCTCGGAGACCCGGAGGACGAAATCACTTCCGCTAATGAGGGTGAGTCATCCACATTAGACAGTGCAAAAACTCCACAAATACACCGACCTCGCCGGCGAGGTCGACGAGTCCCTTTAGTCGCCGCCTACACGAGGTACAAGCACGTACCCGGGCGTTTCTCTCCTATCCCCGTCCCGGCAACAGCCCAAGCCGAGGTTCGTTCCTAAGTGGTGCCCTTGCGCTAGTTGCCTCATCAAAAAAATAAAATTACAGGGCTGAGCGCCTTCTGCGCTCGCCAAAAGCTCGGTTAAGCTGCAACGGCCTCAGAGGCCAACAGCGAGATAAGTCCATTCGAAAAAAAAAAGACATCCTCTATTTTAACCGGGATACAGACGCTCATAATAGCGTCGTGGGCTTACAAGTCGGTTGATAGTATATTTAGGTATTTTGTATATACATATTACGTGTTTGTTTTTTTTGTTTTAATTATTTTTTATTAGTTTTTTTTCTCAGTTTTGTTTCTATTCATTTTAATTATTTAGTAGTAGTTATGTTCTTAAACATGCTTTTCCTTTTGTTTCCTCGATGAGTATATTTCTGTTTTTCTGTGCGCACATAAGTTACGTTTCAAGCCAGATAAAATTGTTATGTTAGTTAAGTTATATTTCTTTGCTTGTAATGTGTAATGTGTTACTTATAAAACAAAATAAATAAATAAACAAACCGATTTCGATGAAATTTAGTATTTACGTATATCATAACCTGGATTAACAAATAAGCTACTTTTAATCACATAAATCAGGTCCCATGGGATAAGAATGGGGTGTCAAGTCAAGTTGCAACAGCGAGTTTAGCTTTATTTCTAGGATACCAACACATTTAGTAGTGTAACGCGTATGAAGTCGCGGGCAACAGTTAGTAGTTGTTAATCGTGAAAGTTTGGTTTGTTTGTTACTCAATCACGTCGTAACTGCTTAACCGATTTCGATAAAATTTGGTATATACGTAGATTATAACCTGGATTAATACATAGGCTACCTTTTATCGCATAAATCAGTTCCAATGAGATAAGAATGAATTGTCAAATTTTCTATACAAAAATGCTTTTGTTTTTTGTTTCACCTTCAGGCCAATGTTAGTTGTTAAATATGTAGATATATAAATGTATTCTCTTTTAAATAATATTAAGACTAATAGAGTTTCTTGTAAAAGGGCATGCCCGGGGAAGTAGATACTACCCCCATACCTATTTCTGCCGCCAACCAGCATTTCTGTGTTCCTGTTTGAAGGGTATGGTTGCCGGTGAAATTACAGGCACTTGAGGCTTTACACTGTATGCCTCAAGTTGATGTACGCAGGGCAGTGCCGTTGCACATTTCTAGAGTGCGTGACCTACGAGGCAGTTCTCTGTTATAGGCGATGGTTAGCACTTAACATCAGGTGGGCCATATGCTTGTTCCATATCCAAGTAGCATTAAAATATATATTGTATATATATAGGTACACTAGCTTACCCGCCCGCGGCTTCGCATACGTGGTATTTCAATAAAAACATTACCCTGCTTTTGCACACTCGAGTAAAAAGTAGCATATGTCCTTCCCCAGGATGTAATCTACCTCCTTGCCAAATTTCATTACGATCCGTTAAGCGGTTTAGTTATGAAAAGGTAACAAACAAACAGTTACTTTCGCAGTTAATATGTATGTATTATACATATAAACCTTCCTCTTGAATCACTATATCTATTGCTGAAAACTGCATTAAAATTTGTTGAGTAGTTTAAAAGATCTAAGGTAACAGCCAGCGGAAGCGACTTCATTTTATAATATGTACCTAAAGATATATATTTATTTTAATGAATAAAACAGTAGTCCTCTATAAATAAGCTGTTCTCAAACCCCAGAAGAACGCGGGCGAAGCCGCTGGTAACAACTATACCTATTAATACATATACGTACCTACAACATCCTCACCGTTTACTCAGCCTCATACACAAGGAAAATAATATAGATAATCGTGGTAGGTAACAAAAACGTGAATCCGGTCAGACGACCTTGTTCGACCAGCTTCTATGATACATCTTGTGTAACTGACGGCCGTTCTTAAATGATATTTAGGCCGGCTTGCGCAACGATCCCTAAAAGTATTTAGCGACTAAACTTTAGCTGAAAATGAAATGAAAAATGATTTATTGATTTAAATAAGAGTAAATACAGAGGTATATACATATAAATAGCCAATTTGTTACTAGACACTGGGGTACGAATATATATACTAAACTATAACAAATCAATCAAGAAATAAGTACCTATAATAACCTAAGTACTATCAGTATAATATTTTTTTATTTATTTATTTTTAACCTGTGTTGTCCCACTGCAGGGCAAAGGCCTCCCTCCCTTCTTTTTAGTTTTTTCTGTCCCCTGCTGTAGTGGGCCAGTCTGGTAAATGCACATCCAAGTCGTCACGCCATCTCCGTGGTGGTCTGCCGCGTGGGCGAGTTGCATTAGGGACCCAATCAGTTATTATCTTTGCCCATAGATCTTCGGGCATGCGACAGACGTGGCCAGCCCAATCCCACTTGAGCTGTGCTGATTTTTTGTGACATCCAGAATCTTTGTTTGCGAGCGCAGTACAGAGTTCCGTATTCGGTCTGATAACCGGACACCTAAAATACTGCGCTCCATAGCCCGCTGACATACCTCGAGTTTGGACCTCTGCTGAACAGTCAAAGACCAAGTCTGTGCACCGTGGGTGAGGATGGGGAGAACGCGCATGTCCATGAGTTTGCGTTTAAGGCAGAGTGGTAGTTCGCCTTTCATTAGTTGTTTCATCGACCAGTATCTCCTCCAGACGTTTTCAGTGCGTCGAGTAACTTCATTTTCTTGTCGCGCCTGTATCAGTAGGTATAATGGTGCGTCAAAAACCGGACTAGATTTTCTGTATCCCAGTGTTTGACGTCTTCCATTGGACAAACGAGGCTGATCTTATAGCAATTATATTGATTAATGTAAGAGACTAATGTTAAGTTCGTTTAAGTTTTGTCGTAAATTTAAATTTAATTCATAAAGCTAAGGTATCTGAATCATTATTTTTGTACTGTTAGCAAATCCTCCGGTTCATGGTATGATTTTACAGTGCGCTTGCATGTACATGTAAAGTCAGTATATTTAGGATTTTATTAATTTTGTTATGGAGATGAATTGACATAAAGATAAACTGGTGTTGAATGAAGGTGGTTCTGCAAGAAATAGTGTGTGTGAGGGATGCATTGGAATTTTAGTGTGGATTCTAAGGATGATGTTAAGTATGTATAGTTGACGGATTGTTAATAATTTACAGGATGCTTACAGAACTTTGGTAGGGTAGCGGTACCTTTTAAAAAACATAGTTTGAACACAGATCTCTGTGCCCTCTCTAAAGGCATCATATGAGACTTATAACAGACTTTTTGTCCGTCGGTGTGCGCGCGCATCAGTTAACAGCTAATTTCATCATGTTGCTTTTTGGCTGTCGTTGTGCGCGCGCATCAGTTAACAGCTAATTTCATCATGTTGCTTTTTGTCTGTCGGTGTGCGCGCGCATCAGTTAACAGTTAATTTCATCATGTTGCTTTTTGGCTGTCGTTGTGCGCGCGCATCAGTTAACAGCTAATTTCATCATGTTGCTTTTTGTCTGTCGGTGTGCGCGCGCATCAGTTAACAGTTAATTTCATCATGTTGCTTTTTGGCTGTCGTTGTGCGCGCGCAACGTAAAAATTTTACATCATATTTTTTCCAAACGCACTACAAGAAGTTTACCTTCAAAAGCTAGGTACCCGTTCTTTATTTCATTAAATATTATATTTATACAAAAACCTAACAAATGTTAGGTAATTTAAGATATTTCTAATCGAAAATGAACTAATTATGTTTGCATTTATATCTGTTTGTATTATAAAGGAAATTTGCAATGAATCATGTTTCGAACAAATTCGTCCAAGGAGTTTAGTCGCTAACTAAAAAGTATTTAATACTAAATTTGCAATGAAACAGTTTTGTCCAAGGAGTTCAGTCATGGACTTGAGGCCATTCGGGTTTTGGAAGCGTGGGTAGATAGAGCGTATTAAGCGACTAAACTTTAGATAGATAGTTTGATAACTCTTTATTGAATTACCACACACAGAAATAATACAGAAATATGTACTAGGCTTACCTATGGTGCCCAAACTTGATCATTGACAGAATCTCAAAAGTCCAAACTCGAGGTTTGCCAAAGAGCCATGGAACGCAGCGATCCGCAATATCACATTGCGCGCGAAGACCGGCATCGCAGATGTTGGCGACAAGACAGGAAAAAAGGGATAGATATTTAGTTCGGGGCTATAATTGGATTATTTGTATTATTGTAACTAGATGTTGCACAGAGTCTAAATAAACAGGATAATTGATCCCAACCGACTTCAAAGTTACCTGGAATATTTACATTGAAAACTCAGAGCACGTGATAACGCACATGTCTCCTGTGTGTGTTTGTTCTGTTATACTATTGGTACATATAAATGTATTACGTATGTATTATTATAACGTATTGCAAATAAATGTTTTTTGATTTGATTTGATCTCTATTTTTTTTATACATGAATGTTAATCACTGAGTTCTGTGGAGTATCTTCGAAGCATAAGGTCTGATCAACTGACAGCTGACAGGCAATATCTCCAATACAATACCCTAACTTTGATACATCAACTGTTTGTATAAGGAGTTCTTTTTTTATATATATATATTACTAGCTGTTGCCTGCGGCTTCGCACGCGTGGTTTGCCAATAAAAATTAGCCTATGTGTTAATCCAGGTTATGATCTACGTACATACCAAATTTCATCGCAATAGGTTCAGCCGTTCCGGCGTGAAAGAGTAACATACATCCATACATACAAACTTTCGCGTTTATAATATTAGTAGGATAGGCTTGCGTTTGACCATGATCTCGCCTGATGGCGCGCGATGTTGCAGTCTACGATGGTACACGCTTGCCTAGAAGATACCTGTTCACTCGCGACTTAAAGATACCTTTATAGTTCTATGTCCTACAAAGTCTATAATCTATAATGGTCTTGTTAAAATCAAAGTATGTATCTTCAAAGTCCATGATCATTTGAACACTGATAGATCCCAAATAGATATATGCTTATAATTTCCAAAAACAATTACTGGGGTCGTCTGTTGAGGAGGTTTCGATTACTTCTTTGTACTGCATCATCAGATCCGTACCAAACTTAAAGTGACCACCCTGGAGGTACACCCTATTGAATAAAAAAAGTGGCACTCCGGGAGTGCCGACAGAAGTTAAAACTTGAACAATTACGAGATACTCATACACAGAGATGTCGGTAACGGTAACAGTGTCGCGAGTTCAATGTTTTTTTTCCCATCTAAAAAATTCACAACGCGCCTAAATACGTTTTCACTTCATATACAGAGTAGTCGGTAACGGTAAAAGTGTCGCGAGTTCAATGGTTTGTTTTCCATATTAAAAAATGCCAAAAGTGCCTAAAGAAGTTTTCTCTACCGAAGTACAGAGGTATCGGTAACCGTAACGGTAACAGTGTCACGAATTCAATGGTTTGTTTTTCGTCTCAAAAAATGCCCAACGCGTCTAAAGAAGTTTTCCCTTACTATACATAGGTATCGCTATGCTGGTTTCGCTGTTGTTTAGGTCAAAATATGTATCTTCAAAGTCCATGATCATTTGAACACTGATAGATCCCAAATCGACAAAGAGGTTGCACGAAGAATCCAACTCGGCTGGGCAGCGTTCGGGAAACTTCGCGATATATTCTCGTCTAATATTCCCCAGAGCCTGAAGACTAAAGTCTTCAACCAGTGTGTGTTGCCAGTGATGACCTATGGCACTGAAACGTGGTTCTTTACTCATGGCCTCATGACCAAGCTCAAGGTCGCTCAACGAGCTATGGAGAAGGCCATGCTCGGGGTTTCTTTGCGTGATAAAATCCGCAATGAGGAAATCCGCAGAAGAACCAAAATTGCCGACATAGCTCTCAAAATTAGCAAGTTGAAGTGGCAATGGGCAGGGCACATCGCTCGTAGAACCGATAACCGTTGGGAAAGAAAGGTTCCCGAGTGGAGACCACGGCCCCCACAAGGTGGACCGACGATCTAGTAAGAATCGCGGGGAGCCGTTGGGCACAAAAGGCTACCAACCGCTTGCTGTGGCGATAGGGGGAGGCCCTTCAGCAGAAGAACTCTTCTGGATGATGATGATGAGATCCCAAATAGATATTCGCTTTTAATTTCCAAAAACAATTACTGGGGTCATCTGTTGAGGAGGTTTCGATTACTTCTTTGTACTCCATTATCAGATCCGTACCAAACTTATATGGGGCCACCCTGAATATACGCTCTATAGAATAAAAAAAGAATCATCAAAATCGGTTGAAAATTGGCGAAGATATCGAGTAACAAACAAACTTAAACATACATCCGATTTCAGATAACTCTGTCTAAGTAGAGAGGACGTCATTGTCTTTACGTCTGTGCCTACGTGAACAGTGAATTAACTTATATACCTACTTCCATACCTAATATGTTTGCTTAGTACCTAGAGGCATAGGGCAATGATCTTATGCATTTACATACCAAGTATACAGCACTATACAGTTCTCATCTGTAGTATTTATTAAGTTGTAGTGTAGAATCTCTGTGCTAGCAATTTTGTAACATCGTTTACCGCGCGTAGAGCAACTAATCTTACCATCAATAACCGCATAATACTTCGACTTTACAAGTACCTAACTTTAAAAAAAAATATTACCGACTCCAGATAACAGAAAAAAATCAGTAAACCGATTCCGATGAAATTTCTATGGGACCAATCTGAAAGCATATCCTTTCAAATAATAAAAGAATTTTTCGTACCACTTGCTCAAAAAAGTGACATTCTATGCCACAAAAAGCGAACATAACAATAGTCATTTTTAATCTGTTAAAAACAGGGAAAGAAAATTGTACTTAATTTCATTCATCCTCTAGGTGGAGAATGTGATTTAAATTTGGAATACTTACCGAAATGTATACTGAACTACATCTGTGTTTACACCATTGAGTTTGTATATAAAGCATTATACATCTTTTTGAAAAAGGAATACGCATTTATTATGCAGTTATGATTATTAAATAAAATTACGAAAACCGACGAGGCCGTATGAGCTTGATGCCTTTGCTTTTCCGACAAAAAAATATTAGTCTAGGAATTTGCCGCGTTTTTGTTTTCTTCAAATACATAAACGTAATAATAATTTAATATTATTATAGTGTTAATTTTTTCGCAAATGGTATGAAAAGTAGAGCATTTTCCTCGGTGATAAAGCTGTCTTAGTCTTGGGTGAACTTATATCCCTCGCTACACTCAGGACTCGTCTTAAATCCCTGGCTTCGCTCGTGATTTAAGTTTTTAACACCCTCGCTACGCTCGGGAGTAAACCTCGAGTCCTTCGTTACGCTCGCGATTTAAATCGTCACCCGCGACAGAAGACACTGCTTTATCCCCTTGGTTAATAATCTACTATTCCGGTTGATAAATAAATAAATAAATAACGAATGAATGAAATACTCTTTATTGCACACCAAACAAAAATACAGTAATAATGGAAATAAACAATAAATTAAGGGTTAATGGGCGGTCTTATCGCTAAAAGCTATCTCTTCCCGACAACCTTAAATAAATCTTTATTCATTTTTCATATTGCTAAGATTTAGGGATTAATATCTACTTATAGGTAAGATTTTATACATTGCCTGAACTAGGAAAACCTGTATCTCAGGCGAAAAAGGCTGGACTGGGGTAACTTATGAATACTCCAATTAACAAACCTTAAAATCTATTTGCATAATGTAAAAAATAGATATAACGGAGTTATGAGATAACAAACATAAAAAATATACATTCGAATTGAGAACTTCCTTTTTTGAAGTCGTTTAAAAGTGGAATCATCGAAATCGGTTGGCGTGATATTGAGTTATTCGTTCATATGTCGCGCACATACTTAATGCTAATTTAAGACTTATATGGTTTTGTCATGGATGCCATTGTCAAAACTGGACCAAATCGAAATGGGACCACACGGGAAGCGCCAGCTTTCAAGTAAAAAAGAATCATCAAAATCGATTCACCCAGTCCAAAGTTCTGAGGTAACAAATAAAAAAAATACAGTCGAATTGAGAACCTCCTCCTTTTTGTATTTAGCGACTTTTTTTCCTAACCTGTACAGTCCCACTGCTGCGCGAAGGTCTCCTTCAATTCTTTCCACCCCTCTCGATCCCTGGCCAACTATACCCAGTCACTGTTGAAGACATCTAGATCATCGCGCCAGCGTTTTCTCGGGCGAGCGCGTCGTCTTCTACCGTCAACGGGTATCTATCCTGTGATTTCTTTTGCCCATCTTGTTCCATGCGGGTCACGTGGCCCGCCCACTTCCATTTCAGCTTGGCTGCCTTGCGACCTACATCAGCGATACAAGTCTTCGAGCGCTAACTATAATTTTATTAGACTATTTTGTATGACTATTTATAATATAATTGATTTGTGTAATTCTATTTGTTTTTATTACGTTATATAACTTTTATTATTTTTTTTTAGGTATATTCAATATTATAACCAGTGTGGACAGTATGTACCGATACGAGGTGCCATTATAAATTATGACGTGTAATATTCTTACCAAATACAGTGTAAACTCTATATAACGACACTCAAGGGACTGAGCATATTTTGACGGTATAGAGTTGTCGTTTAATGGAGAGAAGTAAAATCTGTATTAGAAAAAGAAAACATTTATTTCTGATTTGTCTTGTTAAATAGTATAAGTACTAAGAATAGTACTAAGAATATGACAACGTATAGATAAAATCCATCACTTCTACTAACAACAGTCTGCAGCTACACGTGCAAGCAATCCCATTTTGTAAACAAAAGAACGGATTTCTTAGAAAGGTTGGTGTGTATGATGCCGACAGTCGAGTTTATTATGGTCTAGGATAATAAAACGACAAAAGGATATACACAGCTGCGCAGTTTTTACTAATTTGGCAACTTAAAAAGAACTTTTTATTACAAATTGTTGTCGTTATTGAGAGTGGGTGTAATGCTATACAGAGTGTACCATTGTATGCAAGACAAGCTAAACCAACCAAAGCCGAGTGATTTCGACGCTTTAAAGAGTTTGTCGTTAAAACGAGTGACGTTACATGGAGTTTACACTGTATATGATTATGATAATCATGTGAAACGATTATTTCCTCAAACAGCCGCGAAACTTCTACGCAACGAACTCGGGAAATCCCAGTTATCGTCAAGAATACGTGTTAAATTTAACAGGAAAAACGTCTTCAAATAACACGCAAGGCCTTGGTGTCTGTGCAATCTTTAGATGACGTCATACAGTCTTGCAATTTGATAGTTCCCCAGACATATATTAGGTTGGGGAAAAAGTTTCTTCGCATTTTTTAAGAAAATTCAAAACATTTTTTAATATAGTTTATTTACATTTAACTAAAGTATGTAGGTACCATTTTGTTCGATAACTTTTTGCCATCTTGTAGGTAGGGACATTATCCCATTGCTATAGAAATTTTGGGGCTTGTGATCAAAACACCGCGAAAATTAGTTTTGGCAGTCCTCTCGTGATGCTAACCTGATTCTGCCTAAAGAATTCTGAAGAGACCAAAACAGGTGGATATCTGAAGATGCAAGGTCAGTACTATACGGCGGATGCATTAACACCTCCCAGCCAAACTCTCTTAATTTTTGCTGAGTGACTAAAGATGTGTGAGGTTTAGCGTTATCATGATGAAAAACCACACCCCTTCTGTCGATTAATTCCGGCCGCTTTCTCTCAACTTCTTGCTTTAATCTCATCAGTTGTTCGCAGTTCAGAATCGATGGTCCTGTCTGGTGAATGCACGATCTTTAGTTATTTGTTCCGGGTCTGGTTGTTTCTCTATATATTATAAGTATGTATTTACAAAAAAAAAGTATTCTATCAGTTATCTGGTTCCTATAGTACAAGCTCTGCTTAGTTTGGGGCTAGATAGCTTTGTGTGAAATGTCCAGCAATATTTATTTATTTATTTATTCATGAATACTTGCTAGTTTTATGAGTACTTATTGATATTGGCGTAGGTACCTACTGTATAATTAATATTGACTGACATCTGAATTTGATTGATTATTTTTATTTGACATTTACTTTATTTGGTTAGTTTGACGTATTGTTATTAATGTTCAGAATGTGTAGTCATTTATTTTATTTTCATAATTTGCATGCCTCTGTGGTAGAAAAGTTTGTCCCATAGTAATTTTAAGAACTTTGTTATACCTAACCTTATTTCATGCGAATAGATGATTTAATTTAGTAGTGTAACGCGTACGAAATCGCGGACAAAAGCTAGTATAACATAAATATAGGTAGGTAAAGAACCTTCGTCCTCTCATACTTGACCAGTCTTGTATAATAATTTATCTTGATTCATATCCAAGTTTCCTGTTTATAAACCCAAGGATATTCATACCAACGTAAATATCCCTCTTCACCTTCTTAGGGAACGATTCAAAGCATTCATTCATTATTATACTTAAAATATTACATTGCAAGAACTGTTTTTTGGGGTCGAGACTCTGGGTCCATGATGAGCCGGGGCCCATCGCGTTTTAAAAATTATTTCTGGGCGAATTCGAAGCGACATGTGATCCGAGAGCTGGCGCTTATCTGGGTCAACGCATAAACATTGCAATTCAGCGCAATACAGCTGTCTTGAGAACACTTCCGCCTGGTAGTGATCTGGAGCAGTAGATCTACAGTTCGTTTGCAACGATATTTAGATGATTCGACAGTTTCTTCTGTATTTTAGTCTTGTAATAATATTACCCTCCTTCTGCGCGGTCGATTAAAAAGTAGCATATATCCCAATCCCGGTCACAATCCAACGGTACATAGGGAGTGCATGTAAAGAATACCTCATAATTTTAACCCATTACTTTATCCCCCCCCCCCCCCCCCCCCCCAATTAACGGATGATTTTGCAAAAAAGTTGAAACACGTATTTCTTTATTTCTTACCGAAAGTCTAAATATGAATTTCCAGGTCCAGAACTTAAGGAATTATGGATTGCCCATACAAACTTACAACCCCGATTAAACCCTCTTTAAGATTATTTTATGAGACAAATGATAGCCTATGGCCTTCTCGAGGATATAATCTATCTCCTTGCCATAATTCATTAGGATCCGTTCAGCCGTTTAGTCGTGAAAAGGTAACAAACAAACTAACAAACAAACAGAGATACTTTCAAATAATATTATTATGGACATAGATTATGTATTCATTTATTCATTCATTGATCTCAGCCCGTCTGCACCCACTGTTGGGTATAGGCCTCCTCTTTATTACGCCATTCTTTCTGGTCACTTGCGAGTCCATTGACGCCCAGCTACGCTTTCAATGTCATTCGCCCATCGGGCGGGTGGTCTACGAGCATCCCTTGGCCACCACTCTGTAATCGCCTTCGTCCAACGCCCGTCAACCCTCCTAGCCAAGTGTCCAGCCTATCTCCACTTCAGCCCTGCGATCCTCAACATCCACAAACTTTGTGCGACGTCGGATTGTGATATGTGTATTGTTATTTATGTATGTATTATTAAATATATACAGAAACTGTTTAGGTAACTTTAAAACTCAAAGCTTTTTAAATGACATCAACACACCCAAGCGGTCGTTAGCCGGATGGAGTCGGCGAAGCGATATGACACAATATGTAACCTTTGTGCGGAGGTCAGCGTGGGTTTTTCGATTTAAGTACATCGTTCCAATACATAAACTAAAAACTACCTTGAAATAAAGATATCACAGTAACTATTAAAACGATCAATAATCTAAACTAATATTATAAAGAGGAAAGATTTGTATTTCTGTGTGTATGCTTGTATACTTCGGCCGTTCAGAGAATGCGTTCCTGACACCTATCAGTTAGTCACGACTAGTGATGGGCACAACATAACACTGAGTTCGTTACCGTTCCTCCAAAATGAACCGCCGCGTTATTTTTAAGATTATTTTCGTTTTAAATTAGTAATTAATTAATTACAAATATAAAGCGCTGACATAACCTTGTAATAGCGCAGTTTAGATTTAGAAAAAAATTGTTTACCAAGTTATTTGACACTCAGTTTGGCACAAAATTATAACATTAATTGATTATTGATATAATGATGTTGTTTTAATGCTCATCAATTGTTAAAACGGTAAACAAACCAGCAATAATATTTTTATCGTAACTGCAACGCCATTACAAAGTTACGTCGTCAGTTCAATCGCGACGTGTCAGGGACGCATTCTCTGAACGGCCGTAGTATAATGAATAAACTCAAAAACTGCTGGTCCGAATTCAAAAATTCTTTCACCACTGGAAAGCTACTTTCACCCTGAGTAACATAGATTACTTTTTACCTCACTGCGCAGAAGGAGGGAAATGTTTTTATTGAAAAACTACGCGTGCGAAGCTGCGGATTGGTCACCGAGTAATATTATAATGAGGAAAGATTTGTTTGTTTGTATTGAATAGGCTCTGAAACTACTGGACCGATTTAAAAATTCTTTCCCCGTTGGGAAGCTACGCTGTCCCCGGCTGACATAGGCTACTTTTTACCCAACTGTACTCATACTTATTTATTGAAAACGTAGGGATACAATGGAACACTTGGTGACGTCAATAACAGTACTTACTAAATTACATGTCTTTATCTAAGTAGAGGTGCCAGAAGGTGTGCAGAAGGAGAGTAATGTTTTTTATTGAAAAAATACGCGTGCGAAGCTACGGATTGGTCAGCTAATTTTATAATAAACTAGCTTCCGCCAGCGGCTTCGCACGAGTTGTTTGTCAACAAAAAGTAGCATATACGTTAATCCAGGTTACAATCTACGTATATACCAAATTTCATAGAAATCGGTTCAGCCGTTACGACGTGATCGAGTAACAAACATCCAAACTTCCGCATTTATAATATTAGTGTGACTAGCTGGCCCGCCCGCGGATTCGCACTAAATTATAGATATAAAATAGTTTGTCAATAAAACATTATCCTACTTCTGCGCGGTTGGGTAAAAAAGTGGCCTATATCTTGTCATAATTTATCTATCTACCAAACTTCATCAATATCGGCTTAGCCGTTTAGTATGAATGGACAGTAATACTGGGCAATTCTCGTACAAGATTACCTATTTTGAATATGTAACTGCTTTTATGAGGTTTTCCCACTTTTTTTTTCTTTTAAACCTTTTTTAACCATTTCTTTGTTTTCTGTATTAAATCGAAAACAAAATAAAATGTAATCTGTCAGGCCGTTTTTTTTAGTTTCAGCGAAACTAGCAAACAGCAATTCATTTTTATATTTATAGACTACTAGCTTCCGCCCGCGACTTCGCACGCGTGGTTTGTCAATAAAAAGTACCCTATGTGATAATCCAGGTTATAATCTACATACATATCAAATTTCATTAAAATCCATTCAATAGTTTTTGCGTGAAAGAGTAACAAACATCCATACAAACTTTCGCGTTTATAATATTAGTGGGGAGTGAGATATGTATCTGCCGCGACTTCGTACACATCAAGCTATATTTTTCAAGTATAAGCTGACCTCGAATTGTGTAGTCTTTTCGTAGAATGAGAGGTCAGCTAATACTGGAAATGTATAGCTTGATGTGTAGCCGTGTGTACGCCTGGAACAACTAAACGTGTACAGTTTTGACAACCTGCTAAAAAGTGGTGCCGTATACATACGGCTACACATCAAGCTATACATTTCCAGTATAAGCTGACCTCTCATTCTACGAAAAGACTACGCAATGGGAGGTCAGCTTATTCTGAAAATTATAGCTTTATGTGTAGCCGTGTTTTTTTTTTACTGTGTTTTATACATCGAAAATGGGCGTTATCATGGCGTGCTAAATAACCCAAACACGACCTTTCTACTAACGATCTTCCCTCGTCTTTAGACTCAGGTGGTTAATATAAAACCCTTCAACACTGGCCTCAGCAGAAGACCAGCGCTCCAGCATGGTGACATGCAGAAGCATATGCTGAGCTGCAGGCCTTTTCGCCATTACACTGAATTATATAATGTTAGAAAAACACGTGCCAATGTTAATTTTATGTTTAATGTAAATATGTTTAGTTTTTAGGGTTCCGTAGCCAAATGGCAAAAAACGGAACCCTTATGGATTCGTCCGTCATGTCTGTCTGTCCGTCCGTCCGTATGTCACAGCCACTTTTTCCCAAAACTATAAGAACTATACTGTTGAAATTTGGTAAGTACTCGTCATAGATGTATTCTGTGAACCGCATTAAGATTTTCACACAAAAATAGGAAAAAAACAATAATTTTTGGGGGTTCCCCGTACATAGAACTGAAACTCTAAATGTTTTTTTCATCAAACGCATACGTGTGGGGTATCTATGGATAGGTCTTACATAATGATATTGAGGTTTCTAATATCATTTTTTGCATGCAATCATTTGTTCCGCGGCGGGAATCGAACCCGCTACCTTTTTGCGTCTCAGCCGGCTATTCGGCCACTGCACCGCGGACTCCATTAAAAGTATAAAAGTTAATTGATCGAGCGAAGCGAGATCTCTAAATCAACTTGGCAAATCGGCGTTGTATGCATGTATAGATGTAGGTATGTTTGTTTGTCCGAGGATAACTTTCGAAGTGTTTATTCGGTCATCGTGAAATTTGGCATATAGGTAGGTATATGCCACAATTTTGGTGTGACTAAACGAGCTGAAAATGTGAGCGGGTTGTTAAGATATTTGGGTTCAAGAAGGGTAAAAAAAAACAAAATGGGACTATCCGGTGTCACGTCTAGGTTTTATGAGTACATGTTGACCCCGTTTTATTTTTAGTTCAAGCCTTTCAGTCTTTAAGTTATTATCCAAAACTTAAATTTGACAAAATTCACAAGGTACAACCACACAGCACTGTGGGTGACCCCACAGTGCTGAAATTTGGTATGCGTGTAGCTTTAGTGACACAAATATAGGGAAAAGTCTGAAATCCAGAATAACTACAATTTCTACCCCTAAAAAACCAAATTACATGAACTTATGAACCGTTACCTGTAATTTGAATGAAACTGTACGTCAAGTAATTTGGTTATCATTTCGTGGTACTATTTTATTAGTCACTAGCTGACCAATCCCCACCTTCGCACGCGTAGTTTTTCAATAAAAACATAACCCTCCTTCTGCGCAGTTGGGTAAAAAGTAGCCTATGTCACTCGGGGATAGTGTAGCTTCCCAACTGTGAAAGAATTGTTTAAATCGGTCCAGTAGTTTTTTAAGGTTATTTGATTCCTTACCACTGTTATTATGGGTACTTCTTGTCTATTGTATATACTGTTCATTGTGTTGGTAATCGCAAGCTTTATCCAAATATATTCATTATTTTTTTATGTCTAGTACCTATTTACATTTTTGGTAAGTCTTTGTGTATTTATCTCTTAAATAATCATCATTAATATTTAAATCATTTATATTTTTGAATAATACACTTCAAAGTATCTTCAAGTAAGGACATTTATTTATTTATATAATTTTTTATTACTGTTTAAGTACGTTCGTGAGTCACCAAAGCCTTGTGCTGAAAATCAGCATTATAATAGTATATTATGATGCATGCCTGTGTGAGATCAGGATGGCCTTGAAGCAGCTTAAGAACGTCAAGGCGCCGGGTGAGAACGGACTCACTTCAGAGCTTCTGAAAGCGGGTGGATCACCGGTACTCAAAGTCCTTCAGAAGCTCTTTAATTCCGCCTTGCTTGAAGGTACGACGCCAATAGCATGGAACGAGGGCGTGGTGGTTCTGTTCTTCAAGAAAGGTGACAACACCTTGCTTAAGAATTACAGACCCATCTCGCTTTTGAGCCATGTTTGTAAGCTGTTTTCAAGGGTCATCGCGAACCGTATTGAACGCAGGTTTGATGACTTCCAGCCTCCCGAACAAGCCGGGTTCCGTAAAGGCTACAGTACCATAGACCACATACATACGCTGCGGCAAGTCATACAGAAGACCGAAGAGTATAACTTGCCGCTATGTCTCGCGTTTGTGGACTATGAGAAAGCCTTCGATTCGATCGAAACATGGGCAGTGCTTGAATCTATCCAACGATGCCGTATTGACTATCGGTACATCGAAGTGTTGAAGTGTTTGTATAAAAACGCCACTATGTCAGTCCGAGTACAAGAACAGAACTTGAAGGCGATTCTCTTAAAACGAGGCGTAAGACAGGGAGATGTCATCTCTCCGAAACTGTTTACGACCGCTTTGGAAGATGCCTTCAAGCTTCTGGAATGGAAAGGACTGGGCATCAATATTAACGGCGAATACATCACTCACCTTCGGTTTGCCGACGATATTGTGATCATGGCAAAGTCGATGGAAGAGCTCAGCACGATGCTCGAAGGCCTCAATCGAGTCTCCCAACGGGTAGGGCTAAAAATCAACATGGACAAGACGAAAATTATGTCGAATGTCCATGTCGTGCCTGCCCCAGTTATGGTTGAGAACTCGGCTCTTGAAGTTGTCGACGCGTATGTATACCTAGGACAAACAGTCCAGTTAGGTAGGTCCAACTTCGAGAAAGAGGTCAATCGTCGAATACAACTCGGATGGGCAGCGTTTGGGAAACTTCGCAACGTCTTTTCGTCCAACATACCTCAGTGCCTTAAGACGAAAGTCTTCAATCAGTGTGTGTTACCAGTGATGACATATGGAACCGAGACGTGGTCCTTCACTATTGGCCTTATGAATTAGCTCAGAGTCGCTCAACGAGCTATGGAGAGGGCTATGCTCGGGGTTTCTCTACGGGATCGAATCAGAAATGAGGAGATACGTAGGAAAACTCAAGTCACCGACATAACCCGACGGATTAGCACGTTGAAGTGGCAATGGGCAGGCCATATAGCGCGCAGAACAGATGGCCGATGGGGCCGGAAAGTTCTCGAATGGAGGCCACGGACCGGCAAGCGCAGCATAGGACGTCCACCTACAAGATGGGAAGACGACTTGGTAAGAACCGCGGGTCGGCGTTGGATGCAGGCCGCTTCCAACCGCAGTTCCAGGAGATCAATGAGGGAGGCCTTTGTCCAGCAGTGGACGTCCTACGGCTGATATGATGATGATGATGATTATGATACAAGTGAGCTAAATTGCTCATTATACTCCAGGCTGTGGTTTGCAGCGCGAGCCGTAGGCGAGGGCGTAAATTAGACGAGTGTCTAGTGAGCCAGTTGCTCACGAGTTTCATGCGCACTTTTTCAACACACTTACGAAGTAAAAACAAACATGCATTGCATAAAATTTAACCGTTTAATTATTAAAACAATTGGTGAATGTACAATTATCAAAACGATATTGGATTGTTTTTGATGGCGATTTCACAGTCTGTCTTACATCGGTACTTGCCACTTCTTTAGTATCTTCATTTACTTCTTGTGTAAATCTCGGCGACAAAGGTAATTCATACAAATTACTGGAAGGAGAAGGCACCAAATAACTCATGCTACGGGGTGTACATGGTTGTGGGTTACAGTACGTTTTGATATCAACACAATGTTTGAGCTTAACCATGCTTCTTAACATGAAATAGATGCACCACAGGGAGCTGGGTTTGTATGTATTGGTGAGTTCAGAGAAATACGACAAAACACATTTTCAGAAAATGACTGGGTTTTATTGTTGCTTTTCCATTGTATGAAACTATCGTAAGCAGCTAAGTACTTTGCTCTAGATTTTGCAGGTATTAAGCTTTCATTTGCATTTTGTGCTGCATTTAGTATTTCTGGCGGGGTTAAATCTATCAATTATTAATCTTCTGTACTATAACTTGACATTTTTACAATCATTTACCACACAGCAACAAATGCGATACAAACAAAAACATGGAAAATGGCGCGCAAGTTTTTTTTTTTTGCACGCGGCAAATGTAAGTTGATTGATTACATAAAGCTATACAGCCTACTTAATTTTAGTGATGAAATCCAAACATTTTATAACTAATTATTATGCATTATAAGTAATTTGATAATAATAAATGTTTTTTTCGTCTAATTAGGAATACATCTATTTATTCACAAAAGTAATAGGATTTTCAGCGGCATAAAACCTCTTTGTTGTTACAACTGTATTACCCGGTTAAATTGAAAATGCTCTGTTTACTCGCATATAATTTGCAGTTAGGTACTAACTTAACTTTGTAGGGATAATTCTATTATGCACTAGTGTAATATTATTACGCACGCGTGTGTTAAAGTTCGGTTTAAAGGCCCTAATAACGATACACTATGGCACACTTTACGAGCAAGTGTGTTGAAAACTAGTTTACAGCACATGCTGAGCTCAGGGCTTTTCGCATAATCCTGTACATGGCAGCATTTCTCCATGCATACACTTTAATTGCCGTTATATACAATGTATTATTTTTCTCCTGTGTGTATGTATTTTTTTATTGTGTATAATTATGTTCGTTTAAGTTTTTTCGTTTGTTTCTTGTGTACAGTTTATGTGAATTAATGTCTTCTGTTTTTCTTTGTTTCCTCTTATATTAGTATAGATTGATTAAGGCCGGCTTGCACAACAATTCCTAAATATATTTAGGGACTAAACATGTGTAAAATTTTCATATTTGCATGGTTTGACAACTCTTAAAATCATATTTAGCCACTAAATACGTTTAGGCATCGTTGCGCGAGTCGCCCTGAGATATTTTTTTTTGTGTTTTGGGAGACTCGCGAGATCTCAATTCGGGCCGAAACACTAGTTAAAACTATTTAATAATATTGTAGAACGATCTAGAACATCCCTTTTCAACACTAAGGGGTGACTAGTGGTTCGCCCCGAACTGAGATCTCGCGTTTCCCAAAATACAAAAGAAAATATTCTTAGGGCGACTCGCGAAGGATGCCTAAACGTATTATTGATTTAATATGGTATTATATGATTTAAAGAGTTGTTAAATCAAAACACATACCTAAAATTTAAACATGTTTAGTCGCTAAATACGTTTAGGGATCCTTGTGCAAGCCGGCCTTAATCTTTGCCTATCAAAATAGTGTCACGAAATAATTATCTAATTAACTTGACCTACAGTTTCATTCATATTACAGGTAACGGGAGTTCATGACGACCTCCGTGGTGCAGTGGGCGAATAGCCGGCTGAGACGCAGGAGGTAGCGGGTTCGATTCCCGCTGCGGAACAAATGTTTGCATGATCTACAGATATTTGTTCCGGGTCTGGTTGTTTCTCTATGTATTATAAGTATGTATTTACAAATAAAAAAGTATATAAGTATTCTATCAGTTATCTGGTTCCCATAGTACAAGCTCTGCTTAGTTTGGGGCAAGATAGCGCTGTGTGAAATGTTCAGAAATATTTATTTATTTATTTATGTATTGTGGTTACTTTTTTTGGGGTACAAATTGCAATTATTCTGGATTTCAGACTTTTGCCTTTATTTGTGTCACTTAAGCTACACGCATACCAAATCACAGCACTGCGGGGTCACTGGTGTACCCTGTGATTTTGTCAAAGTTAAGTTTGTATTATGGCCAATAACTCAAAAACTATAAAGAATTTACAAAAATAAAAACGGAATCTAAATGTACTAATAAATACCTTTCATTTGATGTCACATTTGATCAGGTAGCCTCATTTTAATTTTTTTTACCCCCCTTGAACCCCAATATCTCAACAACCCGTCAACATTTTTACCTCATTTAGCCACACTAAAATTGTGTCATCATTACCTACCTATATATTAAATTTCGCGATGATCGTATAATCGCTTAGAAAGTTATCCTCGGACAAACATACATACATACAACGCCGATTTGTCCAAGATAATTTAGAGATAACGCTTCGCTCACACAATTATCACAATGATTAATAATCCCATGTTTTAACCACATTAATGTGTTTAATCTAACGTTCATACAGTCAGTTAGGTAATATGCAGAAATCTGCGTACACTCTGATAATATGTTACCGGTAAGACTAGTTACCAAATAATGTTAGGGAATCCCCCAGCAACAGGATTTTAACAACGTAAAATGGTAAAACTCAAATGTCTGTGTATATGTCCAAAGTGATTTTTAGTTTGGTATTTGAAAAAGCAATACAGTGACCAAAAATAAAGACACTCGAAAGACGAATGAATATTAAACTGTGAAAGAGCGCGTTGACATCCTTTATATGAACAAAATATATGTAGATTATTTTTAAAAATTTTAGAGTTTTTTTTTTTTGTTTTTGAAAAGGTAGCGTACCTCATAATTCATAATAATTTATTCGCATGAATGTATGTATAATAGTTCGTATAAAATATTCAAAAAATTTGTAATACTCACTTTTTTTTTGTTTATTTCTTGTAATTTTTTTTTTGTAAAAATTTAGTAATAATAGGTATGTTTAAGTTAACAGGTGGGCTAGTTTGCCGCGTCAAATTTATAAATGTTTAGTATTACATAATGTAGATTCAATTTGGTTTAAGTTCAGTATAATGTTAATAAATGTATGATATACGGTAATGTAACTGTGAATCTAAGTATTATTAAATCAAATTAAATGGTAATTATAAAATTGGATTCAGTTACATTTTGCCTCATCGAGGCGTGCAAAATTCTAAAATTCAAACAATAATACTAAAAATAAAAATGTTAAGCTCTACGATAAAATTGAATACACATAAAAATTATAATATATAATTTCAAACCTGTCAAATTCATACAAAAAACAATATAACGTCAAAACTACAACTTTAATGTTAAAAATGTCAAATTCGCTAAAAATTAATTTTATAGTTTAAATATTCATTCATGTCATAAAAACACTTATCCAATAACCAAATCTTAAGTCTTCTTATAAATAATATAAATGGCAAGTCCTTGAAACCATTTGGCAATTTGTTGAAGATGGTAATGGAATGATAATAGGCATTCCGCGTAAGAAGCCGGCGAACCCCGAGCGCAACTTCAATTCGGGCGCGTCAAAAACTTCGGCCCGAATATCGCTATCCCTGTTTAGTAACGAAGTTTAGCCACGCAGAGCGACAGTGATAGCAAATGAACCATTCTAAATTTGATTAAATTTTGACCGTGTTCCATAATACCAAAAATGATGACTGAGAACTTGTTGTATTTTTCTCATTGTATTGTTATTCTGTAACTAGACGATATAATCTATGTTCCCATGACTAGGATACGTAAGATGTTGTTGTATTTAATACGAAACAATTAGGTTGAAAACAAGTCTTTTATGACGTAAAAACATGCAGAATGCGATACGCTTCTATTTCATTTTAGGTAAGTATTTTGATCTAATATATGGTTGGGAACCTATATATATATATATACTATTCAAATTTAAATAATACCTTATTAAGGTAGAAATATGCTCCAATTAGAAATGATCTTGGTAGTACGTGTTGTATGGGCGATTCCCCTCCGGTCTCCCCTTAACAAGTTCCAGCCGGCACGGGGGCACATAGAGTCTATACTTCTGCCTCGTATTCCTGGTGAGAACTTCAGAATGCTTTCCAAAATATTGAGGAAAAAGTTGGACTCAGGATTAACTACGACAAGACGGAGTATCTTCATAGAAAACGATTTTAAAACACACTTGAAGTGGCCCAATTCAAGTACCAAGAATGTGCTATCACAGACACTAAACACCCGTGAAGAATAGATTCAAATTCGCATCCAAAATTTCTCTCAGCGCAGTGCTGCACTACATAAGGTACTCGTATCCAGACTTCTCAGCAGAAGAACCAAGATCCGAATTTACAAAAATCCTCATGTATGGTTCTGAAGCCTGGACGCTAACCCTGAAGAAGGAGAATCAGCTTTTAGTAGCAGAGAGAAACGTTCTCCGGAAAATCCTGGTTCCAGTAAGAAGAGAAGATGGTAGCCTGAGGGTCCGTAAAAACGCAGAAGATCTTGTGGCCGAGCCTAACATCATAGGAGAATACAAGTCACACCGACTCCGCTGGCTCGGCCATCTACTGGTGAAGATCGAAGCGTAGAGAGCATACTATCGCTGGAACGACAAGATGGAGGCTGACCTGCGTGACCTGGGAGCCGACAACTGGCAAGAGATGGCAATGGACAGAGGAAAGTCGGAGGCCAAGACTCACTGAGTGCCTGCGCCAAAAAACAAATACATTTATTTCAAGCAATTATGTAGCTCATATAGGAAAGCGCACAACACAATAAGTAAACTAATCTTTATACAGGGTTTTTGAGAGCATGCCAGTGACAGCAATGTCTGGTGTACGGGCAGTCCACTCTGCCAGCTATCATTGCCAAGACGGTGTTGGCGCTGGCCCGCAGCCCGCGCACCAGGGACGCGGCTCGCTTGCGCACGGTATGGAAGCAGTCGACCCGCGCCGCCGCGAACATCCCTGATGCACTGCAGCAGCGGGGCAGCCCTGAGTGCATTGTTATACTGGACGCGGAGTGCGCTGTACGTCGCCTGCGCATACCACAGGCTAATAGAGTAAGTAAGTAATGGGTTTCGCAGTCGAACTAGGAACTCATAAAGTTTCGCCATATCCGTCTCAATCAATAGAAACGTTTTTATTCATTAAAACCACAAGGATCACTTTGAAACGTCAATTTTACTGTTCCTTCGCTACCAAGCCGGAAAGAAGCAAGAAACAAGGCTGGTTGTTCTTTTTAATGATCCTTTTAGAAGACGTAATAATAAAGAAAATAAATTACGTCTTAATTGTAACATTTTTGAACGAATTGGAGTAATTTCAATGCCAAGCTTCTCTATCATCTTATCATCTCTGTCTATCTGTCAGATCTACCTAGTCAGGTCATAAGTATTGTCACGCAGTAAAAACTTTTCTTTTATAATGCTGGCCACAAAAAAGTATATAGAGTTCGAATTTCGAATTGTTCATGAAAATAAAAATGTATACTTTTTAGAATTTTACTCATTTTTAAATATGGAGTGGACGCTTAAAGAAGGCCGTGTTGCAGTTATTGCGTTGCATCGTTGCGGTTACGCGCCAATTCAAATTTTTGACATACTGAAAAATTTGAATATAACCAAAAGATTCGTTTATCGCACCATCAAACGATACAATGATGACTCTAGTGTAGATGACAGGTCAAGAAGTGGTCGCCTTCGGTCTGTTAGGACTCCAGCAGTGATAAAAGCTGTGAAGGCGCGAATTCAAAGAAATCCCATTAATAAAATAATCATCATTATTTTATGTTTTAGTTAGTAACACTAAATAAATAAGTGATTTAACTCTCGTGTGAAATACATGTTGAAAAATAATTTGCTTTTTTTATTGAATCAATAAAGGAAATATAGGGGGGCATGGAAACGTTTTACAATCCGGGGGGAGGCACCATGCATAAAAGGTTGGGAAACCCTGGTCTGTGTAATGGTCATATGGATTGCCCTGAACTTACGGGTAGAGTTTTTCGTTTTTGTGCTCCGAAATACCGCACTAGACATACAAAGTTATTTGCTGTGTCACACTCATCAACTAACTATGCACAACATTCTATCGTTAACAGACTACAAAGAGTTTACAATAAGGAGTTCTTCTCGATTGATATTTGTCATAACATCAAGGGAACTTTTAAAAGTGAAACTTTAAAAATAATAATGGAGGATGATACACATACATGATAACAACGCAACAAAACACTGGTTATTATGGTATACAGTGTTTTTTTAACTGTAACAGTACGGCAGCACCCATAACCAGAGTAGATACAGGGGCAGTTTCTTTTAAAACATCAGCTCGTTTTCGAAGGAAAACATTTTGGCATTAAAATTTTTTTGGTCAAGTGTGAGTAGCGCCTTAAAATGAATCAAATTGAATCAGTTGGTAAATTTTTTTTTGATGCCGATCGATGCAGTCTTTTGTAAGGATCATTTTATTGTAGCGGATGAAAAAATCTGAACAGCGGAAGTTAGTCAAATTTGATAAAAAGTATTCTCATACAACAGGACAAACAAAATTCCTTCTACAAACATTTAATTAGATTCTAATTGCACATTAAAGAAGAATTAATACTGTAGCGATTAAGACGTTTAGAAACTCCATGCTCTCATGAGCAATTCAAAAACATTTCGTATTTCAGAACAATTTTGAATTTCGAACATGGTTCTTGCACCTGTCGGACTCTTATATCAGTCATTGCATCATCTTATTTGTCCTATCATGGCATTGTCAAATACGCAAAAAGTAGACGAGCTGATGTTTTAAAAGAAACTGCACCTGTATCTCCTCTGGTTATGGGTGCTCCCGTACTGTTACAGTTGAAAAAAAACACTCTATATATACATATGTATATATATAGAGTGTTTTTATATATATATATATGTATGTATTCTATGTATTTTATCAACCTTTTTGTGTTCTTACACGTAATTTGTTTTATTCGTATTTTTAGTTTAATTTAGACTGTCTATTTAGTTCTTAGTATAAGTTTGTATCTTACATAATAAGGGCTGTGGATTTTGTTAAATAAATATATTACAAATAAATATTTATTTTATTCTGTTTTTAGTATTTGTTGTTATAGCGGCAACAGAAATACATCATCTGTGATAATTTCAACTGTCTAACACGGTTCATGAGATACAGCCTGGTGACAGACGGACAGACAGACAGCGGAGTCTTATTAATAGGGTCCCGTTTTATCCTTTGGGTACGGAACTCTAAAAACGTCAAACTAGGCAATTACCAGTACAATGCGTCCAGTATATAAATTGAATTGTAAGGTGTAATTTTCCTGAATTGTAAAGAGTTGTTGGTTGAAAAGGCTCGTCCGGAGAAGTACTGCCACCATACCCGTTTTTGCAGCCAATTGCCGGTGAAATTACAGGCACATGAGGCTTGACCTGTATGCCTCCAGTTGATGGACGCAGGGCAGTGCATCGTAGGGCACGTATCTAAGGTGCATGATCTACGGGCAATACTTTGTTATAAGCGATGGTACCTAACCTTGTTCCATAAAATAAATAGGAATATACAACTGGTGGTTCGCCCCGAACTGAAATCTCGCGAGTCTCCCAAAACACAAAAAAAATATTCTTAGGGCGAATCGCGCAACGATGCCTAAACGTATTTAGTGGCTAAATATGATTTAAGGAGTTGTCAAATCATACAAATACGTAAAGTTTAAACAGGTTTAGGGATCGATGTGCAAACCGGCCTATATAAATTAGTGCCACGAAATAACAACCAAATTGTTTGACCTATAGTTTCATTCAAACTACAGGTAACGGGAGTTCATGTATATTGTTTTTTTTTTGGGGTAGAAATTGCAGTTATTCTGGATTTCAGACTTTTGCCTATATTTGTGTCACTAAAGCTACACGCATACCAAATTTCAGCACTGTGGGGTCACTGGTGTACCCTGTGAATTTTGTCAAAGTTTAGTTTTTATTATGGCTAATAACTTAAAAACTGCAAGTTTTAAACTAAAAATAAAAACGGGATCAAAATGTACTCAGAAATGCCTTTTATAAAACGTGCCATTTGACCGTGCCATTTTGTTTTTTTCCCCTCTTGAACCCCAATATCGCAACAACTCCCCCCCCCCCCCCCCCCCTTTTTAGCTCGTTTAGTCACACCAAAATTGTGCCATCTCTACCTACCTATAAACCAAATTTCACGATGATCGGATAAACTCTTCGAAAGTTATCCTCGGACAAACATACATACATACAACGCCAATTTGCCCAAGTTGATTTAGAGATCGCGCTTCGCTCGATCAATAACATTAGTGTTACGTAACATTAAGTACTTAATATTATAATAAAAATGTCGTACCAATAACGACGTCCGTCCGTATGACGAAATGTCGACATCCATGGTGCAGTGGGCGAATAGCCGGCTTAGACGCAAGAGGTAGCGGGTTCGATTCGCGAACAAATGGACGCATCTTCTATAGGTATTTGTTCCGGGTCTGGTTGTTTCTCTGTATGTATTATAAGTATGTATTTACAATCTGGTTCCCATAGTACAAGCTCTGCTTAGTTTGGGGCTAGATAGCTCTGTGTGGAATGTCCAGCAATATTTATTTATACTCTAATAATTTTTTTATACGGTTTTTGACGCCTAGTGTTGTAGTTATGAGATATATTTTTAGTTTTAGGCTTCATCAACATAGCATACACTGACAATATTTAGCGGTTACATGTACAAATGGTAAAACTTAGTGTTAATATCATCATCCATCATACCAGCCGTAAGACGTCCACTGCTGGACAAAGGCCTCCCTCATTGATCTCCAGGAACTGCGGTTGGAAGCGGCCTGCATCCAACGACGACCTGCGGTTCTTACCAAGTCGTCTGCCCATCTTGTAGGTGGACGTTCTACGCTGCGCTTGCCGGTCCGTGGCCTCCATTCGAGAACTTTCCGGCCCCATCGGCCATCTGTTCTGCGCGCTATATGGCCTGCCCATTGCCACTTCAACGTGCTAATCCGTCGGGCTATGTCGGTGACTTGAGTTCTCCTACGTATCTCCTCATTTCTGATTCGATCCCGTAGAGAAACCCCGAGCATAGCCCTCTCCATAGCTCGTTGAGCGACTCTGAGCTTATTCATAAGGCCAATAGTGAAGGACCACGTCTCGGTTCCATATGTCATCACTGGTAACACACACTGATTGAAGACTTTCGTCTTAAGGCACTGAGGTATGTTGGACGAAAAGACGTTGCGAAGTTTCCCAAACGCTGCCCATCCGAGTTGGATTCGACGATTGACTTCTTTTTGAAGTTGGACCTACCTAATTGGACTGTTTGTCCTACCTAGGTATACATACGTGTCGACAACTTCAAGAGCCGAGTTCTCAACCATAACTGGGGCAGGCACGACATGGACATTCGACATAATTTTCGTCTTGTCCATGTTCATTTTAAGCCCTACCCGTTGGGAGACTCGATTAAGGCCTTCGAGCATCGTGCTGAGCTCTTCCATCGACTTTGCCATGACCACTATATCGTCGTTGGCAAACCGAAGGTGAGTGATGTATTCGCCGTTAATATTGATGTCCAGTCCTTTCCATTCCAGAAGCTTGAAGGCATCTTCCAAAGCGGTCGTAAACCGTTTCGGAGAGATGACATCTCTCTGTCTTACGCCTCTTTTTAAGGGAATCGCCTTCGAGCTCTGTTCTTGTACTCGGACTGACATAGTGGCGTTTTTACATAAACACTTCAACACTTCAATGTACCGATATATATATAGTGGCGTTAGTGCTAATACATAGGCTGCTATTTAAGAATCCGGAACTGGCCACTGCATAAATAATATTTAAAAAGAAATTATCACGTTTGAAAATGGAACTCTTTGGCTGTAGAATGCAGGTTATTTCGTCCGTCTGTCAATTGTTTTCATTGTGTGGCGCGATTTCATAAATTGCGTGTCATTATCACAATGGATTTATGTCGAGAAAATTTTCGTTCGATGATTTTTTATGATTTTCGACGTGGTCTAACTCAACAGCAGTGTATCGATCAACTCAGTTCGACTTTTGGGGTTAAAGCACCATCGAAGACTACTGTGTATCACTGGTTTAGTGAGTTTAATCGTGGACGTCGTATGCTCACGGACGAAATTAAAGATGGTCGGCCTAAATCAGTTGTTGTGCCACGAAACATCGACGCAGTGCGTAAACTAATAATGCAAGATCGTCATGTGACATATCGAGAGATAGAGGCGATCTTGGGCATTAGTATGACGAGTATACATAAGATATTACACGAACACTTGGCTGCAAAAAAAGTTTGTTCGCGTTGGATACCGCACAACTTGACAATAGATCAAAAACAGGCTCGTGTCGATTGGTGCAAAAAAATGATAAAAAAATACAATCGTGGCGCATCAAAAGCTGTATACAATATCTACACAGGTGATGAATCCTGGATTTATGCATATGACCCCGAAACTAAGCAACAGTCAACAGTTTGGGTCTCCCAACATGAGCCGAACCCAACAAAAGTTGCTCGTGCGAAAAGCACTTTGAAGCAAATGGTCGCCTGTTTTTTTGGTATAGATGGACACGTGGCTACTGTACCCCTAGAAAATTGTAAATCTGTTAATTCTGAGTAGTACACGACCATTTGTTTGCCAGAAGTCTTTGCAGAAATCAGGAAGAATAATCCACAACGCAGAATCATTCTCCATCACGACAATGCAAGCTGTCACACTTCGGGTGAAACGACCCGATATTTGGAGGGTGAAACGGTGGAATTAACGGGTCATCCGCCATATAGCCCTGATTTGGCACCCAACGACTTCTTTTTATTCCCAACCGTGAAGAATAAATTACGTGGTCAACGATTTTCAACCCGAGAAGAAGCCGTTCAGGCATTCAAAAATCATGTTTTGGAGATACCGTCTTCCGATTGGAAAAAGTGCTATAAAAACTGGTTTCACCGAATGCAAAAGTGCATTGATCATCATGGCGAATATTTTGAAAAGCAATAAAACCATATTTAACAGTCAATGATAGTTATTTTATTTTATTCCGGATACATAAATAGCAGCCCTCGTATAATTATAGAATAATACAGAATAAAAATATATTATATTCTAAAAATATTTCATTTATAGAAAACTACAGTATTCTTGAGTACATAACGGAACTTATATGCAATATGAAACACCAGTTATAGTCACTGTAGATTTGAGGGTTAGTCAGAGGCAAGTCAAAACATAATAAAACCGGCCAAGTGCGAGTCGGACTCGCGCACGACGGGTTCCGTACGTTCTATAAAAACGGCAAAAAAATCACGTTTATTGTATGGGAGCCCCCCTTAAATATGTATTTTATTTTGTTTTTAGTATTTGTTGTTATAGCGGCAACAGAAGCACATAACCTGTGAAAATTTCAACTGACTAACTATCACGGTTCATGAGATACAGCCTGGTGACAGACGGACAGACAGACAGCGGAGTCTTAGTAATAGGGTCCCGTTTTACCCTTTGGGTACAGAACCCATAAAAAGAAAAAAACTTACATTTCCCATTAGTTCCCGATCCTGCACCATCAATACACTGTCCGATATTAAGGCAAGCGAATAAAAACAATAAAAAAACTACACGACACATTCTCAATTATTGTGTTAAAGAAATATTATAATTTAATTACATAACTTATAACAAAGCACTATAACTTTTTTAATAAATTATAAAAAAAATTCAAGTTCATTCGTTGGGACGTGTTATCTTTATAAAAATCACACGAGAACTGATGATTCAAAACAAACTACAAATTAAGCTTCGCAGGTTTCATAACAGCCGACCAGTTTGCTAAAGGTCGTACCGTGATGCTAATATGGTATTGATGACTATAAATAAAAAATGGCATCCTTGGTTTCTTCTAGATTTTTTTTTTTGATGATAGCCAAGCGCTTACTACCTCACCTGATGGTAAGTGAAGGTGTGATCGAAGATGGAGCACGCTTGCCTAGAAAGAACCTATTCACTCTGGACTTGAAGACTCCAAGATTATACTGGCTTGGAAAAACATACGCCGGAAGTGAGTTCCACTCCTCACTTGTGCTAACAAGAAAAGTTGAAGCAAATCGTTTGGTACGGCAAGGTGGTATGCCGACCAGGTATGGGTGGTACTTCTCGGTTCGTCTGCTTGACCGGTGGTGGAAGGGGGAAAGAGGGATAAGGTCGTGAAGATCTTGCGCACATTCACAATCTTGAGAAGTTGCGCCTTTTTTTGAAGTAAAACTTCTTTGCGCTTGCGGAGTAAGCTGCTGAATGCCTATCAAGCGTATGCAGGTTCCATACTTAAATATAGGATTGTTTTCTGGGGAAATTCAACAGATAAAGACACCGTGTTTAAAGCTCAGAAGTGTTTAAGGTCTATTTGTAACTTGAAGAGAACTGATCCGTGTAAGCTCCATTTCCAGACGTTAAAAACTCTTACCCTACCTTCACTTTACATCTACGAATCGGCTTTACATGTTAGAAACAATATCGTAAACTACGAAACATTGCACAGGCATAAAGGCAACCTTTGATCAATAACGTCTAAGACAGCTTTGTTTAATAAGAGTGTCTTTTGTAGAGTTGTATGGGAGTGAAGATTATATAATATAAGTTTCCTATTAATATAAAATTACCTGACCCAAAAAGCATATTACACAATCAATGAATATTTAAATGTGTAGTGTATCGATATACATACTTATTTCTATGATCTGGTGTATCGATATACATACTTATTTCTATTTGTGGGTAGACTTGTTTGGCAGTTGGTTGTCAGCCATTAAACGAGTACAAGTGATTTGCAGTGTTTCCTTGCGTTATTCCCTAAAATACTGAACATTTGGCGACGATTAGTTATTCACGTGTGTTATTTGACTTTTTTTAATAAGAATAAGTGTTTTCTGGTTTTTTTAATGACAAGCGATCACGCCAAGTCAAATATGATGGCTTTTGGTGGCAACCTCTCATTTGTTCATCGCACGCAAGAATGGAGCATTTTTAGGAGTCGTTTTATCCAGTACTGTACGGCGAACGACATTGGAGACGACACCGATAAGTCTGGAGTGAAAAGACGAGCTCTTTTGCTCACTGCGCTTGTGGAAGATACCTTCCGCGTCGCTAAAGATTTGGTTTTTCCTGACAGCTTGGACAATGTGGCGTATAATAGTCTTTTAGGAAAGTTGGACGTCCATTTACAGTCGAAAAAAAGCACGTTCGCTGAAAGATACAGTTTTTACAAGGCTGAACAACGTCCAGGAGAAGACCTAGCCGAATGGGCGGCGCGAGTGCGTAATTTGGCACAATTTTGTGGTTTCAAGGCAGAGTTAGATACTGCTTTGCGCGACAAATTCGTCCTGGGTTTGGAAAATACAAAAGAAAAAGAGAAACCGATCATTCGCATCATTCTAATGAAAGTGATAATGAAAATCAAAATCCTCAGCTTGTCCGCAGATATCCGATTCGAAAAACTCGGAATCAATTAAATTATAAGTTTTAGTTTGTAAGTATTTTGTTAATAGTGGTGGAGGGATGTAGTGTATCGATATACATACTTATTTCTATTTGTGGGTAGACTTGTTTGGCAGTTGGTTGTCAGCCATTAAACGAGTACAAGTGATTTGCAGTGTTTCCTTGCGTTATTCCCTAAAATACTGAACAAAATGATACACAATGATATTTCTAAATTTTAATCAAATTATTTCATTAATTATGTGTATTTAATTTAATTTTATATGACACGTTACGTACAGCGTTACGAAAAGTGTGATCGGTGTGATGAAAAGTGTGAAAATAGAGCCCCGAAATACATAACCACCTACTTGACCTACAGTTTCATTCAAATTAGAGGTAACGGGGGTTCATGTTAATTGGTTATTTTTAGGGGTAGAAATTGCACTTATTCTGTATTTCAGACATTTCCCTATATTTGTGTCACATAAGCTACACGCATACCAAATTTCAGCATTGTTCGGTCACTGGTGTACCCTGCGAATTTAATCACAGATTTGTTTTTATTATGGCTAATAACTCAAAAACTACAAGGATTAAACTAAAAATATAAATATACTAATGAACACCTTTCATTCGACGTGCCACTTGACCTAATAGTCTCATTTTCATTTTTTTTTTAATAGTGCTTGTTCAATATTTGCTGAGAATTGTGCTACTCGCGAGCGCGCGTACCGACAGTGTAAAGTGCAACGCTTCACAATAAAGCCGTCGCAACTGACGGACAGGTTGGAATGTGTTCAGAATGCTAGTGCGAGAAATACTTCTAATTAAATATTTTGGCAGATTCGTTATCAGATACTGCCAAAAAACTATTTAAGTTGGTAGATAGGAGGTAGCTCAATAAGTTTTTACCTATATAATTAGTTAATTTTCTTTTTATTACATTACCAGCAAAGTTCTTTTGTTAATTGATTAAAAAAACTGACGGACGGCCTGACCGCGATAACCCAGTTCATTATTGTGTTAAGGCCCGTTTGCAGGCGACAAATAATATGGTTAAGGCGACGCTATTGCCTTAACAATGGATCACATTCCACCAAAAGATAGCAGTGTGTTGTTGCAAACAGAAACGGATTGCTGTACGACCGATTTAAAGAGCAGCAAGACATCTATCTGGAAGAAAAAAACAGAGAAAGATGCTGCAGTGCCTTGCAGAAGACTTGAAGAGCCAGGTTGAAATTCTACAACATTAGCTGAAATGTTTAGTGCGAACCAACTCCACGATCCCACCACCGCCACAAATGGAAACTTCTGTTCCCCGTGCTGAGTACAGCACTGAAGAGGAGGAACTCGCCAAATAAACAGTGGATCAGAACTAAATCAAGGAAGAAACGGAAACTACGCACCTCGCCGTCACTCTCACCACAAGATAAAAACAAAAATGTGTATAAAATCAAAAAACGAGTGTGCTTTATAGGCCACACGACTGAAGTAAAACTTTTTAAAAATATTAATTTATAAAATTGTTCAATTACAAAATTGTCCACACGTCTGTTGGTCGATCAGTCTATGTTCATTCTGGACAGACGCAGAAGAAAATTGTAAATCTCTTTATTTTCAGACTGTTCAACTCCAAGAAACAGAAAAAAGAGATTGATCAGAGATTTAAAATCTTTGACTCTGAAATGCAAGCTTCTAAGCAAGAAGTTTAGAAGAATAAAACGTCAAAGTCAAAGGAATGTTGAATTCAATACCAAAAGGATAACGCTTACATACTAAAACAAACATAATACAACAATAACTCGTACCCTATAGTCGTAACTTTTTATTAGCTGCAGTAAAATTACGTTTCTAATTGTCATTCCGTAAAATAATGTTGCCAGCCTAATCTCAATAGGGATGTGATTCAGTTCACAAAAATTAATTAAATAACATTATTATGACGTTTTTGTTTCATTTTGAATGTACCTCCCTATACTTCCACTAAAAAAGATCAATCCTCTAGTATAGTAATAATAATAGGTTAAAAAAATACATTACAACTTAATATTAAATCTCAAAAAAAATAACCATACTGATTATTCATTTATGATTCACTCATTTAGCTACATCCCTATTTATTTTTCTTCAAAAACCGGCAACCCACAAAACGTCATTTTACTGCAGCTAATAAAAAGTTAGACTTTATGTAGTTTCGAAGATATCGTGATGAGTGAGTGTCAGTGGACTTGTTTTCTATATCTAAGAAATAGAAGATTATGTATCTAGTCTATTAATAAAAAATGTACCAATGCAATTTTTATGTTATGATTGAATAAAATAGTTTGACTGCTTTGTTTGTTTTGTTCATTCTTTGATGTCAAGTAATATTGGTAGTGCAACATAATATGGATGTAGGTATGTATGTATAATAAAACCTTGTTCGCTGGTAGAATGCGCATGCTGGCAGTTGCCATAAAAGAGTGACCGAAAAGGAAAAAAAAAACACTTGTCAAAATCTATTGTGGCATCGGTCCATTCACTCCTTTACGCTCAAACAATGTACGTCACATGACCGTCTGTACGTAGTACATCTAAGTGGTCTGTGGACAGACGCAACTCGCACTCGCACATTAACGTTTACAGATATACGAAACGTAACTCTCTCTCTCTTTCTATCTTCACTATTGTATTCACAGAACACAAAAAACAATAGAAGTCGTAAGTAGGCGGGGCCCGCGTAACACCAAGTACGCGGAGTTCCGCGCACTACAAGCTTCGCTCACTTCAGTCGTGTTTCAATTACTGTGGGGTAAAAGTACTTCAAAAAAATATAAAAAAAGACATATTGTGCCGTTTTAGAGTGTAAATACATATTATAGCCGAACCAAAACTTTAACAAAAGGGGGCATATCCTATCACCGGTAAGTATTATTTTATTGTTTTTTGTTAGTTTTGTTTAAATGCCAAATCGTCAAACAAAATAGACTGTGAATCATACTCCTTAAGATCGCGTTTCTCTTAAACCTCAACTTAAGCTACTCAATTAGTGATGTGACCCCAATATACTGATGAATGTGTTATCGATAGCTTTAATTAGTTACCCCCTATTAAAAGGTGTATAAAATTTAGGGCGTTAATTCCTTGTTGTTTTATTGATGATTTTCTGAATGTATTTTAGACCTACGAGTATGGTGTGAAATAATATAATAACTTCTGTTTTCAGTTTCCCCAAGGCGCAAGACATAAAAAAAATTATTAAAAACGTACAACTTATGAGTCATCCAGCATACAGAGTTATGACCTGGCACCGTGTGACTTTTTTCTGTTCCCAAAAATTAAGAACCAATTACCCGATCAACGGTTTTCATCACCAGAAGAGGCTGTCGAAGAGTATGAATAACATGTATCTGACGTCACCACCGTGAGAAATGTTTTCAAAATTTGTTAAATCTTATGAAAAAGTGCATTGACGCATAGGGAGAATATTTTGAGAAGTCTACTTTTTGCGTATTTGACAATGCCATGATAGGACAAATAAGATGATGCAATGACTGATATAAAAGTCCGACAGGTGCAAGAACCATGTTCGAAATTCAAAATTGTTCTGAAATACGAAATGTTTTTGAATTGCTCATGAGAGCATGGAATTCTTAAACATCTTAATCGCTACAGTATTAATACTTCTTTAATGTGCAATTAGAATCTAATAAAATGTTTGTAGAAGGAATTTTGTTTGTCCTGTTGTATGAGAATACTTTTTATAAAATTTGACTATCTTCCGCTGTTCAGATTTTTTTCATCCGCTACAATAAAATGATCCTTACAAAAGACTGCATCGATCGGCATCAAAAAAAATTACCAACTTGATTCATTTTAAGGCGCTACTCACACTTGACCAAAAAAAATTCAATGCAAAAATATTTTTCTTTGAAAACGAGCTGATGTTTTAAAAGAAACTGCACCTGTATCTCCTCTGGTTATGGGTGCTGCCGTACTTTACAGTTGAAAAAATCACTCTGTATAATAGTCCAGTAATATAATATATTTTTAAGTAAGTATTTATGAGTTGGATACCTGTGATTATGTTAAGAAAGAAAGAAAAGAAAAGCTTTTTATTTCGACCACCACAAATATAACCTGACGTTCCTATTTCGTTACCCGTAGTAGGTAGGTGATAACCGATATCGATACATTCGTCTTGTATGCTCATTGCTACATCACTAAGTGAGTAGCGCTGTTATTTAAGCATGCGAGTAACAGCCAATGCATTATCGATCTTATACTTTGCTGTTAGAGACTATAATAAAAATCGTTAGCGACAGCGCCATCTGTTGTTGAGTGGCTTTGTTTTGTGGGTAATCAAGTATCAGCCATTGCATTATCAGTCTTATTTCTAATTAATAGAGACTAAAATAAAAATATTTTCTAAAGCGCCATCTTTTGCCGAGTAGAAGTAAACTTAAATTTTTTGTTACTGTTTATTTTATTGAATTTTAAACCATGTTCCATAGTAGCTAAGGTTTTACATCCGTTAAATTGGTTTTATGGTTTTAGGCCTCTTTGAGCGTTCTCTTTCAACCAATTATAACTTTTATTTCTAAGTGTGCTAGTTTTTAAATGTGTGAGTTTAGCTACACTGGTTTTCTTAGTAAAAAGTCATCATGCTAGTTCTATTGTTTTTATGTTCTGTGATTGTATTCATAACGCATTCACCAACTTACTCCCCAAGTCAAGCGTGCGTAAAGAAGTTTTACTTCCAAAAAAATCCTCGTCGCCTTAAGCTTAGTTCAGACTACTTTAGTAATTTAGTAGAGTAGCGTGTAATTTAGTGGCTAAACTACTCGCTACTGCACAGAAATCTTTCGCATTATGGTCCAGTGCAGTACACAAGTGAGTGATGTTTTGCAAGATGAACGGACTGCAATGCAATACAGTGAATAAACCTGATAAGCTAATCGTAACGGCTATTTTAGAAGAGGTGGACTTGGAAGTTTGTGTGATTATGATAAAGAAGTTATGGGCACCTACGAAAATGGATCGCTAGAAGAGATAAACTAGGAGCTAGTAATTGTCTATTGAAGAAATTAGCATTGGAAGATCCCAAAGAATACTTCGACACATTTTAAAGTTGTTTCTTAGCTCCAGCGAAACGACATTTTTGCGGTCACTAATGAACTCGACTAATCAACAGGGTTCAGACTTGTTTAGCCCGTGAACCAGTGAGCACGGACGCGTGGTGGGAGGCGCTGCTCGCCCGATAAATAAGACTATAAAATAAGACCTCCGTAGCGCAGTAGGCGAACCCCAGGCCAGTTAGAGCCGGAGTCCCTCAAGGCTCCGTTCTCGGCCCCCTCCTGTTCACGCTGTACACCAGCGATATCCCTCGCACTCCTCAAGTGGAAATAGCCTTATATGCAAACGACACGGCCTTATACACATCCAATCGGAATCCCGATCGGGTGGGTATAAGGCTGCAAGCTGCCCTTCACGCTCTTGCCGCTTGGTTTCGCAAGTGGCGGATTGAGGTAAACCCGTCGAAAAGCACAGCAGTGTACTTTACACGGAGAAATCTCACCCCAAAACCGATTTCGCTATTTGGTGTGCCCATCCGCTGGGCCCCCTCTGCCAAATACTTGGGTGTCATCCTTGATAGACGTCTTTCCTTTAGGTTGCACATCACTAAGAGGTGCAACCAAGCTAAGTACACCTTAGGACGACTGTCCTCACTCCTAAGCAGAAAAAGTAAAATGTCTCTTAGAAATAAGGTGACCCTTTACAAAGCCTGCATTCGCCCCATCATGACATACTCCTCAGTAGTATTCGCCCACTCCCGTCAAGTTGCTGCCATTCAATTAGTACAAAATCGTTTCTTGCGAAAAGCCACAGGCTCGCCTTGGTATTTTCGCAATAACGATCTGCATCGTGATTTGAAATTAGAGTCAATAGCTAAATTCATCAAGCTCGCTTCCAAGCGACATTATGAACTCGCCACTCATCATCCGAATCCTTTGGTACATACCATTCCGGACTATTCGATTGAACCGTCCGAGCACAGGAAAACCCTCCGTCGTCCGAGACACGTTCTCGGAGACCCGGATGACGAAATCACTTCCGCTAATGCGGGTGAGTCATCCACATTAGACAGAGCAAACACTCCACAAATACACCGACCTCGCCGGCGAGGTCGACGAGTCCCATTAGTCGCCGCCTACACGAGGTACAAGCACGTACCCGGGCGTTTCTCTCCTATCCCCGTCCCGGCAACAGCCCAAGCCGAGGTTTGTACCTAAGTGGTGCCCTTGCGCTAGTTGCCTCATCAAAAATAAAATTATAGGGCTGAGCGCCTTCTGCGCTCGCCAAAAGCTCGGTTAAGCTGCAATGGCCTCAGAGGCCAACAGCGAGATAAGTCCATTCAAAGCAATCCAAAGCAGTAGGCGAATAGCCGGCTGAGACGCAGGAGGTAGCGGGTTCGATTCCCGCCGCGGAACCAATGTTTGCATGATCTACAGATATTTGTTCCGGGTCTGGTTGTTTCTCTATATATTAAAAGTATGTATTTACAAAAAAAAAATGTATTTATGTATTCTATTAGTTATCTGGTTCCCATAGTACAAGCTCTGCATAGTTCGGGGCTAGGTAGCGCTGTGTGAAATGTCGAGAAATATTTTATTATATATATATTAAAAAGGTCCCCATTCAATCTAGAACAAGTTTTTAAATTCTCAATAATTACTTACCAAATCTTTGCATAACGGAATACCTACTGTCATAAGAAATTGATCATGATCACACAGTCATCATCATTAGGCAGGCAAGGTAGAGAAGTCGCACAACGCACTGAGAACGCCTGGAGGACCTTCCATTGCACTGAAGCGCAAACTCATGGACATGTCAATCCTTCCCGTTCTAACATCTGGCTCGCTTGGTATTTGACATCCAAAAATCTAACTCGAGGTTTGCCAAAGGGCGATGGAGCGCAGTATTCCTTGAGTTAAACTGACCTGGACGCGTCCGTAACACCGCACTGCGCTCCAAAACCAAAATCGCCGATGTAGGGGAGAAGGCCGCCAGGCTGAAGTGGGACTGGGCCGGTCAAAGTCAGTCTTATATTCATTAAAATCACAAGGATCACTTTGGAACGTCAATTTTACTGCCTGTTCCTACGCGACCAAGCAAGGAAAGAAAGGCAAGAAACAAGGCTGGTTGTTTTTTTAATGATCCTTTCAGAATACATAACAATACAGGTAATAAATTACGTCTAAATTGTAACATTTTGAACGAGTTGGAGCAATTTCAATCCCAAGCTTCTCTACCATCTAAATAATCCGATATTTTATAGTAGGCTTTTTTATTAAGTTTATTTTATTTTTTTAAGACTAAGATTTTGACTTTGACTTGACATATGAGTATATAGGACATAGGATGTATATTGAGAAACGCGTGCGAAGCCGCTGGCGGAAGCTAGTCTTAAATAAAACAATGTTTTATTGTAGGCCATTTTATTTCAAACGATTACTCAACCTACTTATGTAATAAATAAATCCAGTAGAAACCTTAACAATAACTTACATTATCTGCGGTAAGCATTCAAAACAAAATCATATAATATTACATATGTATTTACAAAATACCTAAATTCGACAAAATGGAAGAAACTAAATTAACTTTTATTTTACCAGACAGCACACAATCCTCAGTTACCAATGGTGAATAAAATTGTTGGGCATACGACACGGCGCTATCTAGCCCCAGCTGAGCATTCTAAAAACATTAAAAAGAATATTTAAATATCTCCTCAAAAGTTACCTGGAGGCAAGGGCGGATCCAGGGGGAGGGTCATGGGGGTCATGACCCCTCCCCCCTGGGCTGGGTCTAGGACTAGATGGACCACTAATTAAAATTGTTAAACATAATGTTATTATATATTTTTTTTGTCTTTATATAGATTTTATGTAAGTATACAATACATAATTAATTTTTTTTAATATTTTGAATTGAAAAATGTATTTTGTTATATAATTTATTAAATAACTTATATAAAAAAACTTATATAAAAAATAAATAAATAATAAAAAGAAATAAATAAACAAAATAATAAATATAAAAAAAATTATTTTGTATCTATGAATATAAAAATTAAATTATAACTTCTTGTGACTTGATCACGACTATGTGACCCCCCCCCCCCCCCCCCCCCGGCACCAAAGCTGGATCCGCCCTTGCCTGGAAGAGCTTGCTTTGAGCGATAAGGCCGCCCGTTGTACCAGTATGTATTAGTCTGTAAGTTTTCTAGATTATTTTAATTTGGTGTAACATTATAGAATTATCTCTCTCTCTCGTCAAAATTACAAAGGAAACAGTTGGTTCATCTAAGAACCGTTACAAACCATCTGTAGATAGCGCAACTGCTCTAGATCACTACCGGGCGGAAGTGTCCGATAAGAATCGGTGTTTCGACCGACAATGTTTCGGTTCAATTCGTGAACCTACATCAGAGTGAGTGCGATCCGCTCCGAATAACGTCTCGCCTCGCACTGCAGCCCTCTCAGAGTGGACGGGCGGGGTGGTGGGGATAGGGTCAACGAAGGCCCAGCGTGTTAACAGGCTGTGTCATCATCCCCGATCAAAAATCCCGTATTTTTAATAACGATTAAAAAGTTTGAACTATTGAATGAAAACATATTACAGTATACCATAAAAAATACAAAAGAAATAAGCTTTGAAGCAATTTCTTCCAGACAATATTTTGGAGGATTTTGGTATGACAAAGACGTAAACGGTTTGATATTTATTTCTTCCATTCAGTCCAATCAACTAAATGCATTAACTAAATAAATACATTAAGATTACTTATTTAAGAGTCGAATTGTAAAATCACTAAAATTTTCAAAATTGTCGCTAATATTTCGAGCCGGGCGGTACTTGAATCCGCAACCTTTCGCTACGATGCGATATCAATTTCGCCACGGGCTCACTGTTCCTCAAAAGATAGGTTAGATTTATCTATACTAATATTATAAAGAGGAAAGATTTGTATTTTTGTGTGTATGTTTGTAATGAATAAACTCGAAAACAACTGGTCCGATTTTAAAAATTCTTTCACTATTGGAAAGCTACATTCACCCTGAGTAACATAGGCTACTTTTTACCCAACTGCGCAAAGGAGGGTAATGTTTTTATTGAAAAACTACGCGTGCGAAGCTGCGGATTGGTCAGCTGGTTATTAGATAAAGCAATTTGCACGTCAAATGTATGTCGGAGAGGCAACCGGATAGAAAGGAATTTAGATCTTGGAGTCCCCTCGTACCGGCCGAATTGACCCCAAGTGTTGGGGGGGGGGGGGGGGGGGTTGGGGGGGGGATAATTTTTTTTTTTAAAGTAAACTTCTTTACGCACGCTTATAGAAATAGAGAGAGTTACGTTTCGTATATTTTTAAACGTTAATGTGCGAGTGCGAGTTGCGTCTGTCCAGAATGAACATAGACTGATCGATCGATCTGTCGTGTGGACAATTTTGTAATTGAACAATTTACAAATTTATTATTTTAAAAAGAAAATTGCGAAAATAACAATTAGAAAATGTACATACGCGATAAATACCCGTTTTAATCAGTAATTACAAGCTAAGATTATACTTTGGGAACGAGATAACAGATAGAATACCCACTTATATTTTTTTTTGTAAATACATACTTATAAATAGAGAAACAACCAGACCCGGAACACATATCTGTGCATCATACAAACATTTGTAGGAAACGAACCAGCAACCTTCTGCGTCACAGACGGCTGTTCGCCCACTGCGCCACGGAGGTCGTCACCCTATTGTGTCGGGGCTTAAAAAAACCCTAACGACCTACTGGTCAAACAGGCACACTGGAATTTGTGCCTGGTTGGCAGTAGGTCAAATAAAAAAAAATATTGCTAAACATTTCACACAGTGCTATCTAGCCCCAAAACTAAGCAAAGTTTGTACTATGAGAACCAGATAACTGATAGAATACTTACATAATTATTTTTTTGTAAATACATGTATTTATAATATCTGTACATCATACAAACATTCCATGGCGGGAATCGAACACGCAACCTCCTGCGTCTCAGACGGCTGTTCACCCGTTACGCCACGGAGGTTGTCACCTGTGTCGGGGCTTAAAAAAACCTAACGACCAAGTTATCTACAAAAAACCAAACAGAAATTACTTCACTAACTTATATCTCCCTCTCAACTTCCGTTCGCACTTTTGGTAACGCATTCACCAGCTTACTCCCCAAGCCAAAAGTGCGTAAAGAAGTTTTACTTAAAAAAAAATTATATTAAGTATTCTATCAGTTATCTGGTTCCCATAATACAGGGTCTGCTTAGTTTGGGGCTAGATACCGCTGTGTGAAATGTCCAGCAATATTTATTATTATATCTATTTATTTAATTGGGTACCACGCACCACACGCTTCACGCTTTCTTTTCTACCCCATACTTGCAAGATGTGGCATGAGCTACCATCTGAGGTGTTCCCATTAGGCTACGACATGGCACGCTTCAAGAGAAATGTAAAGAGGTTTCTACAGTGTAGGGAACGCATCGACAATACCCCGGGTGTAGCCGGTGTCAATAGGCGACGGTGACCGCTTACCATCAGGTGGGCCGTAAGCCTGTTTCCCCACAAATAACATTAAAAAAAACTAGGCACAAATTCCAGTGCGCCTGTTTGTAGGTAGATTTTTTAGTTGAGTAAAGCTAGATTATAAAAATAACCTAAAAAAATTATATCACAACGTATCAAGAAAGGTTGCGAGTAGGGAATGCAATCCCGATCCCGATCTCGTATAATTTTTCGGGATTAATCCCGACGCATCATATGACGAGATCCGCTCGACGCTGACGAGACGGCAGGAACGCCAAACAGCGTTAGAAAACTATTCCGACTATTTCAGAATATTAGCGACAGGTGACGATAATTATTCCGTTGGTAAGATTAAAGAATAAAGATTTTTATTTTCTTTCGAGTATTATGTTATTTTAGTTAACCTCACTATCACAAACCATCAGTTATTAGCTTTTTCAGTCATCCGAATTTAACATTTTTTTTAAACTAGACGTGATCCCGAAAATTCCGGGATTGATATTTCTAATCACGCGGGATCTCGAATTTGCAATCTCGAGTCGGGATTGCATTCCCTAGTTGCGAGTTCAAGCCCAGTCCGGTTAGAAACTTTAGCGATCATTTTAAAAATCTTAACATAACGAATATAGATATTATCAAAAATGGTTTACAACACAACTCCAACACTAAAATGTCTGATATTATTATTACCCAATATATTAAAAAGCCATACCTACAAGATTTTGTGGTCTAAAAAGGAACTGTCCGTATTTTTAAACAATAATCAGTGCTCAAAGATTCAACATTATATATTTAGGGTACCATTCATTAGCCATTATATGTATTTTAAAAGAATATAAAAGACTAGCTGATCAATCCGCTTCGCAGTTGGGTAAAAAGCAGCCTATGTCACCCGGGGATAGTGTAGCTTCACTGTGTAGCTGTGTGAAAGATTTTTTTAAATCGGTCCAGTGGTTTCAGAACCTATTCAATACAAAGAAACAAATCTTTCCTCTTTATAACATTAGTATAGATGAAGGTAGTAGAGGAAGGCCGAAGAGATGGATGGACTGTGTGAAGAATGATATGGGTAGGAAGGAAAAGGGCATGAAGAAAATAAAGATTATCTTCGACTGTGAAGACGCGAGTACAGTTCATTGGACAGGTTGTCCGTAAAGAGTACTCAATGGAACATCTAGTTGTGCATCTAGGAAAGTGTAATGCATACACCACGGTAAAGCAGTTGATGGAAAAGTGTCACGACTACAACCGGCCGCTTGCCATGGCCTTCATCGACCACGAGAAGGTCTTCGACAGTGTCGAGCATTGGGCCGTGTTCCACGCTCTTCATCGCTGCCACATCGATTCCCGCTACGTGAAAGTGCATGTACGATCATGTGCCCATTCAGCGAGGGGGGGGGCAAGAAGACACAGTCCTTACAGCTGTCCTAGAAGATGTTATATGAACCTTAGAATGGGAAAGGAAAACTTTAGTGATCTACAGGCAATGCTGCAACATCTTTTGATGCTTCTTTGAGTGTAGGTGCGGGACGTCAGTGCAGATCTTATACCCCCCCCCCCCCCCCCCCCCCACACACACACACACACCGTGGAATTAGTATTTGCCTGGAATTGTACAAAAAAACCTAACGATCTACTGCCATCCAATGTACCTAGATGGCAGTAGATCTTTGATAACAGAATTATTTAAGTGGACTTAAAACAGATTATTGTTTAAAATTACGAACAGAGCTCCTTAAATGTGACTATTTGCCAATTTACTAACACTTACTGACTTTCCAGTGATTATTATATATCACAGAGTATATACTTATCGTTTATTATATATTAAAATTATATTATAATAATACAAGGTTTGAGAAGACCACTCCTAAAAGTAAATCTCCTTACACTGATATTGACAACAGAAAAATTTGATGGCTCCCATCATCAAATCCTGACATGGCGCCAATGGGACCACCTGGGAAGTTACAAAACAGAATTTCTCGAAACGGTCCAGACGCCTTCGAGTAAGTGAGGAACATACATAAAAAAATTGATTCCCACGAATTGAGAACCTTCTCCTTTTTTTTAAGGCGGGTAAAAATTCAACAGTAACTTCGTCTCGCTGTTACACTTTCACGACTAACGATAATTTAGGCTGGACCGATTTCGATAAAAAATTTCTATACATGGTGTTCTTTAAATCACCGTTTTCCCAGAACAAACGCTGCTCAGACTATGGTCTAATAACTGTTTATAGCATCAATAAAGAGAGTAAAAAAATCAAATCTAGACCTTCTCAAATAAGTCTAACTTTGTTCAAAAACTAACCGTGACATAAAGTTCATGGGTACGCTAGCCGTAGCGTATTACCTACTCCTTAGTTGGATAGGTACACACGGCTACACATCAAGTTATACATTTCCAGATTAAGCTGACCTCGCATTGTGTAGGTTTTTGGTAGAATGAGAGGTCAGCTTATACTGGAATTGTATAGCTTGATGTGTAGCCGAGTGCACGTAGTAGCTCCCGCTCAGCGCGCTGACTATGTTGCAGGGCGTAACGTTAAAATAGACGTTTTAAGTTCGCAACTTTTTATATTTTTCAAAGACCGATTTCGTTTTGTTTTTAAATTTGATGTTATAAACTGTTAGTAGACCATGGACTGAACCACGTTTGTTCTAGTAAAACAGTGATTTAAAGGACACCGTGTATAGATTAAGACCTGGTTCTTTTTATACTTCCTAGTGATGGAACAAGCTTATGCCCCACCTGATGTTAAGTGGTAACCATCGTCTATAACAGAGTATTGCCTCGCAGGTCATGTGCCCTACGATGCACTTTTCATAATTTTGGAGTAGTACTACCGGCTTACCTATTTCTGCCATCAGCATTCCTCTCTTTCACTTTGAAGGGTAAGGCTTGGCGGTGATATTAAAGGCACATAAGGCTTTACATATGCCCCAAGTTGATGGACGCAAGGCACGTTCCTAAGGTGCGTGACCTACGAGGCAATACTTTGTTAGAGGCGATGGTTGCCATTTACCATCAGATGGGCCATAGGCTTGTTCCATCTCCAGGTCGAATAAAAATAAACCAAAAAAAATTACAATATTTTAGAAGTAGTTTTCTTAAACTAAATTTATTATTAGATATTATTAATAAAAATAATTGTTATGTCTATTTGCAAGTTTAAAATTGATACAAAATGCGTATAAGTACCTACTTATATATTTATTGTATTATCGAGACTTATGGAAAATTCAAAGATTGTTAAAAACATCTTAAAAAAAACTTCAAGCCGGGCGGGACTTGAACCCGCAACCTTCCCTTTTAGTGCATCCTCGTATCAAGAGTCTCGTAACAAGAGTCTTGTAACAAAACTCTCGTATCAAGAGTCTCGTAACAAAAGTTTCGCATCAAGAGTCTCGTAACAAGAGTCTCGCATCAAGAGTCTCGGATCAAAAGTCTCGTAACAAGAGTCTCGTAACAAAACTCTCGTAACAAAAGTCTCGTATCAAGAGTCTCGTAACAAGAGTATCGCATCAAGAGTCTCGTAACAAGAGTCTCGCATCAAGAGTCTCGTATCAAGAGTCTCGTATCAAGAGTCTCGTAACAAGAGTCTCGTATCAACAGTCTCGTAACAAAAGTCTCGTATCAAGAGTTTCGTAACAAGAGTCTCGCATCAAGAGTCTCGTATCAAGAGTCTCGTATCAAGAGTCTCGTATCAAGAGTCTCATAACAAGTCTCGTATCAAGAGTCTCGTAACAAGAGTCTTGCATCAAGAGATACGAGACTCTTGATACGAGACTGTTGATACGAGACTCTTGATACGAGACTGTTGATACGAGACTCTTGATACGAGACTGTTGATACGAGACTCTTCGATACGAGACTCTTGATACGAATCAAGAGTCTCGTAACAAGTCTCCTATCAACAGTCTCGTATCAAGAGTCGTATCGAAGAGTCTCGTATCAACAGTCTCGTATCAAGAGTCTCGTATCAACAGTCTCGTATCAAGAGTCTCGTATCAACAGTCTCGTATCAAGAGTCTCGTATCAACAGTCTCGTATCAAGAGTCTCGTATCAACAGTCTCGTATCAAGAGTCTCGTATCAAGAGATTTTATTGATAAATAAATAAAAATATTAAGAGGAAGCGGGCTTAAGTCGCATCCGGCTTGAACGTTTTTGAGATGTTTTAAAAATGTAATAAGTACCTATTTTTCTAATTGTAATTATTAAAAAACATATTTTTCATTGTTTTTTTTATTATTAAAATTATATTTTATATGGTATGGTCACCAATACCGGTACCTTGAATATTTTTCCAGTAATCGATACATTTCCAAAAACAATTTGTAACGTGAATCGGCGGCGCCTTTGCGACGATGCCGCTTAGTCAGTTTAACAGGTACCTACTTACACGATGAATGAACGAATGAATATGATTTGTTGATCTATTTTATACAGACTGTTTCATTGATATTTTAGGACTTGGAATTCAGGTTATTTAAAATTTAAAATTGTCTATGTGTAATGAATTTGAAAAACTCTCTTTTACAAGAATACTAGCCATTAGCCCTACCCGTGTTTTCATTTAACGTCGCACATAACAGAACACGCATATCGTACTTACAGCGATATTTCACTATAACATAAAAAAAACAATTCACAGGCAATTCTGATGGCACAAACTAAATTTAGGTTTTTCAGCTCTAAAATCATCCAAAGTTGTCTGGAAGAGATCGCTTTGTTTAGCGATGAGACTGCCCGTTATGCTTGCCCTGTCGTTGCGCCTAGGCCTAGCACAGTAACTGTAGAGAAAGGTTTTGTCTTGAGTTTTTTTTCGGAAGAAGTAGGGGGAAGTACCTTAGACTCGATAGAACGTAGGGCTTTTAGGCTTATAGGTGAACAATATATGGCGGAGGCCAAGACCCAAAGTCTCGAACACCGCCGTAAAGTTGCAAGCCTATCGATCTTTTACAGAATACATTTACGGGGAATGTGCCGACGAACTTTACGATCTGATCCCGCCATCTCCCTTCCATCGAAGGACAAGCAGGCGCACGGTTCAGTACCATCCGTACCTAGTTGATATACCATCCATTCGCACACACCGTTTTGGTTCTACGTTCTTGATGCGTACAGCTAAGGGTATGAAACACTTTGCCGTCGTCCGTTTCTCCTAAAGAATACAATCCGGGCCTTCTTCAAGGTAAGAGTGAATAGTATTTTTATTTATAGTGTTATCCGAACACATGCGGAAAATGCCAAGATTTTTAAAATCATCTCAAAAATTTCAAGCCTAGACGGGATTTGAACCCGCTACCTTCCTCTTGATACGAGGACGCACTAACCAACTGTGCAACCAAGCATTCAGGTCGCGGGTTCAAGTCTTGAAATTTTTGAGATGATTTTAAAAATCTTTAAGAGTGAATAGGTTTCTTCTAGATCTTCGTGCTACATCTTAAACCACATCATCGCTTACCATCAGGTGAGATTGTGGTCAAACGAAGATCTATTTAGTTTAAAAAAAAGGGGGTGTAACAGTTTCTTGGCTTCGCCATTATCTGATGAGGCCAGGGGGCTGCTTAAAAGTGACCTCTCTTCGCTGGAGGGGAACAGTTAGGTAGATAGTTAGTTATTAATTGTTAGTTTTTTGTGTTTTTGTAAAAGTAGGTAGATGCAATCTGATGATCAGACTTACGGGAGTAACCTGAACATTGTCTGGTTAAAGTTCCCAAGTTAAATGGCGAATAAAAAAAAAAGAACAATGATGACGAAATCTAAATTTAGTTTGTGCCCACAAAATTGCCCCCTTTAATAAGTTACTACAAAAATACAGGGTGTAAAGTCAAAATGGGGCGTTACACTAAATGAAATCTATTAGCTACGATTTGACGTCATCATTTTGCATGCCGCGATAACTTTGCGAGAACGTCTAAACAAGAAATCGAAAAGTCAACCACCACAAGCCAAATCGTATGTATTACTCGTGCGCGATAACTTGGGACCTGCTAGGAATGCGACTCCCCGACCGCTTCCCCGATGGCGCCCGTATTGTACCGTTCGCATCACTATTTTTTACCAGGGTTTTTAGTCTCGTACTGGCCTACGTCACGTAACGACGCGCTCTGGAATTCTTTTAGTGTTCGTTTGTGTTATTGTTTTGTTGTCTGGAAAAAAGAAGTCAACCATGTGGACAGGCTTCGACAAAAGTATTGGGACGATGACCTCTTACAAGAGACGAATGAATCGCAATTAATTGTAAATTTATCGGATACCTCTTCGTCAAGTGATTATAGTGAGACTGAGGACGAAGAACAACCTCTAGAAGGCATAAATCCACTAAGTAGTGACGAAGATGAGATAATGTAAATAATAGATAAAATAAATGTATAAACTTAAACATTGTATTTTTATTTTATTCAAATAGTGTAAAAAAGATTAGATAAAAAGCAGCGTCCTCCCTGAGTAACATAATAAATTAGGTTAAAAAAAACAAAGACGAAGGCGCGGGCGGCTGCTTGTTATGTTCGCTTTTTTGCGGGCGGTACAAACACGCCAATATGACGTCACCGCACTCAGGTCCCAACTTATCGCGCACGGATAATATATAAAACAAAGTCGGGTTAGTGGATGGACGACTTCCGTGGCGCAGTGGGCGAATAGCCGGCTGAGACGCAGCAGGCAGCGGGTTCGATTCCCGCCGCGGAAGAAATGTTTGCATTATCTACAGATATTTGTTCCGGGTCTGGTTGTCTCTCTGTTTATTATAAGTATGTATTTACAAAAACAAATGTATATAAGCATTCTATCAGTTATCTGGTACCCATAGTACAAGCTCTGCTTAGTTCGGAGCTAGATAGCGCTGTGTGAAATGTCGAGCAATATTTTTTTATTTATTTAGTTACACCATTTATATAACTCAAGAACGACTGGACCGGTTTTGATCATCTTTGATTTGTTGGACTTGTCTCCGTCCCGAAGAGCAGAATAACTATTAAAATTACGATGGCCGATTGACAATTATACCGGCGACGTACATTGGCAGCCCGCGTCGTCTTCATGTCAAGGCGGTACGAAGTTCGCCGGCTCAGCTAGTAATTAAATATACAATGCTGGACATTTCACAAAGCGCTAACCAGCTAACTGATAGAATACTTATAAAAAATATTCATTAATTTGACCTAACCATCAGAGTTAAGTTACTGAAGAGTAGTATCTCTTGTGAAAGGGCTCACCCGGAGAAGTACTACCACCATACCTATTTCTACCATCCAGGGTATGGTTTGTATGAAATTACAGGCACATGAGGCTTTACACATGTATGCCTCAGGATGATAGTTACAGGGCAGTGAATCGTAGGGCACATTTATAGCGTGCGTGACCTACGAGGCAATACTTGTTGTACCACTTACCACTTAACATCAGGTGGGCATTCAATCAAGTATTTAAAAAAAATGAGTACATCTCCTTGTAGTTATAGAAGCTTTTTCTGCCCCACTTTATCTTTCCACCCTGTATATATATATATATAAATATTACTAAAAGAATATACATTTTTTTTTCATTCGAAAAAGTTCCATCACATTATTAGCAATACACAAATATATTGCTTTCTAACCATTCCCTGTCCAAAAAAAATTGAGATTTAAAAATTCACGCCTTTATATTTTGATATAAATCCGTGCGAAAGGCCTTCAAGCGCTACTACTAAATATTAGCATAAAAAAACTAGTAATTAAATATGTTATAAAAAAATTACACTCCCAATCTGGGAATGATTTATTTTATTTTTATCTTGTAGCAATTAAAAAAATAACATTTTTAAATCTCAATTCATTCAAATCACAACACAATAACAGTTCCACCAGTATTTTTACTCAGTACTTCGCAGCTTTCTCTAACGCAACTAGTATTTTTATACTAGGTACCAGTAACAGGTATGCGAAACTAGTATTTCGTACTAGTATCCAGTAACAGGTTTACGAAGCCTCGTATTTTTATACTAGGTGGTATTTTACTAAGTATTTTTTATACCAGAATGCAGTAACTGTTATACGAGCCTAGTATTTTCATTACTACAATAAACACCGACCGAATAACTAATCAATACGAATTATTCTTGAAATAGTCAGGGGAAGATTTTTTTCTAAAACATTACAAACCAGACGGAATTCAAACCCGCAATCTATCCATTAATACAGGCCGCGTTAGCAATTATTTAAATAAAATAACTACACAGTGTAACTATTCCAAGAATACGATATTATTAGTAATCCAGCTAGCATTTTTATACAGTTACGCGACCGCATAAATACAAAAAAAAAATACTTACTAGTATTTTTACTAGGTAAAATACTTAGTATTTTTTTTATACCAGGCGCCTGTAACAGATGCTTATTCGCCTTTCAACCGTTTACTGAACTCTTCTTGTTGTAGTTCCCGCCATTCTTTCTTTGCCTTCACTCGTTTGAGTCCACCGTCCCTGTAATGATAAGTTAAATTTAAAATAACTAGTGGTTCGCCCCGAACTGAGATCTCGCGAATCTCCCATAAAAACAAACAAATATTATTTGTAATCTTTGACAATCAAAATAGTGCCACGAAATGCATAACCAAATTTCTTGACCTACAGTTTCATTCTAAATACAGGTAACGGGAGTTCATGTCAGTTGGTTCAAGTTTTTTGGGGTAGAAATTGCAGTTATTCTGGATTTCAGACTTTTCCCTAAATTTGTATCACTAAAGCTACACGCATACAAAATTTCAGCACTGTGGGATCACTGGTGTACCCTGTGAATTTTGTCAAATTTCAGTTTTTATTATCGTTAATAACTAAAAATAAAAACGGGTCGAAATGTACTCACAAAGACCTTTTATTAGACGTTTTATTAGGGGTAAAAAAAAACAAAATGTCAAAACTATCCGGTCAAGTGGACCGGATAGTCCCATTTTGTTTTTTTTTACCCCTCTTGAACCCCAATATCTCAACAATCCCCCCACATTTTTCGCTCATTTAGTCACACAAAAATTGTGTCATCACTACCTACCTATGTACTTAATTTCACAATGATCGGATCAACGCTTTGAAAGTTATCCTCGGACAAACAAACATACATACAACGCCGATTTGCCCAAGTTGATTTAGAGATTTCTAAGTTGTGAGTCGGACTCACGCATCGATGGTTCCGTATTTCTGATTATAAATAACACCTATAACTACAAATTACCAATTTTTGGATTTTTTTTTTATTATTACCATCTTAAATCCATAGAAAGGTCTAGACAGACAGATGGACCATGCAGTTATACTATAAGGGTTCCTTTTGAGGTAAAGAACTTAAAAAAAAAGATTTAATGATTCATTGGAACGAGAAGAGTAGTAGAGTTCTTTGTGAAAGGGCTCACCCGAGGACTTACTACTAACTATTTCTGCCGCCAAGCAGCATCGGCTGTATTTCGGTTTGAAGGTTAGTTTACACCTACGTATGCCACAAGATGATGGACGCAGGTCAGTGGATCGTAGGGCAAGTTTCTAAGGTGCGTGCCCTACGTAGCAATACTCTGTTATAGGTGATGGTTGTCACTTAACATCAGGTGGGCCAATACGAAATTTAATAATACGATTCCGGATGCGTGTTTTAAATTAATGTCGTAGATAACAAAAAAAGGTTGTATCATACTAATATCATATATGTGAAAGTTTGGATATTTATTTGTTTGTTAGACAATCACGTCGTAATGGCTTAACCGATTTCGATGAAATTCAGTGTGTTGATAGATTATGACCTGGATTCAAAAGTAGGCTACTTTTGGTTGACGAACAACGCATGCGAAGCCGCTGGCGGAAACTAGTAAAAAAGAAGAGTCACCGCCTTCACTCGGCTCGCAAGTCCACGGCGCTCTCCTTGGGGCTGCGGATCGTGTAAGACTCACCACTGCAGGTCGACTAGGCCTCCGCGGCGCGCTATGGCCGCCTTCACTCGGCTCGCGAAGTCCACGGCGCTCTCCTGGGGGCTGCGGGTCATGGCCGGCAGGTACCACACGTCGCACACGATGGCCCACGAGCTCATCATGTTGAGGAGATAGTGCAGCATGCCGTAGCGGGAGCTGTTCCAGAACGCGTCGCCGAAGCGGGGGTCGTACCTGGGAACAAAACATTACATTGTGCTCAAACGCAAGCCTATAATGTATTTAAAAACAAACAGACAGCCCCGGATCTACGATATTTCCGAATCGAGGCAGAAACTTAAAGGGCGCCCTCTCTCCTCCAGCGTTTGAGATGGGGAGGGGTGGGAGGGGGGGAGTATATTAATATAAGACATGCACTTTTTACTTTTGGGGCTATTTGAGTGCACTACATATTCTAGCGTAGGGGGTGAAAACACTCACTTGATGGCGACCGGGTAGATGGTGCCGCCGACCTCGAAGCTGCCCTTCTTGAACTGCATCACGGATGTGTTGTTGATGCAGGTGCCTTCGGGGAAGATCAGGATAGGCGGGTTGTCCGGCACTGAGATGTGTTCTTTTAACCTGGATATATGTAATTGTTAAGCCGAAGCATGACAAAGAATAAGTAAAAGTGAGTATGATAAAATCAAAATCTTTTTATTCATTTAAATCACAGGGATCACTTTGAAAACGCTCAACTTAACTGGCTGTTCCTCCGCGACCAAGCCAGGAAAGAATGACAAGAAACAAGGCTGGTTTTTTTTCTTTTTAATGATCCTTTTAGAATGCATAACAATAAAGAAAATAAACTACCTCTAAGTTGTAACATTTTTGAACGAGTTAAAGCAATTTCAATACATCGCGGCGAGATTGATTCTAATGAAATTTGATATACTTATAGATAGATTATGACCGCGATTCTAATTCTAGGGTGGGGGGAATAAGATCTGCACCGACGTTCCGCATTGGGGGGTAATGGGATTACCCAGCCATCCCAACTCCTTGAAGTAACGGAGTAGGACTTTGGGTTGATGGCAGCAGTTATCCAGAGTCCTCGTGGACTGCTGACGTCGAAGATGACCCGATGAGCTCATGCAGTCCGTATGACCGGCCTCCTTACTACCTAAGCCAAATTGCTGTTGTGTCGCTATCGCTAGTCAGGCCATCCCTTTCACACTTACAGTACGTACCAGTCCTCACGTGTGAAAGGGATGGCATGACTACGGCTACGGGATTGAGACATGGGCTAACTTTTACCCGACCGTGCAGGAAGGTAATGTTTTTACTGACAAAGAATAGAATAGAATAAATCTTTATTGTACACCAGGAATACATAAAAAAACTAATTTATGTTAAATATAGTACAATGGGCGGCCTTATCGCTGAAAGCGATTTCTTCCAGACAACCTTTGGATGGCAAGTAAATAGCGAAGCCGTTATGGACAGCGGTGCACAGAGTATATTTACATATGAAAGAAATACTTATAATCCTAATATATAAATAAATACCTAAAGATAGACTAATATATACCAAACTAATAACCTAAATCAATATTCTTACAAATCTAATAAGACGAGGACATCAAAATTAAAATAAATATATAAATAGTTAACTCAAATGGTATTTATATTTTTATAGTGTTATCCGAACACATACGGAAAATTCCAAGATTTTTAAAACCATCTCTAAAATTTCAAGCCTAGACGGGACTTGAACCTTCCTCTTGATACGAGGACGCACTATCCAATAGTGCCACCAGGCCATGTCACGTCAGTGTCGAAATAGGCTTTAAAAATAATCTTGTTCCATCTATCAATTATCTGGTTCCCATAGTACAAGATCTGATTTGGGGCTAGATAGCGCTGTCCAGCAATATTTATTTTCTTTATCTCAAATGACAAAAAAGCTAGGCATTTAGGTAATGCCGCTTTCATCTCAGCTTAAAAGAGTGCTGTGAAGGAGCCTGTTTAATTTCCCCAGGCAAAGTGTTTACGCACAAATACGAAGAGCGCCGTCACCCCCCGCGCGCCTGCGCACCGCTGGGCATTTGGCCGCGAGCAACCGAGAAGAGACAAGCTCCTATATACTCATCACTGTTAAAATAAAATAATTAAACCTTATTAAATCTACAGGGACTTTTTATAACTACTATTTGGACTTTTAATGTAAACTTCAATACAAAGCATTCCAAAGGCGCACTGCTTCGACAGTGAATTACTTCCCGTAGAAGGTACTAGATTGTACGGCTGTTTCGAGTGATAAGTTTTTCCGATGACCCGAGAGAAAAAGTATTGGAAGAATGGAGATAAGCAAACCTGACAAACCACGCGTGCAAAAACTAGAAGTTCAGCGTTATAGTTCACTTACCTTCTAGCTACAGCATTTCTGTCCTTAGCCTCCGACCTCTCGAACCAGATGTGGGGCGAAGCCCTGGCGAGCGCTCGCTGTAACAATCCTAGGAAGCCACCGTGGCGCTGTCCGATCTAAAATATTAACAATTATGTTACAAATATATATATGACTATTTCTTATTATATATATGACAATAAATGACTATTTCAATGTTTATAATTATTTACCTACAAAAATAAATAATGCTGGATATTTCACACAGCGCTTTCTATCCCCAAACTAAGCTTAACTTGTACTATGGGAACCAGCTAACTGATAGAATACTTATATACTTTTTTTTGTAAATACATACTTAAAATATATGGATTAACAACCAGATCCGGAACAAATATTTGTAGATCATGCAAATATTTGTTCCACGGCGGGAATCGAACCCGCTACCTCCTGCGTCTCAGCCGGCTATTCGCCCACTGCGCTATGGAGGTCGTCGAATACTAGGTTATCTGGCAGAGTATGCTCTTTAGCTTTAAGTTCGCCTATGTACTATTTGTTACGTGCAATAGAGTATTTTCAATCAATCAATAATATACATTCGAAAGAATCTCTGTGTTTGTTAAGTTTTTACGACCAAACGGCTGAACTGATTTCGATACAATTTGTATAGATTGATGCATAATTGAGACATAGGCTACTTTTGACAAACCAAGCGTGCAAAGCCACGGGCGGAATCTAGTGGATAATACAAACCCTGTGAATTAAACTGAAAAAAAAACATTTTATAATAAATCCCAATTATTCTAAAATCCACCTAATGCACTTCAACAAAGAGCTCAAACCCCAAGCGTTCATGCTCGCCCAACAGAAACAAGCAGACGGACAAACAGATAAATCCCATTTATAAATGAATCCCGTTTTTTTAACTTACGTACGTAGCTGTATAGTGGTCGGGTACTCCTTAAAAGAGGAAAATCGGTAATTTGAAAGCTAAAAATATACGTAATACAGGAACTATAGGCCAATAGGTCGCTGATTCATATCCGGCTCGAAGGACCACAAGCCTGTTTAATAAAAGGCTAGAAATTTAGAACTCGGGTTTATTGAAACCAATTTATGAGAATTTATATGTAAAAGGTGTCTGTTCCGAACAGTAAATTGAAGACAAGAGAATGATTGAATGAAAGACTGACATTAAAGCCAAAATGACAGCTACGAAAATGTTGCCGTCTTAAACACTAAAAGAACTTCTAAAATTAAGTTTATTTCCATTTTATGTTGGAATTGAACATCTTTTGTTTATGACTGAAATATACCTAGTATTGGAATAGGTAAAATACCTGTTATTTATTACTGATACCTAGTGTTGGAACGGGTACAACACTTGTGATTTATGACTAAAATAGATCTAGTATTGGAATAGGTAAAATACCTGTTATTTATTACTGAAATATACCTAGTGTTGGAACGGGTACAATACTTGTGATTTATGACTAAAATAGATCTAGTATTGGAATAGGTAAAATACCTGTTATTTATTACTGATACCTAGTGTTGCAACGGGTACAATACTTGTGATTTATGACTAAAATAGATCTAGTATTGGAATAGGTAAAATACCTGTTATTTATTACTGAAATATACCTAGTTTTGGGACGGGTACAAAACTTGTGATTTATGACTGAAATAGATCTAGTATTGGAATAGGTAAAATACCTGTTATTTATTACTGAAATATACCTAGTGTTGGAACGGGTACAATACTTGTGATTTATGACTTAAATAGATCTAGTATTGGAATAGGTAAAATACCTGTTATTTATTACTGATACCTAGTGTTGGAACGGGTACAACACTTGTGATTTATGACTAAAATAGATCTAGTATTGGAATAGGTAAAACACCTGTTATTTATTACTGATACCTAGTGTTGCAATGGGTACAATACTTGTGATTTATGACTAAAATAGATCTAGTATTGGAATAGGTAAAATACCTGTTATTTATTACTGAATTATACCTAGTGTTGGGACAGGTACAATACTTGTGATTTATGACTGAAATAGATCTAGTATTGGAATAGGTAAAATACCTGTTATTTAGTACTGAAATATACCTAGTGTTGGAACGGGTACAATACTTGTGATTTATGACTAAAATAGATCTAGTATTGAAATAGGTAAAATACCTGTTATTTATTACTAATACCTAGTGTTGCAACGGGTAAAATACTTGTGATTTATGACTAAAATAGATCTAGTATTGGAATAGGTAAAATACCTGTTATTTATTACTGAAATATACCTAGTGTTGGAACGGGTACAATACTTGTGATTTATGACTAAAATAGACCAATACTAGATTGGAATAGGTAAAATACCTGTTATTTATTACTGATACCTAGTGTTGGAACGGGTACAATACTTGTGATTTATGACTAAAATAGATCTAGTATTGGAATAGAAAAAAATACCTGTTCTTTATGACTGATATATACAGTAATACCTCGACTTATGCTATCCCGTTTTACGCGAATTTGGAGATACGTGGTATTTTTTTTGATGGACGCGCGCATCAGCTCCGCCCTCTTAGTGTTCCGTTAACTACAGGTTCAACGTGTTTCCTGTGGAATTGTTTAACGTACGCAGTGCGTTTTATTGACTCGGGACCGAAACATTGGATTGAACTTCATAATCCTAAGGTTCTCTCTAGTGAACGCCATTAATACAAGTTCGTGAAGCGATTAATATCAAGAATTTGCCAAATTTTAATCGGGAAGATGGCTACAGACTTTCAGCGTCCTGGAACCCGGTGATTGCTAGGTGCGCGCGTCGTGATCGCGCATCTCAGTGCGTAGATACGGTTAGTGTAGTGTGTCGTAATATGAACGAGGACATTTCTAATTCTGAAGACCAAGTGAGGGTAGTTGCTGCAGCTGCCGTCACTTCTCGACAGTAGCTCCAAGCACTCCAGTCTGCCCGTGACCACCGAAACGTCGGGATAACAAACAAAAAAGGTACACACGCGATAAATACCCGTTTTAATCAGTAATTATTACTGATCGGCGTAGGTAGTGCTATTCATGGGAATTAGTGACCGTTAACTTAACATGGATATGCCTTCTAAATCCCGGGAAATATATTTTTATTTTATTTAACAGGTTTTTTTAGGAATTCGTATTTTACATAGTAACTATTCAGCTTTATGCAAATACATGTTGTATTGGTCACTAAAGTCATCCCTTTCCCTCACGCTTTTGTAGCTTATCGCGAGTGAGGTGAGGACTCGGTTTCATATTAAACCGGAGGACTCGGTAAAATATTAATAATAATATTTTGTCGACATTTAACTTCATTTACATCGACATTCAGAAAAATATTCCCGGGAATCGGGGAATAAATCCCGGGGCATATCCATATTAACTTACCATTCAGGTTCATTGAACCAAAATAGCACTACCTACGCCGATCCTTAGTAATTATATTTCTTTTAAGTTCCCTACGCGTCTTTATTTTGTTCTTCAGTTGAGGCTGTCAAAAAATATTTATGATTTGATTTTAAAAACGTCCTGTACTTACCAGCGAATAACAATTATCACACATCAACACCAGCACATCGATAGGACTCGTGTGATTAGCCACACAGATGCCGTTCGCCGGTTTATTGTGATCATCGTGGTACGTGATCAGCGCAGATATACATCTTGAGAGGAGATTGAAGCAGGCGTGTGCTGTCATCGTGTTGACGCGCTGCTTCCAGGGTCCGTCGGGAAGGGTACCAACGCACCAAGTGGATACGACCAGCCACCAGACCTAATGAGCCCGGGTGATTAATGCGACGCACACAATGATGCAACTATCAATGGTTATGACGAATAAAAACAGATAAAAAGTGCCAGTAACTTAACTCAACCAGTAAGACAAAGTTGCGAGCATTAGCAATATAGCAAATATGGCGAAGCAGTTATCTTTTTTTTATTCGTCCGACCAAGTTCTTAATAAATAACAGGTATTTTGTAATAGAGTACCAATAAATAACAGGTATTTTGTAATAGAGTACCAGAGTACTTTGATAGTACCAAGTATCTGTGTAACAGGTATTTCTTACAAAATACCTGTTATTTCACAGTTATTTTACAGGTATTTCTTACAAAATACCTGTTATTTACTAAGTAAGTATGAAACCCAATATATAAATAAGTTGAAATAAATTAAACACGTACAATTAAAAAATAACTCTTAAATTAAACATTCTAGTAAAAAGCCTTAATAATATTTCCGCATCTTCGATGGGAGCTCAATGTACTCCATTCTGACCGCGACCACGGCTGTTGCAACACCGTCGAACTGTCGGGATGATAAATAAAATGATAACGCGATAAATACCCGTTGAGTATTAGTAATTATCTCCGCTAACAACCCAATATAAAAACTAAATACGGAACAAAAAAAAAAGTATGTTAATAAAAAGGACAATCACAAAAACCCAACATATGAACATACGCAGAGTATACAAAATGGCCACCCAAGGCACAAAATGCATACCGAAAATCCACCAAATGTATTTGAAAATCATCTCTCTCTAGCCTTTCTTAGGGTTAAGCTCGCCTTTGTGCATGTCCTCTATTTCTGTATTTTTTGTGTGCAATAAGGAATAAAAAATAAAGGACAATCAGTAAAGGACGCGTCATCCAACATGCCATAACATAAAATACACCAATTGCCTATTCAAAAAGCCAAATTGTGGTGCTTTTCCATCTTAAACCTAAGGACAACCACAAAAATCCCAATGAAGTAAAATGACAAAATGCTATCGGCGATTACAAATACCCCAGGATTTGTCCCAGACTGCCCAAGATGCTAAAAATCTTAAAGATTTAATAATAAATGATTAAATGTACCACAAACATTAAAAATGTCTACCCAAAGGTACAATTCCCACACAAGGTACAATATTCAGCCCCGGATCTAGAACTTTTCCTAGTTCCCTAGTACAAGTTCCGGCAGGAACTTGATGTGGCGCCCCCTCCCCTCCAGCGTTCGAGAGGTTGGGGGAGGGGTGGGTAAAGGAATCAAATGAGCAGCCAGTTGAACTATGTAGGCACCACGAGCAGGGACTGGAATAATCGATAGTACGAAGTGCGCTGGATGCCAAGGCGCTTTTTGAAATAAGTGTGTTTTTCACACATATTTTGTATTGAAAAATTTGGCTCCCCTCAAATTCCCGCCCGGAGCAGGTGCCCCGGTTTGCCCCCCCCCCCCCCTAGATCCGGGGCTGAAATATTCCCACCCAAAAGCAATTCCACCATAAAAAAATGGAAATACTACCAAAGAGAAACACGTGTTCACGCTAAGAATTCCAACATCTATCGGACTGGTGTGATTCGCAACACAAAACCCATTGTTTTTCGGGCGGTACTGCGTATCGTGGAAGTATATAGTTCCGGAGAGGCCTCGCATGATGGTGCGGATGGATATCACGTAGGCTAGGGCTCCGCAGAAGCGCCGGAGCCGGCCCGGAGGCAGCAGGCTTACTATTGACGTTGTTGCTATCATCGTGACCACCTTAACGCACAAATTACTATGTTTACAAAAGTTTGGTATCGCCGGTCTGATTATCAGAATTTATATTGAGTTACTCTTACTTTAGGTATAAAATGAGGGTATTTTTATAAAAATACCCTCATTTTTTACCTTTTTTAAAGTATACTTTAAAGCAGGGCTTCCCAAACTGTAAGTCGCGACGCCCTGGGGCGTCGTGTGTCGATGCGACCGAGTAGAGTCAGCGAATTTTGGAGCTCCAGTTTCTCATGAATATGAATATTATGAATATTCAAAGAATAGGTACTGGTCAAAACGTAGACGTAGAGGAAGAATTGGCAATTTCCAAACTGGAGCCCCGCTTTGAGAAGATATGTTCAGAAAAGCAAGCACACCCATTAGCAGCCAGCCAACAGTAAAAAATATATATCTTTCCATTTTTAGGGTTACGTATCCAAAGTAAAACGGCACCCTAGTACTGAGGCTCCCCTGTCTGTATTTCTGTCCATCTGTCACCAGGTTGTATCTCATGAACCGTAATAGTTATACAATTGAAATTTTCACAGATGTTATATTTCTGTTGCCGCTATAAAAACAAATACTAAAAACAGAATAAAATAAATATTTAATGGGGGCTCCCATACAACAAACGTGATTTTTATGTTCGTTTTAACTCGATATTGATAACGGCAACAGGTAGACGTTTGAAATATTCACAGAATGTTTAGTTATATATTCACTTTACAACAAACGTGATGTTTTTGTCGTTTTTATAGGTAATGGTACGGAACCCTTCGTGCGCGAGTCCGACTCGCACTTGGCCGATTTTTATGCATTTGTTTTGGTTTTGTTCTAATTTTCTAATAAAAATTATAAATGGCCAAATAGAGTTATTCTGATAACCGGTTTTAGACTAGTATTAAAACTGGTGGGTATTTCGGGCCCTTGGGGGTGGGGGGAGGGGCGGGGGGGGGGGGTCTGGGTTGAAGGGCGTTGTAAAAAAATGACAAACTCTCAAGGGCGTCACAGTCCAAATTAATTTGGGAAGCCCTGCCTTCAAGTAAGAGTGACTTAATAAAAATCTCTCAAACTTTGTGAGAAAATCAGTTGTTGGTTGTTTTAGTAAAATTTGCCCATATGGACTAACGAATTCGGTTAATAAGGCCGACGGTGCGGTACATTAATAGTTTTTATTTTATTATTTAAGGTAAGTACCACAAATTAACTGTTTTATACGGCTAAAAATACAAGTCCAGAGTGAATAGGTTCTTTCTAGGCAAGCGTGCTCCATCTTCTATCACACCATCACTTACCATGAGGTAGTGGTCAAGCGCTTGGCTATCAAAAAAAATACAATCCATATAGGTACATTCTGGGAATATATAAGTTATAGATCATAGCATACAATACCAACTCGGAAAGGGATCGTCACCGTATCAGCTCGAGCCGTTCAGTATTCTTTTTGAAACTCCCTACTGCAGCGCACACTATCGGAATCGTAACGTAATCGCCTCGCCTCCGGACAAGCTCACGAACCGCGGCGGTGAAACTGGTGCCGCCTAGCCGTCAACCAGCGGGCGGCGAGGCTACATCCGCACAGAAAGGCGGCTTGCTTAGCGCCCAGAGCCTAGCAAGTAGCGAGTAGCTTAGCGCGTTTTCGAGCGTAGGCAATTTGACTATTCGTGATCAACACAAGCGACGAAAATTCGGTCAGCAGCAAATATGTCACTGTCAAGTGTCATACATTTGACACCACAGACAACTTATATTAGCCCCACCTTACACTACCTAAGTATATTATTCTTTCAAGTTTATTATGTGTATCTATGTATGTCTATGTATCTGTTTACTCATTTATTTTTCTGCGTTCGTGAGGCTACCCATGTGTCCCATCTGAAAACCAGCGCCGCTTGCCTTCCTCGGATGTTTGGCAGCAATACGCTGAGACGGGCCCTGTTTGACCCACACAGCACGGAAGACCATATTATCTGTACCTACCTATGTATATGTACTAAATTTTTATCTTGTGTTTTTCCTGTAATTCTGTACTTATTTAATTTTTCTTTTTATCATTATAATATTTATGTAAGTAGGTACGTTTGTTCTGTATTTGTTCTGTTCTGAATGGTATGTCCTGTGTGTGTGTCTAATAAATGTATTTTCTTTCTTTCTATTAGTAAAAAGAACGTTCTAGAACGTTCCCGACCTGCCGCACTGCGCACTTGGTGCCTAGCTTAGTCGCTTAGTGTGTATCGAAGTAAACAAACATGTAGGTTTTTTGTCACGAGGCGCGAGGTATTTTAGAAGAGAAAAAAATGTATGAAAAATAACTTACATCAGTTTTAAAAGAGAACCTCCGTGGAATTCAGCTAATGAACTCCATAAAATGTATTCGTCAAAACTACGCATTTTTTTATACAGAACATTAAACTCCCCATGACTTGACCGTGGCTTAGTCATGAACCCAACATGATGAATAAGGCCGTGAAATGGTATATTTTAGAGATGATTTTACTGTAAGTAGCAGCTTTAGAGTTTTGAAAGTGACATCTCGTCAACGTGCCGACAAGCAAACGACCAAGGCACCTAGCAATCCACCACGCAAAATACCTCTCAGTGTATCCTAGCAAGTCAAGTCAAAATCTTTTATTCATTAAAATCACAAGGATCCCTTTGAAACGTCAATTTTACTGCCTGCTCCTTCGCGACCAAGCCAGGAGAGAAAGGCAAGAAACAAGGCTGGTTGTTCTATTTAATGATCCTTTTAGAATACATAACAGTACAGGAAATAAATTACGTCTAAATTGTAACATTTTGAACGGGTTGGAGCAATTTCAATCCCAAGCTTCTCTATCATCTAAATAATCCGATATTTTATAAAAAGTAAGAATGCAAGCCAATAGGCTCTAGGCGCTAAGCTTTCCGCCTGTCCGAGTGGCCGTCTGACATCCCTGCGTCGCCTAGCCGTAGCCAAGGAGCTGCTGATCCGCTTTGATTACATGCTTGCGTTGGGTTGACGACGAGGCAAAAGCCGATACGGTGACGATCCCTTTCCGAGTTGATATGTCTGCTATGACCTTATAACGTAGCCCACAAGTTATCCAATTATTAAAACGAATACATGTTATAAATAAGCTGTTAAGAGTCTAAAGGTGGCGGTTCGCGTCGCGACAAAGACAGTAGACCGAGACAGGAGACTGAGACGGGAGACCGCGACAAGTGTCTCGGTCTCTTCTGCATGTATAAGTCGTGGAATGTAAGTCTAGCGCTGAACGATACGCTGAAGGGATAGCTGCGCATGGGTACTGTCGCACAAGCAATACAATAGCCAATAGCCACTATTGGCTTGATTGGAGATGTTCCTTACCGTTGCAATTGACGTATTTGTAGACTCTGCTGTTCTTTTTTGGATTTTCCCTAAATCGCCATTTAATTAAATTTTTCCCGCCTTAATAATTTCGGTAGTTTGTTTTATCTGGCTCAAATTTACAGTGCTGCTGTCCTAATGACTGAGTAAAGTACTTGTAGCTTCATCAATCTCATTTTTGATTTGTTTCAAAGAATCAATTAATTCATTAGATTCCCTTTTTAAAAAACAATTCACGTCATAAACCGTTTTCCTTGCCTGTCTTTTCAAAACAGTATTTCTTCTAGGCATATTCACTTTAAAGTCACAAACAAACTTAAAAAGCGGAATTTAACAAACAAATTCAAATAACAGCAATAACAATACAATTAAGAACCCGACTGTACACTGGATGTGCGCGGGGTGTCGTATCAGTGCTGGGGCCGGAATGCGACTGGAGAGCCAATCGGCGCTACGCACGCCCGCCCTTCATCCCGCTATCCCCCCTCAGGTACCTTATTTTTTACTTCTGCGCAATAACGTTCAGCGCTAAAGTTTCGTGCCGCTACTTATACTGTGGGTCGAGACCGAGACCGCAACCAAAGCATTCATTCAGTATCGGAGTGTCTGTCGATGGAAAGTTTCGTTCCTGTAGGAGTCTGGTTGTGCTTCGTATATCAGAGGGTGTTGTCTGATCAGTTCAATCAGCTTTTGACAGACTTCGTCAGAAAAAGTCATTTTTTACAATAAACACACGCACTTTTCGAGCGCAACACGAGACACTACTAGTCAGGGGCAGCAACCGTCGCGCAGTCTCCGGTCTCGCGTCTCTGGCGCGCTCGCGAACTGATGCTTATACATTGCATAAAGTCAAGTAATGGTCGCGGTCTCCTATCTCAGTCTCTTGTCTCGGTCTCCTGTCTTTGTCGCGACGCGAACAGCCGCCTTAAGAGTACAGTAATGCAATGACAAGTATCAAGTCTCTCATTATGATTATCGACTTAACCTGAAAACTATTTGAATTGTAATGTGTTTACGAGAGACCAGTTGGACAGGATTTGAACCTTCCTCTTGATACTTCATGCCTCTGCAAATGCACAAACAGCTATTTAAAGCCGTAAAAAAATTCATTTTACTAATTACGCATTTTTTTCGATGCTAATTTTGAGAGAAATTAGCCGAAATTGGCATCACATCCTCGCATCAAGAGGATGGTAGCGGGTTCAAGTCCCGGCCAGCTCGAAATTTAAGCGATTATTTGAAATAAATAATTGCTGGCCGTTTCACACAGCCCCAAACTGTGTTATGGCATGGGAGCCAGTTAACAGATTAAACTTTTTTTTAACATACATAGCTGACCCGCCGAACTTCGTACCGCCTTGACATGTATATTAATATGACGCGGGCTGCCAATATAAGTCACCCGTGGCATCATTCTATTATAAAATTAACTTTCTTCATTATTTCTTTTTGCGTGAATTTTTCCGACATTTTAATAGTTATTCTGCTATTTGGGGCAGAGACAAATCCAACAAATCAAAAACCATGAGAATCGGTCCACACATCGGCCAACACTTACAAGTGTTCGAACAAACCCGACTTTGTTTTATATATGAAGATACCTAAACCCGGAACAAATATCTGTAGACCGTGCAAGCATTTGTCCTGCAGCCGGACGCAGGAAGCCGGCTATTCGTCCGCTGCGCCACAGAGCTCGTCACAATGTTATTGTCGGATAACACCTTATCCGACACTAAGGCCGGCTTGCACAACGATCTCTAAACGCATTTAGCGACTAAACATGTTTGAAGGCGCTGCAGGTAAGAATGGAAGTTAAATGAAGCCACTGTATATTCGAAAAACAATCGTGTATTGTCCAAGAGAGATTTAAGATTAAGTGAGAGTTAACTCATTAGTGTTGGCTAGACCGCGCGCCCGTCGCTAACAATATTCAAATTTGATGTATTTGTATGATTTTACAACTCCTTAATAGCTTGCGCAGACGAAGGATTCTTGTCCGCAGACTTTTTTATCCGCTAAAATAGATCGCTTACAACTGTATCGAGTAACGCAAACGAGGGATTAAAAGTACCGCGTATAGAACACGTGTGATTAGGCGAAGTAACGCACACGGCGGACTTCACAGCGTGCACGGAGAAAAGTCCGTCGTCTGCGCAGGCCTTAAATCATATTTAGCCACTGAATACGTTTAGGCACCGTTGCGTAAGTCGCCCTAACTATTTGCACGTGTCGTTAATTGTTTATCTTCATACCTCACAAGTTATAACTTTACAAGAGGTGTATTCAGTAGGGACCCACTGACTTGAATAGCCCCTAAATAAAATTAGGTAAAGATTGAGTAACAATATATCTATCTAGCTTACCCCAATGAAGAAGACCATAATCCTGAGCGGCAGTAGCACCATGTATCTGACTATGAACCCCATAGCCCATATTATAGTGAGGCGCCATGTAAGAAACTCGTATTGCCTGTAATAAATTAACACTTTGATTAGCCACACTTTTACACATACCAATTTCTGTTTATTTCAAATGCTTTGTTTTCTTTCCCTATACAGTCATCATATCAGCCGTAGGACGTCCCTATTAGGGAATGCAATCCCGATCCCGCGGGATCCCGATCTCGCGAGATCTCGTGTAATTTTTCGGGATCAATCCCGACGCATCATATGACGAGATCCCGTTCGAGATTGACGGGATTGGGCGGCAGTGGTCAGCGACGCTACACACGTCCGCTCGGGGCGCAAGCGGCGCGGCTGACTGACGGCCGCGAGCGGCAGGAACGCCAAACAGCGTTAGAAAACTATTCCGACTATTGCCGAATATTAGCGACAGGTGACGATAATTATTTAGATGGTAAGATTAAAGAATAAAGATTTTTATTTTCTTTCGAGTAATATATTATTTTAGTTAACCTCACTATCACAAACAAGCAGTTATTAGCTTTTTCAGTAATCCGAATTTAACATTTCTTTTAAACTAGACGGGATCCCGAAAATTCCGGGATCCCGCGGGATTGATATTTCTAATCGCGCGGGATCTCGAATTTGCAATCTCGAGTCGGGGATTGCATTCCCTAGTCCCTATATATTACACTAATATTGTAAATGCGAAAGTTTGGATGTGTTGTTTATTTATTTTTTATACTATTTCCATTTCTTTATTTTCTCGATGACAGTTCTAATTTGATAGTTGTAGTGTTGTGACCTCATGGGGAGAGCTGATCGAGCGACAGTGACGATTCATCAGATTTTGATTAAAATAAATAAATAAAGATTACCTGTCGTTATAATTATTTCGTTTCATTGTCGAGTTGTAAAATAAGTAGGTAACCTATACCTACATATTTATTTTACAACAGCTTCGAAAGTTTTAAAGAAGTTGGCATTCATCATCATCATCATGTCAGCCGCAGGACGTCCACTGCTGGACAAAAACCTCCCTCATTGATCTCCAGGAACTGCGGTTGGAAGCGGCCTGCATCCAACGCCGACCTGCGGTTCTTACCAAGTCGTCTTCCCATCTTGTAGGTGGACGTGCTACGCTGCAATTGCCGGTCCGTGGCCTCCATTCGAGAACTTTCCGGCCCTATCGGCCATCTGTTCTGCGCGCTATATGGCCTGCCCATTACCACTTCAACGTGCTAATCCGTCGGGCTATGTCGGTGACTTGAGTTCTCCTACGTATCTCCTCATTTCTGATTCGATCCCGTAGAGAAACCCCGAGCATAGCCCTCTCCATAGCTCGTTGACCGACTCTGAGCTTATTCATAAGGCCCATAGTGAAGGAACACGTCTCGGTTCCATATGTCATCACTGGTAACCAAACTGATTGAAGACTTTCGTCTTAAGGCACTGAGGTATGTTGGACGAAAAGACGTTGCGTAGTTTCCCAAACGCTGCCCATCCAAGTTGGATTCGACGATTGACCTCTTTCTCGAAGTTGGACCTACCGAATTGGACTGATTGTCCTAGGTATACATACGCGTCGACAACTTCAAGAGCAGAGTTCTCAACCATAACTGGGGCAGGCACGACATGGACATTCGGCATAATTTTCGTCTTGTCCATGTTCATTTTAAGTCCTACCCGCTGGGAGACTCGATTGAGGCCTTCGAGCATCGTGCTGAGCTCTTCCATCGACTTTGCCATGACCACAATATCGTCGGCAAACCGAAGGTGAGTGATGTATGTATTCGCCGTTAATATTGATGCCCAGTCCTTTCGTAGTGCGGTCGTAAACAGTTTCGGAGAGATGACATCACTCTGTCTTACGCCTCTTTTTAAGGGAATCGCCTTCGAGCTCTGTTCGTGTACTCGGACTGACATAGTGGCGTTTTTATACAAACACTTCAACACTTCGATGTACCGATAGTCAATACGGCATCGTTGGAGAGACTCAAGCACTGCCCATGTTTCGATCGAATCGAAGGCTTTCTCATAGTCCACAAACACGAGACATAGCGGCAAGTTATACTCTTCGGTCTTCTGTATGACTTGCCGCAGCGTATGTATGTGGTGTATGGTACTGTAGCCTTTACGGAACCCGGCTTTTTCGGGAGGCTGGAAGTCATCAAACCTGCGTTCGAGACGGTTCGCGATGACCCTTGAAGACAGCTTATAAACATGGCTCAAAAGCGAGATGGGTCCGTAATTCTTAACCAAGGTGTTGTCACCTTTCTTGAAAAACAGAACCACCACGCCCTCGTTCCATGCTTTTGGCGTCGTACCTTCAAGCAAGGCGGAATTAAAGAGCTTCTGAAGGACTTTGAGTACCGGTGATCCACCCGCTTTCAGAAGCTCTGAAGTGAGTCCGTTCTCACCCGGCGCCTTGTCGTTCTTAAGGTGCTTCAAGGCCATCCTGATCTCATACATTATTTATGATTATTGGATTATTGGCCGTATGAATAAGCTCAGTCGCTCAACGAGCTATGGAGAGGGCTATGCTCGGGGTTTCTCTACGGGATCGAATCAGAAATGAGGAGATACGTAGGAGAACTCAAGTCACCGACATAGCCCAACGGATTAGCACGTTGATGTGGCAATGGGCAGGCCATATAGCGCGCAGAACAGATGGCCGATGGGGCCGAAAAGTTCTCGAATGGAGGCCACGGACCGGCAAGCGCAGCGTAGGACGTCCACCTACAAGATGGGCAGACGACTTGGTAAGAACCGCAGGTCGGCGTTGGATGCAGGCCGCTTCCAACCGCAGTTCCTGGAGATCAATGAGGGAGGCCTTTGTCCAGCAGTGGACGTCCTACGGCTGATATGATGATAATTATGATTATTATTATTATCAGCCCACTGTGTCCCACTGCTGGGCAAAGGCCTCCCCCCCATTCTTGCCAGACACTTCTTTCAAGCGCTAAGATAGTCCAGTCCGCTCGGAAATTTTGTCTGCCGCAACGTCTTCGGGCTGTGTCGGGGTTCCGCTCGGTGGTGAGCTTAGCCCACTGATCACCCGACATACGGCATAAATGACCAGCCCAGTCCCATTTGTAGGATACATTATTTAGTACACACCTATTTATGTATATGCAGGGTTTATTAAATAAGTGTATTATGATTATATCTAACTATATAAGTATTTTTATTAGCCCTGGAAGACACTAGCTGCTCACGACACAGAGAATCCTAGTGTGAGGGCTGGTGTTCACCCAATCAATACTTACCTACTTTTTTGAAATTATTTTCACTTGGGTACTTATCGTTTTAGAATCATAAACATTTACGTGTGTGCGTGGATGTAGCTTCTCTCGACATTCTCTCACAGTTCTACAACGTGGATACGTACCTACCTACATTATGTTTTTATTCAGTGGATGATTTCAAGTTATTACCCGTGCGCGATAAGTTGGGACCTGAGCGCGGTGACGTCATATTGGCGTGTTTGTACTGCCCGCAAAAAAGCGAACAAAACAAGCAGCCGCCCGCGGCTACGTCTTTGTTTTTTTTAACCTAATTTATTATGTTACTCAGGGAGGACGCTGCTTTTTATCTAATCTTTTTTACACTATTTGAATAAAATAAAAATACAATGTTTAAGTTTATACATTTATTTTATCTGTTATTTACATTATCTCATCTTCGTCACTACTTAGTGGACAGGTAAACAAAACTGTTTGTTCCGTTTTTCGTTTTAAAAAAACTCGTAACACTTTTAGCACGAGGTTTCTTTCTCCGCTATGCAAAGGTTTACCCTTCATAATGATAACAAAAACACTTAACAAGAACTATAACAACAAAACAATGACACAAACGGAAACTAAAAGAATTCCAGAGCGCGTCGTTACGTGACGTAGGCCAGTAGGAGACTAAAAACCCTAGTAAAAAATAGTGATGCGAACGGTACAATACGGGCGCCATCGGGGAAGTGCAGGGGAAGCGGTCGGGGAGTCGCATTCCTAGCAGGTCTCAAGTTATCGCGCACGAGTAATACAATGCAATTCAAAATGATGTAATTATTCAATTAATATATGACATTTTGTATTATCTCTCACTTTTTAATCTAAGTGCTGTTTTTTTTATTATGGCTTGTATTTTGAATTGTGTTGGTTTTATTGATTATTAAATATATAGTTAGTACTTATAGTTTAATGTATAGTATAGTTTCAAATTATCATCATCGTCATGAGCCGGAAGACGTCCACTGCTGAACATAGACCTCCCCCTTACATCGCCACAAAGAGCGGTTGGTAGCCGTTTGCGTCAAACGGCTCCCCGCGATTCTTACTAGATCGCCGGTCCACCTTGTGGGGGGGCCGGCCTGCGCTGCGTCTTCCAGTCCGTGGTCTCCACTCGAGAACCTTTGTTCCCCAACGGTTATCGGTTCTACGAGCGATGTGGCCCGCCCATTGCCACTTCAACTTGCTAATTTTGAGAGCTATGTCGGCAGCTTTAGTTCTTTTGCGGATTTCCTCATTGCAGATAGTTTCAAATACAATTGGTCAATTGTTTTATGAACAAAAAACGGAGTGTCAAGTCAAGTTGCAACAGCGAGTTTAGATTTATTTCTAGATTACCTACACATTTAGTAGTGTAACGCGTACGAAGTCGCGGGCAACAGCTAGCAGAATATAAAGATTGAAAGAGGTCCGTCAAATTTTCTAAATGTCGCTAGTGATCCGTCACTTTGGAAAGTTTCAAACTGATGGCTTTCACGCCATCATTAGGAAGAAAACAACATCTCTGATGAGCAGGACGCGAGACAGCCTCAACGCCATCCTACAAACTGTGGCAGCGCGTTGTGTGTACCCTATATGGGCACACTTCGTCCGGTGTGTTGCTCCAGCATGTGCGTACACCGATACATAATTTTTACATAATTTGTATATTTTTTAAAATAATTATTTAATACTAGCTGACCCGGCAAACGTTGTTTTGCCATATAAATAATTGCTATTAAAAAATAAGGGTTGATCGTAGAAGGGTGAAAATTGAGGATTGTATGTATTTTTGTATGTTGTATCATAAAAAAATAGAAACTAAAAATTTTGTCTAAAAAATAAAAAATAAAAATGTTAGGGGTGGACTACCCCTAACATTTAGGGGGATGAAAAATAGATGTTGGCCGATTCTCATAGATACCGGATAAGCACAAAAAAATTCATCAAAATCGGTCGAGCCGTTTCGGAGGAGTATGGCAACGAAAACTGTGACACGAGAATTTTATATATTAGATTGATATAATTTATTGTGATTGTGGTTATGGATTATGATTATCCGAAATAATAATAAATATTGCTGGCCATTTCACACAGCGCTATCTAGCCCCAAAATAAGCAGACTATGGGAACCAGCTATCTGATATAATACTTATATACTTTTTTTTAAATACATACTTATAATACATAGAGAAACAACCAGAGCCGGAACAAATATCTGTAGATCGTGCAAACGTTTGTTTCGCGGCGGGAATCGAATCCGCTACCTCCTGCGTATCAGCCGGCTATTCGCCCACTGCACCACTGAGGTTGTCAGGCGGCTATTCGCCCACATGTAATGATAACGCCCTAAATAAATGAGTACAATACAATTAGACACCCTGCGTTAGGGTGTATCAAACCTGAGTAGACTCTATCCAACCATCTCGTCTCTCTTGGACTAAAATCTACCAATGGTCCATGAGATGGACCATGGGCTTGTGCGTTTGAGAAATATTCGAAACTTGAAGATTCCGAGAGTTCGAAAGTAACTCTGTCTCTTTCTTAAGTTTTCACGACTATGTACTGACTGGTATAAAGATAGATTATGCCCGGGATTGAGACATAGGCTACTTTTCACCCGACTGCGCTAAAGGACGGTAGTATTTGTATTGACAAACCACGCGTGCGTTTGGCGTGCTGAAGATTACATTATAAGAAAGACGTACATATTAGTCCTGGTGAGGAGATTCCAACTTCTCAACTCCTCGGCTTCGAAGACGGATGTGACCTGATCCTCGATGATGGACTCCATGCCAGCCTTCACCAGATCCAGGCATTGGGACAGGTGGAAGTCCAGGGATATCTGGAAAAAAACACATATCAAATTACTCTTTTTTTATTTATTTTCGACAAAAATTTACTGTAATTCCTAAAGGGGAAAGATTTGTATTTTTGTATGTTAGTAATGAATAAACTCAAAAACAACTTGTCCGATTTCAAAAATTCTTTCACCATTAGAATGCTACATTATCCTTGAGCACTTGTCTCACCGCCGGCGATCAGCGAGAAGCGAGTGTGTAGTTCCTATAGTTGTCTCGCTGGGCTATAAAGCGAGTGAGCGAGTGCGGCGGCCGATACTCATCATCTCACGGCGTGTGTTCTGACCGCCAGGCGAGCATCGCTGAGCGTGTGTTGTAGTCGCTGCGACAAAATAGTGGAGAGCGAGTTCTCGCCGGCATCGGCAGTGTGAACGGCCAACGATCAACTATTATTATACGTGTCTCTTTTACTGACACGGAATCTATATCTTTTGTTCGTTTCTTGAGCGAGAAAATAGTTGATAGCTCGCTTCTCGCCGGCGCGGCGGTGAGACAAGTGCCATACATAGGCTTACTTTTTAACTAACAGTGCAGAAGGAGGGTAATGTTTGCGGATTGGTCAGCTAGTATTAAATATAGGTTTTTAATTTATCCATCATCACTGCAAGTACATATGTAAGTTTGTACACATCTTCTGTTTGTATTCATACCTATTTATATATTGTAGTATTTAGTTATATTTTTATTTTGCTATTGACGCGCTCTCTTCACAAACAGTTTGGCCATAAATGTACACCCCGGACCATTGTCTTTGTTATAGCAACACCCTCTCCATCCAAACGTTGTCTGGAAGAGATCGCTTCTAAGCGATAAGACCGCCCATTGTACTATTTGCTTTGTGTTTTCTATTATGTTTATTTTTTTGTGTATAAGTTATGACGACCTCCGTGGCGCAGTGGGCGAATAGCCGGCTGAGACGCAGGATGTAGCGGGTTCGATTCCCGCCCAGGAACAAATGTTTGCATGATCTACAGATGTTTGTTCCGGGTCTGGTTGTTTCTCTATATATTATAAGTATGTATTTACAAAAAAAAAAGTATACCTATAAGTATTCTATCAGTTATCTGGTTCGCATAGTACAAGCTCTGCTTAGTTTGAGGCTAGATAGCTCTGTGTGAAATGTCCAGCAATATTTATTTATTTTATTTATGATGATAAGATAATAACTCTTTATTGAATTACCACACAAACAGAAATAATACAAAATTACGTACTAGGCTATCATTAATAAGGCAAAACTATGGGCGGCCTTATCGCTGAAAGCGATCTCTTCCAGGCAACCTTTGGATGGATCGAAATTTACGAAGATACGGAGTGCGGTGTACTTTGGAGGATACATTTAGGTACACATATATATTCTTAGGTATACTAAAAAATATGATATAGTTTTTAATCTTAATACTTAATATACTTATAAATTAGACTAATATATAGGTAACTATAACATATAGCAAACTATACTAACAGATAAAATAAGTACATAAATAGTAAATAAATAACGCTAGGAAGATGACATCGTCAGGTAATGTTGCTTCACATTCAACTTGAATATATATTATGTTATATATAATATACATATATATATATATGAAAGACCTTATGAAAGGAGATCTGCCACTATCTTTAAAACGAAAACTAATGGACATGTGCATTCTCCCTATTCTCACATACGGTGCACAAACTTGGTCCCTCACCAATATTCAAAAGTCCCGCCTCGATGTTTGTCAATGAGCTATGGAGCGCAGCATCCTCAGAGTCAGGCTCACAGACCGTATAAGAAACTCAACACTGCGCTCCAAAACACAGATAGCTGACGCGGCTCTGACATCCGCAAAACTGAAGTGGGACTGGGCAGGACACGTTTGTCGTATGCCAGAGGAACTATGGGCGAAAGCCACTACAGAATGGGTTCCAATCGGGCGGCGGCCTCGTGGTAGACCCGGGCGGAGATGGAGGGATGAACTGGATGCATTCCAGAAAGAGTGGCCCCAATTAGACAATAACCGGTATTCGTGGAAAGAGGGAAGGGAGGCCTTTGCCCTGTAGGGGGGGGGGGGGGGGGGGGGACTCTACGGGTTGATAATAATAATATATATAATATATTGTGTACAGTAAAGTGTTTTCATTCATTCATTCATTCAGTGTAATATTTCATCACCATAATCTTACCTCTCCTTGTCCCTGTTCCAGTTTATGTCCATTCTTGTTCACTCGTTCCTGGCTGGAACTTCGCTTGTAGTTCAGCTCTGGTGACGGTCCCAGTATCTCAGCTCTCTCGATCACCGTGTTCAGGGTGCCTGATGGATGGAGGGAAACAAAAAATTAGTAGGTACTGATTATCGAAATGGTCCCATCTTGTGCTTGCTTGTTGCGCATCCCGTGCCCCATCCATTAGCGTGTATGGTTGATCGTGCGAAGCAAGATCTCCAAATCAACTTGGACGAATCGGCATTGTATGTATCTAATGTGTGTGTTTGTTTGTCCGAGGATAACTTTCGAAGCATTGATCCGATCATCGTGAAATTTGGTATATAGGTAGGTAGTGATAGCACAGTCCTGGTGTGACTAAATGAGATAAAAATGTATGGGGATTGTTGTGATGTTGAGGTTCAAGAGGAATAAAAATAATCATAATGAGACTATTAGAGAGGTTAAGTGGAACGTCTAATGAAAGTTCTTTATTGGTACATTTCAACCCCGTTTTTAGTTTTTATCTAAGCCTTGTAGTTTTTGAGATAGAACGAAGGTTCATGATGTTGGGAATCGAGTTATGGAGCTCAAATGGTCTTGGGCGGAACACTTGGCAAGACGTGGTGATGACAGGTGGAGCAGGGTAGCAACCGAATGGTGGCCGTGGAATGGCTGTAGAAGGGTTGGACGTCCGGCAGCAAGATATGTGGACGACATCGTTAGAGTCGCGTGCCGTCAATGGGTGAGACTAGCGCAGGATCGTGGCGGATGCCACAAACATCGGGAGGCCTATATCCAGCAGTGGGTGAAGAAGGGCTGTGGATGATGATGATGATGAATTTTTGAGTTATTAGCCAAATAGAACTTTGACGAATACACCAGTGGTGAACCCACAGTGCTGAAATTTGGTATTCGTGTAGTTTTAGTGACACAAATATAGGGAAAAGACTGAAATCCGGATTAACTGCAATTTCTACCCCTAAAACGTGTAACCAATTAACTTTAATTCCCGTTACCTGTAATTTGAATGAAACTGTAATTCAAGTGAGTTGGTTATTTATTTCGTGACACTATTTTGATAGTCAAATATTACAAATAATATTTTTTTTTTTGTTTTTATGGGAGACTCGCGAGATCTCAGTTCGGGCCGAACCACTAGTTGTATTGAAAATGAAACAAACATGTATGTTGGTTGGCCTCGTCTGCCACGAGTCATAGCGTATACCTACACCACACTAATATTATAAACAAGCTTCCGCCCGCGGCTTCGCCCGCATATTTTGTCAATAATAAAATATCCTATGTGTTAATACAGGTTGCAATCTACGTACATACCAAATTTTATTAAAATCCATTCAGTAGTTTTTGCGTGAAAGAGTAACAAATATCCACACATACATCCATACAAACTTTCGCGTTTATAATATTTGTGGGATATGAAAGTTTGGATGTTTGTTTATTTATTTGTTTGTTACTCCGATTACAAAGAAATTGGGTGTGTTGATGATAGATTATGACCTGGATTCAAACAAAGGCTACTTTTTGTTGACAAACAACGCGTGCGAAGCCGCTGGCGGAAGCTAGTAGTATATTAATTACCATTCCCAACGCCGTTTTCTTTGACGATAGCTGACGGTGGCTTATCATCAGGTATCGGCGGATCCTCTTCATCGTCAGAGCTGTCGTTCCTCTGGATCTTCTTCGCGACTTCAATATGCTGTCTCCCATACTGAAACAGACAATACGCTTAGTATTAACCAGCCTTAAACAAGCTATAGGAAAGGCGAATATAGTAACTGATTGGTCTTATCATAATATCATAATTTATCATAATCAGTTATATACGCTCAAAAAACTATATGTCATTCGTTGACCTTTTATCTGCAAAGTGAACATACAAAAAAGTTCTACCTGATTATTTACTATGAGAAAAAATATAAAAAATGTAGCTGTTTTCGACTTTCATTTTGATTCAACCTCGTAAAATTTAAAAACGTAAAATTTTGTAATTTTTCTGTCACCTAAATGTGGGCAAAGACTATACCTTCAAGTTGAACAAATGATTCTGTGCTGCGATGGTCTTTCACGTGGCAACTAATTATTTTTAATTTTTCCGAATAATTAGCGGGCGTACCCTTAGAAGGTGGTTGCGCGGGCGACGGGCGGCAGTGTACCGCTGACTGGCGTACGGGAGGGTTGTGCTCGTCTGCCTCGCGCTCACTTGTTTGCTGGTCGGTTAGATGCGTGTGGCGGAAGGTGCGGGGCCGAAACAATAGCTACGCCCATTCGCTCAAGGTCATCGGCTACGGTTAACGCCTTAAGTTTAAAAACTGTAACCCGCCTGCATAATACGTATGTCGATGGTAGTGTATATCACCCGGACCATTATAACGAACCGACACCTCATTCATCAAAATCGAACGAGTAGGATGGATGCACCAGTAATAATCCATTTAAGTGAAATTTTCAAGCAAAATTCAATATTGAACCTAAGTTATTGCGTTTTTTGATAGAGCGAAGCGAGATCACTAAATCAACTTGGGCAAACCGGCGTTGTATGTATGTATGTTTGTCCGAGGATAACTTTCGAAGCGTTGATCCGATCATCGTGAAATTTAATACATAGGTAGGTAGTGATGGCACAATTTTGGTGTGCATAAATGAGCTAAAAATGTTGGGGGGTTGTTGAGATATAGGGGTTCAAGAGGGGTAAAAAACTGAAAGTGAGGCTAACTGGTCAAATGAGACGTCAAATGAAAGGTATTCATTAGTACATTTAGACTCCGTTTTTATTTTCGTAAATTCTTTACAGTTTTTTAATTATCCAATAGCCATAATAAAAACTAAACTTTGACAAAATTCACAGGGTACACCAGTAACCCCACAGTGCTGTAATTTAGTATTCTTGTAGCTTAAGTGACACAAATATAGGCAAAAGTCTGAAATCTAGAATAACTGCAATTTGTACCCCAAAAAAGAGTAACCACATGAACTCCCGTTACCTGTAATTTGAATGAAACTGTAGGTCAAGTTACTTGGTTATTTATTTCGTGACACTATTTTGATAGTCAAAGATTACAAATAATATTTTTTTGTTTTAATCGGAGACTCGCGGGATCTCAGTTCGGGGCGAACCACTAGTGTAAAAAGAATACATTTTATTTCTTACTGTAATAATCGGCGAACATCCCTTACGCGTTGCAGAACCGGGGCAGCTCCCCAACCCACCCCTACCCAAGTTAGAAGGGGGATAATGCACAATACACCCCTATGCGGGACGTCAATGCACATCTACCCCCCAACCTAGAATTAGAAGTACACGCGTAGGGCGGCTGTACTGTTTTTGCGTATCTCCCAGCTCGGGTAGAAGCTAGTACAGTAGGCTCTGAATAGACTCGAATTGAGAACCTACTTTATTAGAAGTCAGTTAATTAGTATATCTAGTATTTTTCCTATCAATATAATTGTGTAACACCCTGAAAAGGTCTTCGCCCTTGGTTGCGCGTTATCAGAAGTAGAATCCTACAACTGATAACAAAACTCACATGTTAGTACTAATTCACAGAAGATAAGTTGGTATCAGACGACTTATTTATGCTAGTTACAAAAAATAAGTCTATCTTTAATCCAGATCCCGGATCAGGTAATGTTTGTTTGTTTGTTTGTCCGAGGATAACTTTCGAAGCGTTTAACCGATCATCGTGAAATTTGGTATATAGGTAGGTAGTGATGGCACAATTTTGATGTGACTAATGGTTGTATTACATTGTACCCGCACGGATGCGGCACGGCAACGACACAGCTGCACCACAGCACCGCCTCAAATTTCGGCTACCGCTCGCCGCCCGCGAGGTGCCAGCTCGTTGGCAGCGCGTCGTCCGCGAGGTGCCCGCTCGTTGGCAGCGCGCCGATCGCGAGGTGCCAGCTCGCTGGCAGCGAGCCATCCGCAAAGTGTGTAGCTTACTATCACCGCGAACACGTTTATTCATGAATGAACACGCCTAGGACACGGCTCGCAGTCGGCGCACTGTACGCACGCGGTCTCCTCGCTTACAGCGTGCGGTCTCCTCGCTTACAGCGCGCGGGCTCCGCGACTAGTCGTATGGTAGCTGTAAGCGCGCTGCCTGCCCGCCGGCGGCTTTTTATATTGACATTACGAAATATATTATATGACACTGGTTTTAATGCTCTAATTTGAAGGACAAGTAAATTGCTGGGTTGGAGCTGTGCTGGATCCGTGCCGTTATAATATAATACAACCTTAAGTGAGCTAAAAATGTGGAGGGGGTAAAAAAAAAACAAAATGGGACTATCTGGTCGTTAGGCACGTCTAATAAAAGGTCTTTGTGAGTACATATCGACCCCGTTTTTATTTTTAGTTTAAACCTTGTAGTTTTTAAGTTATCCACAGCCATAATAAAAACTAAACTTTGATTAAATTCATGTGTTCGGTATGCGTTTACCTTTAGTGACAAAAGTATAGGCTAACGTTTGGAATCCAGAATTCAGCAACTTCTACCCCAAAAAAAATAACCAATTAACATGAACTCCCGTTACCTGTAATTTGAATGAAACTGTAGGTCAAGTAACGTGGTGCTCATTTCGTAGCAATATTTTTGTGTTTTTATGGGAGACTCGCGAGATCTCAGTTCGGGGCGCACCACTAGTTATTTGCATTACGCTATGTACGTCAAACATTTCTATATATATATGTATGTATTCACTAGCTTCCGCTCGCGGCTTCGCACGCCAGTATGGCACGCAGATAATTTTCTCCAACTTACGTGACACTTATTGATTATTTTTTGACTAAGGAGAACGGGCATCCTGGTCTACAGTCCAATAAAAATGAGCAGCACATTTTCGAATTGGCATACAATAGTACATCAAAATATACTATTGGAACTTTCCCCAAAAGTCTGTCCGTTTTGAGTTACAGCCATGCAAACACCAGCATTTTTTGTTTTAAAGAACATAAAATAACGGTTTCACGATTACTATATCCATACATAAAGGCTCCTATACAATGCAGTAGCAAGAGCGAGAAGGGAGAAGAGCGATGTAAGGGCCGTGGGGAGAGGGATGCGTACGCGGGGGAGGGGAACGGTTGTGTACGCGCCGCGCCGGACGGCTACAATAATCAGTCGCATCGCATCAAGTGAGTGGCTACGTCACGTCTTGTTACAATAGTGCTGTGTTTGAACTTCTTTCTCTGTTTTTACTGACCCTGGCTTGCTTTTGGACCCTGTTTCTTTCCCTAATGTGTTAACTTTGGCTCGACTTATTGACTTTTGAACTGCCTACCGATAATGGAAGTTTTTCGAAACTGTATGATGTGTCGTCGAGGACTTTAGCGCGGACGGTACCAGCAGCATATCTTGGCTGATAACCTGCAAAGGGAACGACCAGAATTCGCCGCGTTTATACAACAACATGCTGTGTTGGAGGTTAGTTACCTTTTATTTTTATTATATTGAGTACTTAGGCATAGGATTTATTTATTTTAAGTATTAATTGTTATTATTTTCAGGTGGTGTTCGACAGTACTCGAAGCTTGTGTCACCGATGTTGGCAGAGGACTGAGCGTGATCATAGACCTGCACAGCAAGCGGCGCGAGCGCCTGGTACATTGCACTCTCAAGAATACACGAGGGCACCGAACACTTCGGTGCATTGTATTTACAACAACTGTGCTAATATTACCCGTAATCATATACCAAACGCGATAAGAATTAATGTATTTTGTGAGAGCAAGCTTTTTATTCCTGATAGCGCTAGGGTGTGTACAGAACACTTACAAAATAATGAATGGAGCAACCTGCCGCAAATGTGTAATGTGACACATGATTTTAATGACGCTCAGTTTACATCGCTCTGTGACTTGATGAGAATGGCTGCTAACAACCAGCCCAGAATCGACTTCGAAAACAGAGGCACCTTGTCTAATGAAGAGATGCACTTATGGACTGGGCGCACTTACGATCAGTTCGAAGCTATATTAGAACAAACTCCGTCACTAAGTGAACGTTGTAACCAGCCTAGAACTGCATTAGGCATCTATTTAACAAAACTTAGAACTGGAGACTCTGATGAGAGACTGGCAACGTTATTTCATATGTCTCGTCGAAAACTAGAACGTTTTTTGCCTATAGTTCGAGAATGTCTGAGCAACGATTACGTTGTGCTGCATCTACATAGGTGTGGACCACATTACCAGAAATGATATCCTTCAAAGAAACTTAACAATTCCAAGGGCTTTATTTGGAAACGATGAAAACATCAAAGCCATAATTATATGTGACGGTACATATATATATATTAACAAAAGCTCCAACTTTTTGTTTCAACGGCTGTCATACAGCTTACACAAATATCAAAACTTGTTGAAGCTGTTTTAATGGTATTCACGGACGGCTATATATTAGATGTCAAAGGGCCATTTGCCGCAACCAGAACCGATGCCCAGATCATGAGTGAAATAATGAATAACGAAGATGAGCCGCTGCATTGGTTACTCGAACGTAATGATGCGTTTATCCTAGACAGAGGATTTAGAGATAGTTTGCAGGATATAGAAGCTTGTGGCTACGAACATCATGTGCCACCAACTAAAGACAGAAGAGAAAATCAACTCACTACAGAACAAGCTAATCAGTCTCGTTTGGTCACCATGTGCCGATGGGTGGTGGAAGTAGTAAATGGGAGATTTAAGCGAGATTTTAAACTTTTGCGTCAAAACTATTTTAATAAAACGTTGCCAAAAATGTTTGTTGACTTCAAAATAGCTGCAGCCATTCTAAACCACTTCCACGCCCCCATCGAAGATAGTTCACACGCAGCAGCCTTTTTGAATTCAATAAGAGCTAAAATACACATACCAAACACATTGCACAATTATGTGGAAGCAAAGAGATTGAATTATAGGAGAGCAGACTTCATGCGAATCGAAGCAAATGAAATAGAAAACTTCCCAAGGCTTAGTGAAGAACAAGTCATACATTTTGCCTTGGGAACTTACCAGTTAAAGCTCGCTCGATCATATTGTAGCGAGCACTTACAAAATGGTCTTTATATAATCGAGACGTATAGAGATAACGCTCTAGAAGACTTGGCACAATATGATATCAACGAAGAGGCTTGGCTATTACGTGGACGTATACAGTCTCGACATGTCCGAGCCAGGAAATATTTTTGTTATATATTAATCAATAATATTAATAACAATATTACACAATATTATTGTACCTGCTTGACAGGGCGACGTACTATAGGTACTTGTGCCCATGTACTGTCAATTATATGGTACGTAGGTTATGCCCGTCATGAAGGGTTCAATGAACCTGCATTGTTCCTTAACAGTATTCTCATCGATGATGATGATGATGATAATGTTTAATAACATATTGTTTTGATTTTTTAAGAAGATGTTGTTTTTATTTGTATTACTACTTACCTAACTTAAATAAAATCATTACATTACACAAAATGTTTTTTTAATTACCACGATATTCAATGTTTGACACTAAATATTATCAGATTCAATTTTTAGTAGAACTCAGATCGGACAATACTTAGAGAAATGCGACTTTCAACATATGAAAATACATAGAATTACCTTTATATTGACATATGACTCATTTTTATTGCAAGGTAGACCAGCTTCCATACACTTATGCCCGTTCTCCTTTACTCAATAACTTTATAAATGATAGCCTAAGTATATGTTATTCTTGATGTGTACTATTTTTATTGTAAAGTTTCATTAAAATACATTCAGTAGTTCTCATTCTTCATTCACGTTGAAGTGGCAATGGGCAGGCCATATAGCGCGCAGAACGGATGGCCGTTGGGGCCGGAAGGTTCTCGAGTGGAGGCCACGGACCGGCAAGCGCAGCGTAGGACGTCCACCTACAAGATGGGCAGACGACTTGGTAAGAACCGCAGGTCGGCGTTGGATGCAGACCGCTTCCAGCCGCAGTTCCTGGAGATCAATGAGGGAGGCCTTTGTCCAGCAGTGGACGTCCTACGGCTGATATGATGATGATGATGATGACATTCAGTAGTTTTTGCGTGAAAGAATAACAAACATCCATAAAAACTTCCACCACCAGTGGAACCAGTGGTTTCAGGGGAGATGTGTTGATGGCTGCTTGTTTACACTTCTTCAGAAGGTAGTTGAAGATTGCGGTACCCAAAATAATGAGGACGACGATTAATAATATTTCAGCAATGCCTAGCGCCCCAATGTTTTGACTGGCACTCGCATTTGCCTCTCCGTTTGCGTTTTGTGCGATGATTACTTCTTCCTTCGAAACTGTTTTTCCCATCCTGATGATATTTTTTTTTCACGACCTGTCTTCGGTCATCTATATTGAATCTTCGAGTCTTCAGTAATCAATATTGTGGCTTCTATAACGGTTTCTTTCTTCTCTGATGTAGTTTTCTTCATTCATCCTGGCAGGATCGCCATGTAAGGAGTGTCGTTGAGTTGCAGGCTTAACAGGATATTAAACAAGTGTTCACATCGAAGTACCATTTATTTCTAAACTTAATCAATTATACGATTTAACATGAAGGCTTAACCTAATGCTAACATAGCATTTCGTGCCACATTCGCGTTTATAATATTAGTGGGATTTAGTGTGCCAATTTCAATGTGGCTGCAGGCTTGCACCAGGGATCGGCACTAAGCCCTTATTTGTTCGTCTCGGTAATGGATGCCTTGACATCAGACATATAAGAGGAGGCACCCTGGTGCATATTGTTCGCCAACGACATTGCTCTTGTCGGTGAAAATGCACTCGGGGTCCAGAACCGGCTGGCAAAATGGCATTTGTTCTGTGACTTTGGTGGTCCCCTCCTACTTTGCCAATATTGCCTTGAATATTGCGTATCCCTACCAGTCTGCTCCGACCTTCGGTACCTTGGGTCACTGATCCAAAACGAAGGTGACATACACCGGGACGTTAAAAATAGAATAAATGCGGGATCGATGAAATGGCGACAGGTTACAGGAACAACGTGCGCTCCTCGAATGCCCCTTAAACTTATGGGGAAAATTTACATGACGATCATAAGACCTGTCGTAGTGTATGGTTCTGAGTGTTGGACCACGAAAGGGACGGATGAAAGAAGAGTGCACGCGTCGGTAATGAGAATGTTGAATTGGATGTGTGGGGTTACGAGAATGGATAAGATAAGGAATGAGTATATTAGAGGAAGTTTAAAGGTAGCTCCAGTGATAGAACAGTTGAGGAGTAAGAGGCTAGCGTGGTATGGACGTGTCATGCGGAGGGAAGAAAATCATGTGACTAAAAGAGTGTTAGATATGAGTGTGGATGGGTATAGAAGTAGAGGAAGGCGGGAGAAGAGATGGATGGACTGTGTGTGGAATGATATGGGTAGGAAAGAAGTGACAACGGACATGATATGAGTGTGGATGGATATAGAAGTAGAGGAAGGCGGGAGAAGAGATGGATGGACTGTGTGTGGAATGATATGGGTAGGAAAGAAGTGACAACGGACATGATATGAGTGTGGATGGATATAGAAGTAGAGGAAGGCCGAAGAAGAGATGGATGGACTGTGTGTGGAATGATATGGGTAGGAAAGAAGTGACAACGGACATGATATGAGTGTGGATGGATATAGAAGTAGAGGAAGGCGGGAGAAGAGATGGATGGACTGTGTGTGGAATGATATGGGTAGGAAAGAAGTGACAACGGACATGATATGAGTGTGGATGGATATAGAAGTAGAGGAAGGCCGAAGAAGAGATGGATGGACTGTGTGTGGAATGATATGGGTAGGAAAGAAGTGACAACGGACATGATATGAGTGTGGATGGATATAGAAGTAGAGGAAGGCCGAAGAAGAGATGGATGGACTGTGTGTGGAATGATATGGGTAGGAAAGAAGTGATAACGGACATGATATGAGTGTGGATGGATATAGAAGTAGAGGAAGGCGGGAGAAGAGATGGATGGACTGTGTGTGGAATGATATGGGTAGGAAAGAAGTGACAACGGACATGATATGAGTGTGGATGGATATAGAAGTAGAGGAAGGCGGGAGAAGAGATGGATGGACTGTGTGTGGAATGATATGGGTAGGAAAGAAGTGATAACGGACATGATATGAGTGTGGATGGATATAGAAGTAGAGGAAGGCCGAAGAAGAGATGGATGGACTGTGTGTGGAATGATATGGGTAGGAAAGAAGTGACAACGGACATGATATGAGTGTGGATGGATATAGAAGTAGAGGAAGGCCGAAGAAGAGATGGATGGACTGTGTGTGGAATGATATGGGTAGGAAAGAAGTGACAACGGACATGATATGAGTGTGGATGGATATAGAAGTAGAGGAAGGCGGGAGAAGAGATGGATGGACTGTGTGTGGAATGATATGGGTAGGAAAGAAGTGACAACGGACATGATATGAGTGTGGATGGATATAGAAGTAGAGGAAGGCGGGAGAAGAGATGGATGGACTGTGTGTGGAATGATATGGGTAGGAAAGAAGTGATAACGGACATGATATGAGTGTGGATGGATATAGAAGTAGAGGAAGGCGGGAGAAGAGATGGATGGACTGTGTGTGGAATGATATGGGTAGGAAAGAAGTGACAACGGACATGATATGAGTGTGGATGGATATAGAAGTAGAGGAAGGCGGGAGAAGAGATGGATGGACTGTGTGTGGAATGATATGGGTAGGAAAGAAGTGACAACGGACATGATATGAGTGTGGATGGATATAGAAGTAGAGGAAGGCCGAAGAAGAGATGGATGGACTGTGTGTGGAATGATATGGGTAGGAAAGAAGTGACAACGGACATGATATGAGTGTGGATGGATATAGAAGTAGAGGAAGGCGGGAGAAGAGATGGATGGACTGTGTGTGGAATGATATGGGTAGGAAAGAAGTGACAACGGACATGATATGAGTGTGGATGGATATAGAAGTAGAGGAAGGCCGAAGAAGAGATGGATGGACTGTGTGTGGAATGATATGGGTAGGAAAGAAGTGACAACGGACATGATATGAGTGTGGATGGATATAGAAGTAGAGGAAGGCCGGAGAAGAGATGGATGGACTGTGTGTGGAATGATATGGGTAGGAAAGAAGTGACAACGGACATGATATGAGTGTGGATGGATATAGAAGTAGAGGAAGGCCGAAGAAGAGATGGATGGACTGTGTGTGGAATGATATGGGTAGGAAAGAAGTGACAACGGACATGATATGAGTGTGGATGGATATAGAAGTAGAGGAAGGCGGGAGAAGAGATGGATGGACTGTGTGTGGAATGATATGGGTAGGAAAGAAGTGACAACGGACATGATATGAGTGTGGATGGATATAGAAGTAGAGGAAGGCGGGAGAAGAGATGGATGGACTGTGTGTGGAATGATATGGGTAGGAAAGAAGTGACAACGGACATGATATGAGTGTGGATGGATATAGAAGTAGAGGAAGGCGGGAGAAGAGATGGATGGACTGTGTGTGGAATGATATGGGTAGGAAAGAAGTGATAACGGACATGATATGAGTGTGGATGGATATAGAAGTAGAGGAAGGCGGGAGAAGAGATGGATGGACTGTGTGTGGAATGATATGGGTAGGAAAGAAGTGACAACGGACATGATATGAGTGTGGATGGATATAGAAGTAGAGGAAGGCGGGAGAAGAGATGGATGGACTGTGTGTGGAATGATATGGGTAGGAAAGAAGTGACAACGGACATGATATGAGTGTGGATGGATATAGAAGTAGAGGAAGGCCGAAGAAGAGATGGATGGACTGTGTGTGGAATGATATGGGTAGGAAAGAAGTGACAACGGACATGATATGAGTGTGGATGGATATAGAAGTAGAGGAAGGCGGGAGAAGAGATGGATGGACTGTGTGTGGAATGATATGGGTAGGAAAGAAGTGACAACGGACATGATATGAGTGTGGATGGATATAGAAGTAGAGGAAGGCCGAAGAAGAGATGGATGGACTGTGTGTGGAATGATATGGGTAGGAAAGAAGTGACAACGGACATGATATGAGTGTGGATGGATATAGAAGTAGAGGAAGGCGGGAGAAGAGATGGATGGACTGTGTGTGGAATGATATGGGTAGGAAAGAAGTGACAACGGACATGATATGAGTGTGGATGGATATAGAAGTAGAGGAAGGCCGAAGAAGAGATGGATGGACTGTGTGTGGAATGATATGGGTAGGAAAGAAGTGATAACGGACATGATATGAGTGTGGATGGATATAGAAGTAGAGGAAGGCGGGAGAAGAGATGGATGGACTGTGTGTGGAATGATATGGGTAGGAAAGAAGTGACAACGGACATGATATGAGTGTGGATGGATATAGAAGTAGAGGAAGGCGGGAGAAGAGATGGATGGACTGTGTGTGGAATGATATGGGTAGGAAAGAAGTGACAACGGACATGATATGAGTGTGGATGGATATAGAAGTAGAGGAAGGCGGGAGAAGAGATGGATGGACTGTGTGTGGAATGATATGGGTAGGAAAGAAGTGATAACGGACATGATATGAGTGTGGATGGATATAGAAGTAGAGGAAGGCGGGAGAAGAGATGGATGGACTGTGTGTGGAATGATATGGGTAGGAAAGAAGTGACAACGGACATGATATGAGTGTGGATGGATATAGAAGTAGAGGAAGGCGGGAGAAGAGATGGATGGACTGTGTGTGGAATGATATGGGTAGGAAAGAAGTGACAACGGACATGATATGAGTGTGGATGGATATAGAAGTAGAGGAAGGCGGGAGAAGAGATGGATGGACTGTGTGTGGAATGATATGGGTAGGAAAGAAGTGACAACGGACATGATATGAGTGTGGATGGATATAGAAGTAGAGGAAGGCGGGAGAAGAGATGGATGGACTGTGTGTGGAATGATATGGGTAGGAAAGAAGTGATAACGGACATGATATGAGTGTGGATGGATATAGAAGTAGAGGAAGGCGGGAGAAGAGATGGATGGACTGTGTGTGGAATGATATGGGTAGGAAAGAAGTGACAACGGACATGATATGAGTGTGGATGGATATAGAAGTAGAGGAAGGCGGGAGAAGAGATGGATGGACTGTGTGTGGAATGATATGGGTAGGAAAGAAGTGATAACGGACATGATATGAGTGTGGATGGATATAGAAGTAGAGGAAGGCGGGAGAAGAGATGGATGGACTGTGTGTGGAATGATATGGGTAGGAAAGAAGTGACAACGGACATGATATGAGTGTGGATGGATATAGAAGTAGAGGAAGGCGGGAGAAGAGATGGATGGACTGTGTGTGGAATGATATGGGTAGGAAAGAAGTGATAACGGACATGATATGAGTGTGGATGGATATAGAAGTAGAGGAAGGCGGGAGAAGAGATGGATGGACTGTGTGTGGAATGATATGGGTAGGAAAGAAGTGACAACGGACATGATATGAGTGTGGATGGATATAGAAGTAGAGGAAGGCGGGAGAAGAGATGGATGGACTGTGTGTGGAATGATATGGGTAGGAAAGAAGTGACAACGGACATGATATGAGTGTGGATGGATATAGAAGTAGAGGAAGGCGGGAGAAGAGATGGATGGACTGTGTGTGGAATGATATGGGTAGGAAAGAAGTGACAACGGACATGATATGAGTGTGGATGGATATAGAAGTAGAGGAAGGCGGAAGAAGAGATGGATGGACTGTGTGTGGAATGATATGGGTAGGAAAGAAGTGACAACGGACATGATATGAGTGTGGATGGATATAGAAGTAGAGGAAGGCGGGAGAAGAGATGGATGGACTGTGTGTGGAATGATATGGGTAGGAAAGAAGTGACAACGGACATGATATGAGTGTGGATGGATATAGAAGTAGAGGAAGGCGGGAGAAGAGATGGATGGACTGTGTGTGGAATGATATGGGTAGGAAAGAAGTGACAACGGACATGATATGAGTGTGGATGGATATAGAAGTAGAGGAAGGCGGGAGAAGAGATGGATGGACTGTGTGTGGAATGATATGGGTAGGAAAGAAGTGACAACGGACATGATATGAGTGTGGATGGATATAGAAGTAGAGGAAGGCGGAAGAAGAGATGGATGGACTGTGTGTGGAATGATATGGGTAGGAAAGAAGTGACAACGGACATGATATGAGTGTGGATGGATATAGAAGTAGAGGAAGGCGGGAGAAGAGATGGATGGACTGTGTGTGGAATGATATGGGTAGGAAAGAAGTGACAACGGACATGATATGAGTGTGGATGGATATAGAAGTAGAGGAAGGCCGTAGAAGAGATGGATGGACTGTGTGTGGAATGATATGGGTAGGAAAGAAGTGATAACGGACATGATATGAGTGTGGATGGATATAGAAGTAGAGGAAGGCGGGAGAAGAGATGGATGGACTGTGTGTGGAATGATATGGGTAGGAAAGAAGTGACAACGGACATGATATGAGTGTGGATGGATATAGAAGTAGAGGAAGGCGGGAGAAGAGATGGATGGACTGTGTGTGGAATGATATGGGTAGGAAAGAAGTGATAACGGACATGATATGAGTGTGGATGGATATAGAAGTAGAGGAAGGCGGGAGAAGAGATGGATGGACTGTGTGTGGAATGATATGGGTAGGAAAGAAGTGATAACGGACATGATATGAGTGTGGATGGATATAGAAGTAGAGGAAGGCGGGAGAAGAGATGGATGGACTGTGTGTGGAATGATATGGGTAGGAAAGAAGTGATAACGGACATGATATGAGTGTGGATGGATATAGAAGTAGAGGAAGGCGGGAGAAGAGATGGATGGACTGTGTGTGGAATGATATGGGTAGGAAAGAAGTGATAACGGACATGATATGAGTGTGGATGGATATAGAAGTAGAGGAAGGCGGGAGAAGAGATGGATGGACTGTGTGTGGAATGATATGGGTAGGAAAGAAGTGATAACGGACATGATATGAGTGTGGATGGATATAGAAGTAGAGGAAGGCGGGAGAAGAGATGGATGGACTGTGTGTGGAATGATATGGGTAGGAAAGAAGTGATAACGGACATGATATGAGTGTGGATGGATATAGAAGTAGAGGAAGGCGGGAGAAGAGATGGATGGACTGTGTGTGGAATGATATGGGTAGGAAGGAAGTGACAACGGACATGATATGAGTGTGGATGGATATAGAAGTAGAGGAAGGCGGGAGAAGAGATGGATGGACTGTGTGTGGAATGATATGGGTAGGAAAGAAGTGACAACGGACATGATATGAGTGTGGATGGATATAGAAGTAGAGGAAGGCGGGAGAAGAGATGGATGGACTGTGTGTGGAATGATATGGGTAGGAAAGAAGTGACAACGGACATGATATGAGTGTGGATGGATATAGAAGTAGAGGAAGGCCGGAGAAGAGATGGATGGACTGTGTGTGGAATGATATGGGTAGGAAAGAAGTGACAACGGACATGATATGAGTGTGGATGGATATAGAAGTAGAGGAAGGCGGGAGAAGAGATGGATGGACTGTGTGTGGAATGATATGGGTAGGAAAGAAGTGACAACGGACATGATATGAGTGTGGATGGATATAGAAGTAGAGGAAGGCGGGAGAAGAGATGGATGGACTGTGTGTGGAATGATATGGGTAGGAAAGAAGTGATAACGGACATGATATGAGTGTGGATGGATATAGAAGTAGAGGAAGGCGGGAGAAGAGATGGATGGACTGTGTGTGGAATGATATGGGTAGGAAAGAAGTGATAACGGACATGATATGAGTGTGGATGGATATAGAAGTAGAGGAAGGCGGGAGAAGAGATGGATGGACTGTGTGTGGAATGATATGGGTAGGAAAGAAGTGATAACGGACATGATATGAGTGTGGATGGATATAGAAGTAGAGGAAGGCGGGAGAAGAGATGGATGGACTGTGTGTGGAATGATATGGGTAGGAAAGAAGTGACAACGGACATGATATGAGTGTGGATGGATATAGAAGTAGAGGAAGGCGGGAGAAGAGATGGATGGACTGTGTGTGGAATGATATGGGTAGGAAAGAAGTGATAACGGACATGATATGAGTGTGGATGGATATAGAAGTAGAGGAAGGCGGGAGAAGAGATGGATGGACTGTGTGTGGAATGATATGGGTAGGAAAGAAGTGATAACGGACATGATATGAGTGTGGATGGATATAGAAGTAGAGGAAGGCGGGAGAAGAGATGGATGGACTGTGTGTGGAATGATATGGGTAGGAAAGAAGTGATAACGGACATGATATGAGTGTGGATGGATATAGAAGTAGAGGAAGGCGGGAGAAGAGATGGATGGACTGTGTGTGGAATGATATGGGTAGGAAGGAAGTGACAACGGACATGATATGAGTGTGGATGGATATAGAAGTAGAGGAAGGCGGGAGAAGAGATGGATGGACTGTGTGTGGAATGATATGGGTAGGAAAGAAGTGATAACGGACATGATATGAGTGTGGATGGATATAGAAGTAGAGGAAGGCGGGAGAAGAGATGGATGGACTGTGTGTGGAATGATATGGGTAGGAAAGAAGTGATAACGGACATGATATGAGTGTGGATGGATATAGAAGTAGAGGAAGGCGGGAGAAGAGATGGATGGACTGTGTGTGGAATGATATGGGTAGGAAAGAAGTGATAACGGACATGATATGAGTGTGGATGGATATAGAAGTAGAGGAAGGCGGGAGAAGAGATGGATGGACTGTGTGTGGAATGATATGGGTAGGAAAGAAGTGATAACGGACATGATATGAGTGTGGATGGATATAGAAGTAGAGGAAGGCGGGAGAAGAGATGGATGGACTGTGTGTGGAATGATATGGGTAGGAAAGAAGTGACAACGGACATGATATGAGTGTGGATGGATATAGAAGTAGAGGAAGGCGGGAGAAGAGATGGATGGACTGTGTGTGGAATGATATGGGTAGGAAAGAAGTGATAACGGACATGATATGAGTGTGGATGGATATAGAAGTAGAGGAAGGCGGGAGAAGAGATGGATGGACTGTGTGTGGAATGATATGGGTAGGAAAGAAGTGATAACGGACATGATATGAGTGTGGATGGATATAGAAGTAGAGGAAGGCGGGAGAAGAGATGGATGGACTGTGTGTGGAATGATATGGGTAGGAAAGAAGTGATAACGGACATGATATGAGTGTGGATGGATATAGAAGTAGAGGAAGGCGGGAGAAGAGATGGATGGACTGTGTGTGGAATGATATGGGTAGGAAAGAAGTGATAACGGACATGATATGAGTGTGGATGGATATAGAAGTAGAGGAAGGCGGGAGAAGAGATGGATGGACTGTGTGTGGAATGATATGGGTAGGAAAGAAGTGACAACGGACATGATATGAGTGTGGATGGATATAGAAGTAGAGGAAGGCGGGAGAAGAGATGGATGGACTGTGTGTGGAATGATATGGGTAGGAAAGAAGTGATAACGGACATGATATGAGTGTGGATGGATATAGAAGTAGAGGAAGGCGGGAGAAGAGATGGATGGACTGTGTGTGGAATGATATGGGTAGGAAAGAAGTGATAACGGACATGATATGAGTGTGGATGGATATAGAAGTAGAGGAAGGCGGGAGAAGAGATGGATGGACTGTGTGTGGAATGATATGGGTAGGAAAGAAGTGACAACGGACATGATATGAGTGTGGATGGATATAGAAGTAGAGGAAGGCGGGAGAAGAGATGGATGGACTGTGTGTGGAATGATATGGGTAGGAAAGAAGTGACAACGGACATGATATGAGTGTGGATGGATATAGAAGTAGAGGAAGGCGGGAGAAGAGATGGATGGACTGTGTGTGGAATGATATGGGTAGGAAAGAAGTGACAACGGACATGATATGAGTGTGGATGGATATAGAAGTAGAGGAAGGCGGGAGAAGAGATGGATGGACTGTGTGTGGAATGATATGGGTAGGAAAGAAGTGACAACGGACATGATATGAGTGTGGATGGATATAGAAGTAGAGGAAGGCGGGAGAAGAGATGGATGGACTGTGTGTGGAATGATATGGGTAGGAAAGAAGTGATAACGGACATGATATGAGTGTGGATGGATATAGAAGTAGAGGAAGGCGGGAGAAGAGATGGATGGACTGTGTGTGGAATGATATGGGTAGGAAAGAAGTGACAACGGACATGATATGAGTGTGGATGGATATAGAAGTAGAGGAAGGCGGGAGAAGAGATGGATGGACTGTGTGTGGAATGATATGGGTAGGAAAGAAGTGATAACGGACATGATATGAGTGTGGATGGATATAGAAGTAGAGGAAGGCGGGAGAAGAGATGGATGGACTGTGTGTGGAATGATATGGGTAGGAAAGAAGTGACAACGGACATGATATGAGTGTGGATGGATATAGAAGTAGAGGAAGGCGGGAGAAGAGATGGATGGACTGTGTGTGGAATGATATGGGTAGGAAAGAAGTGATAACGGACATGATATGAGTGTGGATGGATATAGAAGTAGAGGAAGGCGGGAGAAGAGATGGATGGACTGTGTGTGGAATGATATGGGTAGGAAAGAAGTGACAACGGACATGATATGAGTGTGGATGGATATAGAAGTAGAGGAAGGCGGGAGAAGAGATGGATGGACTGTGTGTGGAATGATATGGGTAGGAAAGAAGTGATAACGGACATGATATGAGTGTGGATGGATATAGAAGTAGAGGAAGGCGGGAGAAGAGATGGATGGACTGTGTGTGGAATGATATGGGTAGGAAAGAAGTGACAACGGACATGATATGAGTGTGGATGGATATAGAAGTAGAGGAAGGCGGGAGAAGAGATGGATGGACTGTGTGTGGAATGATATGGGTAGGAAAGAAGTGATAACGGACATGATATGAGTGTGGATGGATATAGAAGTAGAGGAAGGCGGGAGAAGAGATGGATGGACTGTGTGTGGAATGATATGGGTAGGAAAGAAGTGACAACGGACATGATATGAGTGTGGATGGATATAGAAGTAGAGGAAGGCGGGAGAAGAGATGGATGGACTGTGTGTGGAATGATATGGGTAGGAAAGAAGTGATAACGGACATGATATGAGTGTGGATGGATATAGAAGTAGAGGAAGGCGGGAGAAGAGATGGATGGACTGTGTGTGGAATGATATGGGTAGGAAAGAAGTGACAACGGACATGATATGAGTGTGGATGGATATAGAAGTAGAGGAAGGCGGGAGAAGAGATGGATGGACTGTGTGTGGAATGATATGGGTAGGAAAGAAGTGATAACGGACATGATATGAGTGTGGATGGATATAGAAGTAGAGGAAGGCGGGAGAAGAGATGGATGGACTGTGTGTGGAATGATATGGGTAGGAAAGAAGTGACAACGGACATGATATGAGTGTGGATGGATATAGAAGTAGAGGAAGGCCGAAGAGATGGATGTACTGTGTGCAGAATGATATGGGTAGGAAAGAAGTGACAACGGACATGATATGAGTGTGGATGGATATAGAAGTAGAGGAAGGCGGGAGAAGAGATGGATGGACTGTGTGTGGAATGATATGGGTAGGAAAGAAGTGACAACGGACATGATATGAGTGTGGATGGATATAGAAGTAGAGGAAGGCGGGAGAAGAGATGGATGGACTGTGTGTGGAATGATATGGGTAGGAAAGAAGTGACAACGGACATGATATGAGTGTGGATGGATATAGAAGTAGAGGAAGGCCGGAGAAGAGATGGATGGACTGTGTGTGGAATGATATGGGTAGGAAAGAAGTGACAACGGACATGATATGAGTGTGGATGGATATAGAAGTAGAGGAAGGCGGGAGAAGAGATGGATGGACTGTGTGTGGAATGATATGGGTAGGAAAGAAGTGACAACGGACATGATATGAGTGTGGATGGATATAGAAGTAGAGGAAGGCGGGAGAAGAGATGGATGGACTGTGTGTGGAATGATATGGGTAGGAAAGAAGTGACAACGGACATGATATGAGTGTGGATGGATATAGAAGTAGAGGAAGGCGGGAGAAGAGATGGATGGACTGTGTGTGGAATGATATGGGTAGGAAAGAAGTGACAACGGACATGATATGAGTGTGGATGGATATAGAAGTAGAGGAAGGCGGGAGAAGAGATGGATGGACTGTGTGTGGAATGATATGGGTAGGAAAGAAGTGACAACGGACATGATATGAGTGTGGATGGATATAGAAGTAGAGGAAGGCGGGAGAAGAGATGGATGGACTGTGTGTGGAATGATATGGGTAGGAAGGAAGTGACAACGGACATGATATGAGTGTGGATGGATATAGAAGTAGAGGAAGGCGGGAGAAGAGATGGATGGACTGTGTGTGGAATGATATGGGTAGGAAAGAAGTGATAACGGACATGATATGAGTGTGGATGGATATAGAAGTAGAGGAAGGCGGGAGAAGAGATGGATGGACTGTGTGTGGAATGATATGGGTAGGAAGGAAGTGACAACGGACATGATATGAGTGTGGATGGATATAGAAGTAGAGGAAGGCGGGAGAAGAGATGGATGGACTGTGTGTGGAATGATATGGGTAGGAAAGAAGTGATAACGGACATGATATGAGTGTGGATGGATATAGAAGTAGAGGAAGGCGGGAGAAGAGATGGATGGACTGTGTGTGGAATGATATGGGTAGGAAAGAAGTGATAACGGACATGATATGAGTGTGGATGGATATAGAAGTAGAGGAAGGCGGGAGAAGAGATGGATGGACTGTGTGTGGAATGATATGGGTAGGAAAGAAGTGATAACGGACATGATATGAGTGTGGATGGATATAGAAGTAGAGGAAGGCGGGAGAAGAGATGGATGGACTGTGTGTGGAATGATATGGGTAGGAAAGAAGTGATAACGGACATGATATGAGTGTGGATGGATATAGAAGTAGAGGAAGGCGGGAGAAGAGATGGATGGACTGTGTGTGGAATGATATGGGTAGGAAAGAAGTGATAACGGACATGATATGAGTGTGGATGGATATAGAAGTAGAGGAAGGCGGGAGAAGAGATGGATGGACTGTGTGTGGAATGATATGGGTAGGAAAGAAGTGATAACGGACATGATATGAGTGTGGATGGATATAGAAGTAGAGGAAGGCGGGAGAAGAGATGGATGGACTGTGTGTGGAATGATATGGGTAGGAAGGAAGTGACAACGGACATGATATGAGTGTGGATGGATATAGAAGTAGAGGAAGGCGGGAGAAGAGATGGATGGACTGTGTGTGGAATGATATGGGTAGGAAAGAAGTGACAACGGACATGATATGAGTGTGGATGGATATAGAAGTAGAGGAAGGCGGGAGAAGAGATGGATGGACTGTGTGTGGAATGATATGGGTAGGAAAGAAGTGACAACGGACATGATATGAGTGTGGATGGATATAGAAGTAGAGGAAGGCGGGAGAAGAGATGGATGGACTGTGTGTGGAATGATATGGGTAGGAAAGAAGTGACAACGGACATGATATGAGTGTGGATGGATATAGAAGTAGAGGAAGGCGGGAGAAGAGATGGATGGACTGTGTGTGGAATGATATGGGTAGGAAAGAAGTGACAACGGACATGATATGAGTGTGGATGGATATAGAAGTAGAGGAAGGCGGGAGAAGAGATGGATGGACTGTGTGTGGAATGATATGGGTAGGAAAGAAGTGATAACGGACATGATATGAGTGTGGATGGATATAGAAGTAGAGGAAGGCGGGAGAAGAGATGGATGGACTGTGTGTGGAATGATATGGGTAGGAAAGAAGTGATAACGGACATGATATGAGTGTGGATGGATATAGAAGTAGAGGAAGGCGGGAGAAGAGATGGATGGACTGTGTGTGGAATGATATGGGTAGGAAAGAAGTGATAACGGACATGATATGAGTGTGGATGGATATAGAAGTAGAGGAAGGCGGGAGAAGAGATGGATGGACTGTGTGTGGAATGATATGGGTAGGAAAGAAGTGACAACGGACATGATATGAGTGTGGATGGATATAGAAGTAGAGGAAGGCGGGAGAAGAGATGGATGGACTGTGTGTGGAATGATATGGGTAGGAAAGAAGTGATAACGGACATGATATGAGTGTGGATGGATATAGAAGTAGAGGAAGGCGGGAGAAGAGATGGATGGACTGTGTGTGGAATGATATGGGTAGGAAAGAAGTGATAACGGACATGATATGAGTGTGGATGGATATAGAAGTAGAGGAAGGCGGGAGAAGAGATGGATGGACTGTGTGTGGAATGATATGGGTAGGAAAGAAGTGATAACGGACATGATATGAGTGTGGATGGATATAGAAGTAGAGGAAGGCGGGAGAAGAGATGGATGGACTGTGTGTGGAATGATATGGGTAGGAAGGAAGTGACAACGGACATGATATGAGTGTGGATGGATATAGAAGTAGAGGAAGGCGGGAGAAGAGATGGATGGACTGTGTGTGGAATGATATGGGTAGGAAAGAAGTGATAACGGACATGATATGAGTGTGGATGGATATAGAAGTAGAGGAAGGCGGGAGAAGAGATGGATGGACTGTGTGTGGAATGATATGGGTAGGAAAGAAGTGATAACGGACATGATATGAGTGTGGATGGATATAGAAGTAGAGGAAGGCGGGAGAAGAGATGGATGGACTGTGTGTGGAATGATATGGGTAGGAAAGAAGTGATAACGGACATGATATGAGTGTGGATGGATATAGAAGTAGAGGAAGGCGGGAGAAGAGATGGATGGACTGTGTGTGGAATGATATGGGTAGGAAAGAAGTGATAACGGACATGATATGAGTGTGGATGGATATAGAAGTAGAGGAAGGCGGGAGAAGAGATGGATGGACTGTGTGTGGAATGATATGGGTAGGAAAGAAGTGACAACGGACATGATATGAGTGTGGATGGATATAGAAGTAGAGGAAGGCGGGAGAAGAGATGGATGGACTGTGTGTGGAATGATATGGGTAGGAAAGAAGTGATAACGGACATGATATGAGTGTGGATGGATATAGAAGTAGAGGAAGGCGGGAGAAGAGATGGATGGACTGTGTGTGGAATGATATGGGTAGGAAAGAAGTGATAACGGACATGATATGAGTGTGGATGGATATAGAAGTAGAGGAAGGCGGGAGAAGAGATGGATGGACTGTGTGTGGAATGATATGGGTAGGAAAGAAGTGATAACGGACATGATATGAGTGTGGATGGATATAGAAGTAGAGGAAGGCGGGAGAAGAGATGGATGGACTGTGTGTGGAATGATATGGGTAGGAAAGAAGTGATAACGGACATGATATGAGTGTGGATGGATATAGAAGTAGAGGAAGGCGGGAGAAGAGATGGATGGACTGTGTGTGGAATGATATGGGTAGGAAAGAAGTGACAACGGACATGATATGAGTGTGGATGGATATAGAAGTAGAGGAAGGCGGGAGAAGAGATGGATGGACTGTGTGTGGAATGATATGGGTAGGAAAGAAGTGATAACGGACATGATATGAGTGTGGATGGATATAGAAGTAGAGGAAGGCGGGAGAAGAGATGGATGGACTGTGTGTGGAATGATATGGGTAGGAAAGAAGTGATAACGGACATGATATGAGTGTGGATGGATATAGAAGTAGAGGAAGGCGGGAGAAGAGATGGATGGACTGTGTGTGGAATGATATGGGTAGGAAAGAAGTGACAACGGACATGATATGAGTGTGGATGGATATAGAAGTAGAGGAAGGCGGGAGAAGAGATGGATGGACTGTGTGTGGAATGATATGGGTAGGAAAGAAGTGATAACGGACATGATATGAGTGTGGATGGATATAGAAGTAGAGGAAGGCGGGAGAAGAGATGGATGGACTGTGTGTGGAATGATATGGGTAGGAAAGAAGTGACAACGGACATGATATGAGTGTGGATGGATATAGAAGTAGAGGAAGGCGGGAGAAGAGATGGATGGACTGTGTGTGGAATGATATGGGTAGGAAAGAAGTGATAACGGACATGATATGAGTGTGGATGGATATAGAAGTAGAGGAAGGCGGGAGAAGAGATGGATGGACTGTGTGTGGAATGATATGGGTAGGAAAGAAGTGAAAACGGACATGATATGAGTGTGGATGGATATAGAAGTAGAGGAAGGCGGGAGAAGAGATGGATGGACTGTGTGTGGAATGATATGGGTAGGAAAGAAGTGACAACGGACATGATATGAGTGTGGATGGATATAGAAGTAGAGGAAGGCGGGAGAAGAGATGGATGGACTGTGTGTGGAATGATATGGGTAGGACAGAAGTGACAACGGACATGATATGAGTGTGGATGGATATAGAAGTAGAGGAAGGCGGGAGAAGAGATGGATGGACTGTGTGTGGAATGATATGGGTAGGAAAGAAGTGACAACGGACATGATATGAGTGTGGATGGATATAGAAGTAGAGGAAGGCGGGAGAAGAGATGGATGGACTGTGTGTGGAATGATATGGGTAGGAAAGAAGTGATAACGGACATGATATGAGTGTGGATGGATATAGAAGTAGAGGAAGGCGGGAGAAGAGATGGATGGACTGTGTGTGGAATGATATGGGTAGGAAAGAAGTGACAACGGACATGATATGAGTGTGGATGGATATAGAAGTAGAGGAAGGCGGGAGAAGAGATGGATGGACTGTGTGTGGAATGATATGGGTAGGAAAGAAGTGACAACGGACATGATATGAGTGTGGATGGATATAGAAGTAGAGGAAGGCCGAAGAAGAGATGGATGGACTGTGTGTGGAATGATATGGGTAGGAAAGAAGTGACAACGGACATGATATGAGTGTGGATGGATATAGAAGTAGAGGAAGGCCGAAGAGATGGATGTACTGTGTGCAGAATGATATGGGTAGGAAGGAAGTGACAACGCAGATGACGGCTTATAGAGCGATGTGGAGGAGGAATACATGTTGCGCCGACCCCGCGTAATGTGGGGAAAAAGGCAGGAAGAAGATACATAGGCCTCCGCTATAGATTTCTGGCTAAGCTTAACATCCACCGAAATTTCTTGCTGGGTTTCAAAATCATTTGGTTTCCTGCTCTCGTTGGCGTGATTTATAAGTACACTAGCTTCCGCCAGCGGCCTCGCATCCAGATTATAATCTACGTACATTCCAAATTTCATTGAAATCGGTTCAACCGTTACGACGTAATTGAGTAACAAACAAATAAGTAAACAAACATCCAAACTTTCGCATTTATAATGTTAGTGTGATGATATTCTCTTCGCTCTCCGGAATCATCTAGCATTGCACCGGTTTCTTGTGAATGAACTAAGTACTTAGCGAATCATAGTAACTATTTGTACCATAGTACTGTTTTAAATTCAATTCAAGTCATTTATTTCAAACCATGGTTACATAATAGGACACTTAGTTACGTCAACTTCACTGGTAGGTACATATTCATAAAATAAATTCATGTTATTTATGTATGTAAAGGTATATTTATTATTACTATTTAAATTGCAGCTCTAGGCTTTGTCAGATACAAAATTATATCATCATCAGCCCACATTAGTCCACTGCTGGACATAGGCCTCTCCCAATACGCGCCACTGAGCCCGGTCTTCGGCACTTCTCATCCAATTTCTGTCCGCCACCTTCCTTAGGTCATCGCTCTATCTAGCCGGGGGACGCCCCACACTACGTTTTCCGAGACGCGGTCTCCACTCCAGAACTCGTTTACCCCAACGGTTGTCGGTTCTCCGGCATATATGGCCAGTCCACTGCCACTTCAGTTTGCTAATCCGTTGAGCTATGTCGGTAACTTTGGTTCTCTGTCGGATGACCTCGTTACGGATTTTATCCTATAGAGAAACTCCAAGCATCGCCCGTTCCATAGCTCGCTGCGCAACCTTAAGTTGGTGCATTAGTCCTACCGTGAGCGTCCACGTCTCAGCACCGTAGGTCATTACGGGTACAAAATTATATAAAAACTAGTGGTCCCGCCGAACTTCGTATCGGCTTCACATGCATAGATATAACGCGGGCTGTCAACATAAGTCACCCTGGTAGAATTATCAATTGTTGTCCCCGGCCATCATTATGTATGAGAAAATGAATGACTTCCACAAATAATTCAATACCAAAATTAGCCAAATCGCTCCACCCGTTCTCGAGTTTTAGCGAGACTAACGAATAGCAATTAATTTTTATATATATAGACAATATATCTCGGGATAACTCCTACCGAAGCATCTGTTTCAAATGATATTCATTTTTTTTGACGATATTTGCAGCACGCATTCTGTCAATTCTATGTCAAACGTCATAAGGTTACATTATAAAAGCGCTAAGGTTAGATTATGAATAATTTTATATGGTGGTTAAGTATTCTTAAATTTTCTAATTTTGCGCGCAATTTTCTTAATTTTTTCTTTCATAAGAACCTTCTCCTGAAAATAAGAAATACAACAAAAAAAAAAGAATTGGCCAAATTGGTCCAGGCGTTGTTGAATTATGCGCTTACCAGCACATTTTGCGATTCATTTTTATATTAATGATAAAATAATAATGAATACATTAAGCTAATTGAAACAGCTGTAAAGAGGCTTTAATAATTTCAAACTATCACCTACAATATCAAGTGGTTGCAGCTATACAGGGGCTTTGTCAATAATGTACGAGTATGTCAAAGATGTATGCGTAGAATTACATTCTAATTAACAATATCAGTACATACATAACATATTAATTGTAATTAATATACTAATTTTTATTTCGAATGATTAACATGTCATTATAATTTAATTTCAATACCAAGACGTGGTGCTTCACTATTGGCCTTATGAATAAGCTCAGAGTCGCTCAACGAGCTATGGAGAGGGCTATGCTCGGGGTTTCTCGAGAACTCAAATCACCGACATAGCCCGACGGATTAGCACGTTGAAGTGGCAATGGGCAGGCCATATAGCGCGCAGAACAGATGGCCGATGGGGCCGGAAAGTTATCGAATGGAGGCCACGGACCGGCAAGCGCAGCGTAGGACGTCCACCTACAAGATGGGCAGACGACTTGGTAAGAACCGCAGGTCGGCGTTGGATGCAGGCCGCTTCCAACCGCAGATCCTGGAGATCAATGAGGGAGGCCTTTGTCCAGCAGTGGACGTCCTACGGCTGATATGATGATGATGATTTTTTATTTATATATATATTTTAATGTCTGTTTTCAACAGATAAACAGTTATCTGTTGAAATATTTATGGAGGGTAATAATATTTGTCACGTTCAGTGGGCACGCGTTTCAATACATTATATACACTATCAGTAGGTACGTTAATCCATACTGATAAATTAATAAGTAACTCTGTCTCTGTCTGTTTGTTTATCACGACTTAAACAACTGGACCGATTGCAATGAAATTTAATGTATAGATAGATTATGACTAGCTTCTTCTGTACGTAATGTTTTTATTGACAACCCACACGTGCGATGCCGCGGGAGGAAGCTAGTAAAGACATAAATAAATAAACTTCCTTATTCTTTATAGTATACTAGCTGACAAATACGCAGCTTCGCACATCTTTCTATCAGCCATCATCTCCGTTGTCTCTTCCCTCCTACCCATATCATTCTTCACACAGTCCATCCATCTCTTCCTCCACACTCCATCCACACTCATATCTAACATTCTTTTAGTCACATGATTTTCTTCCCTCTAAATCCAATTCTTCATTCGAAGCACCTCGACAAATCTCAAGGACGTCAGGCATCATGGCGGTCGGTCATAAAACTTTATGGCAAACCTTTAAAAACATGGACCTAGGCAACAATAATATAAAAACAAATCTTATTGATAACCTCCTCTATTTTTAGGGTTCCGTATCCAAAGGGTCAAACGGGCCCCCTATTACTAAGACTCCGCTGTCTGTCTGTCTGTCCGTCGGTCACCAGGGTGTATCTCATGAACCGTGATAGTTAGTACGTTGAAATTTTCACAGATGATGTATTTCTGTTGCCGCTATAACAACAAATACTAAAAACAGAATAAAATAAATATTTAAGGGGGGCTCCCATACAACAAACGTGCATTTTTTGTTCGATATCTCGATGCTCGATTTGCTTCAACTTTTCTTGTTAGCACAAGTGAGGAGTGGAACTCACTTCCGGCGTATGTTTTTCCAAACCAGTATAATCTTGGAGTCTTCAAGTCCAGAGTGAATAGGTTCTTTCTAGACAAGCGTGCTCCATCTTCGATCACACCTTTACTTACCATCAGGTGAGGTCAAGCGGTTGGCTATCATCAAAAAAAAAAATATATATATATATATATATTGATAACGGCAACAGGTAAACGCTTGAAATATTCACAGAATATTGAGTTATATTATTCACTTTAAAAATAAATAATTAAATTTAAATTAAATTACTATTTGGGGGGGGGGGCTCCCATGCAACAAACGTGATTTTTGTGCCGTTTTTAAAGTACGGAACCCTTCGTGTGCGAGTCCGACTCGCACTTGGCCGGTTTTTTAAAGGCGGTTAAAGATAGTTTCTACCCGTCTCCACGTATTCTAAGTAGCGATATTACGTTACGAAACATGCTCGGCTAAATGATGATGGCGAAACAAAATTATGGTGCTTATCTAAATAACATTCTACGAAGTGCACGCAGTTGTGCACGCTGACGACCTCCGTGGTGCAGTGGGCGAATAGCCGGCTGAGACGCAGGAGGTACCGGGTTCGATTCCCGCCACGGAACAAATGTTTGCATGATCTACAGATATTTGTTCCGGGTGTTGTCCGTTGTTTCTCTATATATTATAAGTATGTATTTACAAAAAAGAAAGTATATAAGTATTCTATCAGTTATCTGGTTCCCATAGTACAAGATCTGCTTAGTTTGGGGCTAGATAGCGCTGTGTGAAATGTTCAGAAATATTTATTTATTATTTATTAGTTAGACTCGCTCTTTCAAAACCGGTAATGCAATGTTCAGTAACACAGGTTCCCACGGAAGACAACAGGGTCGTCATCATTCTCAGCCCGTGTCGACCCACTGCTGGGCATAGGCCTCTCTTTGAAATAATCTTTCACTCAAAATAGTAGGTATTTAATTGTGTTATGTATGTTATGTATGGATAACCAATGTGTCCTGCCAACAATGACTTACTGTGCCGAAACATGGCCGCTCACTACGGAAACTGTGTACAGAGTACGTGTCGCACAGAGAGCCATGGAGCGCACCATCAACCCGCTGGATCGAGTTCCTAATACCGAAATCCGACGCCAGACGAAAGTCCAAGACGTCCGTATAAAGGTGGTGGAACTCAAGTGGAACTGGGCAGAACACTTGGCTAGACGGATTGATGGCAGGTGGAGTAAATCTGTGATCGAATGGTGGCCAAGAACAGACCTAAGAAGTCCAGGACGTCCGTCGGCGAGGTGGGTCGACGACATAAAGAAAGTCGCGGGCAACGCCTGGATGCGCGCAGCACAGGACCGGGAAGGGTGGCGTTTACAAAGAGAGGCCTACACCCAGCAGTGGGTACTTATGGGCTGTGGATGATGATTTATGGATAAATATGGTGGACTTTGAGTTTAACAATAGTTGTGTTTGTCTTATTATGGCTACCCTTGATCAAGATATACGTGAGGGAATGTAAACTGGACTCAGCGGAAGATCAGCGCTGCGGCATATTATCATGCCGTAGCATCATGCTGACCTGACTACCAATTCATCCCCACACAGAGCTTTTAAGTTTGTTAGTGCTTAAGTTAGATTTTATTGTTGTTTTGAATGAATGAATGAATGAAATACTCTTTATTGCACACCAAACAAAAACACATCTTATCGCTAAAAGCGATCTATTCCAGACAACCTTTGGATGGACAGGATAAACAAAATCAAAAGACGGCGGTGTAAGAGTACCTACAGACATAAACAGAATTCACAAAATAAAATATACCTTACTTAGAAAACTTTCGTGATTGATTTTGATCATTATTATAAATACGTAACGTATCTACTAGGTTGACTGAACACATACGTGCAATGAAGAATGGTGACTCAAACAGTTCTGCAGTGGCGGAACATTCCCTAGATTCTGATTCGACGCACTACATACGTTTCGACAAGGCCCGGGTTTTAGCGAGAGAGAAGTTCTTCGTTCATCGCAAAATCCGAGAGGCGATAGAAATAAGTCGTGTGCCGAACTTTAACAGGGATAGAGGATGGGTTCTACCGCCGGCCTGGAGGCCATGTCTTCATGATGCAAGTGACAGAAGAGTGAGTGAACCTGGTAGAGACATAGTTAGTGTTGTGTGTTTGCCTGTACCAAGAACTACAGAAGAGAGCAGCAGTGATGATAATGATGATGACACAGCGGGTCAACGCACTGTGCTTTCGTTGACCCAATCCCCACCACCCCGCCCGTCCACTCGCGCGCAGAGAGCAGCGGCGCGCAGTGCGAGGCGAGACGTTATTCGGAGCGGATCGCACTCACCCTGATGAAGGTTCACGAATTGAACCGAAACATTGTCGGTCGAAACACCGATAAGACGGTGCGTGATAAATCCCGTATTTATAATAATAATATAAAAGTTCTTGTAGTTCGTTGTAACTTTTTTTATATTTGAGTAGATTGAATGAAAGGTAAATTAAAAACTACTTACTAGATCTCGTTCAAACCAATTTTCGGTGGAAGTTTGCATGGTAATGTACATCATATATTTTTTTCTCTTATTTTAGAAGTTACGGGGGGGGGGGGGGAGACACATTTTACCACTTTGGAACCCCACACGTATGGGTTTGATGAAAAAAATATTTTTGAGTTTTAGTTCTAAGTATGGGGAACCCCCAAAATGTATTGTTTTTTTTCTATTTTTTTGTGAAAATCTTAATGTGGTTCACAGAATACATCTACTTACCAAGTTTCAACAGTATAGTTCTTATAGTTTCGGAAAAAAGTGGCTGTGACATACGGACGGACAGACAGACAGACACGACGAATCCATAAGGGTTCCGTTTTTTGCCATTTGGCTACGGAACCCTAAAACCGTATATAATCAAAAGTTTATAAATATTTATCTATTTATTTGAGTTTTTAATTACGTTTACGTGACAATTTATAACAAAAATAGCCATAGAAAATATATTTTAATAAAAATATGATATTTTAAATTAGGTTTACCGTATCGTTAGGTAGTTGAGTCTTCATCGTCTTCTGAATAAAAAAATTAAAAACCTAAACTCAAATAAAAAAGCTTAATTTTTTTGAAAAATGTGGTGTTTCAAACAATAGTCTGAGAAGTGTGCGTACTTACAATAAGAGAATAACTTATTTATAACAAGTATTTATTCATGATATTACTGTGAAGATTTAACTTCTTTTAAAGTTACCTCAGCACGCTGCACGCACGGTCGTGGCACACGCGGCGCGGTGGGCGAACAGCCGGCGAACGCAGGCGGCAGTGGGTTCAAATCAAATCAAATCGAAAACATTTATTTGTGAACAACACCAATAGTACAACAGAACAAACACACACACAGGAGACATAACAAAAAGAACAAAGAAACAATAATTAAAAGATTAAAATTAAATAAAAATGCAAAATATTGCAGTGTTTGTGTCTCATCGCAGTCACTGCATGTCTCACAAAAAGGCTTTAACTCATGTGCTGGGTTGCACTGGCTACCCAGCGCTGGTCTTCCGTTAGAGCCTCTTTGAGTAGACCACGGATATCCGCCCACTAACTAAGCATTGAACAACTAAATACAATTAAATATACTATGCATAAAAATAAATAACATAATTAAATATATAATAATAACGGCTACCTATTTACCGTGAAGCCGGAGAGAGTCAACAGGAACTAAAATAAAACACATGAAAAGCTAGCCCCACAACAACGCACTAGCTGGCCACCCACTCATACCAACCTACTCCTAGCATTTACCAATAAAGTGTAGACTAGGGAATGCAATCCCGACTCGAGATTGCAAATTCGAGATCCCGCGGGATTAGAAATATCAATCCCGCTGGATCTCGGAATTTCGGGATCCCGTCTAGTTCCGTCTAACATATTACTCGAAAGAAAATAAAAATCTTTACTCTTTAATCTTACCAACTAAATAATTATCGTCACCTGTCGCTAATATTCGGAAATAGTCGGAATAGTTTTCTAACGCTGTTTGGCGTTCCTGCCGCTCGCGGCCGTCAGTCAGCGCGCCGCTTGCGCCCCGAGTGGACGTGTGTAGCGTCGCTGACCAATCCCGTCAATCTCGAACGGGATCTCGTCATATGATGCGTCGGGATTGATCCCGAAAAATTACACGAGATCTCGCGAGATCGGGATTGCATTCCCTAGTGTAGACACGTTTAAATAAAGGACACCTCATTTTTGAGGTGTTCGCTCTCCTTTTGCCGTTTACTGAGGAACAATTTAAGTCTTTTCCTGAACCCATATAAAGTTTGTTGTTCACGAATAGGCGGAGGGATGTTGTTCCAGCACTTAGTTGCAGCGTACCGGAAGCTGCCTCTAAACGCTGCCGTACGATGCCGCTGCACGGACAACTGTTTAGAACACACACGCAAAGAGCAGGTTCTGAAGCTGGTAACCCACGTGAGCTTCCCATAAAGATAAAAAGGCGCTTCACGCTTCATTACACCGAAAAGAAGACAGGCCAGATGTAATTTTTGCCGGGATTTCATCCTTAGGATGGAATGCTTACTAAGTTAAGGCGTGACATGACTTCTTGGTGGTATACAAAAGCAAAACCGATTCCCGTTCGAACAAATGTTTGCATGATCAGCAGATATTTGTTCCGGGTCTGGTTGTTTCTTTATATATTATATGTATGTATTTACAAAAAAGAAAGTATATAAGTATTCTTTCTATCAGTTATCTGGTTCCCATAGTACAAGCTCTGCTTAGTTTGGGGCTAGATAGCGCTGTGTGAAGGGCTAGATAGCGCTGTGTGAAATGTCCATCCCCGAAAAGCGGGACTGAGCCTTTTCTGGACATTTAATTTTTATTTAAAAATCGGGACGTCTGGCAACCGCTGGTGGGGTACCTACAGGGTAGTTGGCGTAAATTCGAGCGATACGTTTAGTTACTACAGTAACGGAATGAAAAGGTGCGTCACCTTAAAGTCGGTTTTCGCTTGCACCAGTAATGCAAGAATCAATTGATTCTTTTTGACAAGATAAATAGTCAAACCACTTTGAATTTAATAATTTTGAACTGTATTAACGAATAGTTAAACATTATTTTCTCTAACTCAGTCTATTCTGCAACAAAGTTTCAAAAGGGAAGGGGGGCGCCCAATAATTATGTGAGACGTTTTTGACGATTGTTTGACCCCACTCGCCCCTTCCCTTTATCTCACATTCGTATCCATATGGTAAATGCGTTGGACTTATTAAAAAAAAAAGAAGCACTCAGTAGTACCGACAGAAGTGAAAACTTGAATAAAAGCGGACTACACTACAGATACTTAAATACAGAGGTGTCAATAACCAAAGAGAATATAATACCTGTGTCGGTAACAGTCAGTGACAGATGTCGGTAACAGTGTCGCGAGTTCAATGTTTTTTTCCCATCTCGAAAAATGTTCAACGCGCTTAAAGAATTGGCTTCATTATTTCAAGATTGCTTCTCTCGTAATCTAGATTTACAGTGATAAATGAAAATAAAAAAAAACCGGCCAAGTGCGAGTCGGACTCGCGCACGAAGGGTTCCGTACCATTATCAATAAAAACGGCAAAAAAATCATGTCTGTTGTCTGGGAGCCACACTTAAATATTTATTTTATTCAATAGCACAATTTTATTTATTTACCGTATTTAATGTTGGTGCCGATTAAGCTAGTCCTCTAAATTGTATGAGCGCCCATACAACTCAGAGGACTATCTTAATTGGCGTCAACTATGTATGTATGTATGGGGGGGGGGACCCTTTAATTTTACCTTGTTTATTTTTTGGAATTTTTCAATTATTTGTGCTGTAATATGACCTTCCTTTTTGCCAAATTTCGTGATGGACTTATATAGGTTCTCGACCCAAAACCTATAAGGTACTTCCGGCTGACCTAGAATTGACAATTTTAGTTAAAAGCAAGCAAGCAGCACAAGTAAAAAGAAAATTCCGAAAAATAAAAAAAGTTGAAAATTAAGGTAAATTTTGGTACTTACAAGTTTTCGCGAAAATCTAATTTTTATCATGTTGAATCGGGATCTTGATTTGTTTACACCTAATAGATAGGGACTATAGACCTAAGGATCTGGTATAAATTTCATTTTTTTTTTTATATATATTATAAGCTTGCGTTTGACCACGACTTGCGAACTTGCTAGGTCAGACAGACAGACGGATAGGCGGACAAGAGAGTGATCTTATAAGGGTTCTTTTTGTCGGTTTTTGAGGTACGGAATCCTAAAAAATACGTGATATTAGCAGTGATCCCCTCTCTGCCCCACGTGAGATTGGGTGAGATTCGGCTAGAGCCCCTCCCTTCCCTGAACATCTCAATTAATTAATAGCGGTTACTAAAGTCAGGCCATTTTAATAGGTAACATTTGACAATTCATGAAAATTCAACAACGTAACCTTGTAACGGCGGCCATAAAATAATATATTGTTTCGTTTTGTTAGAACTGCACAATTGCATAACTTTTTCAATTACGATTACATATTTATTGTAATAATGCCCGATACGAGTACGAGTTCGGTACGAGTTGTACCGAACTGACAGACGTCAACAGACGTCAAATGTTACCTAATAAAATGGCCTGACTTTAATATGTAGTCGCGATACGTTGAACGAACCAATTTGAAAATTGAGGAACTTTTCATTCCGTCACTGTACATAATGTATGCAACATTAAACTTTCAAACGACGCGTTCGAATAAATTATGTTTCTTTTGTAAATAAAGACGTAGTAGGTTAATAAATTAAATGAAAATACAAGCTAATTTTATAAAACATATTCACACTAATACTATAAGTTTAAAAGTAATTAAGTCTGTTTGTTAAGTTTTCACGATTAAACGACTGAACCGATCGCAATGTAATTTGGTATGTAGTTAGATTATGACGACATAAATAAATAAATAAAAAAACCGTGTCCAAGTGCGAGTCGGACCCGCGCACGAAAGGTTCCGTACCATTATCTATAAAAACGGCAAAAAAATCACGTTTGTTGTATGGGAGCCCCCCTTAAATATTTATTTTATTCTGTTTTTAGTATTTATTGTTACAGCGGCAGCAGAAATACATCATCTGTAAAAATTTCAACTGTTTAACTATCACTGTTCATGAGATACAGCCTGGTGGCATACAGACAGACAGCGGAGCCTCGGTAATAGGGTGCCGTTTTACCCTTCAGGTACGGAACCCTAAAAAACGAGTGTGCTTTAGACCACACGACTGATGGTCCAATCTATCGATAATGACAATATTAAGTATCACCGCACTGGCTGAGTAGCAGTAAAAATAATGTTTTAACATCATTTGGGAGTTTGTTATAAAAGCGAACACCTTGCCCTTTAAACGATTTACTAACTTTATGGAGTCTACAAGGGGCAACAGCGAGTTTATCTATATTTCTAGTTAATTAATCTCTATATATGTATAAAAATGAATCCCTATTTCCCTTGGTCACGCCATCACGCTTGAACGGCTGGACCGATTTCGCTAATTCTTTTCTTGTTGTATTTCTAATTGTCAGGAGAAGGTTCTTATGAAAGAAAAAATTAAGAAAATTGCGCGCAAAATTAGAAAATTTAAGAATACTTAACCACCATATAAAATTCTTTACCTTAGCGCTTTGGACAATACAAACTTTTATAATGTAACCTTATGACGTTTGACATAGAATTGACAGAATGTGTGCTGCAAATATCGTCAGAGAGGATGTAAAAAAAATGAATATCGTTTGAAACAGATGCTTCGGTCGAAGTTATCCCGAGATATTGTCTATGCCGGGGACAACAATTAACAATTCTACCAGGGAGACGTATATTGACATAGAATTCACAGAATGTGTGCTGCAAATATCGTCAAAGAGGATGTAAAAAAAATGAATATCGTTTGAAACAGATGCTTCGGTCGAAGTTATCCAGAGATATTGTCTATGCCGGGGACAACAATTGTCAATTCTACCAGGGTGACGTATATTGACAGAATGTGTGCTGCAAATATCGTCAAAGAGGATGTAAAAAAATGAATATCGTTTGAAACAGACGCTTCGGTCGGAGTTATCCCGAGATATTGTCTATGCCGGGGACAACAATTGACAATTCTACCAAGGTGACGTATATTGACATAAAATTGACAGAATGCGAGCTGCAAATATCGTCAAAGAGGATGTAAAAAAATGAATATCGTTTGAAACAGACGCTTCGGTCGGAGTTATCCCGAGATATTGTCTATGCCGGGGACAACAATTGACAATTCTACCAGGGTGACGTATATTGACAGCCCGCATTATATGCATGTCAAGGCGGTACGAAGTTCGGCGGGTCCACTAGTTAATTCTGATTATCGCTATTTTTCTTAAACAAAGTAATATTTTTGTGAAAATACATCAGATATTCATAGATGTATTGACAAGGGAATGTCACATTATTTTCATAGATGTATTGACAAGCGAATGTCACATTATTTTCATAGATGTATTGACAAGGGAATGTCACATTATTTTCATAAATGTATTGACAAGGGAATGTCACATTATTTTCATAGATGTATTGACAAGGGAATGTCACATTATTTTCAAGAGTTCATCACTCTATTTCGATCGGATGCATTATTCGAATCACCTTATTGTGCCCTGACGGTTGAGAGATATATTTCGATAAGATTATACTTATCTTATGATTATTGTATTAAATGATTACCTCAGAACTATTGCTCCACTAAGCAATCACCTAGTGCGGAGCTCATTATCTAACTGTACTTTATTAATACTTACTGGGAAATTATATATTTGTACTGGAAGCATATAGCAATTGCAAAATATCAATTGTACTATAACAAAAATATATTATTTGTAATCTTTGACTATCAAAACAGTGGCCCGAAATAAATAACCAAATAACTTGACCTACAGTTTCATTCAAATTACAGGTAACGGGAGTTCATGTATTGGTTACTCTATTTTACACGCATACCAACTTGCAGCACTGTGGGGTCACTGTTCTACCCTGTGAATTTCGCCAAAGTTCAGTTTTATTATGGCTAACAACTAAAATACTACAACGACTTAACTAAAAATAAAACAGAGTCGAAATGTAATGTAGGTACCTTTCATTTGACGTCGCACTTGACCTAATAGTCTCATTTTAAATTTTTTACCCCTCTTGACCCCCCCCCCCCCCCCCCCCCCACACACAATATTTTTAGCTCATTTAGCCACACCAAAATTTATGCCATCGCGCTTATCAACGCGATCAACGCTTCGAAAGTTATCCTCGGACAAACAAACATACATAGGTACATACGCCGATTGCCCAAGTTGATTTGCAGATCTCGCTTCGATGGATCACTAAAAATGAATCCCGGTTTCCTTTGGTCACGCCATAACGACTTTACCGATTTTAATTAATCTTTATTTTTAAAGTTACTAATTACTTTTAGAAGGTTCTTACGGAAAGAAAATTGCGCAGAAAATTGGTTAATTTTAGAAAAAAATTAACGACTATTTTAACGTTGCGAGTTTGACAGTTCGCGCGTTTGATTGAATGTTAATTTAGCAGATAACTAAGGACAGGACAACGTCTGTCGAGTCAGCTGGTCTATATTAATATAAAAGAGGAAAGAGTTTGTTTGTTTGCATTGAATAGGCTCCGAAACTACTCTAATGGACTTTTGTTATTGCTCGTTTTCTGCGCATATATTTCTGCGTTTTCCGTCATCTTATATAGTTAAAAACAAATATATTTTGCGAATACCTATTAAGATATATCAAGAAGCAAGATAATGATAAAGTATGATATTTATTTTTGGGTGCTTTATCAATTGATATCTAGGTCCAAGACAGGGATGTTCGAATATTCGCATCTGCACCCGCAAATGCGGAGCCTCCGCATCGATTTGTACATCTGCATCCGCAATAAACGATGCGAAAGTTCATGCGGATGCAGATGTAGCGCAGGTCGCGACGTCTGCATCCGGATCTCTTCTCTCTCTCTCTCTCTTCACTCTCTTCTCGGCGAAAAAGAGTCAGTTTCTCCAAGCTCCCATTTTCCGAGATGTGTACCGGTAGCCGTAAAAGGTCACCTCGAGCTTCTAGGGGTTTCGCTCACGCCTACTCTCAAATTTAGCTCATACATCGAGTCTTAGGCTAAAACAGCTGCCATGAATCTGGGCATCCTTAGCAAAGTCAGGAGATACTTCACACCAGGACAGCTTCTTAGTCTATACAAAGCACAAGTCCGGTCTGGTATGGAGTACTGCTGCCACCTTTGGGATGGTTCGGCCCGATACCAGCTCGCTACCTTAGACTCGATAGAACGTAGGGCTTTTAGGCTTATAGGTGAGCAATATATGGCGGAGGCCAAGACCCAAAGTCTCGAACACCGCCGTAAAGTTGCAAGCCTATCGATCTTTTACAGAATACATTTCGGGGAATGTGCCCAGGAACTTTACGATCTGGTTCCATCTCCTTTCCATCAAAGGACAAGCAGGCGCACGGCTCAGTACCATCCGTACCTAGTTGATATACCACCCATTCGCACACACCGTTTTGGTTCCACGTTCTTGATGCGTACAGCTAAGGTATGGAACGCTTTGCCGGCGTCTGTTTTTCCTAAAGAATACAATCCGGGCCTGTTTAGGGTAAGAGTGAATAGGTTTCTTCTAGATCTTCGTGATTCATCTTAGACCACATCATCGCTTTCCATCATGTGAGATTGTGGTCAAACGAAGATCTATTTAGTTTAAATATATATATATATATATTAAGATCGTGTCAGCGGATGTCAAAAAATCTGCATCCGCAACATCCCTGGTCCAAGAACACTTTTTTTTTTATTATTGATGATAGTCAAGCGCTTGACCACTACCTCACCTGATGGTAAGTGAAGGTGTGATCGAAGCTGGAGCATGCTTGCCTAGAAATAACCTATTCACTCTGGACTTGAAGACTCCGAGATTATACTGGTTTGGAAAAACATACACCGGAAGAGAAGGAACTCCTTGCTTGTGCTAACAAGAAAAGTTGAACCAGCTATGTCAGATACCTTCAACGCAATGCGAAAATTGGTATTTTTTGTACATCGCGCGAATCTGCGGGCCAGCATATTCGCCAGCACTGATAATGCTCTGCGTTCCCTCTCCATATCCGTGTCATCTCGCGGTTTCATGTCGTCAGTTACCAGATGCACTAGACATTTAAACTGGAATACCCTTTTTAGTGGCACTACAAAACAGCAGATGATAAATTAAACACAATCCTTGGCGAGTCTACGAATCTCCTCATTTCTGATTCGATCACGGCAAAAAACCCGGCATTGAATATAGCGCATTTTTTCATTTTAGGGTTCGGCACCCAAAGGGTAAAACGGGACCCTATTACTAAGACTCCTCTGTATGTCTGTCTGTCACCAGGCTGTATCTCATGAACCGTGATAGTTACAGTAGAAATTTTCACAAATGATGTATTTCTGTTGCCGCTATAACAGCAAGTACTAAAAACAGAATAAAAAAAAATATTGAAGGGGGCTCTCATACAACAAACGTGATTTTTTTGCCGTTTTGAATGAATGAATGAAAATTCTTTATTATACCTAGTCCAGTAAAATTACGGCTAAAAATGGGTTAAATAAACATGAACGAACACAGTTTGGGGATTTTAAGGATCGATAGGGGGGTGTATTCTGAGCATAAATTCCAATTTGAGGGGTTCTACTGAGGTCAGCTCAAGGTCATTTCGATGGAAACGCGTTTAATTCGATATCTCGAAAATGGTTAGTGTTAGGCAAAAAATTGTTGAGACCTTTTCTCTTCCAAATTAAATTTACTAATTTTTTTATCTGAAACTTTTTTTTCGAAGTACAATATTTGAATGATATTTGAATGATTACAATATTTAATATTTGAATGAAGTACAATTTTTAAATAGTTTAATCGATTGACCTTTTTATATTGCGACAATGGCGCAGATTTCGCTAGGTAAAGTAATGTATAACTCCGAAGGTATTGGCATTACAGAAAAAAGTTTAAGAAAAAAATTGTTCATAATTACAAGATCTACACTTTGATGATCGGTAAAATTTAATAAAATTGAATGGTTGGGGAGAAAACGACGAAAAATAGAAAATAAGTAAAATTTTTGCCTTGCGGGAGTAATAAGTTGAAAAATATTAATGTTAAAAAAAAATTCAGCTAAAAAAGTTAGTAAATTTAATTTGGAAGAGAAAAGGTCTCTACAATTTTTTGCCTAACACTAACCATTCACGAGATATCGAATTAAACGCGTTTCCATCGAAATGACCTTGAGCTGACCTCAGTATAACCCCTCAAATTGGAATTTATGCTCAGAATACACCCCCCCTATCGATCCTTAAAATCCCCAAACTGTGTTCGTTCATGTTTATTTATTTCGTAATTTGACTGGACTAACCTTACAAGCTAGACACAACAGATTTAAAGAAAAATCAAATAAAAGTAAGCATAATGGGCGGTCTTATTGCTTAACAAAGACATCTCTTCCAGACAACCTTTGGATGGAGAGGATCATTGCTTAATGGAAGATTGGCCGAGGTTTAAAAAGAATAAACTTAATAATAGAAAAAGAAATTACTTAACCCTAATTAGTTATATATTACTCGTGCGCGATAACTTGGGACCTGCTAGGAATGCGACTCCCCGACCGCTTCCCCTGCACTTCCCCGATGGCGCCCGTATTGTACCGTTCGCATCACTATTTTTTACTAGGGTTGTTAGTCTCGTACTGGCTTACGTCACGTAACGACGCGCTCTGGAATTCTTTTAGTTTTTGTTTGTGTTATTGTTTTGTTGTTGTAGTTTTTGTTGTTATAGTTTGTAAACAGTTTGTCGACAAAAGTATTGGGACGATGACCTCTTACAAGAGACGAATGAATCGCAATTAATTGTAAATTTATCAGATACCTCTTCGTCAAGTGACTATAGTGAGACTGAGGACGAAGAACAACCTCTAGAAGGCATAAATCCACTAAGTAGTGACGAAGATGAGATAATGTAAATAATAGATAAAATAACTGTATAAACTTAAACATTGTATTTTTATTTAATTCAAATAGTGTTAAAAAGATAAGATAAAAAGCAGCGTCCTCCCTGAGTAACATAATAAATTAGGTTAAAAAAAACAAAGACGAAGCCGCGGGCGGCTGCTTGTTATGTTCGCTTTTTTTCCGGGCGGTACAAACACGCCAATATGACGTCACCGCGCTCAGGTCCCAACTTATAGCGCACGGGTAATACATACATATTAGATACATAAATAATTTTAAATAAATAAATATCATATATAAAATAAATAAATATGTACTTACATACTTATACTTACATTAATAATATTAGAGATCAGATGAATCACGTCTCTTCATGGAGATAAAAGTTTTTGAGTCTAGCTTTAAATACGGCAGGATTACGGATTTCCTAATGGAGACCGACAAGGCGTTCCATAATCGGACAGCTTGGACGGAAAAGGAGTTTGCATAGAAACTGGTTTTATGTATCGGGGTTTTGAGAAGGAGGTTTTCAGAGGATCGGAGTGTTCGGGAATTTGTGCAAAAAAGGAACTCGAAGCGTTCCTTCAGATAACAAGGCGTGGAAGGATTACGAAGGATGCTGAATAGGAGGGATAGGATGTGAGTATTCCGGCGAAGTCGAATGGGGAGCCATTTGAATTTATTACGAATTTCGCCGTTTTTATAGATAATGGCACGGAACCCTTCGTGCGCGAGTCCGACTCGCACTTGGTCGGTTTTTATTCCGCTATATGTCAACACATTATCTAGAAAATGCACTCAGATACCAGTAACCTTTGAACATCGTGCAATGCGCGCGTGTCGTCGCGCGCATTCGACTAACTGACCTATGACCTGCGCATGACATTGTGTAGGACGAATTTCTACTTCCTTAACATTCCCACGGGCGTAGCCAGGGAGGAGGGGGGAGAGGGGGCGGGGGGGGTCTAACCCCCTCCTAGAAATATTCAAAATACTACATGAATAAGAAAAGGTCCAGTTTTGCCAATATTGCCTTGGCCGGTGTATTCCTACCAGTCTTTTCCGACTTTCGGCCGGTCATTGATACAAAACGAAGGTGACATACACCGGGACGTTAAAACAAGAATAAATGCGAGATGGATGAAATGGTCACAGGTTACAGGAACAACGTGCGCTCCTCGAATGCCCCTTAAACTTAAGGGGGTAATTTACAAGACGATCATAAAACCTGTCGTAATGTATGGGTTCTGAGTTTCTGAGCGCACGCGGCGGAAATGCGAATGTTGAGATGGATGTGTGGAGTAACGAGAATGGATAAGATAAGGTATGAGTATATTAGAGGCAGTTTGAAAGCAGCGCCAGTGATAGAAAAGTTGAGGAGTAAGAGGCTAGCGTGGTGTGGGCATGTCATGCGGAGGGAAGACAATCATGTGACTAAAAGAGTGTTAGATATGAGTGTGGATGGGTATAGAAATAGAGGAAGACCGGAGAGTGTCAAGAGTGATATGGGTAGGAAAAAAGTGACTGATAGAGAGATATGGATGAAAAATAGACGTTGTGCCGACCCCACATAATATGGGAAAAGGGCAGGAAGAAGAGACATTAATGATTAGATAAATGTTTAAATGATAGGTAGGTAGTGATGGCATAATTTTGGTGCGACTATAAATTATCTAAAAATGTTTGGGGGGGGGTTGTTGAGATATTGGGGTTCCAGAGGGGTAAAAACAATTAGACTATTAGGTCACGTGGGACGTCAAATGAAAGGTCTTCATTAGTACATTTAGACTCCGTTTTTATTTCTAGTAAATTCCTTATAGTTTTTGAGTTATTACGTTATTAGCCATAATAAAAACTGAACTTTGACAAAATTCACAGGGTACACCATTGACCCCACAGTGCTGAAATTGTGTATGCGTGTAGCTTTAGCAACCCAAATATAGGGAAAAGTCTGAAATTCAGAATAACTGCAATTTGTACCAAAAAAATACCACATACATGAACTCCCGTTACCTGTAATTTGAATGAAACTGTAGGTCAAGTTATTTGGTTATTTATTTTGTGGCACTATTTTGATAGTCAGTTATTACAAATAATCAATCTAATCTAATTTTCGATGTTACATTTTGTTAATCCTTTCACTTCAAATCGTTTGATCAGAATCGGGAATCGATCTAACAGTGATATACTGACGACCTCCGTGGCACAGTGGGCGAATAGCTCGCTGCGCCACGATGGGTTCGATTCCCGCCGCAGGTTATAGATGTTTTTCTTTATTAACAAAAATAAGAACGCCAACAGCATACATATTTTCACACACAATGAAATTTTAACATTTGAGTTCTGGGACTGATACATTATGCCTATTATTGGCGTACACAATACTGAATTGAGTTCATGATAGGAACCTCATAAAACTACCTATTACTCGTGCGCGATAACTTGGGACCTGCTAGGAATGCGACTCCCCGACCGCTTCCCCTGCACTTCCCCGATGGCGCACGTTTGATTTGGGGAGTAAGCTGGTGAATGTGTTACGAAGACTTGCTGTCGATTCGGACAAAATATATTGGGACGCAATGTCCCAACTGACACTTTTGATTTTAATATTTTTGTTACTGTCGATTCGGACACCATTAAAAATAGCTGCATTGTACAGTCAGTTGAAAAAACAGGTTTTTACCGAGGCGCGGCGGCGGCACAGCAAGATAACGAAATATGTAGATGCATAGCAAGGTCACACTCTATCTATCTCTTTATTTGAGATATTTTTAAGTGATCATTATATAGATGCCTAAGTATACAAGATGTTGATTTATACCAAATATACGCTTTGAATGAAACTTGTGGTTTTTTTAACATTAATGTAAGTCACCACACGCTCCCAAAGCTATTTGATTAGCTTTATCACATATTTTGCTTAAACATTTTTTATATTTTTTAAACAGCTTCAATAATTTGATGGTGTCCGAATCGACAGTAAAAAAATATGAAAATCAAAAGTGTCAGTTGGAACACTGTGTCCTAATAAATTTTGTCCGTATCGTCAGCCACTCGTTATGAAAAGTGCGAACGGTAGTTGAGAGGGAGATATAAGTTAGTGAAGATAGAAAGAGAGAGAGTTACGTTTCGTATATTACTGTAGGAGCAAGAGGGAGAGGTGCACGCGCACATTTTCTTTCTCTCTTCCTCTCATAGCTAGTGCATGAAATATATAATATATCTCAGTCAGTAGTTCGTTTGATTATTTTTCGTAATTTCATTTCGTTCTTGAACCATTTTATAAATTAATATTTTGAAAAAGAAGTTTTACTTCAGTCGTGTGGTCTAAAGCACACTCGTTTTTTTTTGTTAAATCAGGATTTTGAAAATTTTTGAGTGAAAAAAAACGGAATTCTTTCGTCGTAAGCGGGACATAGTAAAAAAAACCGTTTACAATCAGAAGTTTTTAAATATTTATCGTTTTATTTGAGTTTTTAATTACGTTTTCGCGACAATAGATAGCAAAAATAGCCATAGAAATGTATTTTAAGAAAACTATGATATTTTAAATCAGGTTTACCTTATCGTTAGGCAGTTGAGTCTTCATCGTCTTCTGAATAAAAACAAATAAAAAACACAAATCAAATAAAAAAGTTTTATTTTTTAGGAAAATGTTGTGTTTCAAACATAGTCTGAGAAGTGAGCTTACAAATTATAACTTAGTAATATATGAGAATAATTTATTTATAAGAAGTACTTATTTATGATATGTCTGTGATATTCCTTCGTACGTAATCGTGCGTTTTTGCGAAATATAAATTTATAAACTAATGGGAATAAGAGCGAGCCATGGAGCTCCGTATCCTAGGAGTCAAATTAACAGACCGCATTAGAAACAGTGAACTGCGCTCCCAAACACAAATCGCGGACGTTGGGCACCAAGTAGGACTGGGCGGGTTATCTCTACCGCATGTCGGAGGAGTTGTGGGCTAGATCCACCACCGAGTGGATCCCAAAAGACAGAAAACGACCACGCGGCAGACCGCGGACGCCGATCGAAAGACGAACTCGACTCGTATATGGAAGACTGGACTACACACGCGCATGATAGAGTGGAGTGGAAGGAAGGAAGGGAGGCCTTTGCCTTGCAGTGGGACAGTACAGGCGCCAAATAATAATAATGGGAATAAGAAAAGAGTGAAAGAGAAAGATGAAGATGTCGCGATCGCACGCACCGATTCGGGTGGCCAACTTACACAATTTACACTCGTCTGTATCACCCGGCCGCGCTTCCTCAGCACGCTGCACGCACGGTCGAGTTATCCCCAAAAAGCGGGACACTCATTCAGTTGCACAAAACTCTTCATTAGCACGTCATTACTTAAAAAGCCGGCGAACCCCGAGCGCAACTTCAATTCGGCCGCGTCAATAACTTCGGCCTGAATATCGCTATCCCTGTTTAGTGACGAAGTTTAGCCACGCAGAGCGACAGTGATAGCAATAGAACGATTCTAAATTTGATTAGATTTTGACCGTGTTCCGTAATACCAAAAATGATGACTGAAAACTTGTTGTATTTTTCTCATTGTGTTGTTATTCTGTAACTAGACGATATAATCTATGTTCCCATGACTAGGATACGTAAGATGTTGGTGTTTTTAATACGAAACAATTAGGTTGAAAACAGGTCTTTTATGACGTAAAAACACGCAGAATGCGATACGCTTCTATTTCATTTTAGGTAAGTACGAGGAGGGATCAAAAAGTAGTGAGAATGAGATAGAATATAATGACTATTGATAACTTAATAATTTATTTTTCTACATAGTCTCCGAGTCTCTCTACACACCGAGTCCAGCGCTTTTCCAAGGCTTCAATCCCTTTCAAAAAAAAGTTTTATCTTGGTCCTGCAAAAAGCTCTCCACGGTATCGTATTCGTACCTGTTTCCCCTTAAGTATTCTTTCAATTTGGGGAACAGATAAAAATCGCTAGGCACCAGATCTGGTGAATAAGGTGGGTGGTCAACCAATTCGAAGCCAGCTTGCTGAATGGCAGCCATCACAACTGCCGTCCTGTGCGCGGGTGCGTTGTCGTGATGAAACAGCACGCCCCTTCGAAGTTTCCATCTCCTTTTCTCTTTGATTGCATTCCTCAACTTGGGAATTAAAGCTGCATAATATTGGCCTGTAATAATGGTTCCACGCTCCAGGTAATCAATCAACAATATCCCTTCTGAGTCCCAAAATATTGAGGCAATAACCTTGCCAGCCGATGCCACGGCACGAAACTTCTTCGGGGTCGGTGATGATGACCGTTTCGATTGCGAAGATTGCTGTTTTGTCTCGGGATCAAAATGATTGACCCATGTTTCGACCATTGTTACGCTAAACGAATAAAAGTTTTCAGAATCTTCTTGAAACTAGTCCAACAATATCTTCGAAATGTCAAGTCGATTTTGTTTCTGACTGTCGGTTAACATTCTCGGCACCCATCTTGCGGAGACTTTTCTCATATTCAAAGATTGTTTCAATATGGATTGAAAACTTCCAAATGAAATGCCCGTTTCTTGAACTAAGTGTCAGATGGTAACTCTTCGATCGGTCAATACAATTTTCTCGACTTTCGCAACGTTTTCTTGGGTGACTGATGTCGATGGACGGCCGCAACGATGTTCGTCTTCCGTGCTCGTTCTCCCTACTCGAAATTGAGAAGCCCCCCTTGCGACAGTGGAATACGGCGGAGCAGACTCTCCTAATGTTGCCTCCAAATCGCAATGAATCTCTTGCGTCGTTAACTTTTTTAAACAGAGGTATTTATTAACGGCTCGCACTTCGTTTTTCTCCATTTTCGAGAACACGTTTCGACACGAAGCAAACAAATGACTACATTCAGAAAAAACAAAAGAGAATCGAAGATCTTTTTCTTTATTAATATTACAAATATGTATCTGAGCTATGCCTGCCAGTATTTTTTTTTTTACCAAGGAGTATGTCGTTCTCACTACTTTTTGATCTCTCCTCGTATGTTGATCAAATTTTTAAAACGGCGGCGCCTTTGCGACGATGCCGCTTAGTCAGTTCAACAGGTACCTACTTACATGATGAATGAATATGATTTGTTTAACCTATTTTATACAGGCTGTGTCATTGATATTTTAGGACTTGAAGTTAAATTATTAGTAAATTAAAAAACAAAAAAAATCCATGGTAAAGAATTTGAAAAAAAAAAACTAGTTTACAACAATACTTTCATGCCATCATGCGGCAAAAAATCATATCAATTCAATGCAGAATTACGGGTAGCCCCAATAGGATTCTCGGGGCTCTTGCAGGCAGGTGGGGTGGGACAGTGCACTGCAAGGTTTCTGGGCGTCAGCCCTGATCAATCCATTTGCTCAATAAATATTTTATATTAATTAGTTTGTAAGGATAATTATGCAATTTTTATATTTATATATATTTTAATTATTATTAATGTATTATTTTTGATTATTGTGAATGTACCGATTTTAATGTTAATTTAGTTTATTTAATTTCAATTACCTATCTCATAACATAATTCTAAGATGATATTCATCATCATCATATCAGCCGTAGGATTGTCCACTGCTGGACAAAGGCCTCCCTCATTGATCTCCAGGAACTGCGGTTGGAAGCGGCCCGCATCCAACGCCGACCTGCGGGTTCTTACCAAGTCGTCTGCCCATCTTGTGGGTGGACGTACTACGCTGCGCTTGCCGGTCCGTGGCCTCCACTCGAGTACCTTTCGGCCCCATCGGCCATCTGTTCTGCACGCTATATGGCCTGCCCATTGCCACTTCAACGTGCTAATCCGTCGGGCTATGTCGGTGACTTGAGTTCTCCTACGTATCTCCTCATTTCTGATTCGATCCCGTAGAGAAACCCCGAGCATAGCCCTCTCCATAGCTCGTTGAGCGACTGAGCTTATTCATAAAGCCAATAGTGAAGGACCACGTGTCGGTTCCATATGTCATCACTGGTAACACACACTGATTGAAGACTTTCGTCTTAAGGCACTGAGGTATGTTGGACGAAAAGGGTCATAATCTATCGACATACCAAATTTCATTAAATGCCATTCAGTAGTTTTTGCGTGAAACAGTAACAAACATCCGCACATACATCCATACAAACTTTACCGTTTATATTATTAGTGGGATTATCACGTGTAACCATAATTATAAGTGAACTTCCGGGCCCATATCAGCATTGATTAATTAAATAAATAAATATTGCTGGACGTTACATACTTTTTTAGGGTTCCGTAGCCAAATGGCAAAAAACGGAACCCTTATGGATTCGTCATGTCTGTCTGTCCGTCCGTCCGTATGACACAGCCACTTTTTTCCGAAACTATAAGAACTGTTGAAACTTGGTAAGTAGATGTATTCTGTGAACCGCATTAAGATTTTCACAAATAAATAGAAAAAAAACAATAAACTTTGGGGGTTCCCCATACTTAAAACTGAAACTCAAATTTTTTTTCATCAAACCCATACGTGTGGGGTATCTATGGATAGGTCTTCAAAAATGATTTTGAGGTTTCGTATATCTTTTTTTTCTAAACCGAATAGTTTGCGCGAGAGACACTTCCAAAGTTATAAAATGTCGCCCCCCCCCCCCTGTAACTTCTAAAATAAGAGAATGATAAAACTAAAAAACATATATGATGTACATTACCATGCAAACTTCCACCGAAAATTGGTTTGAACGAGATCTAGTAAGTAGTTTTTTTTAATACGTCCTAAATCGTAAACCGCAATTTACCTTTCATTCAATCAACTCAAATATAAAACAGTTACAACGAACTACAAGAACTTTTATATTAGTTTACTTGCTGCTACGGAACTCTTCATGGTGGAGTCTGACTCACACTTGGTCGCTTTTATTTTTTCATAGAGCGAAGCGAGATCTCTAAATCAACTTGGGCAAATCGGCGTTGTATGTATGTATGTTTGTTTGTCTGAGGATAACTTTCGAAGCGTTGATCCGGTCATCGTGAAATTTGATACTATAGATAGGTAGTGATGGCACAATTCTGGTGTGACTAAATGAACTAAAAATGTTGGAGGATTGTTGAGATATTGGGTTCAAGAGGGGTAAAAACAAATGAAAATGTTAGGTCAAGTGGGACGTTAAATGAAAGGTCTTCATTAGTACATTTAGACTCCGTTTTTATTTTTAGTAGTCCTTATAGTTTTTGAGCCATAATAAAAACTGAACTTTGACAAAATTCACAGGGTACACCAGTGACCCCACAGTGATGAAATTTGGTATGCGTGTAGGTAGCTTTAGTGACCCAAATATAGGGAAAATCTCAAATCCAGAATAACTGCAATTTGTACCCCAAAAAAGATTAACTAATTAACATAAACTCCCGCTACCTGTAATATGAATGACACTGTAGGCCAAGTATGTTGGTTATGCATTTCGGGGCACTATTCTGATGGCAAAGAATACAAATAATTTTTTTTTGTTTTTTTGGGAGAATCGCGAGATCTCAGTTCGAGGCGAACCACTAGTGTAAATACATAAGTACTTATAATATGAAGAATAACATCCAGACCCGGAACAAATATATGTAGATTATGCAAACATTTGTTCCATAGCAGGAATCGAACCCGCTACCTCCGTCCCAGCCGGCTATTCGCCCACTGCTCCACGGAGGTCGTCAAATGATGATAATGACATCATATACCAGAAACTACTTACTCCTGGGCGCACCAGCTAGAGCTACAATATTTTAACAATCCCCTCACTGTGTATATCTTTGAGACGGCTATGTTTGTTAAAATTAAGCACACATCTATTTTGTCGGCTTTCTGATATCATTGTCCGGAATCGTCACGATAAAAGTAAAGTATGTGTCCGCAACTCTAAGACCGCCTTAATGCGCAAAAGCATCTTCTGTGTGGCTCCGTTCATTTACAACAAGCTCCCGGAGTCACTGAGCTACCTTGTTCAATGTTTCGAAGAAAGTTAAAAACTGCACTGCTAAATAAATGTTACTATACCATAAATAAATGAAAAATATTAGTAAATTTTTTTTTTTTTGACTACTTATATGGCAAACGAGCATGCAGACCACCACATGTTAAGTGGCTACTGCAGCCCATGGATATCCACATAGAATTCAATACAAGGTATTATGTTGTCTGGATCTCTATGTGGATACGTTGCCATACTATAGGACTTGGCTGTTATGCCTATGTGCCATTACTGGCACATAGGCATAACAGCTAAGTCATTGTAATTACTACAGGAACATACCATTACCATCTAACCGGAACACAGCAGCACAAGTACTGCTATTTGGCGGTGGATAAAGGTAAGGCGGTGGTGCCCACTTCCACGAGCTCGTTCACAAAAGCTCTACCACCAGTAAAATTATTTAATAAGTATTTTTACTAGATTTATTGTATTTTATGTAATCATTATAATTTGTTCAGATGTTATTATTTTTTAGGACTTCGTAGATTTTAATATTGCATGCCTTGAAAGTCAGAAATGTATTGATTCTAATATGCACTTCTGACATCTTTGTAACATGACATATATTTCAAGCAATAAATACATTTGATTTGATGTTAGTTTTTAGCGTTCTATGTTTGTTTTACCTATTTAGAGAACTACTCATCCGATTTTGATGTCAATTGATTTGTTATTATGGGCAGGTGTTTTAGGCTATTATCAACATAGATATAACATAGTTAGGTTTCGATTTTTAAACTTATATCTAAAGCTTGATGATAATATTACAGCAGTAGTTTTTTCATTACAGGTTACATGAGGTCACAGGACAATTATTATGGCTACCTGACTACAACTAAGCGTAGACACTGACCAAAACTGAACCTAAACAATAACATGACCAACAGATCTCAATATTTCGTACTTAGTGCATGTTAAAACAGACTCTATAAATAAATAATTATGTGGTTTTCTTGCCTTATTAGACAAATGCATGGAGTTACAAGGTAAATGCATGAATAAAACACCTGCGTGTATTCATAACCTTCACGAATTTTTGATTTGAATTGCAAGTAATTATATTTAGCAACAACAAAAACAGATATTAGTAAGAACGTAACGTTATAGGCATTGTTCTTTATTTGCATTGTTCCACGGAATTTGAATCAAGATAACTAAAATAGCACGAAATATTTCTTTTTAATTTACCTACGAAAAATGGCTTACCTCGAACAGTTTGAGTAGAATGTTGACATACAGCTTCCGAACACCCAGAGATTTGCCGATAGATGCAAGGAATATCACACACAGGATTAACAGGAGGAACGGCGTGTACAATATTGATATGGCTACCGACACAAACGACATCATTAACGCCATTTTGACGACTGACTGACTGATTGATTTGATTGTTGTTGATTGAATTGTTTGTCTGTCACGTTTTATTCAATGAATCAGCCGGGCGGGCGACCATTCATTCGCGGAACAGCTGTCATGCGCTGTCAAAAATGCTATTTATTGCCATACGACAAAAATGTAAACCCGTTTTACGCAGAAAATAGATTTCTGCTTGCTTGTTCGTAATAAATAATTTTAACGTGCATATCTTTTTTAAGTCTTTCATTTACTGACAATTTTGTAAATAGTGTATATTCACAAATCAAAATTGAATATCGTTTTACAGAGTAGTATAGTAGTAATATATTTAATGAAGTTTATGAAAATATGTCGTGAATTTGTATGTCAGTAATTTCTGGCATCATACTTTTTTACTTGGCAACCCTTTGTTTCTAACCTCATTCGTTCCCAGTAAGAAAATCTTTTTGGATTTTTCAATAAATCCTATATCGGATTTTATAGTACCAGACTATTTATCAGAATGTCTGACCTTCCTTACGGACCTCCAGTGCGCGTATCCCCCTTGATCAGGGTAAGAAAATTATTAATCTATTGACATTGGAACTACCCCATTATGTAATAGTGTTTTGGACTGTATTTTCCAGTTTGAAATAGATTATTTTCCTATTTACTTTGTCATTTATTCCATAAAACGATTGCCGCGGATTTTCTGAAATTTTCCAGCCAGCATTTATATGAATATATGTTAATCTTTATATAAATTTTAACCTCTTTGGAATAGGTTTCATTCAAATGATTTTACCTGCAATTTTGAAGAATTAATCCATTTCCGGATAATCTTGTTGTAAACAGAGCTATTGTTTTTTTTAGTTAATCATTTTATATATTAGGAACGATCACAAATAAAACCCGCTTTAGACTTTGCAATATTTAGACAACTTAGCCTGGCTTGCACAACGATTCTTAAACGTATTTAGCAACTAAAGATGGTTAAATTTGACGTATTTGTATGATTTGACAAATATACTTCCACACTACAAACATTGTTAAATTTAAACAAGTTTGTATAACAGCATTGTAGCGCAATTAGCCCTTAGTCTTTATAAATTTAGTGCACTGAATATTGCAAAGTTAACCCCGTATAAGTCTCTATCTATAGCAAGTACATAAGCTTGAATTCAATAATAGGTGCTTACAAGACATCCATGTATATCAATGCAAGATGTCTGCAGGTTCCTCAAATGCTAGACTTAGAATTAGTAGTTTAAAATGATAATAAAATCTGTGTGACATAATATTAAACTTATAGTTAGGCTTATTCTCATAAAATTAATGGATTTATTTTGTTTTTAGAGCAGCATTATTGCTGGTATGTACATCACACAGTGCTAGTCTCTTAATGCTCACTTTTGTAGCAATGTCTTATTGATCGAGCAAAATGAGATCTCCAAATCAACTTGGGCAAATTGGTTTTGTATGTATGTATGCTTGTATGTACGAGGATAACTTTCGAAGCGTTGATCTGATCATCGTGAAATTTGATACATAGGTAGATAGTGATGGTACAATTTTGGTGCTAAAAATGTGGGGATATTAGGGTTCAAGAGGGGTAAAAAAATGACAATGAGAATATTAGGTCAAGAGGGACGTATAATTAATGGTTCATTAGTAAATTTCGACTTCGATTTTATTTTTAGCAAAGTCCTTGTAGTTTTTGAGTTATTAGGTAATAAAAACATAACTTTGACAAAATTCTCCAGTGAACCCATAGTGCTACCTTTAGTGACACAATAGAAATATAGGGAGAAGCAATTTCTACCCCAAAAAAACCAATTTACATGAACTCCCGTTACCTGCAATTTGAATGAAACTAGGTCAAGTTAGGTGGTTGTGCAGTCAGCGATTACAAATACATAGTTTATTTATGTTTTTATGGGAGACTGGCGAGATCTCAGTTCGGGGCGAACCACTAGTTAATTCAAATTACTTATGGTCAAATGATGTACTTTCCATCATTTGGAGGGGTTGCCTGTACTCGCTACGCTGGGCATGCCGGTTGGCGAGTGCTGTTGATGTTAAAATGAGGGATGCTGCTGCCCATCCCCCAGCGGTTTCCCTTAGTCGCTTGTTCGACACCCATGGGGCGGGATGGGGAGAGCCTATTCTTAAGCTGGACACCCATCAGATGGAAAGACGACTTCTTAAAGGTTGGGAGACTTAAACGATGATTGTACTTATTATTTACTAGCTGACTCGCCCGCGGCTTCGCATGCGTGGTATTTTAAGAAAAACATTACCCTCCTTTTGCGCACTCGGGTAAAAAGTAGCCTATGTCCTTTCCCAGGATCTATCTCCTTGCCAAATTATATTACGATCCGTTCAGCCGTTATGAAAAAGTAACAAACAGTTACTTTCGCAGTTACTATGTATTTTTTTTTGTCATTATGATTCGCAATCAGTTCGAGGACTATATTCGGATGTGTTGTTTTATTTTGGCGTTCGGGATGGAGACGCATTAGTCCTTCCCTTCAATAGAGGCAGCAAGCAGGTTGTCCAAGACATGGACTCTCTTCAGGCGCTTTGTATCAGATCGATTTTCCACCAGCGCTCTTGCCAGCAGATTATCATGGCTTTTTAGGCGATCCAGGTATCTTTCCCTATGAAGCCTGTTTCTTGATCAATTGTGGGAACTTCTAGGTACTCACGGATCTCCTTGTTGGTTGTGAACCATGAGGCATTAGAAATGGAATGCAAGATTTTGTTCTGACAGCGTTGGATGATAGCACCATTGGATTTGCTGGTTGTGCTCCAGATTTGTAGCCCATACGTCTACACTGGCTTAAGGATGCTGTTGTAAACCAGGTGCTTGTTAAGTAGAGACAGTCGGGATTGTAGTCCGAGCAACCAGAACATGCTCTTGAATCGAATGTCAAGTTCTGCTCTCTTAGCCTTGACGTGGTACTTCCATGTCAAGCGTCTATCTAGAGTAAATTCGAGGTATATAACCGAGTCCTTATGTGGAAGAACGTCCTGAATAAAGTTATTATGTATGTATTATACCTAGTCAGGTCATAAATTCTGTCACATGTTTAATATAAAATAATTGAAACAAGTTTATTCATTATGTAACCATTTATATACTAAAATTAACTTAACAAAACATAGATTCTTATGACACTAAAGTTTATTCAAAATGACCTCCGTGATTTTGAATACAGGCCTTCAATCTGCGCGGCCAGTCGTCTATCGCAGCACGAACGAGGTCCATGTCAATATCGGCGGCTGCCTTAATCAAGGATGTCTTGAGTGACTCCAAATTGGGATGAGGCTTTGAGCACGCCTTTTCCTCCAAGTGTTGCCATATTTTGTAATCTAACGGATTCAAATCTGGACTGGAGGAGGGCCAGTCTTCGTGCCGGATGAAGTCGATTTCACGCGCCGCCAGCCAGTCTTGTGTGCTCTTCGCTCTATGAGCTGGCGCCGAATCTTGTTAGAATACGCAGTGCCTGTTATTGAACATGGTATGAGAAACAGGTTCCACAAGGTTCGTCAGGACTGTATTTTGATACACAACTCCATTCGTTTTTACACCTTTCTCACAAAAATGTACCTCTGTTAAGCCCCAATAAGAAACTCCCAACCATACCATGAGCGAGGATGGAAAATTACCTCGTTGGACACGCGGAATACGGTTGCTCGCTTCTTCACTACTTTGTGCGTACACCTTATCATTTTTTTTATTGTAGCTCTCTTCTACGGTAAAAATTTTTTCATCCGAAAATAGAATTTCCCGATATTTTTTTCCCGCGTACCGCTTCAACAAAGCGCGACATCTCTTCAGTCTCAGGTCCATTAGACGAGCATTCAAACGATGTTCTGTTTTTCTTCGATATGCCCGAAGCCCTAAGTCTTCATTTAACACCCTTTTCACAGTGGTTCTGCTTAACCCCATCTGAAGGGCCAACAGTTTCTGCTTACGTTTGGGATTTCTTTGAATTAGCGCCTTCACAGCTTTTATCACTGCTGGAGTCCTAACAGACCGAGGGCGACCACTTCTTGACCTGTCATCTACACTAGAGTCTTCATTGTATCGTTTGATGGTGCGATAAATGAATCATTTGATTATATTAAAATTTTTCAGTATGTCAAAAATTTGAATTGGCGCGTAACCGCAACGATGCAACGCAATAACTGCAACACGGTCTTCTTTAAGCGTCCACTCCATATATAAAAATGAGTAAAATACTAAAAAGTATACATTTTTATTTTCATGAACAATTCGAAATTCGAATTCTATAAATTTTTTTGTTGCCAGCATTCTAAAAGAAAAGTTTTTACTGTGTGACAATACTTATGACCTGACTAGGAACATATAAACCTTCCTCTTGAATCACTCTATCTATTGCTGAAAACTGCATTAAAATCGGTTAAGTAGTTTAAAAGATCTAAGGGAATAGACAGCCGAAGTGACTTCATTTTATACTATATAAAGATTAAGACTAGGTCTAAAGTACTAAGGTAAAGCTGGAGTCCTATCCCTTCAGTGGTTTTGTCGTGAAGGGGTAACAAAGAACAAAATATATTTTCTACAGAAACTTTGACAACTCATTCTTATCACATGGGAATTAATTTATAAGATAAAAAAAGTAGCTTTTATGTTATTCTGGTTCTAGAAATATTTTTTTGCAAAGTAAGAGCTCAATCCGTTCAGGAGTTTCGGTGTGAAGGGGTAACAAAGACCATTTTTCGTATAGAAACTTTACACCCCATTTTTATCCCATGGGACATAATTTATGGGGTAAAAAGTAGAATGTATGTTAATCCAGGTTATAATCTACGTTCATACCAAATTTCATCGAAATCGGTTCAGCCGTTTTGACGTGATTGAGTAACAAACATCAAACTTTCGCATTGATAATATTAGTGTGAGTCTAGACTTTAGAACAGCCGTCACACAACATCATTAACAGTTCCTTGAAATTTTCAGTTCGGTCGCTGGTCGCTCCTCAGCGTAGGCGTAGCATACGGAGCCTTCCACCAGAACAGACTCTCCAAGAGAGAAACGAAGCTCCGTGAGATCGAAGCGAAGGAGCGCGTCGTGAAGGATGCTAAGCTGAAGGAGGAGAAGGCTAGGGCTTCTGCCGGTAAGAGTTTATAGTCATTTATGAATAGCTTCAGCTCGCGGCTTCGCACGCGTCGCTTGTTAATAAAAACCGGCCAAGTGCGAGTCGGACTCGTGCACGAAGGGTTCCGTACCTATTTTATCTATAAAATACCTCGAGCTGATCTGATGACGATCCCTTTCCGAGTTGATATGTGTGCTATTTGACCTTTACATCGATTTCAAACTCTTAAAAGACAACTAAAACACAATATTATCAAACTTATGTATGCAAAGACAAAAGACTTCATAGAATTTAAGTTGTTTAGGCAGTAAAATTGACTTTTCAAAGTGATCCTTAAGATGTGAATGTATAAAAATATTTTATTTGATTTGACACACTTCGGCCAAAAATTTTCCCTCATGATTAATTATCATCTCTCTTTCTCTCTCTCTCTTCTAAGGGAGCTTCGCCTCCTGTCCTCTATTGCTGTATTGTTTCATATTTTCTTGTGTACAATATAGAATAAAAAATTGTTATCTAACTAGCTTTCGCCATCAGCTTCGCACGCGTGGTTTGTCAAGAAAAGTAGCCTATATCAGGTCAATTCAGGTCACAATCTATCGACATGCCGAATTTCATAGAAATTGGTTCAGCCATTATGACGTGATTGAGTAACAAACAAACACCCAAACTTTCACATTTATAATACTAGCTTCCGCCAGCGGCTTCGCACGCGTTGTTTGTCAACAAAAAGTAGCATATGTTTTAATCCAGGCCATAAACTATCAACACACCAAATTTCATCAAAATCGGTTCAGCCATTACGACGTGATTGAGTAACTAACAAATAATTAAACTCACATTCATACTTTCACATAACACTATCAGAATATTACACTAATATTAAAAATGCGAAAGTTTGGTTGTTTGTTTGTTACTCAATCACGTCGTAACGGCTGAACCAATTTCGATGAAATTTGGTATGTATTACCCGTGCACGATAAGTTGGGACCTGAGCGCGGTGACGTCATATTGGCGTGTTTGTACCGCCCGCAAAAAAGCGAACATAACAAGCAGCCGCCCGCGGCTTCGTCTTTGTTTTTTTTAACCTAATTTATTGTTACTCAGGGAGGACGCTGCTTTTTATCTAATCTTTTTTACACTAGTTGAATAAAATAAAAATACAATGTATAAGTTTATACATTTATTTTATCTATTATTTACATTATCTCATCTTCGTCACTACTTAGTGGATTTATGCCTTCTAAATGTTGTTCTTCGTCCTCAGTCTCACTATAATCACTTGACGAAGAGGTATCCGATAAATTTACAATTAATTGCGATTCATTCGTCTCTTGTAAGATGTCATCGTCCCAATACTTTTGTCGAAGCTTCGTAATGATAACAAAAACACTTAACAAGAACTATAACAACAAAAACTACAACAACAAAACAATAACACAAACGAAAACTAAAAGAATTCCAGAGCGCGTCGTTACGTGACGTAGGCCAGTACGAGACTACAAACCCTAGTAAAAAATAGTGATGCGAACGGTACAATACGGGCGCCATCGGGGAAGTGCAGGGGAAGCGGTCGGGGAGTCGCATTCCTAGCAGGTCCCAAGTTATCGCGCACGAGTAATACGTACGTAGATTATAACCTGGATTAATACAGACTACTTTTTATCCCATAAATCAGGTCCTATGGGATAAAAATGGGGTGTCAAGTCAAGTTGCAACAGCGAGTTTAGTTTTATTTCTAGATTACCTACACATTTATTGTAACGCGTACGAAGTCAAAGGCAACAGCTAGTATCATCATCATCCACAGCCCATAAGTAAGTACCCACTGCTGGGTGTAGGCCTCCCTTTGTAAACGCCACCCTTCCCGGTCCTGTGCTGCGCGCATCCAGAAGTTGCCCGCGACTTTCTTTATGTTGTCGACCCACCGCGCCGACGGACGTCCTGGACTTCTTAGGTCTGCTCTTGGCAACCATTCGGTCACAGGTTTACTCCACCTGCCATCACCTCGTCTAGCCAAGTGTCCTGCCCAGTTTCACTTGAGTTCCACCACCCTTGTTCCGACGTCTTGGACTTTCGTCTGGCCTCGGATTTGCCAGCTGCTTGATGCCAAGCATGGCGCGCTCCATGGCTCTCTGTGCGACACGTACTCTGTACACAGTTTCCTTAGTGAGCGGCCATGTTTCGGCACAGTAAGTCATTGTTGGCAGGACACATTGGTTATACAGACGGGTTTTCAAGCATTGTGGGATCTTCTATGACAGCTAGTATAAAGAATTATTATGACATTAAAATGTTCTTTTTTTTCAGCTGAAATCAAGGCACTGGAAGAGATGGTGGCTCCTAAGAAGTGAATGTATAACAAGAACTTAGTTTTAAGTACATAGTGATGATTAAATGTCTTTTTTCCATCTGTTAATATTATTTAATGAAATATAGGCGGTTGTCGTAAATTGTAGTTTGATTTTACCAGCTACAGATGTTGGTGGCGATTTTGTTGTTCTCCCCGATCTCGCGAGTCTCCCATAAAAACACAAATAAAATTATTTGTAATCTTTGACTATCAAAATAGTGCCATGAAATAAGAAACCAAATAACTTGACCTATGGTTTCATTCAAATTATAGGTAACGGGAGTTATTTGGAAAAAATAGGGTAAAAATTGCAGTTATTCTGGATTTCAGATTTCCCTATATTTGTGTCACTAAAGCTACACGCATGCCAAATTACAGCACTGTGGGCTCACTGGTGTACCCTGTAAATTTCGTCAAAGTTCAGTTTTTATTTAGGTTAAAAAAATAAAACGGGGTGGAAATGTACTCATGAAGACCTTTCATTAGACGTCCCATTTGAACTAATAGTCTCGGATCAACGCTTAGAAAGTTATCCCCGGACATACCTGCAAACATACATACCTACATGCAACGCCGATTGGTCCACGTTGATTTGGACATTTCGCTTCGTTCGATCCAAAATTCGGTAAAGTACTTAAAACGTTCATAATTCGCACTAAAAACCTGATGTTTTTATATATGTTTTTGTCACAATACCTGTAGATTTTATGTAAGTACATTCAATATTTATTTAACTTAATTTGAAAAATTGATTTTGATATTTAAATATGTATAGGTATTTTTAAGTACAGTATGTAAGTACATTTAGATGATATTTAGCTTGGGATTGTAATTGCTCCAACTCGTTTAAAAATGTTACAATTTAGACGTAATTTATTTTCTTTTCTACTAAGTATTATGTATTCTAAAAAGAACGACCGACCTTGTTCCTTGCCTCTTTCCTGGCTTGGTCGCGAAAGAACAGGCAGTGTACGACGCTTCAAATTGATCCTTGTAACTTTAATGAATAAAAGGATTTTGATTTTGATAGCTTCCGAAGCGTAGATCCGATCATCGTGAAATTGTTGACATCAGAATGTTGGGACCCGTTCGCTAGGGATCTCGTTTCCAATATCAATCCACACTCATATCTAACACTCTTTTAGTCACATGATTTTCTTCCCTCCGCATGACACGTCCATACCATGCTTTTTTCAACCTGTGTCATCCCACTGCTGGGCGAAAGTCTCCCCCACTGTCTCAAAGGCATCGAAATCGTCTCGGCGCCGTCGCCCGTTTTCAGGCACCCACTGCGTGACGATCGTTGCTCATCTGTCCGAGTGCATGCGTCTTACATGGCCCCCCCAATCCCATTTCAGCCTGGCAGCCTTATTCCCTGCGTCAGCAATGCCGGTCTTTAAACGCACCGTGGTGTTACGGATTCTGGTCAATCCTCTTTACTCCAAGCACGCTGCGCTCCATTCCTCTTTGGTGAGTCTGGATTTTTGTGCCTCGGTTAAAGACCACGTTTGTGAACCATAGGTAAGGACGGGCAGTATACACATGTCGATGAGTTTGCGCTTTAGTGACATAAGGTTTCCCTTATCAGCTCTTTCATGGACCATTAGTTCTTCCAGGCGTTCTCGATGCGGCGATCGATCTCCTTAGCTTGCCTGTTTTTAAAAGAAACTAACTGTTTTTTAAAGATATACTCATCGACGTAGTGAGCTATAATTTCGTCATAATTTGTGTTTATTTTTTTTTTAATCAATGCAAAGGGCATGCGATTATGACGCCCTTGTAGGTAATCATAATAAATGATTTAGTGACAAAATTTAACCTATGTAACTAGTTTGTAAAGAGTCCGAAAGAGGTTCAGCTATAATTAACCAATTCATCGTCCAGTGTTTAAGCAAAATAGAATATAATGTGGTAAAGCTAATCAAATAGCTTTGGGAGCGTGTGGTGACTTACATTAATGTTAAAAAAACCACAAGTTTCATTCAAAGCGTATATTTGGTATAAATCAACATCTTGTATACTTAGGCATGTATATAATGATCACTTAAAAATATCTAAAAGATATTTTTTAATTATTCTAAGACAGTATATGAATATGTTTAAAAATCACAGATAATCTAGTTCAAACATACCTTAAATTACTACTTATTATTTGTTAGTTTTCAACATCAGCAAGGCCTACATCTACTGAAAAAAAAACGATAAAACTCTTAAACAAAATAAAAAAAAATACTTAACCTACAATAATCACAGTATTTTACACAGAACTGATTTTATGAATGCTATATTTATATTTTATGAAAAAACACTCTTACAATATGTCTTAGTTACGAGATAAAAGCCATACTTATTACTCTTAGCATTAAGTAAGTAGGGGAGGTAGGGGAGCATTGGGCACATTTATATATAAATACTAATAAAACTGTTATTTTTTATCATAATCGAAATTTTATTCCAAATATATCGAGTACACATATTTGGCAGTAATTATTGCTAAGAAAAGTTTTGGTATTATAATAAGTCTCAAAGTTACAAAATATCTTCGAACACATGTCTAAAGTGGCCAAACCTCCCACTGGTTGGGAGGTTTGGGCACCTCTGTAGGCACTGTATTTAATATGCACGATATTGCTTTACTATACTACTACGCTTAAGTATTATATAACATTGCTATAAAAAATTGTAATACAAACATTTTTTCTTATCACAGACTTTAGAAAAATTAAACAATGTGACTTAGAATCAATACTGCACGATGTTGGACTTATTTAAACTTATCTTATATTTGGTATGACACAGAGAGGCTTGTCAAATTTATATTTTAAGCTGCCACGTTTCATCCATGTCGTTGGTGTAGGTAATTTTGTCTTTATATCCTCCAGGGGGACGCTGGCTATGTCCTCGATGTCAGGAAATATAAACGTATTTCTTATCTGACTCGCTCTCATGAATTTGACAGTTGCCATGGAGTGATTAACCTCTTCGATTATTCCAACATAATGAAAGACAGTTTTTTTGGTGTCAAATTTAACCAACACAAAGTTATTGATTTGGAAATTTCTATCCATAACGATCACATCGTCTTCATCAAAATCTTCTTCCGATTCAACAAGGGCTTCGTCAGAAACGAAATCATTTTCTATTTCATCATCGCTGCTAATCTTCTTGTTTTTCTCTGGTATGGAAGTAAATTCATCAGCAAGCTTTGGAATTGTTCTCTGTCCTGTAGTTTTAGAGCATTTTCGATTTTTGTAGAACTCTTTGATCTTAATTTTTCTTTGTCTTTCTTCTTCCATTTCTATAAATCTTCTCTCGGGCGTGTCCGTCAATATTCTAGTTTTTCCCTTCTTCCGTTTCATGCCATGCAATTTCCTGGGGCCGGCCTTTGGATATGGTCTTACTAAATCAGGTGTTACATTGACAGTGCCGCTAGTCTGGCTTCTAGATGGAGATTCCAGGTGAGATGCCCCAGTGACTTCCACATTTGAACTTGTAACGATTGACAGGTTGGTCTGAAATCGATTGTTCTGTAGGAACATTATCCTCTTCCGGCAGGCAGCGATCAGTTACAGAAGAACAAGCGAAATCTTCATCGGAGAAAATGTTTGAATTGAATGGCCATATGCCAGGTTTTTGAAATCCTCTTTGAATATTCTGCAACTTGAATGCAAGTGGGATGGCTTTTGCTGCTAATTTTGGGATTTCATAAATTGTTACCGTTTTGCCAGGATTGCTTACCATCCAATCTGTTACAGCAGTGTTATAATAAGTTTTGAGTGGTTCATAGACAGTTAAGTCTAGGGGTTGCAGTTTATGGCTGCAGTGCGGTGGGAAAGTCATTAAAACAATACCTGATTCTTTACAAAAATCGAGAACTGGTACTGAAATATGGCTCTCGTGATTGTCCAGCAGCAAAAGAACTGGCGAGGAAGGCGTTGGTTTTGCGTGTTTTGCAAAATGGTGCATATATTTTAAAAAATTAGGTGATGTCATCCACCCTGAAGGATGTGCTGCTCTATCTGAACCAACAGGGGCATCATTTAGCATATATGTTTTGAAATTGACCCGTGGGAATATGAAAAAGGGTGGTATTGAGTTACCCAATGCATTAATACAGCAGCAAACCGCTACAAGCGTCCCTCTTTCAGCTGACGTTACTTGCCCAACTTGCTTAGTACCTCTGAGAGCAATCACTTTCTGGGTTCGTTGTACTGTTGATAATCCAGTTTCGTCTATATTGTAAATAGACTCAGGGCCAAAGCGATGCCGTGCATATACAGTTTTAAGATTTTCAAAAAAATCTCCGACATTTTTCTTATTAAAACTTGTGGCACGTGAGAGACTGGTAGCTTCTGGGGTCCTTATCGAAAGCTGAGGTTGTTGTAGTTTTAAAAATCCCCTTAACCAATCTTTGGATGCAATTTTCTTCTCTGTCCAGTTATCTGGTATTTTCTTTTCAATGGCAGTGGCGTATTCGTAAACCAATTCGCGTGCCTTCAGTTTTGACAGTCCATGGTTTAGTTTAAACGATGTTACAAGATATTCTGTATTTTTTTCTTCTTCATCTTTTGCGAATATTTGAGATGATATAAATTTAGAAGAAATATCTTTCACGACGCCACCCTGCTTTATGTATCTTTGCAGGTTAGACCTGGGTATATCATATTTAATCGCAGTAGTTTTAATTTTTCCTCCTTTAGATACCTCATCCAATGCGCGCAAAAAACATCTTTAGGGATTTCACGTCGCTTATTTTTCTTTTTAAATGAAAACAGCATTGTCCTGAAAAGAAATGATTAACCATTTAATCCAATAGCCATAACAAAAAAGCACTAAAGTATGACACCAAAATACACTAAACACATTGTCATGGAGCATTGGGCATGCCCAAACCTCCCTCCTACCTGCGTGCCCAATGCTCCCCATAACCTCACCTTTCAAATAGATTTCAATAAGTTTATTTTTATCAAATATTGAATCCTAATTGACAGGTAAATTTAATCTTCATTAAACACATAAGAAGAAGTTAATACAGATACTTACACTTTCTTGCAGATTTCGTTGTTATGTTTCTTCAAAGCACAAACAAAATATTTACTTCTGTACGTAACAAACCGTTAAGCGCATATAACTTGACAACCTAGTAAAATGACAGCTGACACTTTTGATAAGCGATGTTACCAGTTATTCAACTATAGTGCTGTGGTAGAAAACATAAAATATCTAGAATAGATTTTGAGAAATGAGGGGGTGCCCAAACCTCTCGAATGCCAAATGCGCCCCTACCTCCCTAATTTTTACTGAAACTAGTATCCTACAAAAATCTTACAGAAATAAACATAAATAACATTCATTAGGTAGTAAACATAATGAAGACGATATACAAATTTAATTTTGGTGACGATTGGGCGGAGTATCCGGAAATGCAAGAAAGTGTCAGTACTATTTACTTGCTTAGGTGAAGAACGAAACAAACATGTACCATAGCCGTGTCGCATTATCGCAGAAGTAAATGACAATAGATAAAATCTCGAATTGCAAGAGAACAACAAATGAAAAAAAAAACCTTTTTCATTAATTTAGGTACCATAATTACCTACATAACTATGTAAAAAATACTTTAAAACTTTTCTAGAGTCGGAGATTAAACGATATTAGTGTTTTAGAAGAGCCGATTTTGACAAATAATTGTATCGAGAAAAGTTTGACCAATTGCGTTTCTGACTTTCATTTATATAGTTTAAATCCTGAAGTAAATATTGCTTAAATATGAAATCAGTATTATTTTTAGTTATTGAATACGACAGTTACTTAGCAGAGCATTTTTTTTTCATATCGTCATTAAGGTACGTCTAATTTATCTATTTACGTAATTATTATATGAGTATTAAACTAAGTTACATTATTTAACTTACCCCCAAAAACATGAAGAACAATATAAACTGCCACATAATTTCTTTAACTTTCACACTCTTACGATGCGTGTCCTTGTTTGCACTGACTTTCACTTACTCTCAAGACGAATTATTTCGTTGTTTTCCTTCGGCCTTGGTGCAAAATAGATCTATAAAATAAAGAGATGGAGAGAGTGTAACCTTGGTATGCATCTATTTCGTCATCTTGCTGTGCCGCCGCTGCGCCTCGGTAAAAACCTGTTTTTAACTGACTGTACAATGCAGCTATTTTTAATAGTGTCCGAATCGACACTAACAAAAATATTAAAATCAAAAGTGTCAATTGGGACATAGTGTCCCAAAATATTTTGTCCGAATCGACAGCAACCCGAACTGAGATCTCGCGAGTCTCCCATAAAAACAAAAATATATTATTCATAATCTTTGACTATCAAAATAGTGAAACGAAATAAACATCCAATTTACTTGACCTACAGTTTCATTCAAATTACAGGTAACGGGAGTTCATTACAGTGGTTACTTTTTTTGGGGTACAAAATGTAATTATTCTGGATTACAGACTTTTGCCTATATTTGTTTCACTAAAGCTACACGCATACCAAATTACAGCACTGTGGGGTCACTCCCTAGTGTACCCTGTGGATTTTGTCAAAGTTTTGTTTTTATTATGGCTAATAACTCAAAAACTACAAAGATTAAACTAACAACAAATATACTAATGAAGACCTTTCATTTAACGTCCCACTTGACCGAATAATCTCATTTTATTTTTTTTTACCCCTCTTGAACCCCAATATCTCAACAACCCCCCAACATTTTTAGCTCATTTAGTCACACTAAAATTGTGTCATTACTACCTACCATCAAATTTCACGATGATCGGATCAACGCTTCGAAAGTTATCCTCGGACAAACAAACATACATACATACAACGCCGATTTGCCCAAGTTGATTTGGAGATAAATAAAACAACAAAGTATCAATATATAATGTCTTTTATTCAAATTTTTCCAGTAACATTAGCTCCTTTAGTTTTTTTCACATACAGAAACACTTCCAAAAAAAATATCATTTTTGAGTAATGATTATTACAATATCAAAACTTTAGATGGCACGAGTCAAAGGTCCTCAAACTTTTTTGCCTTGACGACCCCTTGCCATGTTTTTCTGTTTTGGGTAGATCTAATATTGTAATTTTTGCAAATTTATCAACTACACATGTTATTTATCTATGACAGCCTGTAGGTCGAAGTCGACCACTGGGGGGTCGATATTGACCAATATGGGTATGATCGGCCTAGATATTATGCAGTTACATGACTTCACCCTAAGACAGGTGAAGTCATGTTGTGTTTAAAGTGCTATTATATAGTCTTAAAAGATGTTGCAAATTTTTTTTAATTAAAATTCTGCAGTCTCGAACGGATGGTACTTGTGACCCAGTGATCTGTAACAATGTAAAACATATTATAAATAAACAAATATTGCTGGACATTTCACACAGCGCTATCTAGCCCCAATCTAAGCAGATAACTGATGGAATACTTATATACTTTTTTAGTAAATACATACTTATAATATATAAAAAAAACATCAAGACCTGTAAATCATTCAAATATTTGTTCCGCGGAGGGAGTCGAACTCGCTACCTCCTGCGTTTCAGCCGGCTATTCGACCACTGCGGCACGGAGGTCGTCAAGAATATAGTAACACTGGTGGTTCGCCCCGAACTGAGATCTCGCGAGTCCCCCATAAAAACAAAGATATTATATTATTTGTAATCTTAAACTATCAAAATAGTGCCAGGAAATAAATAACCAACTAACTTGAACTCCATTTTCATCCAAATTACAAGTAACGGGAGTACATGGTTACACTTTTTCGGGATATAAATTGCAGTTATTCTGAATTTTCATTTCCATTTCCTTTCTGTCATTTCGAGCCTGTTTTTGAAGTAAAACTTCTTTACGCACGCTTAACTTGGGGAGTAAGCTGGTGAATGCGTTACGTAAAGTGCGAACGGAAGTTGAGAGGGAGATATAAGTTAATGAAGATAGAAAGAGAGAGAGTTACGTTTCGTATATCTAAGAACAGTGCAGGCCAATCGTCTGTATCACACTGTAGGAGGAAGAGAGAGCAGTGCGTGAAATAAATATATATATTTATATCTCAGTCAGTAGTTCGTTTGCGAGTTTGCGTTACGCGAACGGTGATTTCTTGATTATTTTTCGTAATTTCATTTCGTTCTTGAACAATTTTATAAGTTAATATTTTGAAAAAGAAGTTTGCTTTAGTGGTTTGGTCTAAGTCTAAAGTACAAGTTATTTTTACATAATTTTAGTTTTTATTTTTATTGTATTTGCATGTGTTTGTAACTTTAATGGAACTATGGATCTCTTTGTCTGATATTAAAGAGTTTAATAAAAATAAAAAGGCAGAGTTAACAGCACATGCCCACAGATGGCGCTGTTACAAATTATCAAGCGTTATATTCACGCAGCCATATACAGAGTTGACAGCACACGCTAACAGATGGCGCTATTACAACCCTTTAACTTCAAATCTTAATACTCACGCAGTCATAGGCTGAGTTGAAAGCACACGCGAACAGATGGCGCTGTTACAGTCTTATTTTCAAATTGTAATACTCTCTTAATAGAGAGTATCTTTAGAGTTGTCAACACACACTAGCAGATGGCACTATTATTAAACTTTTATCTTCAAATCCTAATAGACAGCAGAGTTGACAGCATACGCCAACAGATGGCGCTATTACAAACTGTTATCTTAATACTCACGCAGTCATAGGCACCAGGCGTCCATTGCAATCGAAGCTGTCGATCAGGTCCATGTCTTCTTTAGACAGCTTGAAGTCCAGCACGTCGAAGTTGGACGCGATACGGGATTTTGTCACCGATTTCGGAATCACTATAACGTCGCGGTCGATTTGGTATCTGAAAATTACAAAATAAATCACAAAATAGAATAATATATATAACAACCCCCTCTCCCCCCCTCCTCCTCCATAAAAATATAATATACCTACTTAATTTGATTGTTAATTTATTACGCTCGCGATCATTGACAATTAACAAATTTAAAAACGTATTTATCAAAATCTTTATAAAAAGGCCTACTATAAAATATCGGATTATTTAGATGATAGAGAAGCTTGGGATTGAAATTGCTCCAACTCGTTCAAAATGTTACAATTAAGACGTAATTTATTTTCTTTATTATTACGTCTTCTAAAAGGGTCATTAAAAAGAACAACCAGCCTTGTTTCTTGCCTTTCTTTCCTGGCTTGGTCGCGAAGGAACAGCCAGTAAAATTGACGTTTCATACAAACATTTTTAAATATGAATAGATTTTTTATTAGTTTTCACGTCAATACCTAATAAAAATTGCTTCCATAGTGGGAGGCAATTCAAAAAACGAATGATATCAAAATTGGTGGATACAGTTTGGTATTGCAGCAACATATCTGTCCAAAATGTAATTACACCACTGGATAGCTAAAGGATCAAAGAATTCGTTAAAAGAGAACTGTGACGCATCGCGCGCGGTGAAGGAAGCGCCGCCATTTTGAGGTCATTCTGCTGCGACTCGAGATTTCCATTTAGTATAACTTTCGACTCGGAGAAGCTACGACGTTTGTTTAAGTTTCAATCGTCAACTCTTGTCAAAATCTATCGATTGCCTATATATAAAATATTACCTGTTACGTACACGTACAGCACACGGCCATGTCCATGGCACAGCCACACACAGCGCATTTTTTTTTTCACACGAAAGAAATACAATTTTACCAAAAACGGTTGACGTCCTTCTATAAGTAGGCACAGCAAGCAAAAATAATAATAAATAATAAGTATCGCTGGACATTTCACACGGCGCTATCTAGCCCCAAACTGCTTAGTTTCAGTATAATAACTATGGGAACCAGATAACTGATAGAATACTTATATATATACTTTTATTTCTGTAAATACATACTTATAATATATAGAAAAACATCCAGACCCGGAAAAAATATCTGTAGATCAGGCAAACATTCCTTCCGCGGCGGGAATAGAACCCGCGACCTCTTGCGTCTCAGCCGGCTGTTCGCCTACTGCGCCACGGAGGACGACAAAAAATAGTTTGAAATGTTTAATCTCACCTGATGAGAACTTGCGCGACGGTCTTCTTGAGCCTAGCAGCGATGGCCTTCAGCTTGGGGTCCTCCAGGAGGTTGAGGTCTCCGGGCTGTGCCCAGGGGCGGTCGGGGGAGCCGAGTGGAGAGTACGCGGTCAGCTTTATGCCGTGCTTAGAGCAGAACTCTTTAAGACGACGCTGGTTTAAGTAGGGGTGGCATTCCACCTGGATAGACGGAAAACAAATACATGTATAATATATATGCTGGACATTTCACACAGCGCTATCTAGCCCCAAACTAAGCAAAGCTTATACGTGTTCTGTTATGTGCGACATTAAATGAAAACACGTGTAGGGCTAATGGCTAGTATTGTTGTATAATAGTTTTTATCAAATTCATTACACATAGAAAGTGTTAAAAATATCAATGCAACAGCCTGTATAAAATAGGTAACCAAATCATATTCATTCATCATGTAAGTACGTACCTGTTATACTGACTAAGCGGCAACGTCGCAAAAGCGCCGCCGATTCACGTTAAAAAATGTTTATTAGAAATGTATCGATCACTGGATAAATATTCAAGCTACCGCTATTAAACCCACCTCTATAATCAGTTAATACTATTCCGGATGTGTGTTTTAAATTAATGTCGTACATAACACTGGACGAGAGCGCACACTGTGCACGTCTAGTGTCTCAGGAGTCGAACATTTTGTCTGTCTGTTGTTTTATGTACCTATTTTATGTTTCTGTGTTATTTTTGTTATTTGTTTATTCCATCGTTTATATTGTATACCTAGTCAGGTCATAAGTATTGTCACACAGTAAAAACTTTTCTTTTAGAATGCTGGCCACAAAAAAGTTTATAGAATTCGAATTTCGAATTGTTCATGAAAATAAAAAATGTATACTTTTTAGAATTTTACTCATTTTTAAATATGGAGTGGACGCTTAAAGAAGACCGTGTTGCAGTTATTGCGTTGCATCGTTGCGGTTACGCGCCAATTCAAATTTTTGACATACTGAAAAATTTTAATATAACCAAAAGATTCGTTTATCGCACCATCAAACGATACAATGAAGACTCTAGTGTAGATGACAGGTCAAGAAGTGGTCGCCCTCGGTCTGTTAGGACTCCAGCAGTGATAAAAGCTGTGAAGGCGCTAATTCAAAGAAATCCCAAACGTAAGCAGAAACTGTTGGCCCTTCAGATGGGGTTAAGCAGAACCACAGTGAAAAGGGTGTTAAATGAAGACTTAGGGCTTCGGGCATATCGAAGAAAAACAGTACATCGTTTGAATGCTCGTCTAACTGGACCTGAGACTGAAGAGATGCCGCGCTTTGTTGAAGCGGTAAGCGGGAAAAAAATATCGGGAAATTCTTTTTTCGGATGAAAAAAATTTTACCGTAGAAGAGAGCTACAACAAACAAAATGATAAAGTGTACGCACACAGTAGTGAAGAAGCGAGGAACCGTATTCCGCGTGTCCAATGAGGTCATTTTTCATCCTCGCTCATGGTATGGTTGGGAGTTTCTTATTGGGACTTAACAGAGGTACATTTTTGTGAGAAAGGTGTAAAAACGAATGCAATTGTGTATCAAAATACAGTTCTGACGAACCTTGTGGAACCTGTTTCTCATACCATGTTCAATAACAGGCACTGGGTATTCCAACAAGTTTCGGCGCCAGCTCATAGAGCGAAGAGCACACAAGACTGGCTGGCGGCGCGTGAAATCGACTTCATCCGGCACGAAGACTGGCCCTCCTCCAGTCCAGATTTGAATCCGTTAGATTACAAGATATGGCAACACTTGGAGGAAAAGGCGTGCTCAAAGCCTCATCCCAATTTGGAGTCACTCAAGACATCCTTGATTAAGGCAGCCGCCGATATTGACATGGACCTCGTTCGTGCTGCGATAGACGACTGGCCGCTCAGATTGAAGGCCTGTATTCAAAATCACGGAGGTCATTTTGAATAAACTTTAGTGTCATAAGAATCTATGTTTTGTTAAGTTCATTTTGGTATATAAATGGTTACATAATGAATAAACTTGTTTCAATTATTTTATATTAAACATGCGACAGAATTTATGACCTGACTAGGTATATTTTTGTATTGTATGTAATATGCACTTGTATGCTTTCTTGTATTGTGTGCTAGTCTGAAATAAATTGAATTGAATAACAAAATGGGTTGTACACACGGCTACACATCAAGCTATACATTTCCAGTAAAAACTGACCTCTCACTATACGAAAAGCCTACACAATGCGAGGTCAGCTTAAACTGGAAATTCATAGCTTGATGTGTAACCGTGTGTACATCAAATTTCATCGAAATCGGTCCAGCCGTTTAGTCGTGAAAACGACACAGTCAAGAGTTACTTTCGAATTTATATAACTCGCCCCGAACTGAGATCTCGCGAGTCTCCCATACATACAAAAAAATATTATTCGTAATCTTTGATTATCGTAGTAGTGCCACGAAATAAATAACCAATTTACTTGACCTACAGTTTAATTCAAATTACAGGTAACGGGAGTTCATGTATTTTGGTTACTCTTTTTTGGGGTAGAAATTGCAGTTATTCTGGATTTCAGACTTTTGCCTATATTTGTGTCACTAAAGGTACACGCATACTAAATATGTGTCAAAGTTTAGTTTTTAATATGGCTAACAACTCAAAACTACAAATATTAAACTAACAAAAAAAACAGGGTAAAAATTTCCTAAGGAATACCTTTAATTTGACGTCCCACTTTCATAGTCTCATTATCATTTTTTTTTTTACCCCTCTTGAAGCTCAATATCTCAACAACCCCCCAACATTTTTAGCTCGTTTAGTCACACCAAAATTGTGCCATCACTACCTACCTATGCATTAAATTTCACGATGATCGAATCAACGCTTCGAAAGTTATCCTCGGACATACATACATACATACAACGCCGATTTGCCCAAGTTGATTTAGTGATCTCGCTTCGCTGGAGCAATTAACATGGATAACTCACCTGGTTGACGACTGGTTTGATTTTAGCCACCTCCAGAACCCTGGCGATCTGCTTCGAGTTGAAATTCGACAGTCCCAAACTGCAATTAAACAATATATAACAATTTAGCTTCCGTATGTTTGAGTTAAAATATTACCACAATATTGCATCTATTACCCGTTACTATATAATACCAGTGGTCCCGCCGAACTTTGTATCGGCTTGACATGCATAGGTATAACGCGGGCTGTCAATATAAGTCACCCTGGTAGAATTGTCAATTGTTGTCCCCGGCCATCATTATGTATGAGAAAATGAATAACTTCCACAAATAATTCAATACCAAAATTAGCCAAATCGCTCCACACGTTCTCGAGTTTTAGCGAGACTAACGAACAGCAATTAATTTTTATATATATATAGACAATATATCTCGGGATAACTCCTACCGAAGCATCTGTTTCAAACGATATTCATTTTTTTTACATCCTCTTTGACGATATTTGCAGCACGCATTCTGTCAATTCTATGTCAAACGTCATAAGGTTACATTATAAAAGCGCTAAGGTTAGATTATAAATAATTTTATATGGTGGTTAAGTATTCTCAAATTTTCTAATTTTGCGCGCAATTTTCTTAATTTTCTCTTTCATAAGAACCATCTCCTGACAATGAGAAATACAACAAAAAAAGAATTGGCCAAATTGGTCCAGGCGTTGTTGAGTTATGCGCTTACCAACACATTTTGCGATTAATTTTTATACACAACACACAACAGATAATAATGATTAAATAGACTCCCAAATATATATCCTCTCCCTTTATTTAAATGCAAAACTAAATACCTGGAATGGCTCCAATCACTGTTCTACAATGAAACGGAAGAACTCATGGTTGTCTCTAAGTAGCCTAGCACACACACATACACACACATACACACACACACACACACACATACAAACACACATACACACACACATACACACACACACAAACACACACACACACACACAAACAAACACGCGCGCGCGCACACACTTACAAGCACAGACTAATTAGTATATACATACACGTACATTTTGTACCTTGATTGGGACCTACTGTAATATTTCCCGGAGGAGGGCGTTGATGTCTGCGACACAGTTTAATACTTCTGCAGATATCATCGTTTCTCACATAATTTGTACCATTGTTTATGTTCCAAATAAAGAATTTATGAATTATGAATTTATATTTAAGTGTTTTTAAATACTTGCGGAAGCATAAATCTTTAGTGGCGCCATCTGGTTTGTATATAGGAAGCTTTCATTTTCAATTTCGATCAAATTTATACGGGACCACTTCTGAAGTATGATCTACCAAACAAAAAAACCGGCCAAGTGCGAGTCGGACTCGCGAACGACGGGTTCCGTACCGTTATCTATAAAAACGGCAAAAAATCACGTCTGTTGTATGGGAGCCCCACTTAAATATTTATTTTATTCAATAGCACCATTTTATTTATTTACCTTATTTGAGGTTCGTACCGATTATGCTAGTCCTCTAAATTGTATGAGCGTCCATACAACTCATAGGACTATCTTAACTGGCGTCAACTATGTATGTATGGGGACACCTTTTAATTTTCAACTTTTTTTTATTTTTTGGAATGTATCCTTTATTTGTGCTGTAAGACCTTGCGTTTTGCCAAATTTCGTGATTCTAGGTCAACGGGAGCTACCACAAAGACCCAAAACCTATAGGGTACTTCCGTTCCAGTTGACCTAGAATTGTTAATTTTGGTTAAAAGCAAGGTCTTACAGCACAAGTAAAGGGAAAATTCTGAAAAATAAAAAAAGGTGAAAATTAAGGTAAATTTTGGTATTTACAAGTTTTCGCGAAAATCCAAATTTGCCCATATCTTTTTATCGTGATGACTCGGGATCATGATTTTTATACACCTAATAGGGACTGTAGACCTCAGTATCTGGTCCACCCGTTCCTGAGAATATCGGTGGTGACACACGGACAGACAGACAATAGAGTGATCTTATAAGAGTTCCTTTTTTCCCTTTTGAGATACGGAACCCTAAAAAGCATCATGGCAATCGATTCATAATTGGCGGAATAAACGCGTAGCATACTTTAAAAAAACATACAGTCGAATTGAGAACCTCCTATTTTAAATTCGGTTAACAATAGGAAACTTTAGTACCTGCGCGTGAGACCCTCAGTCTGGAGCGGTTCCATTGCCTTCCATGTATCCACGTAGTCCACATCAGAGAACTGGATCTTGCCGGCGTCGTCTTCCGGGAAGAGGGAGCCATCTTCCTAAAATGTAAACGACCGTTTTAGTATGTTTCAGGGATGTTGCGAATATTCGCATCCGCAAATGCGGAGCCTCCGCATCGATTTGTACAACCGCATCCGCAAACGCGGAGCCTCCGCACCGATTTTTACATCCGCATCCGCAAATGCGGAGCCTCCGCATCGATTTGTACATCCGCAATAATCGATGCGGATGTTCATGCAGATGTAACGCAGGTCGCGACAAGTAAGAAATTGGGTGGGGCTTGCGAGTGGCGCGTGCCGTGGAACGAGCTGATTGAACAATAGGAGCGGAGATTTCGGCGACAAGATCCGACGCGTTTGTTATTGTTCATCATTGGTATCTCGTAAATCAATCATAACGTGTTTGCTTGCGCTTATCGTATGAACATTGCAGTTTTTGAGTGTTATTGCGAGTATACAGTGAGTATTATACGTGAAGCGAGTTTTCTGCAGTTAATCTATACTAATATTATAAAGAGGAAATATTTTTGTGTGTATGTTTGTAATGAATAAACTCAAAAACTACTGGTCCGATTTCAAAAATTCTTTCACCATTGGAAAGCTACATTCACCCTGAGTGACAGAGGCTACTTTTTACCCAACTGCACAGAAGGAGGGTAATGTTTTTATTGAAAAACTACGCGCGCGAAGCTGCGGATCGGTCAACTAGCAGTTTTATTTCTGCACCAAAACGTACTTTCTTAAAAAAAGTCTTGAGATACTAGCCGTACGTAGAGTAACTATACCGTTCGAGGCCCGTGGAAAATTCATCGAATCCCCCCCTATATCCTAGTCATGTGAACATAGATTATATCGTCCAGTTACAGAATAACAACACAATGAGAAAAATACAACAAGTTTTCAATAATCATTTTTGGTATTACGTAACACGGTCAAAATCTAATCAAATTTAGAATCGTTCTATTGCTATCACTGTCGCTCTGCGTGGCTAAACTTCGTCACTAAACAGGGATAGCGATATTCAGGCCGATGTTTTTGACGCGGCCGAATTGAAGTTGTGCTCAGGGTTCGCCGGCGCGTTAATGTACAAAATTTTAATTATTAAAATTCCTTTCCTCGTACTCATATTATATTCTATATGTATATATATATATTTAATGTAAGTACATATTTTCTATTTGTATTCATACCTATTTATAAATTGTAGTACATATTTAGTTATAAATTTATTTTGGTATTAGACGCGCTCTCTTCATAAACAGTTTGGCCATAAATGTACAACCCCGACCATTGTCTTTGTTATAACAGCATCCTCTCCGTCCTCTGGTGTCTGGAAGAGATCGCTTTTAAGCGATAAGACCGCCCATTGCACTATTTGCTTCTTGTTTTCTATTTTGTTTGTATTTTTTTTTGTTTAGATTGTGTACTATAAAGTGTTTTCATTCATTCATTCATTCATCATCAAGGTTCAAATTTCAGGTCATAGAATATTTTCTTGTCCTATAGAATTGCTTAAATAAGTTTTTATTAATTTCAGTATATACGTACGATACCGACTCCGAGAGCAATCCGATATCGGATAATAAATATCGGACTGACCTCCAACTGGTCTAAAGTAAGGATTCTCCTCTGACCGGGGGCCCCTTCCGGCTGGGGCCCGTGGCATTTTACCGACTTGCCACCCTGTAGTTGCGCCACCTAACATCGCAGACATGTTTGTAGACATTCAACGTTTTTAGCCCTCGTGGTTCGCCCCGAACTGAGATCTCGCGAGTCTCCCAAAACACAAAAAAAAATTCTTAGGGCGACTCGCGCAACGATGCCTAAACGTATTTAGTGGCTAAACATGATTTAAGGAGTTATCAGATCAAACAAATACGTAAAATTTAAACATGTTTAGTCGCTAAATACGTTTAGGGGTCGTTGTGCAAACCGGCCTTAATCTTTGACTAATAAAATAGTGTCACGAAATACAAACCAAATAACTTGCCCTACAGTTTCATTCAAATTCCAGTTAACGGGAGTTCACGTACTTGGTTACTCTTTTTTGAGGTACAAATTGCAGTAATTCTGGATTTCAGACTTTTCCCTATATTTGTGTCACTAAACCTACACGCATACCAAATTACAGCACTGTGGGGTCACTGGTGTATCCTGTGAATTTTGTCAAAGTTCAATTGTTATTATGGCTAACAACTAAAAGACTACTAAAAATAAAAACAGGGTCGAAATGTACTAATGAAGACCTTCACCTAATAACATTGACCTAATAGTCTCATTTTCATTTTTTTACCCCTCTTGAATGAACTCCAATATCTCAACAATCCCCCCTCATTTAGTCACACCGAAATTGTGCCATCACTACCTACCTATACACCAAATTTCACGATGATCGGATAAACGCTACGAAAGGTTATCCTCAGACAAACAAACAAACAACGCCGGTTTGGAGATCTCGCTTCACTTGATCAACTTACGAATTTTATCATTTCATATTAAATTATGCTTACATTTCAGACGGATTAATGTCTGGCAAGCGTTTCAAAAACTAAAAATTTCATCAAAATCGGTTCTTTGCCATTTAGCATCGAACTTCGTACGCAGTAATCAAAAAATGGTTCTCACCCAACCTAAATCGCAAAACGCTTCGATAGCGCGTTCTAATTTTTCCAGTGGCGCCATCTAGTTTCTACACTATACAACTATAATCTAGCTTGAAGCTCTTCTTATTATACTTTATTAGTATCGATGTCTGTATGGTACAAATAGTTACGGGATAAAAATTTAAAAAAAAAAATTTAAATGACATGACATGATTAAGAAAACACTGTAACAGATGATGGGATGCCTATTACTTCTACCTTTATTTGTACTTTAAATAAGACAAAAATGCCAGAAGTCAAAAAATTACATAGTTAACTGATAGAATACATACTTGACGACCTCCGTGGCGCAGTGGGCGAATAGCCGGCTGAGACGCAGGAGGTAGCGGGTTCGATTCCCGCCGCAGAACAAATGTTTGCATGATCTACAGATATTTGTTACGGTTCTGGGTTGTTTTTCTATACATATATTAAAAAGTATGTATTTACAAAAAAAAGTATATAAGTATTATATCAGTTATCCGGTTCTCATAGTACAAGCTCTGCTTAGTTTGGGGCTAGATAGCGCTGTGTGAAATGTCCAGCAATATTTATTTATTTATTTATACTTTTTTTGGTATATATGTACATACTTACAATATATAGAAAAACATCAAGTCCCAAAAAAAATATTTGTAGATCGTGCAAACATTTGTTCCGCGGCGGGAATCGAACCCGCTACCTCCTGCGTCTTTTATGCGTCATTTTTATGAACTTTTAAGCAGCTCAAGGTACTGTAGACCTACCTATTTTGTATTAATTTCAACTTAATATCTTCCTGATAATAAGGACCTTGATTAACAGACAACGAATTGAGTTCCTTTATTCCTTTTAGTACGGAACCCTAAAAATTAACATTGACATTTTTAATCCTTATTATTATTTTATGACCTTTTATTTTTCTATAAATTTAAATAATTATGTAAATTTAAGATTTTTTTTTATTTGAAAGGATATACTTTCATATTGGTCTGATAGAAATTTCATCAAAATCAGTTCAGTAGTTTGGTTAAGGCGGTTATATTTTTGTTAAAAAGTTACTTGTTTTGATTTAAAAACACGTTATGCGTATTTAACTAATGTATGTATTATATATATATCATAATTTTATATATTATATATAGGTATGTAGGTAATTTAATAATTTATTTATATCTATTTATATTTTATTTAGGTATTAGTTGCACTCCCTTCATCCATATCTTATGTGCACCCCCGACCATCTTAGACATTACTATATCCTCTCCATCCAAAGGTTGTCTGGAAGAAATCGCTTCATAGCGATAAGACCGCCCATTGTACTATTTGCTTTGTGTCTTCTATTTTGTCTGTAATTTTTATTTTTTTTAATGTTTACAATAAAGTGTTTTCATTCATTCATTATGCGTCGTTATAAAATTTGAGAGTTGTCCTCGATTTTATTGGAATCCCATCATCAGACCCTGACTTGGCGCCAATGGGACCACCTGGGAAGTATACCCTTTTAAACAAAAAAAAATAATTTCTCGAATCGGTCCAGGCGTCTTCGAGTAATCGGGGAACGTACATAAAAAAATCCGACGAATTGAGAACCTTCTCCTCTTTTTTTCCTAACCTATCTCGTCCCACTGCTGGGCAAAGGTTCCCCCAAGTCCCGCGAAGCATCCCTATCTGTCGCTATCTCCCACCATCCTCTTTGGAAGGTGTCGAAATCGTCCCGCCAACGCTTTCTCGGCCGACCCCGACGTCGCCTTCCGTCTTCAGGCGTCCATGGTGTTGCCATATGGGCCCTCTCGGAGTGCATTCGGCGAACGTGGCCCGCCCACTCGGACTTAAGTACAGCCGATCTCTTCCCTACATACCCTTCTTTTTTTGAAGTTCGTTATAAATAGAGCACATACCTTGTAAGCCTGAGGCCAGTGGATCAGGTAAAGGTCCACATACTTGACGTTCAGGTCCTTGAGGGTCTCCAGCAGGGTTCCGCGCGCCAGGTCCGGACGGTGGAACGTGTTCCACAGCTTGGACGTGATGAAAAGGTCCTCACTGCGACAAGATTCGTTTTTATAATATGAGATGAGGGATTGGGCCCTGGTGAAAGAGGGTTTGCACGGCCATATTTGCATATCTGCTGACAGAACGTGTCAGTTACTGTGAGAGTTGTCTAGCACTAAGCACTTGCAAATCGGTGTCACAACTGCTAACGTCTCTAGTCATCACCTTAAAGGTTGTTGTTTTACTCTCCAACTCCTTGAGGGGAGACCGGAGGGGAATCGCCCATACAACACGTACTACCAAGATCATTTCTAATTGGAGCATATTTCTACCTTAATAAGGTATTATTTTAATTTGAATAGTATTTATCTAGGTTCCCAACCATATATTAGATCAAAATACTTACCTAAAATGAAATAGAAGCGTATAACATTCTGCATGTTTTTACGTCATAAAAGACCTGTTTTGAACCTAATTGTTTCGTATTAAAAACAACAACATCTTAAGTATCCTAGTCATGGGAACATAGATTATATTGTCTATTTACAGAATAACAACACAATGAGAAAAATACAACAAGTTTTCAGTCATCATTTTTGGTATTACGGAACACGGTCAAAATCTAATCAAATTTAGAATCGTTCTATTGCTATCACTGTCACTCTGCGTGGCTAAACTTCGTCACTAAACAGGGATTGCGATATTCAGGCCGAAGTTTTTGACGCGGCCAAATTGAAGTTCGGCGCTCGGGGTTCGCCGGCTTCTTAATAGTTAGGCATATGATTTAGGCGTGTTCTAGGATTAGTGAAAACTGGTGAAACAGGTATATCTAAGGAGACGTGTCTACGTAACGATTGAATAATTTATTTATTTCAAACCATAGGGGCGTAAAGAACACATAGTTACATCAGCTTCATTACATAAAAAATGTTAGGAAAACATTTACCTAACTAATATTTTAATAATACAATCATATTTTAGTTGCAGCTGTATACTGACTTTGTCAGAATACAGATACCCAATGCGGTTTTTGTTTCGAATGGACTAATCTCACTGTTGGCCTTTTGAAGAGCGCAGAAGGCGCTCAGCCCTGTAATTTTTAGATGAGGCAACTAGCGCAAGGGCACCACTCAGGTACGAACCTCGGCTTGGGCTGTTGCCAGGGTGGAGATAGGAGAAAAACGCCCGGGTACGTACTTGTACCTCGTATAGGCGGCGACTGAAGGGACTCGTCGACCTCGCCGACGAGGTCGGTGTACCTGTGAAGTGTTTGCTCTGTCTAATGTAGATGACTCGGAAATCTCTTCCCCATTAGCGGAGGTGATTTCGTCATCCGGATCTCCGAGAACGTGTCTCGGACGACGGAGGGTTTTGTTCGCGGGCGGATCTATCGGATAATAATAATAATAATAATAATAATAATAATCCTCCTAGCCGATTTCGGCTACAGAGACTTGACTTTGTGATTATTGGCCTAGGTGTTTAGCCTGTATGTGGCTGATGTACCCTATTTTTGCGCTAAAAGTCCGGTTACAATGAACACAAGTTAAGGCGCCATTAATGTAGTTGTAATTGATATTAGCCGGCGGTCGACTTTTAAGCTGATCTCGTTTTAAGTCTAGTTCTTGCCTCCTTTCTTCTTCAAACTCGTACACTTTGTCCTGAACATGACGCCTCCATTCAGGTCGTTTTTCAGCGAGAGCCTCCCAGCGCGACGGATCGATACAACACCTCTTCATGTGCCTCTTCTGTACGTCTTTGAAACGTAGGAACTGACCTCCGCGTTTCCGCTTACCATGTTCTAGTTCACAGAAGAAAATGCGTTTCGCCCTTCGCTCATCAGACATCCGAGACAGGTGCCCGCACCAACGCAGCTGACGCCGCATCAAATATGCCTCTATGCCACAGACATTAGCCCGTCGTAGAACATCGGTATTACGGACCCGATCCGACCACTTGATGTTAAGAATGTCGCGGAGGCATTTCAGATGGAATCTGTCTAACGTGCGTATGTGTCTGCGATACAGGCACCATGTCTCTGACGAGTACAAGATGTTAGGAAGTACAATAGCCATATACACCTTAATCTTGGTACTCAATTTGATGTTATGGGAGCGAAATACCTGGACTCGTAGTTTACCAAAAGCAGCCATAGCGGAGCCAAGTCTGCTGTTGATCTCCGAGTCAAGGTCGCATTTTGTTGTTATGCTGCTTCCCAGATATCTGAATGTATCGACCTGTTTTATGGGCTTTCCATCGATTTGCAGATTCAGTGGAGCTTGGTTAACAGTGTCCATGGCCATCACCTCTGTCTTTGTAATATTAATTTTGAGGCCAAATCTACAGCACGCAGCGTCAAGCCGAGTCATCAAGTCCTGGAGTCCCTCAGAAGATTCCGCAACGAAACATAGGTCATCAGCATACATCAATTCGGTAATGAGGTCATACGATACCTTTGTGTGCGCTTTTAACCTAGCCAGGTTAAAGATACTGCCATCTGTGCGAAAACGTATGCGGATCCCTTCGGTGTTGGCTTGTAATGTCTCCCTCACGACAACGGAAAAGTACAGAGCAAAAAGAGTGGGTGCTAATACACAGCCTTGTTTTACACCACAAGTGACAGGGAATTGCTCTGTCTGCTCACCATTGACGGTTACGCAACAAGTCATGTTGTCGTGAAGAAGTCTTATCAAGCGTATAAATTTGTCGGTGCAACCAAGTTTCGAAAGCACAATCCACAAAGCTTCGCGAGGTACACTGTCAAAAGCTTTCTCCAGATCAACAAAACAGAGAAACAGAGGTTGACACTGTTCCCTGCTTTTCTCTTGCAGTTGTCTAAGAGAGAATATGGCCTCGCATGTGCCGCGATTGGGTCTAAACCCAAATTGCGTTTCAGGCAATATACTTTCAGAGAGCTCCATAAGACGATTTAAGAGTACTCTGGCAAAAGTTTTTCCTGGAGTAGACAGAAGTGATATACCCCTATAAGAGTTGCAAACAGATCGATCACCTTTATTTTTATACAAAGAGCAAATTAGTGATACGCCAAAACTAGGAGGAACGAACTCCATTTCCCACATGCGCTGGAAAAATTGCCAAATCTTGTAGTGCAACTCATCTCCGCCATATTTTAATAGTTCTCCTGGTATGTTATCGATGCCGACAGCCTTATCTATCGGATAGTCCGGTACCCACACCCTAGAATTAGAACTAGCAGGTCCATAGTGAGATATCACGTTACTATAACATATGTCACCACTGGTCTTCTTCTTAACATGTCAACAGTTTTGCGTTTTGTTTTATATAATGTTGGACAGGTGACCAACATCGAGCAGGTGTTAGGGCGCAAAGGGCAGTAGCAAGTGCTGCATTGGCTGCGCAGGATCACCGCGCGTCGTCAAGTTAGGCTCCCTGAATCTATTTGTACTAAGTCTACAGCAGCCAACCTTAAGGACTTCCAGTCTGGGCACGGCAGATCGTGCCCGGGTGGTAACTATTTCTGTGGGGTGAAATTAGCAGGAGGGGGCGGGGGTGAGAGGGGATTATATCTATCCATGCGCGTTTAGCGGCAGCCAGGTCATCACTGGTAACACACACTGATCAAAGACTTTTACGAGAAGACCGTCACGCCTTCCTGAACCGAAAACGATGATGGTGAAATATAACTCCTTACCGTTTGACCACCCCCTCTTGGATCTTAGCTGTGATCGCCTCTCCCACTTCCTTCTCATTGCCGTAGACGTGTGCGCAGTCGATGTGACGGTAGCCGATGTCGATGGCGTCCTTCACAGCTTGCGTCACTTCGCCTGGCTTCGACTGGAAATAATAAATTATTATTAGACGTTTCACACAGCGTTCTCTAGCCCCAACCTAAGCAAGCTTGTACTATGGGAACCGAATAACTGATATATCCTTTTTTTTTGTAAATACATACCTATAATTATATAGAGAAACAATCAGACCCGGAACAAAAATCTGTAGATCATGCGAACATTTGTTCAGTGGCGGGAATCGAACCCGCTATAATACTTAATTCATTTATTTATTAACAGAACAATTAACTAATTGTATTTGAATCATAAGAATAATCATAGATCGAGCGAAGCGAGATTTCCATATAAACTTGGGCAAATCGACGTTGTATGTATGTTGGTTTGACCGAGGATAACTTTCAAAGCGTTGATCCGATCATCGTGAAATCCATACTAATATCACAGACCAGTATAATTTAAATAGACACTCTCAAACAAGATAATGTAACCCGATATTTGATTATCTGCTAGGACGCGAGATGTCGCTAAGAGTTATAAATCGTTAAATATATGCCAACCTTTAACTTACTACCGCTCATAATGGTACGAAAAAAAATAGATGGCGCTATTTCCAATTACACGTGCGCGATAATATTATTGCGACGTTGTGACCTTTACGTTGTGCGAGGTTGCCGCTCTTCAGTTTCGTTAAAACTTTAGTCTCTAGAAATTTTTAGAGATTTGCGCACATTTTCTCAGAATTGCCAGAACATGAAAGTTTCCGTCAAAATGGGGATTTTTTAGGAAAGGAAAGGATAGATATCTTTTATTCATTACATACGTCTATGATCGTACCATTATCACTTAAATGCGGAAATACCTACATATTTGTAAAATAAGAATACATATTTATAGTGATGTACAGATAAGTAGAACACTTTTTTAAAGAAAATAAAATTTATTTGTAAGTACCCGGCAAATGCATACCTACTGAAATAATGAACTCAATACGTACATAACATGTACATACATATTATGTACAACAAAATATCGACTTACTAGTCGCGACTTTTGAGGAGTGAGGTCTGGCAACACAGCATGTAACAAAATTAGGTACAAAAAGCGTGACTTTGCTTGCTTCCCGGCTGTCAATGTCAGTCAGTTCACGGTTCTCTTTCGTTCCCTTTGTTTCGGACTTTGTGTTAAACGCCATCTAGGTAAAAACGATGTGCTACCTTCCCACGCCATCTGTGATTAAGCATATGAAAGTAGTAAATCATCAATATAGAATAAAATCGTTAAATCTTATTTTATGGACAATATTACTTATTCTAAAAAATATTGAAATATTTTGGTGTGTTTTAGTGGAAGTTTATTTTTATTTGTTGGGTGCAATGGACGCTATGAAAGTTTCCAGGCTATGAGACAGCGCCATCTACAAATAATACGGGATTTTGAGCTTTTTGCGGGCTACGATTTCTTATATGAACATTGACAGTCTATTGATATTACTAGTCTCTGCTAATATTATAAATGCGAAAGTAATATATGTTTGTTTGTTTGTTACCTTTCCACAACTAAACAGCTGAACGGATTGTAATGAAAGGCAAGGATAATAACTAAGGTTAATATATTGAAGCCTCAGTCAGGTCTGACTTGGCTAGTTATCAGGTCATCAGTGATCAAAATGTCCATTTTTGGCAGTTTATATGTAAATAACCGTTTGAAGTGCGTTTATGAAATTTGGAGCACATATGTACCTCGCAAGCCTCAATATACAAGCCAAAGACATGTTTATCTGAAATAGTTTTTGAGTTATGAGTAACGTGACCATTCGTCCCGCTTTGGACGGGACAGTCCCGCTTTCAGGCTGTCTGTCCCGTTGTCCCAACCAGAGCAAAATGTCCCGCTTTTACAACGGGACCAAGTGTCCCATTTCTGTAAGCCATTTTAATTACAAAGACAGACATCGTCAAATCATGTGATAAGATCCATTCCTACTTATAAATTAGACCCGAGATTTTAAAACTAATTTTCTCCACCGACACATACAAAACAGATGCGTCTTCAACCGCAATCTAGTATTAAAATTTCATATTAATATACCTAATATATCGTTTTTCCTTTTCTTTTTAATAATTACCTATTAAAATAAGTTTTTTTGTTCAATTCCGCAAGCGTCCCGCTCTGACAAAAAAAATAAATGGTCACGTTAGTTATGAGGTAGTCAAGAGCGGCTCCAAATGGTTCCTGTAATAATATTACACGCGGTGCTGTTCGCCAGTTCTGTTGGCTTGAACTTGGCTCCAAAAAAGTTTATCTATTACACAAACTGTTTTATCACGAGGGGTTAGTTCAACAGTTGATAATACAAGTATTGTAAAACAAACATTTTTTTTTATTTTTTATGTTAGGTACACACGGCTACAAATCAAGCTATAACTTTCCAGTATAAGCTGACCTCTCATTCTGCCAAAAGCCTACATAATGCGAGGTCAGCTTGTACTGGAGATGTATAGCTTGACATACATCGTAAGTGTACTCTAATTTTATTCCAATCTAGCCAAGTAGGCTAATGTGCAATTTTATACTAACTCAGTTTTATAATCGAATTATGATTAAGGATGTGTCCATTGGCACTTTTCGTGTCTCTATTTAAGGGGAAGACACTTTGTTCTTGTGTTCTTTATCAATAGCACTAACACTGACACTACCTAGTCAGGTCATAAGTATTGTCACACAGTAAAAACTTTTCTTTTAGAATGCTGGCCACAAAAAAGTTTATAGAATTCGAATTTCGAAGTGTTCATGAAAATAAAAATGTATACTTTTTAGAATTTTACTCATTTTTAAATATGGAGTGGACGCTTAAAGAAGACCGTGTTGCAGTTATTGCGTTGCATCGTTGCGGTTACGCGCCAATTCAAATTTTTGACATACAGAAAAATTTTAATATAACCAAAAGATTCGTTTATCGCACCATCAAACGATACAATGAAGACTCTAGTGTAGATGACAGGTCAAGAAGTGGTCGCCCTCGGTCTGTTAGGACACCAGCAGTGATAAAAGCTGTGAAGGCGCGAATTCAAAGAAATCCCAAACGTAAGCAGAAACTGTTGGCACTTCAGATGGGGTTAAGCAGAACCACGGTGAAAAGGGTGTTAAATGAAGACTTAGGGCTTCGGGCATATCGAAGAAAAACAGGACATCGTTTGAATGCTCGTCTAATGAACCTGAGACTGAAGAGATGCCGCGCTTTGTTGAAGCGGTACGCGGGAAAAAAATATCGGGAAATTATTTTTTCGAATGAAAATTTTTTTACCGTAAAAGAGAGCTACAACAAACAAAATGATAAGGTGTACGCACACAGTAGTGAAGAAGCGAGCAACCGTATTCCGCGTGTCCAACGAGGTCATTTTCCATCCTCGCTCACGGTATGGTAGGGAGTTTCTTATTGGGGCTTAACAGAGGTACATTTTTGTGAGAAAGGTGTAAAAACGAATGCAGTTGTGTATCAAAATACAGTCCTGACGAACCTTGTGGAACCTGTTTCTCATACCATGTTCAATAGCAGGCACTGGGTATTCCAACAATATTCGGCGCCAGCTCATAGAGCGAAGAGCACACAAGACTGGCTGGCGGCGCGTGAAATCGACTTCATCCGGCACGAAGACTGGCCCTCCTCCAGTCCAGATTTGAATCCGTTAGAGTACAAGATATGGCAACACTTGGAGGAAAAGGCGTGCTCAAAGCCTCATCCCAATTTAGAGTCACTCAAGACATTCTTGATTAAGGCAGCCGCCGATATTGACATGGACCTCGTTCGTGCTGCGATAGACGACTGGCCGCTCAGATTGAAGGCCTGTATTCAAAATCACGGAGGTCATTTTGAATAAACTTTAGTGTCATAAGAATCTATGTTTTGTTAAGTTCATTTTGGTATATAAATGGTTACATAATGAATAAACTTGTTTCAATTATTTTATATTGAACATGTGACAGAATTTATGACCTGACTAGGTATATTACACTATTGTACACTATAATAACTCAAAAGGCTTTGTCCTTATCAGTCTTCTCACTATATCCGTGTTGTCGAGGAGCTGGATTGCCTCGACGTTCACATGATGGTGAAGTCTTTGTTCGTGAGCTTCTGCATATTTTCTTATTACTCTATTGACGACCTCGTATGTTGAGGTTCCGGTGAAGGTCGTTATTTCCAATATACCAGGGTGCATCTACAATAGGGTTGCCATTCGTCCCGATACGTCGGGACATGTCACCGTTTTTAACAGTGGTGTACCGACGTCCCGACAAGCTCTAAAATGTCCCGACATACATAATCGAGCGCTCCGCGCAGGACGCGCAAGCAGCCAACAGACTACTTTTTTATTTTAATGCAAATTTTAAATATTTTTTTTCTTCTTATTTGTGCTATTTGGATCAGATTTTCTACTATATATCATCTACACTACACAATCTATCATCTATCTTGGGTATTTGTTTCAGGTGTGTAGGTTCCTTACATCTAGCTACAGAGATACAGATGTGTATGACATAATAATACATACCTAGAACTTTTATCCATGATTTCTGTTACACGCTGTATACAAAAAAAAAGGACTCCTAATTGTAAATGTCCCGACGGGGCCTTGGGGATTTATGGCAACCCTAATCTACAATGTCCCTGCATACTTTATTTTGGAAGCGTTGGGTGATTAGAATGTTGCTTTTTTTGGTACAGCCCCATGGCTGTATACCATAAGTCCATACTGGCATCAAGACTTGTTTGTACAAAACAATTTTATTGTGTACTGACAAAGAAGACTGTCTTCCAAGTAACCAGTACATTATTTTGTAGCGCAGTTCTAATTCCTCTTTGTTCTTCTTGACATGAGCTTTCCAGCGTAGCTTTACATCAAGGTTCATGCTCAAATACTTTGCCGTATTTTCATACGGTATAAATTTATTCTTAACTAGTGGTCCCGCTGAACTTCGTATCGGCTTGACATGCATAGGTATAACGCGGGCTGTCAATATAAGTCACCCTGGTAGAATTGTCAATTGTTGTCCCCGGCCATCATTATGTATGAGAAAATGAATGACTTCCACAAATAATTCAATACCAAAATTAGCCAAATCGCTCCATCCGTTCTAGAGTTTTAGCGAGACTAACGAACAGCAATTATTTTTTATGTATATAGACAATATATCTCGGGATAACTCCGACCGAAACATCTGTTTCAAACGATATTAATTTTTTTACATCCTCTTTGACGATATTTGCAGCACGCATTCTGTCAATTCTATGTCAAACGTCATAAGGTTACATTACATTATAAAAGCGCTAAGGTTAGATTATAAATAATTTTATATGGTGGTTAAGTAATCTTAAATTTTCTAATTTTGCGCGCATTTTTCTTAATTTTTACTTTCATAAGAACCTTCTCCTGACAATAAGAAATACAACAAAAAAAGAATTGGCCAAATTGGTCCAGGCGTTGTTGAGTTATGCGCTTACCAACACATTTTGCGATTCATTTTTATATTATCGATAAATATTGGTCAGTATTGGACAGTAAAACAAACATGAAACAATAAATATCTATGATACAATATTTTTAACCATTTTTTATATCAAAATACAAATTTGTTATCTTAAAGTTGCTGACGTCAAATGTTATCAAACAGTTTATCTATGGCACAAACAATTTTATCGTGAGGGGTTAGTTCAACAGTTGATATACAATGGTACTCCAAGTATCAGGTACTTGCCATGATGCATAACCATGATAGTTTAAATTTTTTGAAGAGAAAACTTCTTTTGGCGCGTTGGGCATTCTTTGAGATGGGAAAAAACCATTGAACTCGCGACACTGTTACCGTTACCGACACCTCTGTATATAAATATCACGTAATTGTTCAAGTTTTCACTTCTATCGCCACTTCCCGAGTGCCGATTTTTAGGGTACCGTACCCAAAGGGTAAAACGGGACCCGCTACTAAGACTCCGCTGTCTGTCTGTCACCAGGTTGTATCTCATGAACCGTGACAGTTGAAATTTTCACAGATGATGTATTTCTGTTGCCGCTATAACAACAAATACTAAAAACAGAATAAAATAAATATTTAAGGGGGGCACTCATACAACAAACGTGATTTTTTTTGCTCGATATTGATAACGGCGACAGGTAAACGCTGGAAATATTCACAGAATATTGTGTTAGCCATCATTATTGACATCACATACTTCATCCATAGCATCACACAATTATTATAATTTTGGTCTCACAGGGTCTAGTGGGTGATTAACCGGTCTCGGCAGAATAACAGGGTCAACTGCTAACCCAGTTGACTTAATGCTGAGTCGACTCCCTTTTGCTGCTATACCACACAACATACACACCTACCTCATGTTTAAAGTTAACAGTTATATTATATTGTTTGTTTGTGTCTGTTTTGCATGTACGTTCTGAACTATGGTTATTTTTATGTTGATTATTTCAAATATTTTGTTTGACTTCGTATTATGTGTGTTATTTGGCAAATAAATGATTGTGTATGTCTATATTTTGCACTTAGAATAATATAATTAAATTAAAATGAATATTATAGGAGGATATAATTTTTTTTATAGTGTTATCCGAACACTTACGGAAATTCTATAGGCTACATTTCGAGGAATGTGCCCAGGAAGCAGGAACTATACGATCTGATCCCTTCCATCAAAGGACAAGCAGGCGCACGGCTCAGTACCATCCGTACCTGGTTGATATACCACCCATTCGCACACACCGCTTTGGTTCTACATTCTTGGTATGGAATACTTTGCTGTCCTGTATTTCCTAAAGAATACAATCCGGAGCTCTTTAAGGTAAGAGTGAATAGGTTTCTTCTAGATCTTCGTGTTTCATCTTAGACCACATAATCGCTTACCATCAGGTGAGATTGTGCTTAAACGAAGATCTATCCAGTTTGGAAAAATATATATTAGATTTTTAAAACAATCTCATTTATAAACTGAATCATCTCACTAATTTCGACCTTGACGTGACAAGAGCCTGTAGCACAATGAACAATGCATCCTTGTATCATGAGGTTGCGGGTTCAAGTCCAGTTGATGCTTGAAAGTTTTTGAGATGGTTTTAGAAATCATGAGGATATAAATTTTGAAACTATCATCGTTATTATTATTTTTAATGTTATTTGTGGGGAAACAGGCTTACGGCCCACCTGATAATAAACGGTCACCGTCGCCTATTGACACCGGCAACACCCGTGGTATTGTCGATGCGTACCCTACACTGTAGAAACCTCTTTACATTTCTCTTGAAGCGTGCCATGTCGTACCCTAATGGGAAAACCTCAGATGGTAGCTCATTCCACATCTTGCAAGATGAGTTTTATTACGTTGTCGAGAAGTGCGGCGGTAAAATCTCGACGACGGGATGAGAGATCAAATAACTCCTCAGAACATTCCCCATTATACAGGCGGTAGAATACACTGAGCGATCCGATGTCACGGCGTACTTTCACTTAAACGGAATATTAACGTGATCATGGCGCATCCAACTGCGTGGAAATATCGGGATCATCATCATCCACAGCCTGAGTTCACCCATTGTTGGGTAAAGGCCTCCCCAAGTTTGTGCCATCCACCACGATCCTGCGCTAGTCTCACCCACTGACGGCCCACGACGATTTTCGATGTCGTCCACCCAATATCGGGATACTCAATTTTATTTTCTTTCTTTCAACTTTATTGAAAAACCACGCGCGCGAAGCCGCGGGCTGTTCAGCTAGTGATAAATCACACTAATATTATAAATGCGAAAGTTTGGATGTTTGTTTGTTACTCAATCACGTCGTAGACTGATCTGATTTCGATAAAATTTGGTATATGGGTAGAATGTGACCTGGATTAAAACATAGGCTACTTTTTATGGACAGACCACGCGTGCAGAGCCGCTGGCGAAAGCTAGTAAATTATAGATCTTAGATTTTAAATTGTTTGTTTCACATCTTTTCATCCTCTTAGGAGACATGCGAATTATCTTTTATCTCATCAATAACGCCATGCTCGGCATCACACTGCTAGACTCGAGTCCCCAATACTGAAATATATAAATAAATATTGCTGGACATTTCACACAGCGCTATCTAGCCCCAAACTAAGCATAGCTTGTACTATGGGAACCAGATAACTGATAGAATACTTATATACTTTTTTTTTGTAAATACTTACTTATAATACATAGAGAAACAACCAGACCCGGAACAAATATCTGTAGATCATGCAAACATTTTTTCCGCAGCGGGAATCGAACCCGCTACCTCCTGCGTCTCAGCCGGCTATTCGCCCACTGCGCCACGGAGGTCGTCGAAATTCGCAAGCGGATTAGAGTTCAAGACGTTAGCAACCATATATTGGGACTCAAATTGAGTGGGGCAGGCCATGTGGCCAGGCGCGGTGATGAACCCGATCATCGTGAAATTTAATGCATAGTTAGGTAGTGATGGCACAATTTTGGTGTGACTAAATGAGCTAAAAATGTTGGGGCGTTGTTAAGATATTGGGGTTCAAGAGGGGTAAAAAAAAATTAAAATGAGGCTATCAGGTCAAGTATGACGTCAAATGAAAGGTATTCATCGGTACATTTAGACTCCGTTTTTATTTTTCGTGAAATCTTTTTTTAGTTTTTAGTTATTAGCCATGATAAAACTAAACTTTGACAAAATTCACAGGGTACACCAGTGATCCCACAGTGCTGTAATTTGGTGTGCGTGTAGCTTAAGTGACACAAATATAGGCAAAACTCTGAAATCCAGAATAACTGCGATTTGTACCCAAAAAATAATATAACCACAGAACATGACAAACTCCCTTTACCTGTAATCTGAATGAAACTGTAGGTCAAGTAAGTTGGTTATTTTTTCGTGGCACTATTTTGATAGTCAAAGATTACAGATAATAGACACGCGAGATCTCAGTTCGGGGCGAACCACTAGTAGTAGTAGTGTCTCTCTCACTCTCCACTCACTTTCCTCTGTTGTCACTCTGTTTATTGCTTGCCACGAATCCTACTAATATTATAAACGCGAAACTACAGAAGAGAGCAGCAGTGATGATAATGATGATAACACAGCGGGTCAACGCACTGTGCTTTCGTTGACCCAATCCCCACCACCCCGCCCGTCCACTCGCGCGCAGAGAGCAGCGGCGCGCAGTGCGAGGCGAGACGTTATTCGGAGCGGATCGCACTCACCCTGATGAAGGTTCACGAATTGAACCGAAACATTGTCGGTCGAAACACCGATAAGACGGTACGTGATAAATCCCGTATTTATAATAATGATTGAAATCAATCACGAAAGTTTTCTAAGTAAAATAAACGCGAAAGTTTGTACGTATGGATGTTTTTTACTCTTTCACGCCGGAACGGCTGAACCGATTGCGATGAAATTTTATATGTGCGTAGATCTCTGTGACGACCTCCGTGGCGCAGTGGGCGAACAGCCGGCTGAGACGCAGGAGGTAGTGGGTTCGATTCCCGCCGCGGAACAAATGTTTGCATGATCTACAGATATTTGTTCCGGGTCTGGTTGTTTTTCTATATATTATAAGTATGTATTTACAAATAAAAAGTATATAAGTATTCTATCAGTTATAGTACAAGCTCTGCTTAGTTTGGGGTTAGATAGCGCTGTGTGAAATGTCCAGCAACATTTATTTATTTATCATAACCTGGATTAACACATAGGCTACTTTTTATTGGCAAACCACGCGTGCGAAGCCGCTGGCAACAGCTAGTTATTAATAAATTGTCAGTCATGTTTGTATGACATTTTGAGTTAGTTATCTGTAGAAGGTGCTAGATATAATGTTGGAAAATTGTTATATAAATGTTTTAAATCTTATAGTTCTATAAATGTGTGGTGTCCATGAGGTCAACACTGGCCTCGGCAGAATACCAGCGCTGCAGTCTGGCAACATGCTGTAGCAAATGCTGAGCTGAGGACCCTTTCGCCACCACATTTAAAATTTTTAGGAATATTATACTTTTTGTGTCATTTGTTTCTGTGTCCATTTGTGATGGTCTGAATAAATATTTTTTCTTTCTTTTCTTTCTTTAGTAAAGATCGCAGGTCGTATGTGGGTTAGAGCAGCGCAGGACAGAAGTGAATGGCGACAACGAAGAGAGGCCTATGCCCAGCAGTGGGATGAGAAGGGCCGACGATGATGATGTTGATGTCCGATGATGTTGATGTCATAATAAGTTGTTCATGACTGTCAAATTTAAAGGTTATCAATAAACTCTTATGTTATCAGTATCTTCTTATCTTTACAAGTTGTTACAACATTTTGCAATAAAAACAATCGTATTGCAAGTTCTTGATTAATATTGTAAATGATTGTTATTAAAAACTGGTATTTATCGCGTATTTTTACCGAAGATAAAATAGCTTACCTACCTATACTCAAAGAAATAGGTACCCTTGGTAAATTTTAATTTGGTAAACAGTTTTTGAAGTAAAATCTATTATATATGTATCTATATTATATCTCTATCCGCGCAAGTCCATCATTAAGCACTTTTAAGCTTAGAGTCAAAGAGCACCTGAACCCGAGCAGACTCCAGGGACGTTCGGCGAAAATACCACCAGGTGTTTCTATTCCAGTATTTTATCCGGGTTGAGCCCTAGTAACTTTACTCTCTTTTTTTCTGACGCTAACGTCAGATGGCGCCCACTTCTTAAAACTAGCTAAAACTGCTGTACCAGCTGCTAAAACATTCTGTAATTGCTGCACTGTAGGCCCTAAGCCGTAGAATTCTAAGCTCTTCATGCCAGCGTCGGGCTGTACTACCCTCGCTGTAATATATTTAATTCATATCTGTAAATCTGAAATTTAAATTCTATAAATTTGTAATCTCTAGCCTTAATCTTTAATCTAAGTAATAGTTACACCGTAAACCAAGTTATTTCTGATATAACCTCTGTTTATCTTGCCATATGTATAGGAAATAGAATCTAAGAACCTACTCGCTCTACCGACTTCTCTTGTTCATTCTATTATATCTACTAAAAGCATAACCTAGTTTTATTTAAATCTTATTAATATAAATACTAGTTACAATTGGCAATTACTAGTCTGAACCGGGAAGAGAAACCTGTCCTTGTTAGCTTTTAGGGTATTATGTATAAGTAGGTATATTATATATATTTTGTATAATGTATTATGTTTATCTCTAATGTAGGTATAGTATAAAGGTATTATTTTTTTTTTAATATGGTTAAGTGTTGTATTTATTATAGTATATACTATATATTAGTATTCTACTCCAATGTCATTCTCTGTGCACGTACCCACCACTATAATCAAATATCTCTATCTTCAAAGGTTCGCTGGAAGAATACTCTTATTAGAGTTAAGCTCGCCTTTGTACATGTCCATATTGTAAGCTATTTTTATCTGTAAATCTATTTGTGTACAATAACAGCAGCTATAATCTTATGTAGGCATAATTAATAATCAGTATTTTTAAGCTTAAATGTAAATAGGTCTATATGAAATGCTTGTCTGTTTCTGGCACCTCTACTTAGATAAAGACATGTAAGTAAGTACTATTATTGACGTAACCAAGTGTTCCATTGTGTCCCTACGGTTTCAATAAATAAGTTTGAGTATGAGTATGAAAACTTCTTTACGTACGCTTAACTTGGGGAGTAAGCTGGTGAATGCGTTACGATAAGTGCGAACGGAAGTTGAGACGGAGATATAAGTTAATGAAGATAGAAAAAGAGAGAGTTATGTTTTGTATATTACTGTAGGAGCAAGAGAGAGCAGTGCGCGCGCACATTTTCTTTCTCTCTTCCTCTCATAGCCAGTGCATGAAATATATAATATATCTCAGTCAGTAGTTCGTTTGATTATTTTTCGTAATTTCATTTCGTTCTTGAACAATTTTATAAATTAATATTCTGAAAAAGAAGTTTTACTTCAGTCGTGTGGTCTAAAGCGCACTCGTTTTTTACATTCATCTTATTTGTTACAAGCTTTTTATTAACTTGCAATGTATGTATGTTTGTCCGGGTCGAATCTTGCAACTGAATTTTAAACCCGTTCCCCTCAACCGATTGAGCTGAAATTTGGTGTACACACTTATTTTGGAGAACAATGCAAATTTATAGTAAGCATGACCTGATTCTACTCCCTGGATTCGCTCCAGACAAAGGAACTCTTCAACGGTCAACAGCACAGATACGAAATTTAGTATACGCATTTAATTATGATATCCCGTTCTAAGTTCCACCATGACATGTCTGCTGCACTCAGGGTTGGCTTCCAAGAAGGAACTCCTCAACGGTCAACAGCACAGACACGAAACATAGTGTACGCATTTAAATTTGGAATACATATTTAACTTTGGTGAGATTGCAATAATATAGTACCATCGAGGTGATCTCATGATGAAGGCGGATGCTAGACAATGGAACTACTGAATAGATTGTAGTGGGCTCCTAGTGTTTGGGCACATTTAAATCTGCTCGCGGTTCTAATTAAGAATTTTATAAAAGCTTGTTTTAAAAGAGTAATTTTTTAACAAAAAACTTATTATACAATATATTTATTTCATATCCCTTCTGCATAACAAAGGTTAGCTAGAAGAAAATGCCAATTAGCAAATCGCCTATTTTCTACTTTAATAGTATAAATATAAAGATTTAGTTCTAATTTTGTTTCGTTTGCTTCATCACAGTCTTCATACATACTCATCAACTCTTAAATAAATCATAATAATGCTGGGCATTTCACACAGCGCTATCTAGCCGCAAACTAAGTCTTGTATTATGGGAACCAGATAACTGATACTAATATACTCTTTAGAGTTCCGTACCTCAAAAAGTAAAAAAGGAACCCCTTATAAGATCACTCTCTTGTCCGTCTGTCTGTCTGTGTGTCACCGCCGATTTTCTCAGGAACGGGTGGACCTAGCAAGTTGAAATTTATACAAGATACTGAGGTCTATAGTCCCTATTCGGTGTATAAAAATCAAGGTCCTGAGTCGACACGATAAAATGATATGGGCAAATTAAATTTTCACAAAAACTTGTAAAAAGTACCAAAATTGACCTTAATTTTCAACTTTTTTATACTTCGGAATTTTTCCCTTACTTGTGCTGTAAGACTTTGCTTTATATCAAAATTGACAATTCTAGGTCAACCAGAAGCACCCTATAGATTTTGGGTTGAAAACCTATATGGTAGTTCCCGTTGACCCAGAATCAAATTTAACAAAAATCCCAAAAAATATAATAAGTTGAAAATTAAAGGGTGTCTCCATACATACGTAGTTGGGTTGAAAACCTATATGGTAGTTCCCATTGACCCAGAATCAAATTTAACAAAAATCCCAAAAAATATAATAAGTTGAAAATTAAAGGGTGTCTCCATACATACGTAGTTGGGTTGAAAACCTATATGGTAGTTCCCGTTGACCCAGAATCAAATTTAACAAAAATCCCAAAAAATATAATAAGTTGAAAATTAAAGGGTGTCTCCATACATACGTAGTTGGGTTGAAAACCTATATGGTAGTTCCCGTTGACCCAGAATCAAATTTAACAAAAATCCCAAAAAATATAATAAGTTGAAAATTAAAGGGTGTCTCCATACATACGTAGTTGGGTTGAAAACCTATATGGTAGTTCCCGTTGACCCAGAATCAAATTTAACAAAAATCCCAATAAATATAATAAGTTGAAAATTAAAAGGTGTCTCCATACATACGTAGTTGACGCTAATTAAGATAGTCCTCGGCACCAACCTCAAATATGTTAAATAAATAAAATTGTGCTATAGAATAAAATAAATATTTAAGTGGGGCTCCCATACAACAGACATGATGTTTTTGCAGTTTTTATAGATATAATGGTACGGACCCCTTCGTGCGCGAGTCCGACTCGCACTCGGCCAGTTTTTTTTGTGAATCTCACAAATATTACAAACGCGAAAATTTTAATGGACGTACCTATGTGTGGATGTTTGTTACTCTTTCACGTCGTAAAGGCTGAACCGATTTTGATTAAATTTGGTATGTACGTAAATTATAACTTGGATTAACACATATGCTACTTTTTGTTGACAAACCATGCGTGCGAAGCCCCTGGCGGTAGCTAGTATATACTAAAAATATATAGAAAAATACCCAGACCCGGAACACTGTCGACCATACAAACATCTGTTCCACGACAGGAATCAAATCCACAACCTCCTACGTCTCAGCCTACTACGCCACAGGGTTCGTCAGATACAACCTTCAACCTCAAAATATGAGAATCTACAGATACATTAGTAAGAGTTCAGTTGGTACCACTAGCATTAAAATTTGTAATATATTTTTCATACCAATACTAATGTATTAAGCAATGTATTGAAATTGTGAATAAATGAGTACTTAATACTGGTTTCAGAATGTTGCAAGAACAATTTTTACGGCGGGTTCCAGCAACATGTTCTGTTCACAATTTTCATTGAAAGCCGGCGCCCGCCGGCGGGCAACTAAGCCAGCGGAGTGCAAGCTGCGGCGGCTTGTTTGTTTCGTAATAAATAAATCCGGCGGGTTGTACCGTCGCCGGGCTGTCGGCTTTGGTGTTTAGTCTTAGAGCCGTCTAAAATCATACTAGAGGAAGTTATTCCATCTCATCTAATTCAATCCGCACGGAGAGACTCACCTTCCAAGTTCCGATGCCGAGAATAGGGCACTCGCAGCCATTATTAAACTTTACTTTCGGCATTTCTGAAGCCATTTTTCTTACGTCTTGATTAAAATCGATAAAAAGTAAAAATTTATTTAGTGTGGAATTAAGGGGAGCGAGTGAAAGTAAACCATGGATGTGGATGGAATGGAATAGACATTGACAGACATTGGTCGATTGACAGTGACACTTTTGAACAGAAGATAAACGTATTCTACCGAATGAAATCGTGGAAAAAAAGGTTGAATAATCAATATATTGTACTGAGAAACATTCATCGAAGCTTAAAACCTTTTTAGTGTTCGAACCAAAATGGAAAAACTGAACGGCTAAGGGGCGACATTGTTCGTCATAGCTCAGTAATGATTATTTAAGGCCACTATTTGACGGGCAGCCCTACACTATTCAAATGCGTGCCATCCGCCGAATTTGTCGCTGACGACAAGTCCTCTAAAATATTAAGCGTAGGATAAAGCAACAATGCCATCTGTTACCGGTTTAAAAACATGGCCGTGAAAACCCTTCATTATTATATAGGTTAATTTTTATTAATTGATTGCCAAAGCAAAGGGGCCATAACGTGGAGTCAAAAAAGGTCTAGGTCAAATGGGATCTTATCTATTCTTAATTTGCACATTCCAAAAGGTTTTAGGATTTTTTTCTTACCTAATGTACTTAGAAACAAGTAAGTTATTTATAATTATAAGGAAACTAACCTTCCAAGTGCCCAATCCAAGAAGAGGAATAGTTTTTCCATTGCATAAAGTTGTAACCGGAACGCGCGACATTTTCGTTTTTTTTTACACAACCGCCTCGCTATGCTAGAGACCAAGAAGTGAAGTGCCGGCCGGGCAAATCGTAGGATAACCACTATCAGTATTCTTATCAATAATACTACTTGAGTTGTATTTAAATATCAGAACTAATAAACTAGGTATATAATTTTTGGTTAAGTACGCACGTGACAGAATAACTCATATTTTACTATTAGAATAAATTTACTATGTACATGCATGAATTATGTGTATTGTATTGTATTGTGTGTAGAGTCTGTCAAATGAAAGTAGACCCTTAAAAAATTGCGGCAAATTCAAAAAATATCAGCGTGGCAACCCAAACATTAGGAAATAATAATGATGCCACACTCCGTTTCTCATTTTCCCTAATCTGTTGAAAAAAAGTCAAGAGTACCTACCTTAAACGACGACCTATTTGAAGAATATTAAGAGAGTGACTGAAACGAAAGAAGTAAGTCAGATTCATGGGAAATGGTCATCCGTAGTTCCTGCCTACATCTTCGGGAAAAGGCATTTTTTGCCTATTTTTCCGGTTCAGAATGACAAAACCTATAAAATTTTTCAATATTATTACATAATCTGCAATTGATAAGAGTGGGTTACAATTCGTTATTATTATAGTTATTTATAGTACGTGCAATTATTATTTTATACCACCCTAAATTTACCCAGCTGTAGAACATAGCGTCCGTAGGTGGAAACACATTAGTATTGCCATGTAAAAAGTTACGAAAAAATGCGAGTGCCTACTTTCGTTTGACAGACTCTAGTAAATGTGTATGGACCTCATGACTCTGAAATAAAGATTATTATTATTTTTATACAGCAAGTACCTAAACTAAAATTACTTCCCCCATCAGTTTACCAAAGTCAAAATCTTTTATTCATTAAAATCACAAAGATCACTTTGAAACGTCAATTTTACTGCCTGTTCCTTCGCGACCTTGCCAGGAAAGAAAGATAAGAAAACAAGGCTGGTTGTTTTTTTATGATCCTTTTAGAATACATAGCAATACAGGAAATAAATGACGTCTAAATTGTTATATTTTGAACGAGTTGTAGCAATTTCAATCCCAAGCTTCTCTATCATCTAAATAATCCGATATTTTATAGTAGGCTTTTTTTATAAAGATTTTGTTTAATTGCGTTTTTAAATTTGTTAATTGTCAATTTTTGTACATAACTTGGGAGTTTGTTATAAAAGCGAACACCTTGCCCTTTTAACGATTTACCAACTTAATGGAGTCTACAAGTGGCAACAGCGAGTTTATCTTTATTTCTAGTATTAAAATTATGATTATCGCTATTTTTCTTAACAAATTAATATTTTTGTGAACATACATCAGATTTTCATAGATGTATTGACTAGGGAATGTCATAATATTTATTTTCGTACCACTTGCTCAAAAAAGTGACATTCTATGCCACAAAAAGCGAACATAGCAATAGTCATTTTTAATCTGTTAAAAACAGGGAAAGAAAATTGTACTGAATTTCATTCATCCTCTAGGGGGAGAATGTGATTTAAATTTGGAATACTTACCGAAATTTATACTGAACTACATCTGTGTTTACACCATTGAGTTTGTATATAAAGCATTATACATCTTTTTGAAAAAGGAATACGCATTTATTATGCAGTTATGATTATTAAATAAAATTACGAAAACCGACGAGGCCGTATGAGCTTGATGCCTTTGCTTTTCCGACAAAAAAATATTAGTCTAGGAGTTAGCTGCGTTTTTGTTTTCTTCAAATACATAAACGTTAAGTTTATTTTAATTTATTTTTATAAATAAGTTAATGTTATTATATTATCTCATATTATTATTGTGTTAATTTTTTCGCAAATGGTACGAAAAGTAGAGTATTTTCCTCGGTGATAAAGCTGTCTTAGACTTGGGTGAACTTAAATCCCTCGCTACACTCAGGACTCGTCTTAAGTCCCTCGCTTCGCTCGTGATATAAGTTTTTAACACCCTCGCTACGCTCGGGAGTAAACCTCGAGTCCTTCGTTACGCTCGCGATTTAAATCGTCACCCGCGTCAGAAGACACTGCTTTATCCCCTTGGTTAATAATCTACTATTCTTTAAATTGATTGCGTAATGATTCTCTGGGGCCCATATTATAAATTGCTTAAATAACCTTGCGTAAATCGCCGGGCGTAATATCGCGTATGATTATGTGTCCACTTATTCAGATTACGCAGTATGGTCCAAGGACGTGTTTGGAGAGTATCGGTTATCTATAGGGGCCTGTGCAAGTATTGTGTAAGCAGATTTTTTACAATTATTGACCCCCCCCCCCCCCCCCTTCCCCTCCCCCGTCAGCAAAAGTAAGCAAAGCTCCAACAATCTAACGATTCGGATTGACTGAACCAAACCACTGAACTGATTTTGATGAAATTTCCATGAGACCAATTTGAAAGATCCGATTTCGAAAATTCTTTTTTTAATTTGAATGCTATATGCATTCCAATTAAAAAAAGAATTTTCGAAATCGGTGTGATAAATGACGGAGTTCTGAGGTAAAAACGTAAAACCGAATTGCGTCCATATAAATGTTTACCCTTTTATACAAACAAATAATTTTTCGAATCGGTCTAAGCGTCTTTGTGTAATGGGGAAAATACATAAAAAATAGATTCCGTCAAATTGAGAACCTCCTCTTTTTTTGAAGTGGATTAATTAATAACCATTAAAGAAACTCGTTGCTATGTACTCATTTAATAAACAAAACTTCAAAACAATATTCCTGCCAACCAAAACACAGAAATTTACGTAGGTACTCCGTTAAGAGGGTGATCGTCTTTGAATAAAAAAAAATATTGCTGGACATTTCACACAGCGCTATCTAACCCCAAACTAAGCAGAGCTTGTACTACGGGAACCAGATAACTGATAGAATAATTATATACATTTTTTTTTGTAAATACATACTTATAAATATAGAGAAACAACCAGACTCGGAACAAATATCTGTAGATCATGCAAACATTTGTTCCGCGGCGGGAATCGAACCCGCTACCTCCTGCGTCTCAGCCGGCTATTCGCCCACTGCACCACGGAGGTCGTCAATATTATTTACATAAATAATGCCAGACATTTCACACAGCGCCATCTAGCCCCAAACTAAAGTCAAAAACTTTTATTCATTAAAATCACAAGGATCACTTTGAAACGTCAATTTTACTGCCTTATCCTTCGCGACCAAGCCAGGAAAGAAAGGCAAGAAAACAAGGCTGGTTGTTTTTTTATGATCCTTTTAGAATACATAGCAATACAGGAAATAAATTACGTCTAAATTGTAACATTTTGAACGAGTTGGAGCAATTTCAATCCCAAGCTTCTCTATCATCTAACTAAATAATCCGATATTTTATAGTAGGTCTTTTTATAAAGATTTTGATTAATTACGTTATTAAATTTGTCAAATTCTCAATTTTTGTACAATACTTGGTAGTTTGTTATAAAAGCGTACACCTTGCCCTTTTAACGATTTACCAACTTTATGGAGTCTACAAGTGGCAACAGCGAGTTTATCTTTATTTCTAGTATTAAAATTATGATTATCGCTATTTTTCTTAAACAAATTAATATTTTTGGGAACATACATCAGATTTTTATATATGTATTGACAAGGGAATGTCATTCCTCGTAATGATTCTCTGGGGCCCATATTATAAATTGCACGAAAAGCCCTCTTCTGCAGCACAAAAACGGTGTTTATATCTGCAGCACTGCCCCACAGCTGTATACCGTATGACATAATGCTGTGGAAGTAGCTGAAGTAAACTAGTCTAGCTGTGTCTACGTCTGTAAAAAGACGGATCTTTTTGACTGTGTATGCCGCAGAACTAAGTCTCTTCGACAACTTATCACTTACATATCTACGTCTACTTACGACCTCCGTGGCGCAGTGAGCGAATAGCCGGCTGAGACGCAGGAGGTAGTGGGTTCTATTTCCGCCGCAGAACAAATGTATGCATGATCTACAGATATTTGTTCCAGCTCTGGTTGTTTTTCTATATATTATTTATATAAAAGAAAGTCGTGTTAGTTACACTATTTATAACTCAAGAACGGCTGAACCGATTTGGCTGAAAGTTGGTGGGGAGGTAGCTTAGAACCAGGAAACGGACATAGGATACTTTGTATCCCGTTCGACCGCGTTCCCGTGTGACGTGATATAAGACGTCAAAGAGTATACAAGCCACTATAAAACGTGGTATAACAAAAACGCATCTGACATGGAATAACAAAACGCAAATGACAACTAAACGTAATTTTGTCTATGGTTAAGTATGGTTGTAAAATGATGGCCGGGGAGAACAATTGACAACTCTACCAGGGTGACGTATATTGACGGCCCGCGTTATATGCATGTCAAGGCGGTACGAAGTTTGGCGGGTCAACTAGTATTATATATATATAATACTAGTTGACCCGCCAAACTTATTTATATATATATATATATATATATGTATTTACAAAAAAAGTATATAAGTATTCTATCAGTTATCTGGTTCCCATAGTTCAAGCTCTGCTTAGTTTGGGGCTAGATAGCGCTGTGTGAAATGTCCAGCAATATTTATATTTATTTATTTTATCTACTTACATATCCGTTGGATTTTAGAACCTCATGAACATGGGCCAGCTCGGTACTTAGGGCGAGTGAGCTTGCAGTCGCCGCCCAGTGTACATTACTTGTCGATTGGTGAGTTTAACGTTTGCACAATCACTTGTGGACCTATATACGCAAACCGGGATCAACCCACATAATCATAGTTTTGAGATAAAGGCATTATGTGAAGAATAAAAATTATCAAATAACTTTACTCATAGGTCATCAGAAAATTTGATACTGAGATATCCTTCGCACAGCACTTCCTTTTACAGCGCTTCTTTTACTGTCCAGGCTGTTCAGCTGTGGAATGCTCTGCCCGAAGAAATAAGACGGTCATCCTCCTTACACACCTTCTAGTTGAAGGTGAAACATCATTACCTGACGATGTCATCTTCCTAGCGTTATTTATTTACTATTTATGTACTTATTTTATCTGTTAGTATAGTTTGCTATATGTTATAGTTACCTATATATTAGTCTAATTTATAAGTATAATATGTATTAGGATTAAAATCTACATCATTTTTATTATACCTTAGAATATATGTGTAAATATATCCTCTACAGTACACCGCACTCCTTATCTTTGTAAATTTCGCTCCATCCAAAGGTTGCCTGGAAGAGATCGCTTTCGGCGATAAGGCCGCCTATTGTATTGCCTTATTTTAGCCCAGTACTTCATCATATCATCATCATCATATCAGCCGTAGGACGTCCACTGCTGGACAAAGGCCTCCCTCATTGATCTCCAGGAACTGCGGTTGGAAGCGGCCTGCATCCAACGCCGACCTGCGGTTCTTACCAAGTCGTCTGCCCATCTTGTGGGTGGACGTCCTACGCTGCGCTTGCCGGTCCGTGGCCTCCACTCGAGAACCGTTCGGCCCCATCGGCCATCTGTTCTGCGCACTATATGGCCTGCCCATTGCCACTTCAACGTGCTAATCCGTCGGGCTATGTCGGTGACTTGAGTTCTCCTACGTATCTCCTCATTTCTGATTCGATCCCGTAGAGAAACCTCGAGCATAGCCCTCTCCATAGCTCGTTGAGCGACTCTGAGCTTATTCATAAGGCCAATAGTGAAGGACCACGTCTCGGTTCCATATGTCATCACTGGTAACACACACTGATTGAAGACTTTCGTCTTAAGGCCCAGTACTTATTTTTGTATTAATTCTGTTTGTGTGGTAATCCAATAAAGAGTTATATATCTATCTATTATCATTATTTTTAACAAAGTTTGTTTAAAATACTGTACAGGATACTGAGTTCAATGTACATCGATATTATTTTCGGACAAAAACATTAAAACTAACCGGTGTATTTGTTAAAACTCATTGGTTCCTGTTAGCAAAAATGCCTATTGTGTGGGTTGGTTCCTTGAGAATTTATTAAACACTTGAATATTTAATAGGTAAAATAAAAAATCGATCACACACTGGTGACCAGCAGACAATCAGGGGGTTTAACTACATCTGTGAAGTGGCGGATGTGGCCCAGCGACCAGCGACGGTATCCTGACTCCCAACTGGAGTTTCTGGGAGACTTCAACGGCCACCACCAAGAGTGGTTGTTCCCATACCAGAACACTGACCATGCTGGAAGAGACGCCTGCAAACTTGCATTCTCACTTAATCTCATCCAGCTGGTTGGCGAGTGAATGAATGAAAACTCTTTATTATACCTTACAAGCTAGACACAACAGCTTTAAAGAAATAAACAAATAAAAGTAAGCATAATAGGCGGTCTTATCGCTTAACAAAGCGATCTCTTCCAAACAACCTTTGGATGGAGAGGATCATTGCTTAATGGAAGATTGGCCGAGGTGTAAAAAGAATAAACTTAATAACAGAAAAAGAAATATTACTTAACCCTAAATAGTTATATACATACATACAATATTAGGTACATAAATAATTTTAAATAAATAAATATCATATATAAAATAAATAAATATGTACTTACATACTTATACTTACATTAATAATATTAGAGATCAGATGTATCACGTCTCTTCATGGAGGTAAAAGTTTTTGAGTCTAGCTTTAAATACGGAAGGTGAGGGGGATTTCCTAATGGAGAACGACAAGGCTTTCCATAGTCGGACAGCTTAGACGGAAAAGGAGTTTGCATAGAAACTGGTTCTATGTATCGGGGTTTTGAGAAGGAGGTTTTCAGAGAATCGGAGTGTTCGGGAATTTGAGTAAAAAAGGAGCTCGAAGCGTTCCTTCAGATAACAAGGCGTGGAAGGATTACGAAGGATGTTGAATAGGAGGGATAGGATGTGAGTATTCCGGCGAAGTCGAATGGCGAGGTCACCAGGATACCAGATTTCAAGGGCCATACAGCCAATTGCCTGGCCCTTCTGCTGACCAACGAACCGGATCACTCAGTGTCAGTGCTACCTCTCTTGGGCAGCTCAGATCACTGGTGATGTCTGTATCGTCATACTCGCCTCCTGATTCCTCTCCAAGAGGACGCAGGCGAGTGTGGCGCTACAAGTTAGCAGATTGGGATGAAATGCGTCATTTCTTCGCATCATAACCGGGACTTTTCATCGCATTGCGCGATCATGGCCTTAAGGGGGCACCGGAGGGACAATCGCCCGTACATACCGTACTACCAAGATCATTTCTAATTGGAGCATATTTCTACCTTAATAAGGTATTATTTTAATTTGAATAGTATTTATCTAGGTTCCCAACCATATATTAGATCAAAATACTTACCTAAAATGAAATAGAATCGCGTATCGCATTCTGCATGTTTTTATGTCATAAAAGACCTGTTTTCAACCTAATTGTTTCGTATTAAAAACAACAACATCTTACGTATCCTAGTCATGGGAACATAGATTATATCGTCTAGTTACAGAATAACAACACAATGAGAAAAATACAACAAGTTTTAAGTCATCATTTTTGGTATTACTGAACACGGTCAAAATCTAATCAAATTTAGAATCGTTCGATTGCTATCACTGTCGCTCTGCGTGGCTAAACTTCGTGTTTTTCAGGCCGAAATTTTTGACGCGGCCGAATTGAAGTTGCGCTCAGGGTTCGCCGGCTTCTTAACAACTATTGACGTAAACTCATCATCCATCTGGTCGAAAATAGAAACCATAAGATTGGTGTTAGCTATAAGTGTCCGGTAGAATCCTCGTCTTCGTCAACGTGCTAAACTTCGTCACTAAACAGGGATAGCGATATTCAGGCCGAAGTTTTTGACGTGGCCGAATTGAAGTTGCGCTCAGTGTTCGCCGGCGCGTTAAGAAAATTACATTTATGTAGGTAAACGTTAAAATTCCATTTTCTATATAAAGACAAATGAGCGCAGCTAATGGCGGACAAGGTAAGCGTGTATTGCTTTATTTAATGTTAATTCTAGTGTAGATATTTAGGATATTATAAGGAAAAACACCAGAAGCACCTTCATCATTACTGTAAAGAACAACAACTTCCATGGACTCTTGTTATACATGAATTTAATACATAATCAATAATTTTATACACGGATAAGAACCGCCTAAACACTACGGCTATAGTATTTGAATTTACTTACATGTGCACAGCATGAGTGGCGTTGATCGACTGGGCCACTACTTCCATTTTTTTTTTTTTTCGAATGGATTTATCTCGCTGTTGGCCTCTGAGGCCGTTGCAGCTTAACCGAGCTTTTGGCGAGCGCAGAAGGCGCTCAGCCCTATAATTTTATTTTTGATGAGGCAACTAGCGCAAGGGCACCACTTAGGTACGAACCTCGGCTTGGGCTGTTGCCGGGACGGGGATAGGAGAGAAACGCCCGGGTACGTGCTTGTACCTCGTGTAGGCGGCGACTAATGGGACTCGTCGACCTCGCCGGCGAGGTCGGTGTATTTGTGGAGTGTTTGCTCTGTCTAATGTGGATGACTCACCCGCATTAGCGGAAGTGATTTCGTCATCCGGATCTCCGAGAACGTGTCTCGGACGACGGAGGGTTTGTCTCGGACGACGGAGGGTTTGTCTCGGACGACGGAGGGTTTAATACTTCCATTCCAGCCAACATTGCTTTTATATAATCACGAGACAAAGCCTGTCACAGACTTAGCTATAATATGTATTAATATTTTTATAGCTAGACATATTACTGTCCATTTTCTATACTAATTTTCGAGTGACCGCACACTCAGCTATAATATATATTTCTGTGACGTCACCAAGCTATACCGTAATATATGAGTGAATAGATTCTTTCTAGGCAAGCGTGCTCCATCTTCGATCACACCTTCACTTACCATCAGGTGAGGTAGTGGTCAAGCAGTTGGGTATAATAAAAAAAAATATTGCATATAGCAAGATATATACTGACATATTTTGAATGTACAGCGAGTTCCGATCCCCCCCCCCCTCACCTTTCCTACCGCTTTGCCTCGCGCGCCCGCGCCTCACTGCCCGCTGCAGCAGTGGTCTTGAACCTACCGATTTTTCGGTATTTCTACCGATATGGGCTCTGTTCTACCGAAATACCGAAATATAACGATTTTTCTAAGATTTCACAGTATACATGGAAATTCTCCCGATTTTTCTACCGAATTTACACTTTTACGTTGGCAACCCTTTTCATTTATGTTTAATGTTACGGGGAAGCCCTCAATAGTATGGACCTAGTGCAGAATGTAAGTCATATATTTTGGGGAATACCCTAGTGTCCTACAATTCGAAGAAAATCTAAACTCAGATCAAGTAAATTTGTTTTAATGTAGATGCCTAGATTTTTATATCGAAGCTTGTAAGCAAATAACCACGCCGTTTCCATTGAAAAATAATCCAATAAAAGGTTTAGACATAATTGATCCAAAAAATGTTAAAATTGGCAAAACTGCTTCGATAGTTCCTGTGAGTAGGCTCTTTCCTAATATTGTTCACATCAATGATTTCCAGGAAATTGATACAGAGTGGCGCATTTTAAGGAATTGTGAACAATGACCGCGGCTTTGGTCAAAGAATATTAGTATAATAAATAATTATACTTAAGTATGATTGTTATAAATTAGTCTGTAAGTTTTTTTAATTAAATAAACAAGTTTGATTGAATATTGTATTTTTTTTTGTCAAATACCGATTTTGGGTACAAATATACCGATTTTAGCTGGCAATTCTACCGATCTCTAGCTCTATAATGTTCGAGACCACTGCGGCTGCAGTTTCTTTTCATTTATCAACGAACATTCACATCACTTTAATGATATTGGAGCATTTGATTGAAAGTGTACGAAAACGTCCCTGTTTTTATACTATAATATATTATAGTACGGTATATTAATATGTATTATAACTAAGTCTATGACGGGCTTAAAGTGAGCCGTTAGAGGCAATGTCGGCGCGGACTTCTATACAACAACAGGATTACATAATTATACACATTGCTATAATACAGAGTCTGTCAAACGAAAGTAGGCAATCGCCTGCAACTTTTTACATGGCAATACTAATGTGTTTCCACCTACGGACGCTATGCTCTACAGCTGGGTAAATTTAGGGTGGTATAAAATAATAATTGCACGTACTATAAATAACTATAATAATAACGAATTGTAACCCACTCTTATCAACTGCAGATTATGTAATAATATTGAATAATTTTATAGGTTTTGTAATTCTGAACCGGAAAAATAGGCAAAAAATGCCATTTCCCGAAGATGTAGGCAGGAACTACGGATGACCATTTCCCATAAATCTGACTTACTTCTTTCGTTTCAGTCTCTCTCTTAATATTCTTCAAATAGGTCGTCGTTTAAGGTAGGTACTCTTGACTTTTTTTTCAACAGATTAGGGAAAATGAGAAACGGAGTGTGGCATCATTATTACTCCCTAATGTTTGGGTTGCCACGCTGATATTTTTTGAATTTGCCGCGATTTTTCAGGGTCTACTTTCATTTAACAGATTCTAATAACATATACATATAATCGCTAACATTACTTATTGGCTTCATTACATCATTATCATTATCAGAATAGACCTCCCCCATAGATTTCAAGAGCGGCCGTGTGTGGCCAGCACTCAACGGCTCCCAGCAAACTTTGTCAGGTACTTCTCAGAATAGATAAAACACCAGAAGACGCATTCAGCTGGGATTGCAAGCGGTGCGCTGTGTTCATAAAACACAAGTAACTTTTTATCAAAAATATAACCAACTACAGATAAAAGTAAAAACCGAACTATTCTACCAATTTTGATGAAACTTCCATGGTATCAATGTAAAAGTGTATCGGTTGATATATAACGGAGTACTGAGCTAACAAACATAACAAAAATTAAACAAATTTAAGTCTTATAATCCGTAATGACCTACGGTGCTGAGACGTGGAAGCTCACGGTAGGACTAATCCACCAATTTAAGGTTGCGCAGCGAGCTATGGAACGGGCTATGCTTGGAGTTTCTCTGAAGGATAAACACCGTAACGAGGTTATCCGACAGAGAACCAAAGTTACCGACATAGCTCAACGGATTAGCAAACTGAAGTGGCAGTGGACTGGCCATATATGCCGGAGAACCGACAACCGTTGGGGTAAACGAGTTCATGAGTGGAGACCGCGTCTTGGAAAACGTAGTGTGGGGCGTCCCTCGGCTAGGTGGAGCGATGACATAAAAAAAGGTGGCGGACAGAAATTGGATGAGAAAAGCCGAAGACCGGGCTCAGTGGCGCGTATTGGGAGAGGCTGATGATGATGATGATGAAGTCTTATATGGTTTTCTCATGGATCCCATTCATACGAGTATAATATATAATATTCACAGAATATTGAGTTATATTATTCACTTTAAAAATAAACAATTAAATTAAAATAAAAGTATTATTTTCCATACAACCAACGTGATTGCCGCTTTTATAGATAATGTAGTACGGAACCCTTCGTGTACGAGTCCGACTCGCACTTCTCCGGTTTTATTTAGTTTAAGTCAAGATACAAAGTAAAATCTTGCAACTGAATTTTAAACCAGTTTCCACCAAACCGATTGAGCTGTTTGGAATACATGTAAGTTCGGTGACAATATGGAGGTGCTCTCATGATGAGACGGATGCTAGACAACGAAACTTCCGAATGAATTATAGTACTGTAGGCTACTAGTGTTCGGGCTCATTTGATTCTCTTTGCGGTTCCGATTATGAGTTGTATAAAAGCTTCTTTCGAAAAAGTAATTTTGAAACTTATTTAATATTTTTAATTCTTTAATTCGGTAAAATGTCCTCCATTTCCATTTGGCAACCTAACCTAGCCCTAGTCGCTGTATAAATAATTGTAGCTACATTAAGATCTTAGCCAATCCGTCCGTAGACTGAAACAAGTTCTCGGTAATCCTGGTGACAAAATCATCTTCACTAATTCTACTTCTAGGGTGGCGGTCTGCACTGACGTCCCGCATTGGGGTGTATTGTGCATTACCCCTGCTAACCTCAGACATCCTAACTCCTTGCAGTAACGGAGTAGGACTTGGGATTGGTGGCAGCACCTTTCCAGGGTCCCCGTGGATGTTGATGTAGTAGCGGTGTTGGAGGATGGAGATTCGATGACATCTTGCAGACCCGTTCTCAGTCTGGCGTCGTTTATGGCAGTGCAGTGAAGTATCACATGCTCCACAGTCTCTTCCTCCCGAAGGCATCCGAGACAAAGCCCTCTGTCCGTGGCTCCGGTCTTTAGGAGGTGATGGTTAAGTTCGCAGTGTCCCGTGATGATTCCCAACATCATCCTTAGATCTTCGCGTTTCATCTTTAACAAGGTGTTTGTTGTTTTTCTGTTTTTTACCGGAAGCATTGTCTTTGTCTGCTTGCAGTCGCCTTTACGTTTCCAGTCTTGCTGGTGCTCCTTTTAGGAGTTCATCCTCAGCCTGTTTTTGATCACTCCTCCGCGTTAGTGCTCTGTCTCTGAGCAAACACTTTACAGATACACCGACCCGGCTGGCGAGGTCGACGAGTCCCTTCAGTTGCTGCCTACACAAGGTACAGATACCTTGGCGTTTCTCTCCCATCCCCATCCTGGCAACGGCCCAAGCTGAGGCTCGTATCTAAGTGGTGCTCTTACGCTAACTGCCTCATCAAAACTTTCTGAGCTGAGCGCCCTCTGCCTCTGCGCTTCAACCTCAGAGACCAACAGCGAGTAAGTCCTTCAGAAAAAAAAGAAATGATCTCATTACAATATCTCTTGAAAACTGTACAGAGTTAATTGATTGAGCGAAGCGAGATCTCCAAATCATCTTGGGCAAAACCGCGTTGTATATATGTAGGTATGTTTGTTTGTCCGAGGATAACTTTCGAAGCGTTCATCCGATCCTCGTGAAATTTGGTATATATGTAGGTAGTGATGGCACAATTTTGGTGTGACTGAATGAGCTAAAAATGTTTGGGGGTTGTTGAGATATTGAGGTTCAAGAGGGTTAAAAAAAATCAAAATGAGACTATCACGTCAAATGGGACGTCTAAGAAAGTTCTAAGATCAGAACATTTCGACTTCGTTTTTAAGTTATTAGCCATAATAAAACTGAACTTTGACGAAATTCACAGGGTACACAGAGTGCTGTAATTTGGTATGCGTGTAGCTTTAGTGACACAAATATAGGAAAAGTCTGAAATACAGAATAGCTGCAATTTCTACCCTTAAAAATAATAATCAATTTACAAGAGCCCCTGTTACTTGTAATTTGAATGAAACTGTATATTTCGTGACACTATTTTGATAGTCAAAGATTACAAATAATATTTTTTTGTTTTTATTGGAGACTCGCGAGATCTCAGTTCGGGGCGAACCACTAGTTATTTTATGAACTGGCATATTGTTGTGTCTGGTTAACTTTACGTCTATCAGCCTGTCTTATTAAAGTCGCTCTTGCCGTAAATATTAGGTTGCAGAAGGTTGATGAGGTAGGTGTAATTCTTAGAGGTTTATGCGAAGATTTACTGCTAGGAAAATCAGCGCGCATTATTTAAAATATATAAATATCGCTGGACATTTCACACAGCGCTATCTAGCCCATAACTAAGCAGAGCTGTGTACTGTGGGAACCGGATAAATGATAGAATAATAATGGTAATTGATTTATTTACTTTACCATACATATTTTTTTTTATATTACTTATATGGCAAACGAGCATGCAGTCCACCAGATGTTAAGTGGCTACTGCAGCCCATGGATATCCACATAGAATTCAAAACAAGCTATTATGTTGTCTTGATCTCTATGTGGATACGTTGTCATACTATAGGACTTGGCTGTTATGCCTATGTGCCAGTAATTACAGGAACATACCATTACCATCTAACCGGAACACAGCAGCACAAGTACTGCTATTTGGCGGCAGATAAAGGTAAGGCGGTGGTGCTCACTTCCTCGAGCTCGATCACAAAAGCTCTACCACCAGTAGGTACAGTAGGTAAACTAAATTCAAAAATTTTAAGAGACATCAATTTTATACATCATTATCAAATCAGCAATACGACTTCCACTGCTGAACATAGCCCCCCCCCCCCCCCCCCAATTATGAATAAACAAATTGAAATTATATTAATAGGTATATTAGTTAAATTATAGGTAGGGTAGGCCTTTGGCGTGGGACGCCATGTACGTCGATACCCTTGCGCCATCTCATTTTTTTTTATTTTTTTTATGTAATTTGTGGGGAAACAGGCTTACGGCCCACCTGATGGTAAGCGTCATCTGTCTGGTAGTTGGGACCAGTGCGGCGGCAATTTCAGCCGAAAATCTCAAGCGGCGCAAACGTGTCGCGGTGTTGTCTTGGTTGTGTGAGTTAGTACTGTAATGTGTAAAATGTATACAAGGGCAGATCCAGCTTTGGTGCCGGGGGGGGGGGGGGGGGGGGGGGCAGATTGTCACATAGTCATGGTCAAGTCACAAGAAGTTATAGATACAAGGATACAAGGAATATATCATAGATACAAGGAAAAAGTAGGTATTTTATTAATGTACTTACATACTGTACATAAAAATACCTATATTTAAATAACAAAATCAATTTTTCAAATCAAAATATTCATCATCATCATCATCATATCAGCCGTAGGACGTCCACTGCTGGACAAAGGCCTCCCTCATTGATCTCCAGGCACTGCGGTTGGAAGCGGCCTGCATCCAACGCTGACCTGCGGTTCTTACCAAGTCGTCTGCCCATCTTGTAGGTGGACGTCCTACGCTGCGCTTGCCGGTCCGTGGCCTCCACTCGAGAACCTTCCGGCCCCATCGACCAAATCAAAATAAATAGAAATTAATGGAAGATAATAAATCAAAATATTATATTAAATTAATTAAATATTGAATTTACTTACATAAAATCTATATTGTGTCAAAAAATATATAAAAACATTGTTTTACAATTTTAATTAGTTGTCCACCTAGGTCCTGGATCCGCCTTTGATTATGTATACGTATAATATCGACGAATGTGAGCACCCAGACAAACCTTGCAAGGTTTTTAGGGTATAATATGTACTTAGATTGTAATAAATAAATTAAAAAAAATCAATGTACTTATACCAAATTTCATCGAAATCGGTTCTGCCGTTCCGTTGTGAAAGAGTAACAAACATCCACATATACATACATACAAACATTCGCGTTTCTATTATTAGTGGAATGGATATCATACCTTCATGTATAGGATTAATTTGAGAATGTCTTTGTTTTCAGGTATTTGACTTTTATTTATTGGGGTTTTTTGTACTAGCCCAGACTGTCCCACTGCTGGGCAAAGACCCCCCCCCCTTTCTCTTCTTTCCACTTATCACGGTCTAGAGCCAGGTCCCGCCAGTCTCTTTGGAAGACGTCCAAGTCATAACTCCAGCGCTCTGTAGGCCTTCCTCGCGTTTCAAGGCAATAGGTAAAAAAAATTGAGCCGCTAAGTAACTTTGACGACCACCGTGGTGCATTGGGCGAATAGCCGGCTGAGACGCAGGAGGTAGCGGGTTCGATTCCCGCCGCGGAACAAATGTTTGCATGATCTACAGATATTTGTTCCGGGTCTGGTTGTTTCTCTACATATTATAAGTATGTATTTCCAAAAAAAAATGTATGTAAGTATTCTATCACTTATCTGGTTCCCTTAATACAAGCTCTGCTTAGTTTGGGGCTAGATAGCGCTGTGTGAAATGTCCAGCAATATTTATTTATTTAACTGTCGTATTCAATAACGAAAAATGGTACTGATTTCATATTTAAGCAATATTTACTTTAGGATTTAAACTACATAAATGAAAGTCAGAAACGCAATCGGTGAAACTTTTCCCGATACAATTATTTGTCCATATCGGCTCTTCTAAAACACTAATATCATTCATTCTCCGACTCTAGAAAAGATTTAAAGAATTTTTTTACATAGTTATGTAGGTAATTGGTACCTAACTTAATGAAAAAGCATTTTTTTTTTAATTTGTTGGTTCTCATGCGATTCGAAATTTTATCTTTTGTCACTTCCGTCATTTACTCCTGCGACAATGCGGCGCGGCTATGGTACATGTTAGTCTCTTCACCTAAGCAAGTAAATAGCACTGTCACTTATTTGCATTTCCCGCTGATCCGCCAAATCGTCACCGAAATTAAATTTGTGTATAGTCTTAATATTAATTCGTGTTTTAGATGAGTATTAACCGTGCGCGATAAGTTGGGACCTGAGCGCGGTGACGTCATATTGGCGTGTTTGTACTGCCCGCAAAAATGCGAACATAACAAGCAGCCGCCCGCGGCTTCGTCTTTGTTTTTTTAACCTAATTTATTATGTTACTCAGGGAGGACGCTGCTTTTTATCTAATCTTTTTTACACTATTTGAATAAAATAAAAATACAATGTTTAAGTTTATACATTTATTTTATCTATTATTTACATTATCTCATCTTCGCCACTACTTAGTGGATTTATGCCTTCTAGAGGTTGTTCTTCGTCCTCAGTCTCACTATAATCACTTGACGAAGAGGTATCCGATAAATTTACAATTAATTGCGATTCATTCGTCTCTTGTAAGAGGTCATCGTCCCAATACTTTTGTCGAAGCCTGTCCACATGGTTGACTTCTTTTTTCCAGACAACAAAACAATAACACAAACGAACACTAAAAGAATTCCAGAGCGCGTCGTTACGTGACGTAGACCAGTACGAGACTAAAAACCCTGGTAAAAAATAGTGATGCGAACGGTACAATACGGGCGCCATCGGGGAAGTGCAGGGGAAGCGGTCGGGGAGTCGCATTCCTAGCAGGTCCCAAGTTATCACGCACGAGTAATATATTTGTATATCCTTGAGTATCGTGTATTTAAATTTCAATACCATACAACAAGCAGAATGAAAGCTTTGCGTTTGATCTTCACTATAACAATCTATTTTCAAAAACATTGTTTATTTTGTCAAAGATTTTATCTGTGGAACAAATCGAAAGGTGTAAAATAAATAAATATTTGGTAGAATGCTTGGTCGAACGGTAGAATCGAGTTTGGAAAGTTGCCAAAGATTCGCTCTGATACAATTAGAGCAAGAACTCACGGAACGATATCCAGCGGGTTTTATTGAAGTAAAACTTTTTTACGCACGCTTGACTTGGGGAGTAAGATGGTGAATGCGTTACGAAAAGTGCAAACGGAATTTGAAGATAGAAAGAGAGAGAGTTACGTTTCGTATATTACTGTAGGGGCAAGAGAGTGAGTGTGAGAGAGTGGTGGTGGTGGTGGTGGTGGTGGTGGTGGTGGTGGTGGTGGTGGTGGTGGTGGTGGTGGTGGTGGTGGTGGTGGGTTCGTCGTCGTCGTCGTCGTCGTCGTCGTCGTCTTCCTCTTCGTCTTCGTCTTCGTCTTCGTCTTCCTCTTCCTCTTCCTCTTCCTCTTCCTCTTCCTCTTCCTCTTCCTCTTCCTCTTCCTCTTCCTCTTCCTCTTCCTCTTCCTCTTCCTCTTCCTCTTCCTCTTCCTCTTCCTCTTCCTCTTCCTCTTCCTCTTCATCTTCCTCTTCCTCTTCCTCTTCCTCTTCCTCTTCCTCTTCCTCTTCCTCTTCCTCTTCCTCTTCCTCTTCCTCTTCCTCTTCCTCTTCCTCTTCCTCTTCCTCTTCCTCTTCCTCTTCCTCTTCCTCTTCCTCTTCCTCTTCCTCTTCCTCTTCCTCTTCCTCTTCCTCTTCCTCTTCCTCTTCCTCTTCCTCTTCCTCTTCCTCTTCCTCTTCCTCTTCCTCTTCCTCTTCCTCTTCCTCTTCCTCTTCCTCTTCCTCTTCCTCTTCCTCTTCCTCTTCCTCTTCCTCTTCCTCTTCCTCTTCCTCTTCCTCTTCCTCTTCCTCTTCCTCTTCCTCTTCCTCTTCCTCTTCCTCTTCCTCTTCCTCTTCCTCTTCCTCTTCCTCTTCCTCTTCCTCTTCCTCTTCTTCTTCTTCTTCTTCTTCTTCTTCTTCATATTAAGTGGGGACCACTCTCCTAATTTTTCGGTGCCAAGTTAGTCTTGGGGTGTCGGATCAGGTAGTTCTTTCTTTTTAATGAGTCTGGTCATGCTGGTCTACCATGCCTATGGGGGACGTCCTCTGCCTCTTTTGTGTTCTTAATAACACAGTGCTGTCTTCTCGTGTCTTTTCATGAAACAGTCAGGTCTACTCATGACGTGGCCATACCACCTCAGTCGGCTTTCAGATATGTGACCAGATTACAGATGGTATTGGAGCAATCTCAAAGCTTCTTCAGACATATTCATTCTGGATTCTGTCGTGCCTGGTTACCCCTCCTGACCATCTTTGCATCTTCATTTCCGTCGTATGCATCTTCAGGACATGTGTCTCTTTTACCACTCAACATTCTGCTCCATACATCATCCCCGGTATAGGTATACGTGGGTCACAAACAGTGGCGTAGCGTGCCTTGTCGGGGCCCCGTATAAAAATTTTTTTGGAGGCCCTTATATGGAGGTAAAGATTTTTCACAAAAGAAAAAAAATATTGTGAGAAGTAATATTTATTTATCACATAATTTACCCATTTTACAAATAAAAATCGAATTTTAAATATTCACTCTCCTTGCCTTTTTATCGGCAAACTGATTTATTAAATCATTTATGGCTGATGATGATTTTAGTTTTTCTAAAGTTTCTGCCTCTATGGACAATAGTGAGATGTCTGACAGCCGTTCTTGTCCCATCGAAGTTCTTAAGTAATTTTTTATTAGGTTTAATTTTGAAAAACTTCTTTCTGCCGTTGCGGTTGTAACTGGAAGGGTCAAGAATAAAAAGCATGCTGTGATTACCTCGGGAAAACTGGATGCAAGACTATTGAATTTTACTAGCAATAATTCAATGAGTTCTTTAATGGAATAATTTTTTTTAATTTCAGAATTTAAGCATGTTTTTAGAGCCTTTAATTGGTCACAAAGATTAAGTGAGATGTCTTTACTGTATTTAGCAGACAGTTTTCCGGAAGCGTTTAATATCTCTTCGCTTGAAGAAGATAGGAGTTTCTCCGGTTGTAATATTTCGAATATACTACTCAGGTTGCAAAGGCTCTGAAATCTTTCTTTAGTTTGAGAAATTAATATATCTAAACAGCAATAGTATACATTGACTTTGAAATAGGATTCCGGGTCGGAAATTCTCTCATCTTGTGATAACTCATCAAAAAAACGCTTCGTTATCTTTCGCCTACTGTTTTTAAAAACAGTTGTTACCCCCCACTTTTTTGCTAAATCTTTGGATTCATTTAGCAAACTATTAAATGAATTCTGATTTCTTAATTGGCACACGGAGCGGTGTACTTTGTGACTCACAAAGTACACCGCTCAAGGATCGCCACTTCTGCCAGGCAATGCTTCTGCGTTCAACGTCTGTCTCCACTTCTGTAGTATGTTAACACTGATCTGACTGTATTTGATGTGATTGACTATTGGTACAGATGTTTTATCGTGATAGTAAACTGTTGAAGTCCCCTCTGTGCAGTTATTCTTACTAAAACAGCACTCCATGTGTTCAGTCTTCATTCTGCTCACTTCATGAGGTCATTGATATTTGTAATTGTAGAAGTGTTTTGGCGATGAGTACGACATCGTATGCTTACAATAGATCCGGCAGTAGTTTAGTTTCTTACATTTTGTAAATAAATATCGGGTGTGTTATCGTGTTACGTTTATCGATAGCTTCATCCCTATCAGTTTCTCCGACTCTGGTATAACCTTGTACGTGCGTAAGCGTCATATTTTTATAAAATAATGCATTCATCATGTAAAAAAGACGCTCGTTCAAGTTTTCACAGGAGCTGTCATCGAAAGAATAAAGAAATGTTAAGACTTTAACAAACGAAATATGTTATATCTACTCAATATTTTTAAATACATTTAAACATTTCCTTATCTGCAAAAGCTTCATCAATATTATAATAACTTTTGTCAATTAATATGTTTCATAAGTAAGATTTAAAGCTAGATTCTGTCATTTTCTTAATATCTTTCAACATCTGCAAGTCATTGTTTATCTTCCGGTATTTTATCTACAGACAGTATAATCTCGGACTCTTATCTTCTAGAGTGAATAGGTTCTTTCTAGGCAAGCGTGCTCCATCTTCGATCACACCATCACTTACCAGGTGAGGTAGTGGTCAATCGTTTGACTATAACATTAAGAAAAAAATTAAAAAGAAAGTGAAAACGACAGAAGTGAAAACTTGAACAATTACGAGATACTTACCTATATACCGAGGTGTCAGTAACGGTAACAGTGTCGCGAGTTCAATGGTTTTTTCCCCATCTCAAAAAATACACAACGCGCCTAAAGAAAAAAAGTTTTCTACGTAAAAAGCGCCTAAAGAATTTTTCACTTCATATACAGAGGTGTCGGTAACGGTAACGGTAAAAGTACCGCGAGTTCAATGGTTTTTTTACCAACTCAAAAAATTCCTAATACGCTTAATGAAGTTTTCACTTCATATACAGAGGTGTCGGTAACGGTAACAGTTTTGCGAGTCCAATGGTTTTTTCCCATCTCAAAAAATGCCCAACGCGCCTAAAGAAGTTTTCACTTTATACACAGAGGCGTCGGTAACGGTAACAGTGTCGCCAGTTCAATGGTTTTTTCTCATCTCAAAAAATGCCTACCGCGCATAAAGAAGTTTTCACTTCATATACAGAGGTGTCGGTAACGGTAACAGTGTCGCGAGTTCAATGGTTTTTTCCCATATTAAAAAGTGCCCAACGCGCCTAAAGAAGTTTTCACTTCATATACAGAGGCGTCGGTAATGGTAACAGTGTCGCCAGTTCAATGGTATTTACTCATCTCAAAAAATGCCTACCGCGCATAAAGAAGTTTTCACTTCATAAACAGAGGCGTCGGTAACGGTAACAGTGTCGCCAGTTCAATGGTTTTTTCTCATCTCAAAAAATGCCTACCGCGCATAAAGAAGTTTTCACTTCATATACAGAGGTGTCGGTAACGGTAACAGTGTCGCGAGTTCAATGGTTTTTTCCCATCTCTAAAAATGCCCAACGCGCCTAAAGAAGTTTTCACTTCATAAACAGAGGCGTCGGTAACGGTAACAGTGTCGCCAGTTCAATGGTTTTTTCCCATCTCAAAAAATGTCTACTGCGCTTAAACAAGTTTTCACTTCGGTGCGATAATTTCTACAAGACTTCAAAGTTCGAATTAAACAAAATTAAACGAAAGTTCTAAATTAAACAGCTTATTTTTGTCTCTCCTGTAAAATTGGATAAATGACGATACGTTCATCTGGTTTTTACACCGCAATAGGCCGGTTTTAGTGCTCAACCGACCGTCGGTGCGTCCGTCGGTCGCACTTGTCATTTGTATGAAAGTTCACAAGTCGTGACAGTGCTCGAGCGACGCACTGCGTAGCTTATATGGAAACTATACCTTCACACAACTCTCATGACGTCAGAGACCGCGTTGCCGTCGGGTATATTTTCAAAACCAGTAAACTAAAATCATTTCAATAAAGCGTACCTTTATCTAACATTTGTGACGTCACTGTCGCGTGTTGATATCGGGTATACATTGAGATTTAGTATACGCCCCGCGTATTTTAGAACATACCCGAACGCAACGAAGCCTACAATAAATAATATATTTTAACGTAGTGGCAGGCAGCAGACACACCGTGCGACAGTAGGTCGTTAGGTTTTTTTTTTTTTTTTTTTTAATAATATTTATTTATTTATAACAATAACAATCTATAATAAAACGAAAGAAGTCGTTATGTAAACCAAGACTGTAGACTCAGAGAACACCCCCCCCCCCCCCCTCCCCCTCCTCCTCTGCCCCTCTGCGCCCCTGGCGCGGCGGCAAGAACGCAGAACTAAACGAAAGCATAACTTAGGCCAGAATGTTAAAATGAAAGTCCATAATGCGCGCTAAATTATTATTTTTAATTTTATAATTACCTACTTATTTTTATAGTAACTAATAAACGTTTTTTTATCCACTTTTGTTCTCGTATAATTTACCTCAATCCCTAACCTATAAAATACACGTCCCTTTATCTGATACCTACCCCAAACGGATGTTGCGGTCGGGTATATTTTGAAATCCTTAACACGACGGTTCATATTTTTAAAGTATCCCCAAAACGAATGTTGCAGTCAGGTATATTTTAAAATCCTCAACAAGGCGGTACATATTTTTATGGTATACCCGAACTCAACACTATAGAGCGTTGAGTAAAGGTATAGATTCCATATAAGCCACTGCGTACGACCGTCGGTCAATCGCGTCCGCATGCGTGCCGTCGGTCGACCGACGCGCTATGGAAACATACCGCGTTCAGTGTCTGTGGTTCAGTGCTACCACAGACCAGTATAATTTAATAGACCTACAATCTCTAACAACATAATGTAACTCGATATTTGATTACATGCTAGGACGCGAGATGTCGCTAGGAGTTACAAATCGTTCTTTAAAATGTGACCTCTAGCTTACTACCGCTCACAATGGTACGAAAAAAATAGATGGCGCTATTTAAAATTTCACGTGCGCGATAATCATAACGCGACGTTGCCAGCTCGTACGTTGTGCCATGTTGCCGCTCTTCAGTTATGTTAAAACTTCAGTCTTTAGTATTTTTCGAGATTTGCGCACATTTTATTAAATTAAATTAATTATACTGGTCTGTGGTGCTACACCGATCGGTGGACCGACCGTACGGATGCGCGTATCGTTCGTGTACGTGTTTGTGACTGTACCAGTCTGGCCATGTGGTTGGTCAGGAGAGCACTGAACGTTACAAACTGACGATCGGTTACGCGTATCGTCAGGAACGATTAATGAATGAATGAAAACACTTTATTGCACACAATATAAACAAAAAAAAAATACAAACAAAATAGTAAACACAAAGCAAATAGTACAATGGGCGGTCTTATCGGTTAGAAGCGATCTCTTCCAGACAAACTTTGGATGGTACGCACCGACGGTCGGTCGAGCACTAAAACCGGCCTAAAATAAGATTGATCCTTGAATATCGACTGGAAAATTCTTCATTTTCAATAATCCTATTTTTAACATTTTACTATCCAATTTTACGGCCAGTCAAACGTTATTTACGACCGCTTTAAACCGCGAACGAGCTCGTCTCCTACAAAAGTACGAGTAAATAATCTTGCTTTACGTTGGGTTTATAAAAACATCCCACTAATATTCTAAACGCGAAAGTTTGTATGGATAATGTGTGGACGTTTGTTATTCTTTCACGTCGTAATGGCTGAACCGATTTCGATGAAATTTGGTATGTACGCTGATTATACGATTGTACGTAGATATACCTGGATTAACACGGTAAGCTACTTTTTGTTGACAAACAACGCGTGCGAAACCGCGGGCGGAAGCTAGTACTAACATAATTTGAACAGAATACCAGCGTCTACCATTGCGGCGCAGGCTGGCATAATTCTGAGTCGAGGCCCAAGTGATGCTGTATCACACAGTACTAAAACCGTCTGTTTTTTGTTTTTCATATCTTTTCTCTGTATGTTCTAAATTTTATTTTGTTGTGTGGTTAAAGGTCATTATATTATCAACTCGGAAAGCGATCGTCACCGTATCAGCTCGAGCCGTTCAGTGCGTATTGCCTCGTAGGCAGGGCCGGATCAACCCTATCGGGGCCCCTAGGCAAAGCAATTCTCGGGGCCCCTTTTGCTTTACCCTTTTCTTAATCTACTTTTCTTACTTATAGATAAGTGATGATCAAGGTCTCATGATGGAGTAGGAAAGAGAAATGAGACGCGACGTGGTTATTTTAAATTTGATCTTGTTCAATGCAATAAATTATATTGTTTAAAGAAAGAAAATATTTTTGCAAAATGAGAGGTCAGCTTATACTGGAAATATATAGTTTGATGTGTAGCCGTGTGTACAACAAGTTTAAATAGCAACTCTTCTAACTTTTTTAGATACAAATTTTTTAAAACATCTTGGAAGTTGACCTTTTCCAACACATCATTTTCAATCGCCATTATCGACAATGAATTTAAACGGTTCTGTGATATTGTAGAACGAAGACAGTTTTTTATTAATTTTAATTTTGAAAAATTTCGTTCACCTGTGGCGTTTGATATCATCAGACTTCTATATATTTGCAATGCTATTATTGCATTCGGGAAAGTTGATTGTACCGCTTTATACAGTTAGAAAAATAATTGTGTAAATAATGGAGAATGTCATGAGTGAAATGTTTTTTTTTCTTGGTGCGTGGCCCGCAACGACTAGACCCCCGTGGGCCCCTAGGCGTTGCGGGGCCCCTAGGCAGTTGCCTAATCCGCCTTATGGATAATCCGGCCCTGCTCGTAGGACACGCACCTTAGGAACGTGCCCTACGATGCACTGCTTCCATAAACTTGACTCATACAGGTGAAAAGCCTCAATTTGCCTGTAATTTCACCGCCAAGCGTTACCCTTCAAACCGAATCACAGCAATGCTTGGCGGCAGGTACTTCCCCGGGTAAGCCCTTTCACAAAGAACTGTACTACTCTTTATTACTAGTTTATTTCTGGCTCTAACCGTTGCCGATGACCTTGAGCAAATGGGCGTAGCTATTGTTTCAGCCCCGCAACTTCCGCCATACGCATCTAACCGACCAGAAAATAGGTGAGCGCGAGGCAGACGAGCACAACCCTCCCCTACGATAGTCAGCGGTACACTGCCGCCCGTCGCCCGCGCAACACCTTCTAAAGGTACGCTCGCTAATTATTCGGAAAAATTGAAAATAATTAATTGCCACGTGAAAGACCGTCGCAGCACAGCATCATTTGTTCAACTTGAAGGTATAGTGTTTGCCCACATTTAGGTGAAAGAAAAATTACAAAGTTTTACGTCGTTTAGAGGTTGAATCAAATTTAAAGTAGAAAACAGCCACATTTTGTTATTTTTTTTCTCATATTAAATAAACAGGTAGAACTGTTTTGTATGTTCACTTTGCTGAATGACATATATTTTTTTGAGCACATAAAACTGATTCCTCCCTGAGGAGAAAGCCTTCAAATAAGACCAATCAGCTACTATATTCGCCTTAAGGGAAGACCGGAGGGGATTCGCCCATACAACACGTACTACCAAGGTCATTTCTAATTGGAGCATATTTCTCTCTTAATAAAGTATTGTTTTTATTTGAATAGTATTTATCTAGGTTCCCAACCATATATTAGATTAAAATACTTACCTAAAATGAAATAGAAGCGTATCGCATTCTGCATGTTTTTACGTCTTAGAAGACCTGTTTTGAAACTAATTGTTTCGTATTAAAAACAACAACATCTCACGTATCCTAGTCATGGGAACATAGATTATATCATCTAGTTACAGAATAACAACACAATGAGAAACATACAACAAGTTTTCAGTCATCATTTTTGGTATTACGAAACATGGTCAAAATCTAATCAAATTTAGAATCGTTTAATTGCTATCACTGTCGCTCTGCGTGGCTAAACTTCGTGTTTTTCAGGCCGAAATTTTTGACGCGGCCGAATTGAAGTTGCGCTCAGGGTTCGCCGGCTTCTTAACAATATTGACGTAAACTCATCATCCATCTGGTCGAAAATAGAAACCATAAGATTGGTGTTAGCTATAAGTGTCCGGTAGAATCCTCTGATCTGACATTATGGCATGTTGTAAACAACGGGACTGACAATGGCGCCGATTAATGTGTTCCTACAGCTGGATATCACATACATAGTTACATAGGACGTCTCAGGCAGTGTCTTATTAGAACGCGAACGCGCGAATATGCGATGCGATTATCGTACGCTTCTTCATTTGACGGCATCTGTTGACATTATACTATCTCCATTTCTTTATTTTCTCGATGACAGCTCCTGTGAAAACTTGAACGAGCGTCTTTTTTACATGAATACATCATGTAAAAAAGACGCTCGTTCAAGTTTTCACATTGCATTATTTTATAAAAATATGACGCTTACGCACGTACAAGGTTATACCAGAGTCGGAGAAACTGATAGGGATGGAGCTATCGATAAATCTAACACGATAACAGACCCGATATTCTTTTACAAAATGTAAGAAACTAAACTACTGCCGGATACTTTTGTACAAATTTATTAACTAATATTATATTTCATTACAAGATGTTACACGTATTAATTCTTGATTGATAATGCCAACTTCTTTAAAATTTTCGAAGCTGTTGTAAAATAAGTAGGTATAGGTAGGTACTCGACAATAAAACGAAATAATATAACGACAGGTAATCTTTATTTATTAATTTTAATTAAAATCTGATGAATCGTCACTGTCGCGATCATTATCGCGTCATCTGTCATTACTTATTTGGTCACAACACTACAACTATCAAATTAGAACTGTCATCGAGAAAATAAAGAAATGGAAATACTATAATACAAAAAAATTGCAGGAACATGGCTGTATACACTTACTTCTTTCCCATCCTTCTTTACCTGTGTTTTGCAAATAAACTAGTGGTTGGTTCGCCCCGAACTGAGATCTCGCGAGTCTCTCATAAAAACAAAAAAATATTATTTGTAATCTTTGACTAGGTACCTATCAGAATAGTGCCTCGAAATGATTAACCAAAAAACTTGACCCTACAGTTTAATTCAAATTACATGTAACGGGAGTTCATGTTAATTGGTTACCTTTTTTGCGGTAAAAATTGCAGTTATTCTGAAATCAACTTGGGCACATCGGCGTTGTATGTATGTTTGTTCGAGGATAACTTTCGAAGCGTTGGTCCGATCATCGTGAAATTTAATACATAGGTAGGTAGTGATGGCACAATTTTAGTGTGACTAAATGAACTAAAAATGTTGGGGAGTTGTTGAGATATTGAGGTTCATGAGGGGTAAAAAAAAAAAATGAGGGTAACTGGTCAATTGGGACGTCAAATGAAAGGTTTTCATTAGGACATTTCGACCCCGTTTTTATTTTTAGTTTAAACTTGGTAGTTTTTAAGTTATTAGCCACAATAAAAACTGAACTTTGACCAAATTCACAGGGTACACAGTGACCCCACAGTCCTGAAATTTGGTTTGGTATAGTCAAAATTTGCTTATATTTGTGTCACTAAAGCTACACGCTAATTACTTAACTACAAAGTTTAAACTAAATCGAACTAGTCGAAATGTACTAATGAAAACTTTTCATTTGACAACCCACTTGACCAGTTACCCGCATTTTCATTTTTTTTACCCCTCTTGAATCCCAATATCTCAATAACCCCCCAACATTTTTAGCTCATTTAGTCACACCAAAATTGTGCCATCACTACCTACCTATGTATTAAATTTCACGATGATCGGATCAACGCTTCGAAAGTTATCCTCGGACAAACATACATACATACATACAACGCCGATTTGCCCAAGTTGATTTAGAGATCTCGCTTCGTTCGATCAAAAAACAACCAGCCTTGTTTCTTGCCGTTCTTTCCTGACTTGGTCGCGAAGGAACAGGCAGTAAAATTGACGTTTCAAAGTGATCCTTGTGATTTTAATAAATAAAAGGTTTTGACTTGGAGTCCCAAGTGGGATGATTAATATACTTTTTTCGATGATTCGTTGAATTTCTTGGCATGACCTCGAACTTCTTATTTTTGCGTAAATTCTGATAGAGTGGACTAGCGGCTAGAGTAATTAATTTAAACATAAATAATACTTGAAAACATTTTGTTTACTTGTATATGAGAAAATATAATACTTATTGACACCACACATCAAAATTAAAAGAACCTTATACAAATTCGAATGCAGTGCATCATAGACAAGTATACGTGGAGAGCATCACGACCTTCCAACAAATTCAACATTAGCTGCGATTCGTAACATTATTTCGACAAAGAATTATGTACATTAGAATTATGCCGGATGTCTATTTTATTTAAAAAACCACAAAATGCTACCTACGTTTGCGACTGAGTCATCTTTACAATAAATTAATTTTAATAGCTCCAACACGAAACAGATAAAAAACATTTCACCCAAAATAATCCGTTGAGAGCACATTTGACGCAAAACACGGCTCATTGGTTTTCCAAAAATAAATGCGACTTGCAGTCTGTACGATTCCAGTGGACTGGAGACCGCTATTGCGCGTTGACAGGTGAAATAATCCCGCGCTTTTTCACGTCAATGATATTTGTATTGTCAAAAACGAAGTGACTTTGTTAACTGTAGTGCTGGGAGTATAACAAGAAAAAAAAAGATGGGCTTAAAAATGGGCCACACAAGACTATCAGTGATATTTTTTTTAATTTTTCTGTGCTTGGAGACAAGGGCGAAGTTATCTGAAAACAGGACAAATGAGTATAATTCAGCAGAAGTGAAATCGCTGCCGATATCCAAAAAAGTAAGTTTAACAAAATAATATTTTGTGATGTAAAAGCTAATTGATGTAAGTAGTTGATCGAGCGAAGCGAGATCTCTAAATCAACTTGGGCAAATCGGCGTTGTATGTATGTATGTTCGTTTGTCCGAGGATAACTTTCAAAGCGTGTCTCCGATCATCGTGAAATTTGGTATATAGTGTGACTAAATGAGCTAGAAATATTGGGGGGTAAAAAAACCAATATGGTCAAATGACACGTCTAATAAAACGTCTTTGTGAGTACATTTCGAACCCGTTTTTTTATAGTTTAAACGGTGTAGTTTTTAAGCTATTAGCCATAATAAAAACTGTACTTTGACAAAATTCACAGGGTACACCAGTAACCCCACCGTGCTGTAGTTTGGTATGCGAGTGACACAAAGTCTGAAATCAAGAATAACTGCGATTTGTACCCCAAAAAAAACTATGGCACATGAACTCCCGTTACCTGTAATTTGAATGAAACTGTAGGTTAAGTTATTTGGTAGTAGGTAGTAGGTTATATATTTCGTAGCACTGTTTTGATAGTCATAGAATAAGTACAAATAATATTTTTATGTTTTTATGGGAGACTCGCGAAATCTCAGTTCGGGACAAACCACTTTTTTTTCGATGGAAAAATGCTTTACGCATGTCCTCCAACTCGGGGAGAGCTGAAGGGGTCTGTTGGACTCTCCGTAGATTAGCAACTAACGGCATATCGACTAAAAACCCATCGATATTCCTTCAATCAACTCAGTGCCAGTGCATCATCGAACCGCCCATTTTGAGATGAGTGAGTCGATGCTGCACTTGCACTTGACAAAGTCACGGGGTCCCGGTTGGATTCAACCGCGGCCCTGTCGGTGAACATCCGCCTTAAGCGGACCCTTCGAACACCCACTTGGGAGGGAGAGGAATGTCCTGGAATATTAAGGACATTCCCCGGCGTAGACAGCCTGTGCGATGCAGAGTCGGGGCTCCCCGCACCCGAACACTGCTGATCCCCATCGAGCGGAAGAAAGCGGAGAAACTGTCTTCGCCTTCTCCTGGTCCTTTCTGCGGCGCGGCTCAGCGAGGGGGGCTTCCTCTCGTATACGTTCCGCAGCCTCCTTTTGTGACATCACCTCCTCACAGAAGGTGACTACGGCATCCCAGGCTCTGTCGCTATCAAGTGCAGCCTCGACTATTCTTGGCAGCGAGAGATTCTGGTCAACAACTGCCACTAGCGCCTGTCGCTGTATTGCCCAGGCACCACAGACCTCCAGCGTGTGCTGGGCTGTGTCTTCATGGGCATCACAGTGATGGCACTCCGGCGTTGATTCCCTTCCGATTCGGCACAGGTAGGTACCTTGAGAAGCAACCATGCCCCGTCAGCACCTGTGTCAATCGGAAGGTCATTGAGCCATGCTCTCTGACAAGCCACTCTCTTAAAAGCGGATGAACTGTCGAAGATTCTGGAAAAGGCAGCGAGCATGCAGCTTACTAAATACTTAGAAGACAACGATATTCTTCCTCAGGCTCAATCTGGTTTTGGCAAAGGCCACAGCACCTCAACTGCTCTTCTTGATGTTGTTGACAATCTACTTGAGGCTCAAGACCAGGGTCTAATCAACATTCTGGTGCTTCTTGATTTTTCTCGTGCGTTTGATTCTATAAATGTCTCTCTCCTACTTTCCAAACTTTCTTTCTATGGATTTGATGCACTGGCTGTGAACTGGTTTTATAGCTATTTAAATCGTAGACAACAGTTGGTGGAACTTGCAATGCCAGATGGTAGTAGGTTTCAGTCCTCTTTACAGTTAGTGCCCAGGGGTGTACCACAAGGATCTATCTTGGAACCAATTTTATTTGTATTATATAGCGCAGACATTATAAAGGCCATAACTCACTGTAAGTATCATCTCTACGCCGATGACCTGCAACTTTACCTCGCATTCCCACCTTCTGATCTTGATATTGCTGTAAACAAAATCAATTCAGATTTAGCCCAGATTTCAAGTTGGTCTAGATATTATTCCCTAGTCATCAACCCGAAAAAATCCAAATTTATGCTTGTTGGTACCAGGCAAAAAGTGCAAAGAGTTCCATGCAGTTCTTGTAATATATTGGTTGACGGAGAATTGGTGGAGGGTGTCTCGGAAACCAAAAATCTTGGGCTGATAATGGACAGCAACCTACACTTCGAGAAACACGTTGCTGAGAGTGTACGCAATTGTTTCTATAAGCTGAAGCTTCTCTATAAGATACGACCATTCCTAAGTGAGGCAGTGAGGATCAACCTATGTGAGTCTCTCATACTTTCCAAACTAAACTACTGCGATGTGGTCTATGGACCATGTCTGTTGAATAGGACTGAGAAACTCATCCAACGTGTTCAAAACGCCTGTGCCCGCTTTTGTTTTCACGTACCACCACGTGCTCATATCACACCTTTTATAAACTCGTCCAATCTACTAAAAATGACAGCGCGTAGAAAGCTTCATCTAGCGGTCTTACTCTTTGGAGTTATCAACTTGCAACATCCTAAGTATCTCTTGATAAGTTTGTGTGGGCACATGCCCATTCCAGATACCCAAGCCGAGCATGTACCTTTATCTATACCACGCCGAAGCACAGATGCGTGGCATTCCGTGGATCCTTCAAATTTTCCGCTACTCGGTGTTGGAAAGATTTGCCTCCGCCACTACGTGCTCTGAAAACAGTTAATGTCTTCAGGAAAGCGCTCAGAACACATTTGTTTAAAGAGCAATCATGCGAATGTAAATAATATACTCGCACAAACACCTTTTTATTTCTACTCACCTTCTGTGTATGCACGACGAGCCCGGAAGAACTCCCCCCTGGTTTTACTCACCTATCAATAATCCTCGATAATTCAATGTCACACAATTTCCAGCAGCCTCAACACAAATAGAGTAATCATTCTGAACACTTATCCCATGTTTAAAACGCTTTTTTCGTGTGTAGTATCATGGTATATAGTTTATGCTGTCTATGTTTATGTTTTATAATCCGAACATGTATTGTTATCTTATTAGGCACCATCATAGATAACTTAGTTTAATGTATATAATGGTGACTGGCAATATTTATTTAGTATTATATAGGTACTCGTTTACCAGTGTGCGTGTCCTCACTTAGGCCCTATCAGAAAGCCGGCGCTGCATCGTACCCAACAAGGTTCGAAGCAGCCCATGCTGAGACAGGGACCATTTTGTCCCCACGCAACACCACCATTGTCTGTGTTATTGTATTATTGAACACTGTCTGTGGGAGCAAATAAATGTATTTTCTTTCTTTCTTTCTTTCTTCTTTCTTTCTAACTGCCTCAACCGTCTCAATACCGGCGCTAGGCATCGCCAGCCTCTCGAGTCACTCTTCAATGAGTGCCTCGTGCAGCTTATCCCTTTTGCCCTCGATTTTTCTAGGGGCTGGTCTTTGCCCTCCCGCTACCTCCTGCTGGTGCCAGGAGTAAATAGACGCAAGGCAGCTTGCATCCAACTCCCACGGCAATGAGCCTGCCAATACGCATGCAGCTTCATATGAGACGGTGCAGTAGCCGCGTATCGCTCTAACCGCCATTATCATCTGCGGTCTTCGCAGAAGAGCTTTGTTACTGGCCGTTAGAGCGTCCACCCACACCGGCGCACTGTACAACGCCATCGAGCGAATGACCCCGGCAAAAAGATGGCGACAAGAAGCTTTCGGTCCACCTATGTTCGGCAAGAGGCGCGCTAATGAGCCTGCCACGGTTTACACCTTCGGGACCAACCACTAGTTTAAGTAACTTAACACTATTTAACTCTAAGTCACATTATACTGTTAACCAAAATACTTTAGTTGGTTTGGCCAGACCTAGAGATGTAGATTTTGTTTGTATCTAAATGACAAATTAAGTTGTAACTGAGCTGGAATTAATTACTCATTCATAAAAATCTGTACCAACGCTATCGGTTGGGTGTGGCAACATTATTATACTGTATATTAACTAGCTGACTCTCCCGCGGCTTCGCACGCCTGTTTTTTCAATAAAAACACCAACCTCCTTTTGCGCAGTCGGCTAAAAAATATCCGATGTCCCAATCCTGGTCATGATCTATCTGTATACAAAATTTAGTCGAAATCAGTCCCGCCGTTTAGTTGTGAAAACGCTACAAACAGACAGAAAGACAGAGATACCTTATTCATAATCATCATCATCATATCAGTCGCAGGACGTCCACTGCTGGACAAAGGCCTCCCTCATTGATCTCCAGGAACTGCGGTTGGAAGCGGCCTGCATCCAACGCCGACCTGCGGTTCTTACCAAGTCGTCTGCCCATCTTGTAGGTGGGCGTCCTACGCTGCGCCTGCCGGTCCGTGGCCTCCATTCGAGAACTTTCAGGCCCCATCGGCCATCTGCTCTGCGCACTATATTGCCTGCCCATTGCCACTTCAACGTGCTAATCCGTCGGGCTATGTCGGTGACTTGAGTTCTCCTACGTATCTCCTCATTTCTGATTCGATCCCGTAGAGAAACCCCGAGCATAGCCCTCTCCATAGCTCGTTGAGCGACTCTGAGCTTATTCATAAGGCCAATAGTGAAGGACCACGTCTCGGTTCCATATGTCATCACTGGTAACATACACTGATTGAAGACTTTCGTCTTAAGGCACTGAGGTATGTTGGACAAAAAAACGTTGCGAAGTTTCCCAAACGCGGGCATCCGAGTTGGATTCGACGATTGACTTCTTTCTCGAAGTTGGACCTACCTAATTGGACTGTTTGTCCTACCTAGGTATACATACGTGTCGACAACTTCAAGAGCCGAGTTCTCAACCATAACTGGGGCAGGCACGACATGGACATTCGACACAATTTTCGTCTTGTCCATGTTCATTTTAAGCACTACCCGTTGGGAGACTCGATTGAGGCCTTCGAGCATCGTGCTGAGCTCTTCCATCGACTTTGCCATGACCACAATATCGTCGGCAAACCGAAGGTGAGTGATGTATTCGCCGTTAATATTGATGCCCAGTCCTTTCCATTCCAGAAGCTTGAAGGCATCTTCCAAAGCGGTCGTAAACAGTTTCGGAGAGATGACATCTCCCTGTCTTACGCCTCTTTTTAAGGGAATCACCTTCGAACTCTGTTCTTGTACTCGGACTGACATAGTGGCGTTTTTATACAAACACTTCAACACTTCGATGTACCGATAGTCAATACGGCATCGTTGGAGAGACTCAAGCACTGCCCATGTTTCGATCGAATCGAAGGCTTTCTCATAGTCCACAAACGCGAGACATAGCGGCAAGTTATACTCTTCGGTCTTCTGTATGACTTGCCGCAGCGTATGTATGTGGTCTATGGTACTGTAGCCTTTACGGAACCCGGCTTGTTCGGGAGGCTGGAAGTCATCAGGTGCGTTCGGTCGTAAGGCCAAAAATAGGATTACTTAATTTAACACATTTTAAATAACAATAAACAACAGTGCCAAGTTGAAAGATCCCTAAAAACAACAATAACCAATGATGAATTATATTCTTAACTATGAAATGGGCCTATGGTCCACACCAACATGATCATTCACTATGCAGGCACATATGCCTACGTAATAAATAACATATTGATGTGGTTGTGTGTGTATTTGTGTGTGTGTGTGTGTGTGAGACTGTGCGTATGTTTGTGTAAGAAGGTGTGTGAGTGGATGTATTTTGCAATTGTGTGGTTCTTTATAAATGTCCAAATAATTGAAATTGTAATACATACTTATTAAATATATTAGTTATGCTGAAAAATATTAGAGAAGGCTTCATCGCTCCAATCAATCACCTGGGTTATAGGTACCTAATTGGAAAAGGTGTTGTCACCTTTCTGGAAAAACAGAACTACCACGCCCTCGTTCCATGCTTTTGGCGTCGTACCTTCAAGCAAGGCGGAATTAAAGAGCTTCTGAAGGACTTTAAGTACCGATGATCCACCCGCTTTCAGAAGCTCTGAAGTGATTCCGTCCTCACCCGGCGCCTTGTCGTTCTTAAGCTGCTTCAAGGCCATCCTGATCTCATACAGGCTGATGTCCGGAATATCTTCGGTATAATGTCGGGTCAGTTTGGCTCTTGGGTCGTTGGCCGCACTGCAAACAGGTTTAGTGACCGAATCGTAAAGCCGTCCATAGAACCTTTCGACTTCCCTTAACACTTCCGCTTTACTTGACGTTATGCTGCCATCTTCCCTCTTCAGCTTCGTCATGCGGCTCTGCCCAATAGAATTATCTCTTGGAAACACTTTGGAGCCTTTATTCCGCTCTATCATATCTTTAATACGAGATGTACTCGTATTAAAGGAACGAATATCGTGCCGCAAGGATTTCCATTCTATTGAGCTGCCTATATGACTGAGCATCATCGGGAGACTACAGTCGCAAAGAACGTCGTTCAGCCATGAGGTTAAGGGTGTCATCAGAGAGTTTCTGAGGTCTATTGGTACGGGTGGGGAGGGGGGGGGGGTCTTAAAGAACTGGGACCCCACCGTATGGACGGTTTCTACGAACCTGTTATTGATCTCGTCCACTGATGCATCTACTTCTAGACAGTCAAAGCGATTTGCAAGTTCGAGTTGAAAGCTCTCGATGTTTTACATATGTGCGCGAGTGGGTCGGAGCGTAGAATTCATCAAACGGTACCTTTCAAGTTTAACGTTCATATTCAATGTGGCTCTAACAATTCGGTGATCACTGCCGGTTTTCATCCTGTGAATCACAGAGACATCATTGAATATTCGTTTCTTGTTGGTCAAGATGAAATCAATCTCATTTCTCGTGGAACCGTTGGGACTCATCCAGGTCCATTTCCTGTGAGGCGGCTTCTGGAAAAAAGAATTCATCATAAAGAGTCCTTCTTTCTCCAAAAAATCGGCCAGCCTCTGTCCCCTGGGGTTCCGTTGCCCTTATCCAAATTTCCCCACTCTCAACTCATCATCGCTTCTCATACCTAGCTTTGCATTGAAGTCCCCCATAACAACAATAAAGTGAGTTTTGTTCGTATGCATGGCTCTGCTGATGTCCTCATACATAGACTCTACTTCTTCATCTGGGTGTGAAGAGGTCGGCGCATATACCTGAACGACTTACAGCGAATATCGCTTAGATATTCTGAGTGTCAGGTACGCGACCCTGCTCGACACACTGTCGATGGTGATAATGTTGTTGATGAGTGACTTGTGAACGAGATACCCAACACCACCTTGGGACTGTTGGTCGCCCTCCCGGTAGTATAGTAGGTTACCAGACTTGAGGGATATCGTGTCCTCGCCCTCTCTACGGACTTCTGATAACCCCAAATGTCCCAGTGAAATCTACTAATTTCTTCTTCCAGCTCAACAATCTTTTCGTCTGTCCTCAAAGTGCGGAAATTGTGTGTTACCAGGGCAAGTGGTCGTCTTAGGGTTTGGTAGCCGATCGTATCCCGGGGATTCTTAGCACCCCTGGCCCCGCCGTTACCGTGACTGCTACTGTAGCCAGGATTAGCGGGGCCGCCGGGGACTCGGGACCTGGTTTTATGTTGCAATGTCATAAGGGGGTTGTTGCCATACTCGCCACGCTTGGCAGGCGGGTTGGGATGCTGCTGCCCATCTATCGGAGGTATCCCTTAGCAGATTCCTACTGCATCCACGGGCAAGAGCGGAGGGGCAACATTCTACTGCCGGCGCCCCACGGCATCTAATTTTATAAATAAATAAATAAAAATTGCTGGACATGTCACACAGCGCTATCTAGCCCCAAACTAAGCAGAGCTTGTACTATGGGGACCAGATAACTGATAGAATACTTATATACTTTTTTTTTGTAAATACATACTTATCATATATAGAAAAACATCCAGACCCGGAATAAATATCTATAGATCATGCAAACATTTGTTCCGCGGCGGGAATCGAACCCGCTACCTCCTGCGTCTCAGCCGGCTATTCGCCCACTGCGCCACGGAAGTAGTCAAAACAACATTTCCTAAACGTTAAAAATATACTTACTATATATGATTTTCTTATATATGATTACTATATAATATATATGATTAAGTGAGTTGTCCAATCCGTAACGTTAAATACAAATACGTTAAATTTAAACATGTTTAGTCGCTCAATACGTTTCGGGATCATTGTGCAAATACCTACACATAAGTATATCTAGGTACGAGACATCAGATTACGCTGCATTCATCCAAAACTGTCGTCACACACATGACATTGAAGTTATTTTCACACATTTTAATATTCAAATTCGCTGCAAAATATAACTATCATAAATTTGTTTGATAGCCAACTTCGGGTCGTATTTATGGGATATTTAGATTGTTTTCTGGAGACAAATCTGTTCCAGAAAAATTCAGGCACAGGGCCTTTTTTTATGGTATTTGTGGGGAAACAGGCTTACGACCTGCGATGCCCTGGCGATGGTGATCGCTTACCAGCAGGTGCTGGTAAGCGGTCACCATCGCCTATTGACACCGGCAACACCCGGGGTATTGTCGATGCGTTCCCTACACTGTAGAAACCTCTTTACATTTCTCTTGAAGCGTGCCATGTCGTAGCCTAATGTGAAACCCTCAGATGGTAGCACATTCCACATCTTGCAAGTATGGGGTAGAAAAGATCGCGTGAAGCGTGTGGTGCGCGATACCCAATTGTCGATGATATGTGGATGAGCTTTATTACGTTGTCGAGAAGTGCGGTGGTAAAATCTCGACGACGGGATGAGATCAAATAGCTCCTCAGAACATTCCCCATTATACAGGCGGTAGAATACCTACACTGAGCGATCCGGTGTCACGGCGTTGACTCAGCGGTTCCAGGTTATAATCGACTTTGAATATCTAATACTAATAATTTTATTTGTAATTCAATAATAATCACAACAAAGGTTTGCAATTTTGGGCTAGATAGCGCTGTGTGAAATTTCCAGCAATATTTATTATACTTGTGGATTTAATTAATAAAGAATTTAGAAAAAAATAATGCTGGACATTTATATATCTAGGCCCAAAATAAGCGAAGTTTCTATGGGAACCAGATAACTGGTAGAATACTGATATAAGTAATATTTTTTTTGTAATATAAAATACTAGCTGACCAATCCGCAGCTTCGCACGCGTAGTTTTTCATTTTTTTTCAAGTTTTTCAAAAAAAAGTAGCCTATGTTACTCAGGGTGCATGTAGCTTTCTAATGGTAAAATATTCTTTGAAATCGGACGAGTAGTTTTTGAGTTTATTCATTACAAACATACACACAAAAAAAAAGGTTGTCTGGAAGAGATCGCTTTGTTAAGCGATAAGACCGCCCATTATGCTTACTTTTATTTGTTTTTTTCTTTAAATCTGTTGTGTCTAGCTTGTAAGGTACAATAAAGAATTTTCATTCATTCATTCACACAAAAAATACAAAAATACAAATCTTTCCTCTTTATAATATTATCAGTATAGATAGATATTAATATATAGAAAAATTTTAATCAATAAAAAAAGTAAGACAAGTTATGGCAATATTTTTGTTTTTTTTTCTTTTTTATTCGCAGCCTGAGGTAAGGTAAGATAAAATTCAAAAGACAAATATCCAAATTTTTTATAATTGCCCCTTTGCATCTCTATCTATGTGTAAGGTACACACGGCTACACTAAAAAATTAAAATTATAAAATAGGTATAAAATTCCAGTATAAGCTGACCTCGTATTGTGTAGGCTTTTCGTAGAATGAGATGTCATCTTATACTGGAAATTTATATAAATAAGTAAGTAGCTTGATGTGTAGCCGTGTGTACCTAGATGTAGTGATATGTGTTTATATAAATCTATTTGTAAAAATTATGTTATGTATTTTAATTTCGTAAAAATAAAGAGTTGTCTTATCTTATTTTATTAATTCGAAAGTTATTGGGTGGTGATTCTGTTATTTACCTCTGACCTAACTATAATTTAGTAAAATCCGACCGGTTGACATGACCAAGAATATACATAACTGGCCATCCCGATAAACGCCTATTTATTAAAAACTAGCTGACCACTCCGCGGCTTACACGCGTGGTTTGCCAAATAATAATAAAAATTGTTGGACATTTCACACAGCACTATCTCCCAAACTAAGGAGAGCTTGTACTATGGGAACCAGATAACTGATAGAATACTTATATACTTTTTTTTGTAAATGCATACTTATCACAATTGTACAGAAAAACATCCAGACCGGGAACAAATATCTGTAGATCATGCAAACATATGTTCCGCGGCGGGAATCGAACCCGCTACCTCCTGCGTCTCAGCCGGCTGTTCGCCCACTGCGCCACAGAGGTCGTCAGTCAATATGTGTCAATAAAAAGTAGCCTATGTGTCAATCCAGGTTATGATCTACGTAAGTACATACCAAATTTCATCGCAATCGGCAATACATACAAACTTTCGCGTTTATGATATTATTTAAGTAGGATAACTAGATTTTAGAAATGTCACTATATATGACACTAGTGACCCGCCTGGCTTCGCACGGGTGCAATGCTGATACTAAATATACCACAGAATGTCTTTATATATATTGATTGTATGTTTGTATAGGTATATATGTATAGGTATATTAAATGTACAATGTATTTAACCCTTTATAACTCAATAAAATATTATTTAATAAGAAATAGCTCTTAGGGTAGCATTTGAAAATAAAAAAGACACGTATTTTTTAATTTTCTAAAATTTTAATTAATTGCCGCACAAAAATAAAAATAAGGGAATGTGCCATAGCGGGAACATTGCAGCAATGTGTTCCATTAAGAAGTATGAAACTTTTAAAACAGTTATTTTGTTTATTGTAACATAATGCAACTCCACACTTTCCACAAATGGTCTGTGATATACCAGAACATTTAGGGAGCTTGCAACGGATCCGTTTTTCGACCCATACGGGCCAGTGACCTACTTAGTCTTGGCGCACAGCTGCTAGCTTCACGAGCTAGCCTGACGACGACATTTGACGCAACACCCAGGTATGGCTCATTAGGCGCAACTACGTTCTCAGCTCCAGTTTCCGGTTCAAACTTATATGCAAACCCGCTCACGCCGCTCAAGACGTAGATTTTTTAGCCCCATTTATGTGGCTTCTTTGGATTGTATCTCTTGAGGTTGTGTTTAGCTTTCGTGGAACAAATTTGTTCATCCACGCAGAGATACTTCTCGAATGGGACACTGAGGTAAGTTTCATTCAGTTTTGTCACAACTGGCCTGATTTTGTAGATGCGGTCATGATCTGCGCGATCGCGAGGAACCATTTTCGAGTCGTCGTTGAAGTGAATAAACCATCTGATTTTTTCGAATTTGTTTACTGGCATTGTGTCTTTTACCAGAGGAGTTCCTAAACCACCACTCCAATGTTTTGTCACTCTTGGCAGATGTACTAACGACATGATGAAAACCAGACCAATAAATTGATCTTTGTGACCCGGAATGACATGTTAGTATCTTTCTGCACGATGTAAAGGTTAGTTTGGTTGGCTATTTCTATAAAAAGTTCCTTGGGAAATATTTTGAGGAAGAACTGTACCGGAGTATCAAGTTCTAGAAACTCTGCTGGCAAGTCTTCGTCACCTGGAAAGCAGGGTTGCCGCTCATTTAGCTGGAGGTTCTTTTTTTTTCAACGTAAATTCAGTTTCTGCTTGGCTTGACTGCGTCCTCATGATCCCGGTCTAGATGATGGTCCTGGTTGAAATAACGTTTCAGAAAGAGCTGGCAATTGGGAAATACTACTTGAACTCTCAATATTTTTAATGATGGCGTCAATATCCACTCCATCAGCCTCTTCAAAATCATCGATTTCCATTGGCACCTCTAAATCCGGTACTTAATTGGGTAAGGATTAATGCTGTATTGCTTAAAATCGCTTTGTAAATAAGCCATTATTTCTCGTAAAAAGTAAAGGATAAAAAATGGTTATTGTGAGTTATCCCTTAGAGATAGACATATACTATTGCGGACTTTTTTGTATACCTTTTTAAGGTGTACAATATTATAGTACATTATTTTGATCAATCTCGTAGGGTTCAGCCAGCGTTTGCAATGTAAGCGCAAAAAATGTGTTTATTTACGACTAGCTAACCAATCCGCAGCTTCGCACGCGTAGTTTTTTACTAAAAACATTAACCTCTTTCTCCGCAGTTGGGTAAAAAGTAGCCTGTGTCACCCGGAGATAGTGTAGCTTCCCAACAGTGAAATATTTTTTTAAATCGGTTCAGTAGTTTCGGAGCCTATTCAATACAAACAAACAAACAAATCTTTCCTCTTTATAATATTATTTTTGTAGATATTGATATGTTCTTTAATATTGTAGAACATACTTTTGTTCTATCATCAATAGTTTCCGCAGCGCATGCGACGAAAGACTTTTAGGGCACTTTTTTACACCTTGGGTTACGTTGCTTAAGTTTTAGTAAGGATCCCTAATCTTTTCTAGCAATAAATATAGTCTGTGTCACTCAAGGTGCTTTCCAATGGTGAAAGAATTTTTGAAATCGGTCTAGTAGTTTTTGAGTTTTTTAATTACAAACATACACACAAAAATACAAATCTTTCCTCTTTACAATATTAGTATAGACTTCACATTAGAAACCTTTAAAATTATCAGTGTTTCTCTACTATATTATGCATGTATTATACATACAAACCTTCTTCTTGTATCACTATAACTAATAAAAAACCGCATCAAAATCCGTTGCGTAGTTTTAAAGATCTGAGCATACATAGGGACAGACAGCGGGAAGCGACTTTGTTTTATACTATGTAGCAATACTGATGCTAATTAATATTCTGAGTGAACAAAATAAAAACAATCATATCTTACGAACTTTAGTTTCTTTAAAAACAGAATCGCCATCAACAACGAATCAGATAAACATCTTCACTTACTCACGTCAATTTATTTGATATGTAATGCAAAAACATCAGTTTGCAAGTGCACAACACTTTTCACATAAACATACACATACACAGATTTACGGTTTGAATCCGTGCAAATGGTTTTAACGATGCACAAAGTTTGGAAATCAATACGTCTGGCGCACCGCCAACATAAGTGCAAAGGTGAGTGAGTTCGCGATTAAAGATTATTCGCGAATACAGAATAAATAAATACATTATGATAACATCTTCATTACACATTACACATAGTTGAGAAGATAATATTAAAATGATGGTAGAATAGACAGTCCATGCGGTGCAACTTTTGAAGTACAACCTTTATGCACGCTTGACCAATTCCAATTCGGTTATCGCGCTGATGACAGTTGAGTGTCAAGCGACAGCTGTCAAGCGTTCGGAATGCTCATGAACGCGCTCGCAATCAGGATAACATTAAATAAAACTAGTGTTTTTTTTAATATTTTTAAGAGTGAATAAGCAAGGTAAGATCGCAAATTGTTGTATTGTTTTATATTATACTATCGTTTTGACAAATAAACCGATGCGGCGCCTTCTCACTTCAAAACTCACATAGATACATATGTTTTAGGTCATGTCCACAGAGATTTTAATTCATCAATGATACCGTGTGTTACTATGTGTGTTACGTAACATTCGTGATCTGTTGTAATGCTAAGTGTACACTGATTGAAATAAATAAGCATAGTAAGCTTGTGATATGGGGACCACATGACTGATAGACTACTTAATACTTTTTAAAATATACATATACTGCATAGTTACATAGAATAATAAATATTAAGTGAATAATAAGACTAGGTTCTCAAGTCGGGCTAGATTTTTAATTTTTAATATTTTCTTCAATTCAGGGTGAACCAATAGTTAATTTCATTTTACTTTTTAGAGGCCTTATTATTAAACTAATAACCTCGAAAAGTTTGAAGATGCGGAGCGGAATAAAAATATGAAAAAAATTATTAATGCAAGGAAACTGAAACAGAAATATTACTTAAAAAACTTTCGTGATTGTTTTCAATCATTATTATAAATACGGGATTTATCACGTACCGTCTTATCGGTGTTTCGACCGGACAATGTTTCGGTTCAATTCGTGAACCTTCATCAGGGTGAGTGCGATCCGCTCCGAATAACGTCTCGCCTCGCACCGATAAGACGGTACGTGATAAATCCCGTATTTATAATAATGACTGAAAAAGAAACTCGAAGAAAACAGTGGAAAAGTAGAAAAAATATCCAGAGCAAAAAACATAAAGCAAATGATACAAAAAATCAAACTAATATTTCCACTAATGATGCGGAAAGTGATACATAAAGTGAATATATTAATAAAGCACGATTAGCAGAAAGGAAAAAAATCATATTATTATAAGACATTTGGCTATTGTAAAAACGGGCAATGAGAAAAAGAGCAGCAATATGACAAAGGAGATTAATATATATGACATAATAATTTTAGTATGAAAAATAGTTGTTTACCTACAGTGGTAATTACATAGGCTGATTATTGCATTTTCAACTAGTTCCTCACATTTTTATTACGTATCTTTTAAAAAAACAATCTGATTATAATCTTTTTGATTTATTTTCCGTTTTATTTTATTTATTTATTTATTGTAGATAGTACCTATCATTGAGAATTAAGGAATTTCTCTCACATGTAGGTACTCTAGGCTTTACAAAAATCACGTGCGTTACCTTTATTCACGTATGTTACCGTGTGTTACCAATTCACGATTGTTAAAGTACAATTTTTGGCGGCCATACTCAAATAGCATTGGACATATTTAATTTCTGTTATTTTTAGTTTTTAAGTACACCTTGTATTATATTATTGGCAAAGCCCCTATACAGCTGCATATTTCACTCTGTTAGACAATAACTAAAACATTACCATTAAAAAACATCAATACTTTTTATGCATTTGTTTTCTGTAACCTGACGTAACTAAGAACCAGCCCACACGGCGCGTTGCGTTGCGTTGCGTCGTCGCAACGCAAATATTTTGACGCATAGCCGGCCACACAGGCGCTGCGCCATCGCAGCGTTACTACGACGCGTTCCGTCGACGCAGCGGCGACGCACAGTTGCGGCAAGCATTTTGTAAAAATATCGCAGTCAGTCTATAGGAAAGCATGGATCGGAAAAGACGTCTAGCATTGCTCCTATTACTACGAGTATATTTACCTCCGAAAAAAATGAGATGGGCTTGCGTGTATTATCCTCCCTATCAACGCACAAGCAACAGAGCTCTGCCGCACCGACGCGACGTCGCAATGAGTACACCCCCTCCCGCTTCGTCTCGGGGGCTACTGTCCGTCATGTGTGCGTTGCGACGATGTAGCGCACCGTGTGTACACGTTGGTTATTTGTATGTAAAAGAACGCAACGGTAGCGCTGCGTCAACGCAACGCTGACGCAACGCTGTGGACTGGCTCTAAGAGTTCCTTGTTATCCTAAACTTTGAATAAATGTACGTCTATGTCTATTTTTTGTTGATGTTCTCTGAATTAACTTGGGCAAATCGGCGTTGTATGTATGTATGTATGTTTGTTGTTGATAGCTTTCGAAGCGTTTATCCGATCATCGTGAAATTTGGTATAAAATTAGGTAGTGATGGCACAATTTTGGTGTGACTAAATGAGCTAAGGGGGAGTTGTTGAGATATTGGGGTTCAAGAAGGGTAAAAAACTAAAATGGGACTATCCTGCCAAATGAAACGTCTAATAGAAGGCCTTTGTGAGTAAATTTCGATTCCGTTTTTATTTTTAGTTTGAACCTTGTAGTTTTTTAAGTTATCAGCCATAATAAAAACTGAACGTTGACAAAACTACTACGATTAGGCATCGTTGCGCGAGTCGCTCTATGAATATTTTTTTTGTGTAGTTTGAGACTCCCGAGATCTCAGTTCGGGCCTTCGGATCTCTAAATAAACTTGGGCAAATCAGCGTTATATGTACATATGTATGTTTGTCCGAGGATAACTTTCGTAGTGTTGATGCGATCATCGTGAAATTTAATACATAGGTAGGCAGTGATGGCACAATTTTGGTGTGACTAAATGAGCTAAAAATGTTGGGGGGTTGTTGAGATATAAGGGGTCAAAAGGGGTAAAAAAATGAAAATTAGGCAAACTGGTCAAGTGGGACGTCAAATAAAAGGTATTCAGTAGTACATTTAGACTCCGTTTTTATTTTTCGTAAATTCTTTATATTTTTTGAGTTATTAGCCATAATAAAAACTAAACTTTGACAAAATTCACAGGGTACCTACACCAGTGACCATACAGTGCTGTAATTTAGTATGCGTGTAGCTTAAGTGACACAAATTTAGGTAAAAGTCTGAAATCCAGAGTAACTGCAATTTGTACCCCAAAAAAGGTCAACCATAATACATGAACTCCCGTTACCCCTGTAATTTGAATGAAACTGTAGGTCAAGTTATATGATTATTTATTTCGTGACACTATTCAGTTAGGCGCTGCGGCAAGTCATACAGAAGACCGAAGAGTATAACTTGCCGCTATGTCTCGCGTTTGTGGACTATGAGAAAGCCTTCGATTCGATCGAAACATGGGCAGTGCTTGAGTCTCTCCAACGATGCCGTATTGACTATCGGTACATCGAAGTGTTGAAGTGTTTGTATAAAAACGCCACAATGTCAGTCCGAGTACATTAACAGAGCTCGAAGGCGATTCCCTTAAAAAGAGGCGTAAGACAGGGAGATGTCATTTCTCCGAAACTGTTTACGACCGCATTGGAAGATGCCTTCAAGCTTCTGGAATGGAAAGGACTGGGCATCAATATTAACGGCGAATACATCACTCACCTTCGGTTTGCCGACGATATTGTGGTCATGGCAAAGTCGATGGAAGAGCTCAGCACGATGCTCGAAGGCCTCAATTGAGTCTCCCAACGGGTAGGACTTAAAATGAACATGGAGAAGACGAAAATCATGTCGAATGTCCATGTCGTCCCTGCCCCAGTTATGGTTGAGAACTCGGCTCTTGAAGTTGTCGACGCGTATGTATACCTAGGACAAACAGTCCAATTAGGTAGGTCCAACTTCGAGAAAGAGGTCAATCGTCGAATCCAACTCGGATGGGCAGCGTTTGGGAAACTTCGCAACGTCTTTTCGTCCAACATACCTCAGTGCCTTAAGACGAAAGTCTACAATCAGTGTGTGTTACCAGTGATGACATATGGAACCGAGACGTGGTCCTTCACTATTGGCCTTATGAATAAGCTCAGAGTCGCTCAACGAGCTATGGAGAGGGCTATGCTCGGGGTTTCTCTACGGGATCGAATCAGAAATGAGGAGATACGTAGGAGAACTCAAGTCACCGACATAGCCCGACGGATTAGCACGTTGAAGTGGCAATGGGCAGGCCATATAGCGCGCAGAACAGATGGCCGATGGGTCCGAAAGGTTCTCGAGTGGAGGCCACGGACCGGCAAGCGCAGCGTAGGACGTCCACCCACAAGATGCAGGCCGCTTCCAACCGCAGTTCCTGGAGATCAATGAGGGAGGCCTTTGTCCAGCAGTGGACGTCCTACGGCTGATATGATGATGATGATGATTCAGTTAGGTAGTCAAAGATTACAAATAATATTTTTTTTGTTTTAATCGGAGATTCGAGAGATCTCAGTACGGTGCGAACCACTAGTACCTACTAGTTATGTACTTACAATAAAGAGTAAGTATCTAACTGAATACGCAGTTTCAAAAAATAAAATAATCATTTTCCAAAAATAGTAACTATGTATATATTTAACGGCCACGAAGTTCAAAGTCTCGACCGACCGACCGACGTGCACTTGAAACAACCGCAGAAAAACAAAACAATAAAGCGATCATTGTTCACACTAGTCCCACTAATATTATAAACGCGAATGTTTGTAGGTATGTATGTTACTCTTTCACGTCGGAACGGCTGAACCGATTTCGATGAAATTTGGTATGTACGTAGATCATAACCTGGATTAACACATAGGTTACTTTTTATTGGAAAATGCGTGCGAAGCCACGGGCCGAAGCTTGTATTATAGACGCGAAAGTTTGAATGTTTGTTTATTTATTTGTTACTTAATCACGTCGTAACAGCTAAACCGATTTCGATGAAATTTGGTATATAGTCTAACTTTTTATTAGCTGCAGTAAAATGACGTTTCTAAATGTCATTCCGTAAAATAATGTTGCCAGCCTAATCTCAATAGGGATGTGATTCAGTTCACAAAAATTAATTAAATAACATTATTATGACGTTTTTGTTTCATTTTGAATGTACCTCCCTATTCTTCCACTAAAAAAGATCAATCCTCTAGTATAGTAATAATAATAGGTTAAAAAAATACATTACAACTTAATATTAAATCTCAAAAAAAAAACCAAACTGATTATTCATTTATGATTCACTCATTTAGCTACATCCCTATTTATTTTTCTTCAAAAACCGGCAACCCACAAAACGTCATTTTACTGCAGCTAATAAAAAGTTAGACTATAATGATGATATGATCCGGACATTATGGTACCTTTTGCCCGACTGTGCAGGAGGGTAATGTTTTGAAAAACCCGCCTTAGTTCTTATTATATTTATTTAGGAGCACTTGTAAATCTGTACCGGATATAGTCAAGCCGTGTCGGAGGCCATCACCGTGACCTGAAAAAAGGGGCACTCTGCCGGTAACGGTAACAGTGTCGCGAGTTCAATAGTTGTCCCCCATCTCAATTATTGCCCAACGCGCCTAGAGAAGTTTTCACTCCATATACAGAGGTGTCGGTAACGGTAACAATGTCGCGAGTTCAATGATTTTTCCCATCTCAAAAAATGCCCAACGCGCCTTAGTTTTCACTTCAAAAACACGATAACAGAGGCCACCAGCAAATACTGTTCTAAAGTACTACTCACTTAGTACTACTTACTTCATTGGCGCAGGGACCCAAAGTGAGTCTTGGCCTCCGATATGAGAACTCTCCACTTTCCTCTGTGCATTGCCATCTCTTGCCAGTTGTCGGCTCCCAGGTCGCACAGGTCAGCCTCCATCCTATCTTTCCAGCGATACTTGGGACTAGCAACCGGTCGGCGGCCAGTCGGTCAGCCCAAGTACGCTTCGATCTTCACCTATTCGCAGTAGATGGCCGAGCCAGCGGAGTCGGTGTGACTTGTTAGGCTCTTATGATGTAAGGCTCGGCCACAAGATCTTCTATTTCTGCGTTTTTACGGACCCTCAGGCTACTTATCTTCTCTTTTTACTGGACCCAGGATTTTCCGGAGAACTCTCTGCAACTAAAAGCTGATTCTCCTCCTTCAGGGTTAGCGTCCAGGCTTCAAAACCATACATAAGGATGGGCCGTATTAGGGTTTTTTTAAACCGGTTGTTGTTCTAAAGTGCTAGGTACAAAATAATAACTAAAAAATAGACTAATACTACCTACTTAGGTAGGTCCAACTTCGAGAAAGAGGGCAATCGTCGAATCCAACTCGGATGGGCAGCGTTTGGGAAACTTCGCAACGTCTTTTCATCCAACATACCTCAGTGCCTTAAGACGAAATTCTTCAATCAGTGTTTATTACCAGTGATGGATGACATATGGAACCGAGACGTGGTCCTTAACTATTGGCCTTATGAATAAGCTCAGAGTCGCTCAACGAGCTATGGAGAGGGCTATGCTCGGGGTTTCTCTACGGGATCGAATCAGAAATGAGGAGATACGTAGAACTCAAGTCACCGACATAGCCCGACGGATTAGCACGTTGAAGTGACAATGGGCAGGCCATATAGCGCGCAGAACAGATGGCCGATGGGGCCGGAAAGTTCTCGAATGGAGGCCACGGACCGGCAAGCGCAGCGTAGGACGTCCACCTACAAGATGGGCAGACGACTTGGTAAGAACCGCAGGTCGGCATTGGATGCAGGCCGCTTCCAACCGCAGTTTCTGGAGATCAATGAGGGAGGCCTTTGTCCAGCAGTGGACGTTCTACGGCTGATATGATGATGATGAGACTAATACGCAATTTAGTAAAACGCCACGAACGATAATTCAGTTCCCAAAATAATCAATTAGATGCACGTTGAACGTCTAATAATGAATCACATCTGTTTTCAAGAATTTCTATAATGTTTGGATGAGTGGGCAGATGTATTCTAGATATACCTACATTATATACAGATGATTACGGGATGTACAGACAGACTGGCAGAAGGTACTTTGATTACTTGCATAGATATAGCTTCGCGTTAGTGATTTTATTATAGAAGTAAAACTTCTTTACGCACGCTCGACTTGGGGAGAGAGCTGGTGAATGCGTTACGAAAAGTGCTAACGGAAGTTGAGAGGGAGATTTAAGTTAGTGAAGATATAAAGAGAGAGTTACGTTTCGTATATTTTTAAACGTTAATGTGCGAGTGCGAGTTGCTGTCCAGAATGAACATAGACCGATCGACCTACAGACGTGTGGACAATTTTGTAATTGAACAATTTTATAAATTAATATTTTGATAAAGAAGTCTTACCTCGGTCAAAGCACACTCGCATTTTTTCTAACCGGTGGTGTCGGGAGATTCTGAACATAGGTTATGTATTATAGAGAAAACGCTGAAAATATCTATGGGTGTCAATTTTAAAGAAAAAAAGTGTAGGTAATCGGTTTTGTTTATTTTGTCCCAATAAAAAGTGTAGTACGATGATGAAAAGATTTTCAACGCGCCTAAAGAAGTTTTCACTTCAAAAATAAAAACATTTATCTCTGTTTATTTAAACACGTGTTTATCCACACAGCGCCATCTATTACGCGAGTTGGAACTTTTTCCTTTCTAAATCGAAAATGAAAAGCCTTATAGTAACGATTTTAAGGGTTCCGTACCCAAAGGGTCAAACGGGACCCTATTAATAAGACTTCGCTGTCTGTTTGTCTGTCCGTCTGTCACCCGGCTGTATCTCATGTACCGTGATAGTTAGATAGTTGACATTATAACAGATGATGTATTTCTGTTGCCGATTTAACAACAAATACTAAAAACAGAATAAAATAAATATTTAAGGGGGCTCCCATAAAACGTGATTTTTTTCCTCGTTTTTGCTCTATATTGATAACGGCAACAGGTAGACGCTTGAAATATTCACAGAATATTTAGATAGATATTCACTTTAAAGATAAATAATTAAATTAAAATAAAATTAATATTTACAGGGGGGCCTCCCATACAACAAACGTGATTTTTTTGCCGTTTTTATAGATAATGGTGCGGAACCCTTCTTGCGCGAGTCCGACTCGCACTTGGCCGGTTTTTATTAATATTTTACATGAATATATTACGAAGACAAGCTGACGGGCTTCCTGTTGCCACAGACCAGTATAGTACTGGTATTATAGTGTGACCATTAGTGCTGTGCACTCCCTGAGGTGGGCGCGGCGAGGTGGGGGGCAAAGAAAAAACTGCATGAGTTCACATGAGATCAATACATGTCGGACATATCTTACGATATCAGTTTGCATTTCTAAGGCAAGACTTGTGGCGGGACGATGGTCGGAGGCTATCTATCTGTAATAAATTATACTTACTTAGTTGATTAAAATGTAACTTAAATATACTCATATGTTATTAAAAATATGCAGGTGATAAATAAGAACTAAACTTATAATTCAAAGGACTTGTTTTATTGAACATTTTTTATATTTACAAACAATTATATATTCTAACGAAAGTTATTCTGACATAGATTCTGTTTCAACTTCATCTTCCATTTCATATCACGAGATAACGCACGACCCATCTTTGAATATTTATCCCGTGTGCGTCTGACATAGACCGTCCGGTACAAAAGCTACCTACCGCCGTGAGCGTTGACGGCAGACTGATAGATCGGAGCGGCCGACACATCCCCCCCGTCTCGCCGCGCGCATACCTCAGGGAGTGCACAGCACTAATGGTCACACTATACTATACACGGTGTCCTTTAAATCACTGTTTTCCCAGAACAAACGTTGCTCAGACCATGGTCTAATAACTGTTTATAGCATTTAATAAGAAAATAAAAAAATAAAATTTAGACCTTCTCAAATAAGTTTAAGTTTATTCAAAAACTAACCGCGACATAAAGTTCCCATGAACTTACGCTAGCCATAGCGTATTACCTACTCCTTAGTTAGATAGGTACCTTGTATCTACCGGTCAGACCGCTATGTTGTAGGGCGTAACGTTAAAATAGATGTTTTAATTTAAAACATAAAAAAAATATAAAATTTTACTTAGAAAACTTTCGTGATTGATTTCAATCATTATTATAAATACGGGATTTACCAATCCCCACCACCCCGCCCGTCCGCTCGCGCGCAGAGAGCAGCGGCGCGCAGTGCGAGGCGAGACGTTATCCGAAGCGGATCGCACTCACCCTGATGAAGGTTCACGATTTGAACCGAAACATTGTCGGTCGAAACACCGATAAGACGGTACGTGATAAATCCCGTAATTATAATAATGATTAAAACATAAAAATTTTAAGTTCGCAACTTTTTATATTTTTCAAAGACCGATTTTGTTTTGATTTTTATTTGATATTATAAACTGTTAGTAGACCATGGTCTGAACAACGTTTGTTCTGGGAGAACAGTGATTTAAAGGACACCGTGTATTGATATTACTGGTATCTGCTGTTGCTAAGTGGTCACCGGCACACTCCCGCAGCACTCGTGCCGTGGTAAGGTACTGCGGTCGTGTTGCGTGACGCGGTATCAAGACATGTTTATCAAAAGTTAGACAAAATTTAATTTCAAGGTTTTAATCATACCCTAAATAGTTTTTGATCAAGCGAAGCTAGATCTCTAAGCCTACTTGGGCAAATCGGCGTTGTATGTATGTTTTTTTATACTACTTATATGGCAAACGAGCATGCAGTCCACCAGATGTTAAGTGGCTACTGCAGCCCATGGATATCCACATAGAATTCAAAACAAGCTATTATGTTGTCTTGATCTCTATGTGGATACGTTGCCATACTATAGGACTTAGCTGTAATGCCTATGTGCCAGTAATTACAGGAACATACCATTACCATCTAACCGGAACACAGCAGCACAAGTACTGCTATTTGGCGGCAGATAAAGGTAAGGCGGTGGTGTCCACTTCCTCGAGCCCGTTCACAAAAGCTCTACCACCAGTAAAATATGTTTGTCCGAGGATAACTTTCGAAGCGTTGATCCGATCATCGTGAAATTTAATACATAGGTAGGTAGTGATGGTACAATTTTGGTGTAACTAAATGAGCTTAAAATGTTGGGGGGTTGTTGAGATATTGGGGTTCAAGAGGGGTAAAAAAATGAAAATGAGGCTAACTGGTCAAGTGGGACGTCAAATGAAAGGTAGGTATTCATTAGTACATTTAGACTCTGTTTTTCATTTACGTAAATTCTTTATAGTTTTTGAGTTATTAGCCATAATAAAAACTAAACTTTGACAAAATTCACAGGGTACACCAGTGACCCTACAGTGCTGTAATTTAGTATGCGTGTAGCTTAAGCGACACAAATATAGGCAAAAGTCTGAAATCCAGAATAACTGCAATTTCTACCCCAAAAAAGAGTAACCACATTACATGAACTCCCGTTAGGTACCTGTAATTTGAATGAAACTATAGGTCAAGTAAGTTGGTTATTTATTTCGTGACACTATTTTGTTAGTCAAAGATTACAAATAATATTATTTTGTTTTAATCGGTGACTCGCGTGATCTCAGTTCGGGGCGAACCACTAGTGTTACGTAAGCGTAAGTACAACAAGCGGTAATAACAGTGAAAATGATTAGGCACAGAATATTTTTAAACAATTTTTGGCAAAAGATAGAACATAATGAAATGAACAAAATTATACCTAGCGTGACCATTCGTCCCGCTTTGGGCAAGACAGTCCCGCTTTCTGGCTGTCTGTCCCGCTGTCCCCAACCAGAGCAAAAATGTCCCGCTATTACAAAGGCACCAAGTATCCCCAGGGCCGGATTATCCATAAGGCGGATTAGGCAACTGCCTAGGGGCCCCGCACCGACTATGCGCCCACGGGCGCCACGCACCAAGAAAAAATAGTCTCATTCGTGACATTCAACATTATTTACATTCGGTAATGTTGCTATAGAAAAAAAATATTTTACTTAAAGGTCAACTTCCAAGATGTTTTAAACGATGTTGTATATAAAAAAGTTAGAAGTGTTGCTATTTACACTTATTGCACCTACTTCACAAAAATAGTTTCTTTCGGTATACAATATATTTTATTGCATATAACAAGATTAAATTTAAAATAACCGCGTCGCGTCTCATTTATCTTTCCTACTCCATCATGTGACCTGGATCATAACACTTATCTATATTTAAGTTGGGACCTGAGCGCGGTGACGTCATATTGGCGTGTTTGTACCGCCCGCAAAAAAGCGAACATAACAAGCAGCCGCCCGCGGCTTCGTCTTTGTTTTTTTTAACCTAATTTATTATGTTACTCAGGGAGGACGCTGCTTTTTATCTAATCTTTATTACACTATTTGAATAAAATAAAAATACAATGTTTAAGTTTATACATTTATTTTATCTATTATTTACATTATCTCATCTTCGTCACTATCTTCGTCATGTTCGTTTTACTGTCTGGTCAACAGGTAAACAAAACTGTTTGTTCCGTTTTTCGTTTTCAAAAAACTCTTAACACTTTTAGCTCGAGGTTTCTTTCTCCGCTATGCAAAGGTTTACCCTTCATAATGATAACAAAAACACTTAACAAGAACTATAACAGCAAAAACTACAACAACAAAACAATGACACAAACTATAACAACAAAACAATAACACAAACGAAAACTAAAAGAATTCCAGAGCGCGTCGTTACGTGTCGTAGGCCAGTACGAGACTAAAAACCCTAGTAAAAAATAGTGATGCGAACGGTACAATACGGGCGCCATCGGGGAAGTGCAGGGGTAGCGGTCGGGGAGTCGCATTCCTAGCAGGTCCCAAGTTATCGCGCACGAGTAATACCTAACTATAATATATCCGTTAAGATCATTTCAATGAAAGCAAAAAGCAGGAGACGATCTGATCAACTCAACATTTGTAATAGAAAAAATATATTTTAAAAAGTAAGAAAAGGTTATATTATTATAGGTACGTATTATTATTGTTATATCAAGTAGGTTTATGTATTTATTCTAACTGTGATCGAAGTTTATTGTTATTTGTGCTTCATTTCTTTTTTTTATTTATCATTAATATTGTTATAAGTTCGCACGCCAACCTTTATTGTTACCTCTGAGGTTGGCAGGTAGAAAATGCTATTAGCATTAAGCCCACCTTTTGTACATGTAATTTGTATTTTTGTGCATTAGAGTATTAAATAAATAAATAAATGAAAGGGGCCCCGAGAATTGCATTGCCTAGGGGCCCCGATAGGGTTAATCCGGCCCTGAGTATCCCAGTTCTGAAAGCCATTTTAATTATAGTGTGACCATTAGTGCTGTGCACTCCCTGAGGTATGCGCGCGGCGAGACGGGGGGTAGTGTTATTTGTATCGGACTGTCTATGTCAGACGCACATGACATAGACAGTCCGATACAAATAACACTACCTGCCGCCACGAGCGTTGACGGCGAACTGACAGAGCGCAGCAGCCGATTCTCCCCCCCGTCTCGCCGCGCGCATACCTCAGGGAGTGCACAGCACTAATGGTCACACTATAGTAAAAAAGTTTTTATTTTGTTTAATTCCGCAAACGTCCCGTTCTAACAAAAAAATAAATGGTCGCCCCTGTCGTCGTATTTTTAAGCATATAATAAAAACATGTTTTTGAAGTTTTTATGTGGGAGCAACCATGATCGCAATTTTGTGGTTTATTTATTACTAGCTTCTACCTACGGCTTCACGTGGGATCAATAAGTGGGGGCTCTTCAAGTCTACCTAGGGGTTTTCAAGTCGCGAGTGAACAGGTTTCTTCTAGTATTTTTCAAACTTTCGCGATCACTGTACATAATTATTGATTAAAACGGGTATTTATCGCGTATGTACCTTTTTTATTTGTTATCCCGACGTTTCGGCTGTGTTGCAACAGTCATGGTCTCGGGCTGACTGGAGTACTTGGAGCTACCGTCGGGAAGTGCGGGTAGCTGCAGCATCTACGCTCACAGGTTTCTTCTAGGCAAGCGTGCACCATCGTAAGACTGTATCATCGTGCGCCATCAGGCGAGATCGTGCTCATCTTTATCTATACTGATATTATAAAGAGGAAAGGTTTGTATTTTTGTATGAGTGTATGTTTGTAATGAATAAACTCAAAAACTACCGGTCCGTTTTCAAAAATTCTTTCATCATTGGAAAGCTACATTCACCCTGAGTGACATAGGCTATATTTATTGCTAGAAAAGATTAGGGATCCTTAATACAACTTAAGTAACGTAACCCAATGTGTAAAAAACGTGCCCTAAAACGTCTTTCGTCGCATGCGCTGCGGAAACTATTGATGATAGAACAAAAGTATGTTCTACAATATTAAAGAACATATCAATATCTACAAAAAACTTCGTAATATTATAAAGAGGAAAGATTTGTTTGTTTGTTTGTTTGCATTGAATAGGTTTCGAAACTACTGGACCGATTTAAAAAATGCTTCCACCGTTGGGAAGCTACCTTATCCCCGGGTGACATAGACTACTTTTTACCCAACTGCGTAGAAGGAGAGTAATGTTTTAATACGCGTGCGAAGCCGCGGATTGGTCAGCTAGTACTATAAAGAAGATTATAAGAAGAAGATGAAAAGGAAAGAAAATTGTTTGTTCAAAATTTTTTCATTTGTTCCGCGGCGAGAATCGAACCCGATACCTCCTGCGTCTCAGCCGGCTATTCGCCCTCTGCACCGCGGAGGTCGTCTAGTACCTACAAGCTATGTTTAGTTTGGGGCTAGATAGCGCAGTGTGAAATGTCCAGCATTATTAATTAAATTGATCTGTTTTGTGATATCGGCCTGTGAAAGATGACGCAAGCAATAATTGCCCTTTTACACAACAAGCTAAACTTTCGTACACCTTTTTAAATATAAACCAAAAAACTGTTGGAAATCAAAGCTTCCATTAATAGCTGGCTCATCTACTAAGAATATTATTAGATAGGTAGGTACTTACAATTAGTGGTTCGCCCTGAACTGAGATCTCGCGACTCTCCCATAAAACAAAACAGTATTATTCGTAATCTTTGACTATCCAAATAGTGCCACGAAATGCTAAACCAAACAACTTGACATAGATTCATTCAAATTACAGGTAACGGGAGTTCATGTTAATTGGTATTTACTCAATTTTGGGGTTGAAATAGCAGTTTTCTGGATTTCAGACTTTTCCCTTTATTTGTGTCACTAAAGCTATTAGACGTGACATTTGACCGAATAATCCCATTTTGTTTTTTTTACCCCTCTTGAACCCCAATATCTCATATAAGGTCAGTTGGGTCAAGTGCGGCGTAATATTTTTAAAGTTCATTTTGCACTCGAATTGTGTTTATACTGTGGACATTTTTAAATAATTTATTTCAGTACCACATTCCCCGATGAATTATCTGCATATGGAACCTGCAATTTTAGAGTTCTTATGTAGTTTTCTATATTTCATTGGGTTTTTAACACCTTGTCCATAGCCGCACTTTCCCAACGAAATGGTGCAAGTGCGGCAGTAGTCTACAAATGCCAGTAAATGACTCATATCTGTAATTTCAACTTAAATATCAGAAAGAGGAACGTTCAAATAGAAGTCTATATTCGACTCTTAGATCCTAGAAATAAGGTTCACCTAAAAAAATTAGAAAATTGTGAAATGGGGAAAGTGCGGCATAATTCCTAAGAAACAAGCTTTCCAGTGGTACTAAACATTTATACCTGACTGCCCAACAAGGAAGGTAAAGGTAATGGGATTTATGTACTATGTTCTTTTGACAACAATACTCATAATGATGATGTTTATGTACACTTTAAAAAATCCATCTAATTTTTAGGTTTACCATTTTGTTAATTGAAAATGCTTTTTAAATGAAAAATAGTGTTTGGCTTATTATTTGTTATTAATTTAACTTATTAAGATTACGATAATAAAACAATTCACAAAAATTAAGAAGAAAAGTAGGAAAGGCAGTATTAAAAATAAATGGAGCACTTAAAAATTAAGTTTCATATTTTTTATATTAATAAGAAAATTATGTATAATTTTACCATTCGTTATTGTCTTAGAATAATAAGCTAATGACATTCAGTCTCTCATAAGTATCTAAACTAATTTAGTGTCTATATTATTTTTATCCAACTTAATTTATTAAGTTGCCTAAGAAAATAAACGCTTCATAATAAATCTCGCTTAATATTCTAAATTCAGTCTTTCATAAGTTCGAAATATTAAGGCGGTTTCAAAACTTAATCTTGCATATTATTTTAACGATATTCAGTCATACATAAGTTAACTAAGATCGTGACTATACTACTGAACATTGTGTGAACTGTTTTTTAACTACTGAACAATATTGAGGCGGTTTCAAAACTTGATCTAGCATATTATTCAAACGACATTCAGTGCCGCTTGCACAACAATAATTAACTGGCTTAATTTTGATTAGTGAGTTGTCAAACTATACAAATACGTCAAAGTTAAGTGCATGGAGCCCATTTTCTTTTTCACGTAATTTCGCACCATGATCTGGAAAATAAAAAGAAATTAGCAAAGATATGGCTAAAACGGCCATCTAGATGACTAGATGGTGTTTACCACAAAACACACTTAAACTAAATTAGTTTCAAGAAACACGACGAAAAATAAGGTTGAAAAGTTTGAAAACCGCTGACTTGGGGCAAGCATGGTAGCCGCACTTTCCCAAACAATACAATTTGAGGTTAAATTTTTGAACTAGGATTATATTATTATTTGCATAGATACAAATAAAACAACTACATAAATCCAAAGCTTATGATCTAAAGAAAACACTTACGTGTTACAGATCACCCAATCTAAGCAAAAAACTGGTTTATGTAGCACAGCAACGCACACGTGTCAACTTCGATCTGTATTAAAATCTGAGTGAAAAATAAAAATGGCGTCAAATCCTATTTCCTTACAGTGGCGCACCTAATTTTTTTTCTGGGAACTAATTTTGTTTCTCTTGTCATGACTAGATGGCGGTTTTAGCAATAACATTGCTAATTACTTGAATAATGATGCTTGCCGCACTTCCCCCATAGCCGTTACCACCTTTGTGGCAAATCCACCCGCTGCCATTTTGTTTTTTTTCAAAGTTTCCGCGCACAATGAACACGTCATACACACATACACTATATAAAAAAATTACAGTATTAAGATACCCTAAAGTGTAAGCCCTGAAATAAGTGCAATGAAAAACATAACAAATGCAGTTATTACGTGTGTATACGCATTCCATTATATTCAACTAATAGTTTCCAGTTTGATTTAATTATTAATTAAAAGACAGTACGGCTACACATCAAGCTATAATGTTCCAATATAAGCTGACCTTGCATTGTGTAGGCTTTTCGTATAATGAGAGGTCAGCTTATACTGGAATAGAACACCACGAAAAAACTATTTTTATTATCTACCTACTTACCTACTAGATCGCATCACATCGGCTAGACCGATTTATATAAATTTTGGTGTATAAATAAATTCACTGGAAGGACTACCCTAGTATGGATGTGTGGGAATTTGCGACGTCCCAAGTCGAAGAATCGAAACGACTGTTTAAACGTATTAAGGGGAGACCGGAGGGGAATCGCCCATGCAACACGTACTACCAAGATCATTTCTAACTGGAGCATATTTCTACCTTATAGGGTATTATTTTAATTTGAATAGTATTTATCTAGGTTCCCAACCATATATTAGATCAAAATACTTACCCAAAATGAAATAGAAGCGTATCGCATTCTGCATGTTTTTACGTCATAAAAGACCTGTTTTCAACCTAATTGTTTCGTATTAAAAACAACAACATCTTACGTATCCTAATCATGGGAACATATATTATATCGTCTAGTTACAGAATAACAGCACAATGAGAAAAATACAACAAGTTTTCAGTCACCATTTTTGGTATTACGGAACACGGTCAAAATCTAATCAAATTTATATTCGTTCATTTGCTGTCACTGTCGCTCTGCGTGGCTAAACTTCGTCACTAAACAGGGATAGCGATATTCAGGCCGAAGTTTTTGACGCGGCCGAATTGAAGTTGCGCTCGGGGTTCCTAGATACATGAGGGAACCAGCACTAGGGTAGATAAATCTTGTGAAACAATCTTAATACAAAGTCCCAACGCGCGTCAACTGACAGTGGCAGATCTACCATCTTACCTAGGGATGCCCCTGCGTACTAGTGATGTAGTTATGTAGAACGCCACAGATGTAAATAATTGTTTATTCTTTCTGTTAATAAATCGATAATTTGTTGAATAAGTTGAACCCCTATAAAACTTTAAGAACTTTGTAGCCCTTGAAACTATGAATTGATTGATTGAAACTGTATTTGATTAGTTTCAGACAGCTGATAGCGGTGGTGCGGCGCTGATGTTCGCTGACGACTTCAAACAGACGCTCGATCGATACCTCTTCGGAATATGCCCGCAGAGCTACAAGGTAATTTCTCGGAAAATAATTTATTACACGGCAATTATATTCACTTTCCTTCGTTAATTAAAACATGACAGAATAACGATAACTCCAGAAACATGGCCGTGAAAAGTCCTCATTGACATTGAAAAATCACTTTCCTTTGATAATCAGCATATGACAAGCAACGCCATCTATTAACAGTTATATAATCTTATTATAATCCATTAACAAGAATGTCTCGCTCGGCAGTACAATGAGTTAACAAAGGCGAATATAGAGCTGGATATCTTTAACCCAAAGCTATATCACACAGCTCAAAGACATCCTCCATTCTAACCGGGATACAAACGCTCATAATAGCGTCGTGGGCTTCCAAGTCGGTTGATAGTATATTTAGGTATTTTATATATAAGTATTACGTGTTTGTTTTTTTTTTTTTTGTTCTAATTATTGTTTATTCGTTTTTTTCTTCTGATTCTCAGTTTTGTGTCTATTCTTTTTAATTATTTAGTAGTAGTTATGTTCTTAAACATGCTTTTCCCTTTGTTTCCTCGATGAGTATATTTCTGTTTTTCTGCGCACATAAGTTACGTTTCAAGCCAGATAAAATTGTTATTTTAGTTAAGTTATATTTCTTTGCTTGTATTGTGTAATGTGTGCCTTATAAAATAAAGTTATAAAATCATAGCCTTGAAAACCCCTCATTGACATTGACAATTCACTTTATAATAGTATTTTATTTATAGTGTATTTTAACACATACTATTTGAAATAAGCAACGCGACATCTCTTGTCAATGTACTGAACTGCAACTTTGGCATTGAGCAGGTACAAAAAACTACATAAGTTTTCCTGTAGATGGAGCTAACGGTGCTTTAGTCGTAATTCTAAATCATCTCACTAATTTCGACCTAGACGTCTATTAGCCTGGTAGCACAGTTGGATAGTGCATCCTCGTATCAAGAGGAAGGTTGCGGGTTTAAGTCCCGTCTAGGCTTGTAATTTTTAAGATGATTTTAAAAATCTTGGAATTTACTTTCTTTGGGTAACAGCTTATGATATCATTGATGACGACCTCCGCGGTGCAGTTGGCGATTAGCCGGCTGAGATGCAGGAGGTAGCGGGTTTGATTCCCGCCGCGGAACAAATGTTTGCACGATTTACAGATAGTTGTTCCGGGTCTGGTTGTGTCTCTTTATATTATTAATTATGTATTTACAAAAATACATGTATATAAGTATTCTATCAGCTAACTGGTTTCCATAGTTCAAGCTCTACTTAGTTTGGGGCTTGATAGCGCTGTGTGAAATGTCCAGCAATATTTATTTAATATTTATAATGGCATTGACAATTTACTTTTCCTTGATAATCATCATATACAGAGCAACGCCATCTGTTAGCAGTTATAAAAAACATGGCCTTGAAAATCCCTCAAATTGTAGAATACATTAAGAATTACTGAGTATTCTCGTTAAGTTGTAAAGCGCTTATCCATTTCATTTGAGTAATGTAATGGTTGTCTAACAGTCCCGCTGGTCGCAGATGCCGCTCGGGGCCAAGGGGAAGAACTCCACCACGCCCACGTGCGATCTCGACACAGAGCAACAGGAGCTTGCTGGCAGGTGAGGATCCTTATTACTTATACTAATATGTCCATAAGCTCCTATACTCAAGTTCCTACTGGATTCTCCTACTGATAGGAGCCACGGGCGTCGTCATATTTAAATTACTAGTGGTTCACTCCGAACTGAGATCTCGCGAGTCTCCCATAAAAAAAAAAAAATATTACCTATTCTTAATTTTTGACTATCAAAACAGTGCTACGAAATGATTACCAAATAACTGGACCTACAATTTCATTCAAATTACAGGTAACGGAAGTTTATGTAAATTGGTTAGTATTTTGGAGTAGAAATTGCAGTTATTCTGGATTTCAGACTGTTCCCTATGTTTGTGTCACTAAAGCTACACGCATACCAAATTTCAGCTGTGTGGGGTCACTGGTATAAATTTAAAATTTTGTCAATGTTCAGTTTTTATTATGACTAATAACTTAAAAACTACAAAGTTTAAACTAAAAATAAAAACGGGGTCTAAATGTACTCATAACACAAAGCCCTTTTATTAGACGTGCCACTTGACCGAATAGTCCCAATTCGGTTTTTTTACCCTTCTTGAACCCCAATATCTCAACAACCCCCCCTACATTTATAATTATAACTCATTTAGTTAGGTACACACGGCTACACATCAAGCTATACATTTCCAGTATAAGCTGACCTCGTATTGTGTAGGCTTTTCGTAGAATGAGCGGTCAGTTTATACTGGAAATGTACCTATAGCTTGATGTGTAACCGTGAGAACACCAAAATTGTGCCATCATTTCCTACCTATGTATTCAATTTTACTATGATCGGATAAACGCTTCGAAAGTTATCCTCGGACAAACAAACATAAATACATACAACGCCGATTTGCCCAAGTTGATTTGGAAATCTCGCTTCGCTCGATCAACTAGTGTCCATTTTTGTGGTTTTAATTTCAGATTAGCGACGTTAGCATTGCGCGCGCACACAGCAACACGATCTGACTGCTCGCGGCTCGGTGCCGCGCTCGCGAACACGCTCGGCGAGCTCGCGCGGACTGCGGCGAACAGGCAGGCGTTTGCGAGCGGTGCGTATAATCATTAAAACACAATAGGGGGGTAATTATTCAGCACAGACTGCAAAGAATTTAGGTTTTGTGTGTAAAAACTGAAACCTGACTACGTACATTAAGTATGCAAGTATGTATATATTATACATATATCGTTTTATAAATATGTACGTTTTAATATGTATGTCGATAGTAGCCTATGTCACCCGCACCTAGGGTTGCCAGATGATAATTTGATAAAGGACTGATGGGTCTAAAAAGGAGGATTTTCTGCAAAAAAGGAGGACATTCATATTAAAACAATTTTTTTATTTATTTTACTTTATTTTAATTGACATATTTAGCTGAGCTGCCAATTTTTGCAAGAAGTTCTTGGTTTTTCAACAAATAATTATGAAAATATTCACATATCATATTTTTAAAGTTATATTATGTTACAATTTGCATGCACATGGACACACACACACACACGAACTCAAATAACGCAACGAGCACACTCCCACACTTACACATAAATTCACTGAACATTTTATTATGACCATAGTCCGGAGGGAGGGATAGGTATGCCATCATACAGGTCCATCCTAGTTTGGGTACCTATGTTTTCCATCCTGAATTGTATTTTAACTAGTAAACCATTGTAATTTTTTTGTTTGTGAAATACTGAAGTTTGTTGCTGAATATATGTCAAAAAAGTCCTATCCATCCAAAGGTTGTCTGAAAGAAATCGCTTCTTTTCATTCATTCATTAAAATAAATTATTATTAATATTATTACCATTTAAACATTTATCTGACTCCACGCTCAGTCTGTTTCTCTCTTTACTCCACCGAATTAACTACTATAGCAAAGGGAGGACTTAATATAGGAGGACATGTCCTCCTTTTGAATACCATCTGGCAACCCTATACGCACCATAATATCGAATCGATTGACACCTCATTCGACAAAATCGGATGAGTAATTTAGGCGATACGATGGAACATAGGTAAATACAAACACACATAAATAAACTGCTACAAACACTACTTTGCCGTAGTTGGGTAAAAATGAGGGGGTTTCACGGTCATGTTTGTATAACCGCTAACAGATGGCGTTGCTCAGTCATATCCTGACTAACAAAGCATAGTGAACTGTCAGTGTCAATTGCCATGATAACAATTATTTCCCGAGAATATTTATATAAAAAAAATATCATTTGAGTTTGTTTATCGTCGAACGTTGGCGTCAATTGGTCGTCACCGAGCAACGAGATTATTAGAAGTGAACCTGACGTCCAGGATGACGGCATGCGGTGCACACGCGGTCATAGTAAATGTACATATCGCTACTTCGGCGCTGTCATCTCGTTTCCGTTGACGACTACACGGTGACGGGGCGGCGGTAGACAACGAGAACGAGATGACGGCGCCGATTTAGCGATAAAGTCCTTTTCACTAAAGAAGTCCCCCAGACGCAGCGCTGTAGTCGCGCGACGGAATGTTGCCAGCGATTAGTTTTTGACTTCCCAAAATTGCAATACGGCTAGTCTACCCGTGATCACGTCGGCCATTGTAACTCGGTCGAAACTGTAGGGAATATATAAAGGTACACGCGATAGAGTAGTAGTGTATTTATGGATATCCATTATTCTGTACTTAGATTATATCTTTGTTGCTGTATGTTTTAGTAAGTATTTATATATACCTACCTATATTAAACATTTTCTATGTAGTCAATTGTCGTACTCATGAGTTCATACCATCTCAAAGTTGTATGGAAGAGATCACATACATATCAATCAATCTTACAAAAGTGTAAGATGTTGTAAGATACAGTACCTACCTACTTAAATAAAATTAAATAAAAAATTACAAATGTCATTCGAATTACTGTATAAATTATGATCATCAAGCGGAGTTATGCCCGACATCACTATCCAAATCATTCACATGCACGTCAGAATCGCGATCCGACTCTGTTTCGCTGTCACTCGCTGTAGATATAATAAACCGGTTCATTTCTACATCTATCAGCCCATCGTTTTTAAAATAATTATCTTCTAAATGATCTACGTATTTGCATTGATTGTACTGACCACTCTTCTGGTGTTACGCTTGCAAACGCGTCTTCGGTCAATTTAACAAATTCCTTCGGGTCTTGGGGCACATTCTTATCAGCCACGCGTCTTTTTACAAGGCTCCACATTTTTACGATCGGATTCAGATCACAATGATAAGGTGGCAGTTTTAAAACTTCGTTATTGTGTTCTTTTCACTTTTTTTTGTGTTCATCCACAGCATAAATAGGTGGGCCTTTATTTTGTTTAATAAGATCGAACAATATAGCTTTTTTCCAGCTCTCTTCGAAAATAATTTTCTTTTCTTGTAACCACTCTTGCGTTTGAGCTTTTAAGCTTGACATTGTTGGTGGTTTATTTAACTGTGTACAGTGGTATGGAGCATTGTCCATAATCACAAGAGATCGCTTTAGAAGGTTTGGTATCAATTTTTCGGTCATCCACTTGAGAAAATTTGTTGAATTCACGTCGTCATGATAGTCAGATGACTTTGATTGTGATTCAAAAATCAATAACGCACCATTTACAAAATCTTTCTCAGAAACAGCATGAGCAATTATCCATCTGCTTCCAGGAGACTCTGGAACGAAAAGTCCTGGCTCTTCTTTACTTTGCCAACAACTTTTAGCATGGTACGTGTTGTGGATATATGTTTCATCCAATAACACCACGGGTCTTTTTTGATAGTTCTATTTTTACGCATTTTCTCGATGTATCTCGCACGCCAAGCAGTTATATCATAGCGTTCCATTAATATTTTTCTCTTAGATTGGCATCGTTTGTATTTAAATCCGATACTATGCAATATTCTATGCAGTGTTGTGATGCTTCCTTGAAAATGTATATCCTCTTTCAACACCTTGCGTACTTTGTTTAAAGTTGGCAGTTCCTTCTTCACAATATAAAATTGTAGAATTTTTTGACGAATGGCACAGAGATCAAAATCATCCAACCTAATCTTCTTTGGATGTGAACGTTTTTTCCCTGGTGTGACAATTTTTGTTGAAGTTATTGAAGCCGTATTTCCTTCTTGTGTTATTCTTGAGACGGTTTTTTCAGAAATACCTGTAATGTAAAAAAATATTACATGAGCATACATGTACATTTTAGGTTGTAAAAAAATATTTAAATTAACTTCAAGTCGCAGTGATGTAACACGGATGTACCTACAAATCGATGCGTGCACAAAGCGATTTTGCGCCTATTTTAGTAAAAATGGGCATCAAAATTAATTTTAATTTTCCAAACAACATGGTCAAAATCAATTAAATGGCATCCCTAAAATATACCTGTCATGGCGGCCACTCTCTTGCGAACATTGTTTATTGGTATCAAAACACCTTGATTCTGCTTCACAAAACTCTTCCACCTTCAGTATCATTTCTCGGGCAGCACTTTTAACAACTTTAGGCATTGTAAACCACCCTTTCAACACAACAAAATTAGTAAAAATCTTACTATCGATAGCGACCGAGACCGAAAACTCCGAACACAACACACTAACAGCTTTGACAACATGGCTGATCTGTCAAAATTAGTTCCACCAATTGACGCGGGACTTCTTTCGTAAAAAGGACTCTACATACATTTACTATAGGCCGTGTGTCCACCGCACGCCCGTCACCCGAGTGCCGGTAACGGCGGCGGCGGTAACGCGTACGCAAGACGCTCGCGTACGCGTTCGGTTTGCAAAGCATAACCACTGGTCCTAGATGCTTAAAATTTGGAAGATTATTGTTTTTTTACATAAGGTGTAGAGATGTAATAAGAAAGGTATTTTTAAAATTAATAAGAATCATGAAGTACCTAGGTACTTACCTAGCTTCCAGTGATGGGGGGTAATTGTCAGCATTAACTAATAACGTGTTGTTATTTTCTTTCCTGCAGCGTCCAAAGAAGATGCGAAGAAGCGCAAGCTGTCAAAAAGCCAGAAGTTGAAGATCGTAGCAAAGCAACGCACCGCACTCGCTGTTAAGAAGAAGGCTGCAGCGGTGGCCGCCGCCGCTGCCGCCAAGATAGCGTCCTAATTTATAAAAGAAATGCGTTGATGTTATAATACAATCGTACTTATATTAAACATTATTGCAACAAAGAGACTTAATATAGACTAAAATCAACGTTAAAAATAATTTTACTTGAGAATTTAAAACAAACGAATCTTGAAATATTTGAAACTGTACCTACCTACCTATAAATACCTAAATTAATAAAATGGGAAACCCGCAGTTTCAGTCCACATGATTCACGATCCATCACGTTTAGGACTACAGATTAAAACTATAGGATTTAAAAAACAAGGAGTGGTTTTCACGGCCATGTTTTATTAACTGCTAACAGATGGCGTTGATCTGTCAAGCTCTGATTAACATAGGAAAGTGAAATGTCAATGTCAATTGCTCTGTCAACATTATTTTCCGAGGAACTTGAATAAAAAAAAACAAACATTTGTGTTGGTTTTACAATACATTTATTGTTTTCACATGGTGACAAAGTTGTTAGAGGTAGATAGGTTCACATATGAACCCTGGCAGGGTATAGCAACAGAAAGGCAGACCATGTTTTCTTATCTAAATAGGTTTATCTGACGAAGTAAGATGATTTCAGGCATTTTTTGATATTTATTTTATATTTTGGCATGTTTATCATATTTTATGGCGGTGTATCTCCAGACAGCGCCATCTATTACGTTAGTTGGAACTAGTTTTTTTTTGTTTCTAAATAGAAATTGAAAAGCCCTCATTACGTGACGTGTGCCTGTTAGCTGGCGCGTCTAAAGTAATAAAAAGCAATAACAAACGCTTGCAAAACCGGAAGTTACATTAGGTTAATTATTATTTATTGCTAATAACTACATAATTAAGTAAATACCAGCTTTAGAGCAATTAGTTTTGGATAATATAGGTATTTCACTATTGTATGTAGGTAAGTATGTAATTATGGTTAGCATGCAAAGTATTAATGCAGATTAAAATAACGAATGTATTTTGTAAATTAAATCTAAAAACATATGGAAGCAAGATTATGAATGTGATTTAACAGCCATAACATAGAATAAGTGTGTATTAATGTATTATTTAATAATTATGTTGGGCATTATTGATGAATAAAGCAACTTTAAAAACAACTATCGTTTCATTTTTCTCAAAGGAGAAGTCTGGTACGTACTACAAAGATTGTACCTTAATTCATAATTTACTGAAGTAAATTATGAATTAAGGTAGGTTAGGGTGAACCCTAGCAACATTATTATAAGTGGCAACCCTGACACTAACGTCAAACTAGTGACGCCTTCGTTTGAACAAACGAATATACACCGATTCACAAGGTGGTAAAGCTTAAAATTCTTAGATAGATTTCTGAGGGCAGTAGACAATTTGAGGACTAGTGTTGGAAGTTATACGAAATCGACCCGAGCATTATTTTAATTTCTCGATTTAAGTTGGAATACGTTTGCTTCTTTTGAAAATAATTCTTATGTGTTTTTAAGATTTTTAGGTATGTATTTATAATTTATTCAGTAAAATTGAACTTTGACTAAATAATTTTAACGTAGAAGCTAAAAAATGACAATGGTAAGAAGTGAGTTGTATACATAATAGATCTTAGGACTTTGTTTTCCAAATATAATATATAATACTCAAGCAGGCAGGATCTCCAAAGCAATCCATGTTGGGGCTATAAATTATTTATGATCGCGTGCTATCTAATAAAACAAGCGAAGCTAGGTTTAAGTTGCATTATTGCTTTATGACTGTGTTGAGGCAAATAAAATACTTAATACAAACAACATTTTTATTAGGTATTATATTATGCGTTTAGTTAGTTAAATCTAACTAAGACATACAAAAAATACTTAAATGTAATCGACAGGAAGACCAAAGACGTATATCGATTGTTTATATCAAACCAACATTTTTTTTCCGAAACAATCGATTCATTTAAGACATTTTGATGATGGATGGTTAAAGTAGTGGACAGATGTCGCATCGCACATCACTAAAAGTCAAATACTTGTTATTGAAATTCGTGTGCCTAACCTTCTTTTCGTGTTTCATTGTTAATTTACTCTAAAAACGCTAAAATATTGTGCTTAACTTGACAAATGCGTTAGTTTTGTGTTAATTCTTCTTAAAACTGTGGAAAAATCACGAAAAAAGTGAGTTCTTCATTCATTATACTATAAATTTCAGTGGTTAATTAGTTGATGTACTCGTACCTACGCGCTAAGTTTTTAGCCGTACATGTGCAGTTATTCCAAGAGAGCATTCTTATTGTTTCGTTCTTTTGAATTATATCGCCATTTTGTGATAGTAAGTGCCTTTGCTTGGTAATTTCTCTGCTTCCACGTAACTAGAGCTATTCCGGTGAGCATTTATTTCAGAATTACTTGACATGTTATTGTAAAAATTTGGAATCGTAAGTGTTTTTTTATTAGTGGAATAACTTTTTGAACTAGCATGGTTAAAGAATTATTATCACAAAACATGGGATATTTACAATAGTATGTGAGTTTTCGAGTGTTCCGGTATTTCGATACACTAAAAAACACGGTAATTAATCAGTTTTTCGTGAACTACAGCAGTTTCGGCCAACATCAAAGTTTTAACTAAAGCATTTCACAATAGAAAAAAGTATTACATTCAAGATTTTTACAGTTATTTTGTGTGTCTCTATGATTCATACCTACCTAATTTCGTTTTCTAAGAACTTCAATTTGCACAACTTGGCCACCTCCTAACAATAAAATCAACTAGGTACATATTTTGTTCCTGTACATATCTTATACCAGAGTTTTTACTGCAATATTTTACTAAATATATAATGTATGTAGGTACCATGAACAACAAGATTTTATTTTACTTCTAATTTGTAACTTAAATATCCAAATGTTTACATGACTCCTTGTTTAATTAATAAAAACAAAAATATGACATGTGGTCTTACCAGTAAAAAGGTCGTTTTTATCCGGCAAACATTTGAGGCTAGAATTAGTGGCCTATCAAATAAAATCCAAAATTTTGAGAAAAGTCTAGATTGTACAAGATTAACCAAATTTATTTGATACCGATAAATTAACCAGAGAGCTAAAAGCCAGCTAAGCAAAACAGACATAAACACACATTACTAATTCATACAAAAGTTGACAATAAAACACTTACACTTGTGGAAATCAAATAGATTGCATTTGACAGGTGTCTAATTGATCCATGAATAACAACACCAGTTAATCCTGGATCAATATTACGACTGGACATTCTGAGTGTAATTTTTCAATTTAAAGTTAAACTTGGTGCATATTATTTATATTGACGACCTCCGTGGCGCAGTGGGCGAATAGTCGGCTGAGACGCAGAAGGTAGCGGGTTCGATTTCCGCCGCGGAAGAAATGTTTGCATGATCTACAGATATTTGTTTTGGGTCTGGTTGTTTCTCTATGCATTATAAGTATGTACCTATTTACAAAAAAAAATGTATTTAGTATTCTATCAGTTATCTGGTTTCCATAGTACAAGCTTTGCTTAGTTTGGGGCTAGTTGGAGCTGTGTGAAATGTCCAGCATTATTTATTATTTACTAGCTGACAAATCCGCAGCTTCGCACGCGTAGTTTTTCAATTAAAACATTACCCTCCTTCTGCGCAGTTGGGTAAAAAGTAGCCTATGTCACCCGGGGTAGTGTAGCTTCCCAACAGTGAAAGAATTTTTTAAATCGGTCCAGTAGTTTCGAAGCCGATTCAATACAAACAAACAAATCTTTCTTCTTTATAATATTAGTATAGATCAGCATTCGTTCGGCTGATCTGAATATCGATCGTGCAAGAATTCTAGTTCTTGGTTCTCATACTTGCCCGTTGATATTTTGCTGTAAACACTATATATAAGATCGAGAAAGGATGCTCTTGTTCAAGCTCTTGCTCTTTTTCAAACGAGCCTTAACGAGAAAACCTCAGATGGGTCCCTCCACATCTTGCAAGTATGGGGTAGAAAAGATCGCGTGAAGCGTGTGGTGCGCGATACCCAATTGTGGACGATATGTGGATGAGCTTTATTACGCTGTCGAGAAGTGCGGTGGTAAAATCTCGATGGGATTTAATCAAATAGCTCCTCAGAACATTCCCCATAATGCAGGCGGTAGAATAAACTGTCGATAACTGAATACGACGTCGAACTAAAGCCGAAGATGTAGGGATACCAAACGCGAGGCTTAAGTGGAGACGGGCAGGATACTTGGCTAGGCGGAATGACAATGCACCAAGGCAGTCTCAGAGGGCTGAGAGATGAACATCGACCGCAGGGCAGACCATCGGCACGATTTATGTATTTATTTAGTAACTAACACGATCCAAATAAACCAATTACATCAGTTACTTAATTATGACTAAAAATTATATAAAATAAAATGAGAATTATTGTGCACATTTAACTAGGTAAAAAAAATAATAATAATAATAATTGATATGATTATAGGTATTTATACAATTTCAAAATAAACACAACAAAATAAGGAAACAAACAAGCATCCTTTTATTCATCACTTTCGCAAAACCTCACGCATACCAACATTAGATTCTTCCATTCATCTGCGAAGATATCGCAGACTGGGTTCTTATCAAGAAGTCTGTTGAGGGCGGCGAGGGTGCGGGGCTGTGGAGACTTGGCACGAGAAACGGTTCTGCTTAATGGAACCGAAAACAGACTATGGCTTCTGTTACGAATGTAACTATTAGGAAGGTAGAAACGAAAGAGAAGATTATGCAAATCAGGAACGTCGATCTTACCACGAAGCACCTTGCGCACTGTTGCTGTCTGATCATACGCTCTTCTGGTTTGTTGAGAGTTGTACTCAAGACACCCTTGGAGGAACTTGGTTGGGTACATGTATGGATAATACCCAAACAAACGCTTGTTGACGCTCTCTGAACCTTCGCAAGTAACAGTACCTACTTTCCTGAGGATTCCAGACGCAACAGCTTGACTTCAACTTGCTTCGCACTAGAGCCCCGAACAGAAGCCGCACGACACTGTCACTACGAAAGTCTCGGGCGTTTCTCAGATCGTCAGACGATCTCGTAACGAAAGTTGGACAGCAGTGGATGAGACATGCTCAAGGCCGATTGGACTGGCGACATAGAGAGGAGGTCTTTACCCAACAGTGGGTGCTGGTGGCTGTATTTTTTGGCTGAAAATACTGACGATGCCCAGTCACTACATTTATGAAATTGCGACATTTGTAGTAACAAATATGGACCATTTTATGAAACGTGAACGCCACAATAATAAAATTTGTTTCCCTCGTAATAGGACTGCTCTTTATAACAAACTAGCTGACCTGCCTGCAGCTTCGCACGCATGGTTTGTCAATAAAGACATTACCCTCTTTCTGCGCAATCGGATAAAAAGTAGCTTATGTTACTCAGGAATAATGTAGCATTCTAATGATGAAACAATTTTTTAAATCGGTCCAGTAGTTTTTGAGTTTATTCGTTATAAAAATACAAATCTTTCCTTTTCTAATATTATTATTTTGGTCGGTATTTTTATCAACTTTTAAAATGTAAAAAGTGGTTATTGTGACATAACGATAATAGTTGGACATATGGTATCCATAGGCTATATTTATTGCTAGAAAAGATTAGGGATCCTTACTAAAACTTAAGTAACGTAACCCAATGTGTAAAAAAGTGCCCTAAAACGTCTTTCGTCGCATGCGCTGCGGAAACTATTGATGATAGAACAAAAGTATGTTCTACAATATTAAAGAATATATCAATATCTACAAAAAACTTCGTAATATTATAAAGAGGAAAGATTTGTTTGTTTGGCTCCGAACCTACTGGACCGATTTAAAAAATTCTTGCATTGTTGGGAAGCTACACTATCCCCGGGTGACATAGGCTACTTTTTACCCAACTGCACAGAAGGAGGGTATTGTTTTTATTGAAAAACTACGTGTGCGAAGCTGCAGATTGGTCAGCTAGTATAGAATCAACTGAGGGATCCGTTAGTAACTACTATTGTTTTAAACTAGCTATTGTTTTTAATGTATCTGTCTCTCTCTCTCTCTCTCTTCCCAGCTATGTATCCCACATGGTGGTGGGGTCAGCATTTCTGGTCGTTCTTCTCCACTTCACTCTATTGTTTACTGTATTCATTCATTCATCTCAGCCCGTCTGCACCCACTGTTGGGTACAGGCCTCCTCTTTATTACGCCATTCTTTCCGGTCCCTTGCGAGTCTCATCCATTGACGCCCAGCTACGCTTTCAATGTCATTCGACCATCGGGCGGGTGGTCTACGAGCATCCGTCGGCCACCACTCTGTAATCGCCTTCATCCAACGCCCGTCATCCCTCCTAGCCAAGTGTCCAGCCCATCTCCCCTTCAGCCCTGCGATCCTCATACCCACGTCCACAACTTTTGTGCGACGTCGGATTTCTACATTGGGTATGTGGTCCATGTGGTGTGGTCTAATGTATAATTGAATGAAATGTTTGAATACCTTTCCAGATGTTCTGCCTACGAGAGAAGGAACAAGACCCCTTCAATGACTCCGATCCGCTCGACACAGACTGTCTATCAGACAGCGATGACCCGGATGAGCCAGCAGCCAAGCGGCTCAAAATCAACTCCTCATTAAACTTACAAGTCTACCAAATACCAGCATTCACACCGAAGTCACTGAGCATATACCCCAGCACAACTTTACCGAAGTTTGTGAACAATCCGTTGAACTTGGCTAATCCGTTGGCATTGGCATCGGAGGCTAATAATATTGTGAAGAATCTGCAGACCAGATTCTCTTTACCTGCTAAGTTGAGTATCACTCCGGTGCAGGCTAGGAGTCCCCTTGTTACAAACACAGGAGAGGTTATTAGGTAAGTCCATTGCAATTTGGAGTTGTTAGACAGCACGCATGACTTGGGGAGTAGGCTGGTGATTGCGTTACGAAAAGTGCGAACGGAAGTTGAGAGGGCGATATAAGTTGGTTAATGTGCGAGTGCGAGTTGCGTCAGTCCAGAATGAACATAGACTGATCGACCTACAGACGTGTGGACAATTTTGTAATTGAACAATTTTATAAATTAATATTTTGAAAAAGAAGTTTTACTTCAGTCGTGTGGTCTAAAGCACACTCGGTTTATTTTATACTTGCTGACAAATCCGCAGCTTCGCGCGCGTTGTTTTTCAATAAAAACATTACCCTCCTTCTGCGCAGTTGGGTAAAAAGTAGCCTATGTCACCCGGGGATAGTGTAGCTTCCCAACAGTGAAAGAATTTTTTAAATCGCTCCAGTTTCGGAGCCTATTCAATACAAACAAACAAATCTTTCCTCTTTATAATGTTAGTATAGACTACTAAGGTAGCAACTACCACTGATTTCCATGGTAAATGTTGTCTGCGCAACCAATAAATTTCTAAACAAAAATTATTATATATGTATTTCATGCCGCTATGTCTCGCGTTTGTGGACTATGAGAAAGCCTTCGATTCGATCGAAACATGGGCAGTGCTTGAGTCTCTCCAACGATGCCGTATTGACTATCGGTACATCGAAGTGTTGAAGTGTTTGTATAAAAACGCCACTATGTCAGTCCGAGTACACGAACAGAGCTCGAAGGCGATTCCCTTAAAAAGAGGCGTAAGACAGGGAGATGTCATCTCTCCGAAACTGTTTACGACCGCATTGGAAGATGCCTTCAAGCTTCTGGAATGGAAAGGACTGGGCATCAATATTAACGGCGAATACATCACTCACCTTCGGTTTGCCGACGATATTGTGGTCATGGCAAAGTCGATGGAAGAGCTCAGCACGATGCTCGAAGGCCTCAATCGAGTCTCCCAACGGGTAGGACTTAAAATGAACATGGACAAGACGAAAATCATGTCGAATGTCCATGTCGTCCCTGCCCCAGTTATGGTTGAGAACTCGGCTCTTGAAGTTGTCGACGCGTATGTATACCTAGGACAAACAGTCCAATTAGGTAGGTCCAACTTCGAGAAAGAGGTCAATCGTCGAATCCAACTCGGATGGGCAGCGTTTGGGAAACTTCGCAACGTCTTTTCGTCCAACATACCTCAGTGCCTTAAGACGAAAGTCTACAACCAGTGTGTGTTACCAGTGATGACATATGGAACCGAGACGTGGTCCTTCACTATTGGCCTTATGAATAAGTTCAGAGTCGCTCAACGAGCTATGGAGAGGGCTATGCTCGGGGTTTCTCTACGGGATCGAATCAGAAATGAGGAGATACGTAGGAGAACTCAAGTCACCGACATAGCCCGACGGATTAGCCCGTTGAAGTGGCAATGGGCAGGCCATATAGCGCGCAGAACAGAAAGCCGATGGGGCCGAAAAGTTCTCGAGTGGAGGCCACGGACCGGCAAGCGCAGCGTAGGGCGTCCACCCACAAGATGGGCAGACGACTTGGTAAGAACCGCAGGTCGGCGTTGGATGCAGGCCGCTTCCAACCGCAGTTCCTGGAGATCAATGAGGGAGGCCTTTGTCCAGCAGTGGACGTCCTACGGCTGATATGATGATGATGATGTATTTCAACTTGTTTAAATTAAATTAGTAATTAATTCATTATTATTAATTAGTTATTAATTCTCTTTAAACCTTTGTTTCAGATATAAAAAAAATGGCGAGGTTGCCAAAAAGCGAGGCCCGCCTAAAGGCTACAAGAGAAAGCCTAAAATTGACTTGACGCAGAGTTTCAATCTCGGGACCACATTACAGGTCTTTTTTTTTAATTTTTTTATCACCAAATTTTTTTACAAACAGTTATTGATAGAGCGAAGCGAGATCTCACAATAAACTTGGGCAAATCGGCGTTGTATGTATGTATGTTTGTTTGTCCGAGGATAACTTACGAAGCGTTTATCAGATCATCGTGGAATTTGACACATAGGTAGTAAGTGATAGCACAATTTTGGTTAGACTAAGTTAGCTAATAACGTTGGGGGGTGGTTTAGATATTGGGGCTTAAGAGGGGTAAAACAAATTAAAATGAGACTATTAGGTCAAATGAGATGTATTATAAAAAGGTCTACATTAGTACATTTCAACCCAGTTTATATTTTTAGTTTTAAACCTTGTAGTTTTTGAGTTATATCAGCCAAAAACTGAACTTTGACGAAATTCACAGGGTACACCAGTGACGCCACAGTGCTGTGATTTGGTATGCGTGTGGCTTTAGTGACACAAATATAGGGATCCACAATCCAGAATAACTGCAATTTTTACCCCTAAAAAGAGTAACCAATATACATGAACTCCCGTTACTTGTAATTTGAATGAAACTGTAGGTCAAGTCATTTGGATGTGGATTTCGTGCCACTATTTTATTAGTCAAAGATTATGAATCATATTTTTTATTGTGTAATATAAAACACTAGTGTAATATTAGTGGAGCAGAATCCCAAAATATAATCAACTCATAATCCAATCTCATTTGGATCAACATCGTTTTTAATTGTTTTTAATTATGTCGTATTGGCTCGCTGAGCACGAATGGGTTTTTTTTAACCTTATTTATTATATTTGACGACGTCCGTGGCGCAGTGGGCGAATCGCCGGCTGGGCCGCAGGAGGTAGCGGGTTCGATTCCCGCCTTGGAACAAATGTTTGCGTGATCTACAGATATTTGTTTCGGGTCTGGAAGTTTTTCTATACAGGTTGTTCGGTTTCAAGTGACGGTTTCTTAAAACATGAAAAAAGAGTTCTCGAAAAACAACTACTGGTTATATTATCAAATTTTAAAGAAAATCGACTTAAGTTTAGGTGATTAATTCGATGTAAAACTTACTGCCTACTCTTGCAATCGACATCCAAAAATAAAGGCCGATTTGATATTTCTTTCGGAAATGGCGGCGGGTTTTGGGTTAGAAAGGGACAACAAGAGATATCTCGAGATGTCACCAATACAGTATTTGTGGTTAGATGGCAAGCATTATGCAATAGCACAACATAAGTTTAATAAAGTGTTTGTTTTTACATGTCAAAATAAATTTCACATTTCTATGGTAAATATTTCACAAATGTATTTATAATGCTCATCAAAATAACCCCTTTCATTTATGTGCGTATATGATCAAACAACCTATATACATATTATTATATATAAGTATGTATTTACAAAAAAAAATGTATATAAGTATTCTATCAGTTATCTGGTTCCCATAGTACAAGCGCTTAGTTTGGGGCTAGATAGCGCTGTGTGAAATGTCCAGCAATATTTATTTATATTTACAGACACAAAACACGATTCTAACGAGTCTCCTGGCTGCAAGCAACACGTCAGTGCTAGGGCTGCCCCCTCCTGCCCCAGTACCGCCCCCTAAGGAGATACCTATATACATCCCTCCGCCTATCAAACTCCCTGATGGTATGTATCTTCATATATTCTATACTAGCTGTTGCTTGCGACTTCGTACGCTACACTACTAAATGTGTAGGTAACCTAGAAATAAAGCTAAACTCACTGTTGCAACTTGACAACCCATTTTTATCCCATGGTACCTGATTTATGGGATAAAAAGTAGCCTATGTGTTAATCCTGGATATGATTTACGTACATACCAAATTTCATCGAAATCGGTTCAGCTGTTACGACGTGATTGAATAACAAACATCCAAACTTTCACATTTATAATACTAGCTTCCACCAGCGACTTCGCACGCGTTGTTTGTCCAAAAAAATTAGCCTATGTTTGAATCCAGGTCATAATCTATCAACACACCAAATTTCATGGAAATCGGTTCAGCTGTTACGACGTGATTGAGTAACAAACATTCAAACTTTCACATTTATAATACTAGCTTCCACCAGAGACTTCGCACGCGTTGTTTGTCAAAAAAAATTAGCCTATGTTTGAAATCCAGGTCATAATCTATCAACACACCAAATTTCATCGAAATCGGTTCAGCTGTTACGACGTGATTGAATAACAAACATCCAAACTTTCACATTTATAATACTAGCTTCCACCAGCGACTTCGCACGCGTTGTTTGTCCAAAAAAGTAGCCTATGTTTGAATCCAGGTCATAATCTATCAACACACCAAATTTCATCGAAATCGGTTCAGCTGTTACGACGTGATTGAGTAACAAACATCCAAACTTTCACATTTATAATACTAGCTTCCACCAGCGACTTCGCACGCGTTGTTTGTCCAAAAAAGTAGCCTATGTTTGAATCCAGGTCATAATCTATCAACACACCAAATTTCATGGAAATCGGTTCAGCTGTTACGACGTGATTGAGTAACAAACATTCAAACTTTCACATTTATAATACTAGCTTCCACCAGCGACTTCGCACGCGTTGTTTGTCCAAAAAAATTAGCCTATGTTTGAATCCAGGTCATAATCTATCAACACACCAAATTTCATAGAAATCGGTTCAGCTGTTACGACGCGATTGAGTAACAAACATCCAAACTTTCACATTTATAATACTAGCTTTCACCAGCGACTTCGCACGCGTTGTTTGTCCAAAAAAGTAGCCTATGTTTGGTTTGAATCCAGGTCATAATCTATCAGCACACCAAATTTCATCGAAATCGGTTCAGCCGTTACGACGTGATTGAGTAACAAACAAATAAACAAATTTTCACTAGTGTGATTAGTGTAATGATCTACAGATATTTGTTCCGGGTCTGGATGTTTTTCTATACTACGTGTTTTGTCATGTACGACATTAAATGAAAACACGGGTAGGGCTAATGGCTAGTATTGTTGTAAAATAGGTTTTATTCAGATTTATTAATATAGAAAATTTTAAATATTAAAACAACCTTAATATCAAGTCCTAAAATATCAATGCAACAGCCTCTATAAAACCGGTAAACAAATCATATTCATTCATCGTGTAAGTAGGTACCTGTTAAACTGACTAAGCGGCAACGTCGCAAAGGCGCCGCCGATTTACGTTAAAAATTGTTTATTGGAAATGTATCGATTACTGGATAAATATTGAAGTTACAGGTATTAAAGCCACCTCTAAAATCAGTTAATGCGTTTCTTAACGTGTGTTTTAAAATAATGTCGGACATCACACTAATATTATAAACGCGAAAATTTGGATGTTTGTTTATTTATTTGTTTGATACTCAATCACGTCGTAACGGCTGAACTGATTGCAATGAAATTTGGTAAAACGATATATATGACCTGGCACAGTGTGTCATTACCTCTTGTTATTTTAAGCACTCGTGAGTATAATACTCGCATCGATAGGACGAGTAGTTTATATAAAAAACGAATTCAAAGTTACCCAATATCCGGACCATAAAAATCACAAATAAAATAAATTAAAAAAAACTAGATTACGTAAAAAGACTTTTATTTATATCAAATTATCATACATATAATAACTAGGGATCGGCATAGGTAGTGCTATTTTGGGTCAATGAACCTGAATGATAAGTTAATATTGATATGCCCCGGGATTTATTCCCCGATTCCCGGAAATAATTTTCTGAATGTCGATGTAAATGATGTTAAACTGTTTAAGATACAATGAGTACGGACGACGACATATCAGACTACTCATTTCTGGTTAAGGCTAGTCCCGTACAGTGCTGTTTGCCATAATACTTACTGGTCCATTGGCGGGATCTGATTATACTCGAAACGGGTAGTTTGATGTGTCGTCATGTGTACAACTACAATGACTTTATAAAATAAAAATATATTTCCCGGGATTTAGAAGGCATATTCATGTTAAGATAACGGTTACTAATTCCCGTGAATAGCACTACCTACGCCGGTCACTAATAATAACATACCATTAGACAAGTTTTTATCCGTTTACTGTGAATAGAAAACGTAATATTAATATTTTTTAGATTTTTCTTTTTATTTTTTTTTCTCAACTTTAACGCCGTATGAGACGGAGATTTTTAAACTAAGCAATTGCTTAAGCATGCCTTTATCCATGATATTAAAACCACAATCTAATTCCGCGTTATTCAGAAGGTATCGGCAATTTAGCTATTTACGTCAGGGTTGTCACCTTCCTGACCTACGTTTTCACCCGTCTAGCTAGTAAAACTCATGTACTTCATATCATATAATGAAGAATTAAAATTCAATGTATAAAAATATTATTTCCGGGTGAGGTGACAACCCTAGGGTCCAAAAAATCCGATAACAAAAATTGCTGATAACTTCTGAATAATGCGGAATTAGATTGTGGTTTTACTATGAACGATAAAGGCTTGTTTATGCAATAGTTTAGTCTAGATATCTCCATCTAAATACGGCGTTAAGTTGGAGAAAAAAATTTATAAAAATATTAATATTTCGATTTTTATTCACAGTAACCAAACAAAAACTTGTCTAATGATACGTTAGTTTAAGTATGATAGTCTTATATATATATATATAAAAGAAAGTCGTGTTAGTTACACTATTTATAACGCAAGAACGGCTGAACCGATTTGGCTGAAAGTTGGCGGGGAGGTAGCTTAGAACCAGGAGACGGACATAGGATACTTTTTATCCCGTTCCCGTCGTTCCCGTGGGACGTGAAATAAAACGTCAAAGAGAATACAAGTCACTCAAAAACGTCGTATAACACAAACGCATCTGACATGGAATAACAAAACAGCTATGACAGCTAAAGGTAACTTTGTCTATGGTTAAGTATGGTTGTATAATGATGGCGGGGACAACAATTGACAATTCTACCAGGGTGACGTTTAATGACAGCCCGCGTTATATGCATGTCAAGGCGGTACGAAGTTCGGCGGGTCAACTAGTTTAATATAAAGGAAAGTCTTTTAGGTAGTCTACTTTTTTGTAAATAATATTTTTTGTGATTTTTGACGTCCGGATATAGGCCAACTTTGAATTTTTTTCATATAAACTACTCATTCTACCGATGCGAGTGTTTTACTCTGGTGCTTAAAATAACCATAACTAATGATTTTTTCTAATAAAAATGACATGCAACAAATATTGGGTTTCATAACTCACTGTGCCTAAACATAGGCTACGTGTTATTGACAAAACGCGTCTGCGAAGGTAGTAACACATCAATTTGCTGAAAACACGGATAGCCATTAGCCCTACCCGTGTTTTCATTTGTCATACATAACAAAACATTAGTATTTCCTCTGTTACAAATTTTTAATTTGGTGTGCAATAAAGAGTATATCTATCTATCTTTATTTTCAGGAGTGGAGTTAGTGGAACTGGATTTGGATCCCGAAGACTGGTTTCCATCGGAGCCCTACAAAATGACTTTCAGTCGGAAGAAAAACCCAAAATGGAAGCTCTTCCCGTTTAGATGTGAACATTGTTTTAAGGTAAAACCTCCCTTAGGTCTTACCAAAAGTTAAATTTATAAAACAGATCTACTGCGGTGTCAGTGGCTAGGATTAAGTCGGCTTGTGCAGGTGGTAAAGCACAGAGGACAGATATGCATTGGCAAATTCTCTAAATTGAATGTGATTGTATTCCAGGGTTACCGAGTAGCCTCCACCCTCCTCACGCACGCGGCGGAGCGCCACGGCTGCGTGCCGCGCCAGCTCGCCATCCCCTGCCCCTGCTGCCCCCACGTCTCCACCTGCAAGAAGCACCACAAGAAGCACCTCGAGGGACACGGGGGCAAGCGGCACAGGATCTACTGCCTCTACTGTCTACCCCCCGGTTAGTATCCAGCTGCTCTCTTGAGATATTAGCTCTGCATTGCCCATGCTGGACCTTTCCACCTGCTAGAAGCACCTCGAGGAACACGGGGGCAAGCGGCACAGGATCTACTTCCTCTACTGTCTACCTCCCGGTTACTATCCTGCTGCTCTCTGAGATATTAGCTCTGCATTGCCCGTGCTGGAACTGTCCATCTGCTAGAAGCACATGGAGGCCCACAGGGGCTTCTCCGGTTAGTATCCAGCTGTTCTCTGAGATATTAGCTCTGCATTGCCCGTGCTAGAATTGTCCATCTGCTAGAAGCATATGGAGGCCCACAGGGGCTTCTCCGGTTAGTGTCCAGCTGCTCTCTGAGATATTAGCTCTGCATTGCCCGTGCTGGATCTGCACCTGCTAGAAGCACATAGAGGATCACGGGAGCAAGCGGCATAGGATCTACTGTCTCTACTGTCTACCCCCCGGTTTGTAACCAGCTGCTCTCTGAGATATTAGCTCTGCATTGCCCGTGCTAGAACTGTCCATAGTAAAATAAACTTGAAAGAACAAAATATTTAAAAAATGTATGGGATTTGACACATGCTATGGAAATATCACGTGATATATCGACAACAAGCCTATGTAGAAATCGAATAGATTCGAAGCGAATGTAACTTGGCTACGGGCCCTGGTACCTTTTCACTTTGAAGCCCGTTTCTTGGTCAATTGTGGGAACTTGTAGGTACTCACGGATCTCCTTGTTGGTTGTGAACCATGAGGCATTAGAAATGGAACGCAAGAATTTGTTCTGACAGTGACAGCGTTGGATGATAGCACGATTGGATTTGCTGATTGTGCTCCAGATTTGTAGCCCGTACGTCTACACTGGCTTAAGGATGCTGTTGTAAACCAGGCGCTTGATAAATTATTTATTCAATTAGAACGGCTTTGGCAAAATATATGTACTTATTACAAAAAGAAATATTTTTTACAAATCTGTACTAAATATTATAAAGAGGAAATATTTGTTTGTTTTGAATAGGCTCCGAAACTACCGGACCGATTCAAAAAATTCTTTCACTGTTGTGAAGCTACACTATCCACGGATATAAGCTACTTTTTACCCAACTGCGCAGAAGGAGGGTAATGTTTTTTATTGAAAAACTACGCGCGCGAAGCTGCGTGTGGTCAGCTAGTAATTAATATATGTCAATGTTATACACAATGTCAAAATAATAAATAAAATGATAATAGTTCAGTTATGGTTGAGAACTCGGCTCTTGAAGTTGTCGACGCGTATGTATACCTAGGACAAACAGTCCAATTAGGTAGGTCCAACTTCGAGAAAGAGGTCAATCGTCGAATCCAACTCGGATGGGCAGCGTTTGGGAAACTTCGCAACGTCTTTTCGTCCAACATACCTCAGTGCCTTAAGACGAAAGTCTTCAATCAGTGTCTGTTACCAGTGATGACATATGGAACCGAGACGTGGTCCTTCACTATTGGCCTTATGAATAAGCTCAGAGTCGCTCAACGAGCTATGGAGAGGGCTATGCTCGGGGTTTCTCTACGGGATCGAATTAGAAATGAGGAGATACGTAGGAGAACTCAAGTCACCGACATAGCCCGACGGATTAGCACGTTGAAGTGGCAATGGGCAGGCCATATAGCGCGCAGAACAGATGGCCGATGGGGCCGGAAGGTTCTCGAATAGAGGCCACGGACCGGCAAGCGCAGCGTAGGACGTCCACCTACAAGAAGGGCAGACGACTTGGTAAGAGCCGCAGGTCGGCGTTGGATGCAGGCCGCTTCCAACCGCAGTTCCTGGAGATCAATGAGGGAGGCCTTTGTCCAGCAGTGGACGTCCTCCAGCTTATATGATAATGATGATGAATAACATTCACACACTCCTCTCACAAAACCTCAAGCACTCCAACATTACCATCTTCCATCCGTCCGCGAACACATCACATCCAGGGCTTGCGTCCAGGAGGGCATTGAGCTCAGAAAGAACCAAATGACTCCGAGAACAATCTGTGTCTCCTACCGCGGCGGTATATGTTGGGAACATAGATAGATAGATAGATAGCTAATTCTTTATTGTTACACCAAATTACAATAACTTAACCTAGAAAACTTAGACTAATACGTAGTGGTACAATGGGCGGCCTTATCGCTCAAAGCGATCTCTTCCAGGCAACCTTTGGATGGACCTATTTATGTAGGACACAAATAAATATCAAAACCCAAAAAAAATCCTACATATATACCTACTGACATAAATAAATATAAAAAACATACATATATATATACTTTAACAGTATATATCAAAAGGAAATATAATGTTTACTGAACATAGAAAGAGCTCATCGTGGAGATCAGGGGCATCTTATCTTCCCATGAAGAATCTTAAGCATGGTCACTAATTGGTCATTGGTCCTTAAGTAGAGACAGTCGGGATTGTGGTCCAAGCAACCAGGACCGGTTACTAACTTAAACGTGTTTTGTTCCAGTGGAGCCGACAGTTCCATACGTGAAAGAATCAGAAAAGTACCCCTTCGACAAGTACCCTCAGTACTGGTACGCGTCGGAGGAGTCGCTCCGCCTGCACAAGAAGAGGAAGCATCCCTACGCGGCCCTCTTCAACACCACCTGGCATTCCAGCTGGAGAGACGCAATGCCTAATAGCTAGGAATGTAAGTACTTAATACTCAATATACGGAGAGAGGAGGACGTCATTCTTCTTGTTAGGTTGTATTCATTTAAAAATACCGGCCAAGTGCGAGTCAGAGTCTAAAAAAAATAGGCAAAATATCACGTTTTAAAGTAAATATATATCTAAATATTCTGTGAATATTTCAAGCGTCTACCTGTTGCCGTTATCAATATCGAACTAAAACGAGGAAAAAAAATCACGTTTGTTGTATGGGAGCCCCCTTAAATATTTATTGTATTCTGTTTTTAGCATTTGTTGTTATAGCGGCAACAGAAATACATCATCTGTGAAAATTTCAACTGTCTAACTATCACAATACATGAGATGATACAGCCTGGTGACAGACGGACAGACAGCGGAGTCTTAGTAATAGGGTCCCGTTTTACACCTTGGGTACGGAACCCTAACAATTAGGTCGTATTAGCTGAGACCCCCACTTTCCCCCGCGAGCTTCGGCTAGACCCCCCCCCCCCCCCCCCCCCCCCCCCCTCTGAACACTTCACGTTATTAATGAACAGCTCCTAATTGTTAAAAGTAGACAGTAGGTAAGCATCTAAAATTTATTTGAAAAAATATTTTTTGGATTCAATCATTGACTTATCAAAATAGTGCCATGAAATGCATAACCAACTAACTTGACCTACAGTTTCATTCAAATTACAAGTAACGGGACTTCATTTTCTTTGGGTGTTCTTTTTTGGCGTAGAAATTGCAGTTATTCTGGATATCAAACCTTTCCCTATATTAGTGTCACTAAAGCTACACGCATACCATATTACAGCACCGTGAATTTCGTTGAAGTTTCGTTTTTGTTATGGCTAATAACTTAAAAACTACAAGGTTTAAACTAAAAATAAAAACGGGCTCGAAATGTACTTATTATTTTAGTTTTTTTTACCCATCTTGTAACTCAATATCTCAACAACCCCCCCCCCCCCTTTTTTTTACCCATCTTGTAACTCAATATCTCAACACCCCCCCCCCCTTTTTTTTTACCCATCTTGTAACTCAATATCTCAACAACCCCCCCCCCCCTTTTTTTTTTACCCATATTGTAACTCAATATCTCAACAACCCCCTCCCCCCCCTTTTTTTAACCCATCTTGTAACTCAATATCTCAACAACCCCCCCCCTTTTTTTACCCATCTTGTAACTCAATATCTCAACAACCCCCCCCCCCCCCCCTTTTTTTAGCTCATTTAGTCACACCAAAATTGTGCCATCACACAGTGAATCGTCTAGAACATGGTAGCTGGACAAAATTATTTTATGGGTTCACATGATCGCTACAGCCATAATAACATATACTGAATCATTTTTTTTGCGTTATGTGGTAAAATAAAAAAACTTAGTACGAAATAAAAATTTATTGAAAATAGAAGTCTAGAAGAATACATATTAACGAAATAATTTAAATTATATATCTACACAATTTAAAAAACTTAACTTAAATTACTTAACATAACATAACATATCATCACGCCTTATTCCCCGAAGGGGTGGCAGAGGTGTATTACTACACCCACTTTAAATTACTTAACTATAATAATATCTACTATTATAATAAATTACAAATAGAAATCGTCAGATGATTCATCATCGCTGTCACAGTTAGACGAATCAGGTACCACATAATCGTTCTCCTCACATAAAGTAACTTCACGTGGTACTTGATGTGTAGTAGGTATGGAAGGCGGAACTATCAAGCTTAGCACTTCTGCGGGCAATTTTTCAGGTCTTTTCTTAGGAATTTCCCTAAGCGAGTTGATTACAGGATCAGATGTTATCAGCAGCATATATAATAAATCTGTATTCGTGGCAATACGTGACTGTTTTCTGCTATGATGCTCTCGGAATCTACGACAGTCTTTGTTACGGGCTTCTTGAGCCTCCTCCGATAGCTGTCCGATTGGAACAATACAGCTTTGGATGACTTCTGTACTGTGTAATAAGATTTTATGCACAGTAACAGGCATATTATACCACGGATACAGACTAAGGTAAAGAGATCGAGTCTCAGAGCAAACTTTTTCAAATTCTATGCAATTAATATCATACCCAGAAGATAATGTTCGAAGTAATATACACATTTTTTTAATTAAATTAACATCCAATCCTGTAATCTCACCGCTTAGTTCCGGATTCATAAAAAACCTACGTGCAGTGTTACCATCATTTGTGTTACCATAACCCGGTTTTGGTTTGTCTACAATAAGCCCCATCTGAGTTTTAAAATCTAACTTAATTTTCTCTGAACGTAACTTTACACTAATTTTATCGTCAGCGCCCCTAGCGTGCCACTTTTTTATATCCAAACGATAACTAATATGTAGTAAACACTCAAAACAACGTATCCATGCATGTAAAGTAGACAAACCAAAACCGTAATGTTCTTTATTAACGACTACGTCTTTTAAATCACCATTCATCATTGTCGGGGTAGCACCACATATATAACATTTTTGAGGGGAGCGTGTGTCAGTCAAAGCGTTACATACTTTTCCGTCTGTCATAGTCAGTAAGAGGTCATGTTTTATAGTAATTTCATATTCTTCAACATTACAAATAGTTGGAAGAAGCTGAGATATTTCTTCCAAGACTTTGTTGGTTTCGGCTTTGGTGAATTCATTAGTTTCCTTTGAAAAAATAAATTTGATTGGTCGGCAATAGAGAGTTGACGAAGGCCGTGGATTTTGCCATATAATATGTTGGCCGTCACATAATTTCAAAGGAACTAATGAAAACATGAACAGGAATTCCTCAGTAGCATTAGCATCTTCGAACCTTTGCTTATAGGTACTGTGGCCTGAACTGCCGTCACAGCCCCATTTGCTAATTAATGTAAGGGATGAATTAGAAGACACAACATTTCTTATAACATCACTTTGCGCTTCAATTAAACGATCAGCAGTTTTGTTTAAAATGCCTTGTAGATTAATTTCAGCGCGCGTTTCCGTCACAGAAATATACTCATCTAAAGGATAACACATTTTTTTAGACTTAACTACACTATGATAAGATGGAAATATCTGATGTCCCGCCTTCAATGACACCTTACGCGTCTGTTTGTAACTATGGCTGGTACACTTAGCATCAACATAATGAGCTAAAGCTTCATCACTGCTCAATTGACGACCACCACACGCAACATTGGTTGTTTTAGCTTTTGGAGAGTTGTCAGATATTTTATGAATTGAACTAGCTACATTTCTTCGACCAGATACTCGATTGGCTACTTCAGCGGCTATGGTTAACTCACTAGCACTTCGCGATTACACTAAATCTTCAACCCTCCGTTTTTTGGTTTTGAATGACGATTCGTCAAATTCTTTTCTGGGTCTGCCTGTAGTCCGACTTGGTCCAGATGACGAAGACGCAGACGGGCGATGTACTTGAACTTCAAATTGTATTTCATTACCCTCTAACCAATCCTTATTGTTATTCAAAAACCTATTGAGGGTATTTTTCGATGCGGACCACTTTTCAGCAAATTTTGAAGAAATACTTGAAATTTTCGTACAAATATTCTTCTTTGAATCAAGAGTGACATCTGAACAGTTGATTTTGTTCAATACAAACTCTGTGAGCTTTGAATTACGGTCCTCTTTCTTGTGTTTACGCCATTCTTCAAAGAAATCGATTTTTGAAATCGAAATCACAACTTCTGAAAAAAATAATTAAAAAAAATGGGGTGAGTTGGGGTGGCAAAACTATATATCATTTTAAAGTTAAATATTGTGGCTATTACATACGTAAATAACGGCCTGGATATATTTGGATAAAAAAAGTTACACTCGATGAAAGTTACTAAATAGAAAAATTTACACGATATAAATGTCCATTTCTATAAAGCCTATAAACATCAACGTCAACAAGTTAAATGATCCCAATTTATGAAGAAATTTAAAGTACATACCTTCAAGTAGAAAATCCATAACACTCACAATAATATAAATAGCACAAGTGGTCATAAGATGTTGTCGTAAGCACTGCAAACTATCAACTGATTTATTTGCATAAATGCATTTTCCTTATTACCTCACTTTCCAGTACTATGGCGGTGTGCTACAAAGGGTAAGGCACGTGTTATACCTGGAATTCTGAGTTTTGAGGTGTGGTTAATGAGACAGGATTATGATTTAATCGATTCTAGGAATCGACTTTTGTCCAGCTGGCTAGTTCTAGGTAATTCACTGTGCATCACTAGCATACATACAATGCCAACTTGCCAAAGTTGATTTAGAGGATCTCTTAGTGAAACACCAAGTATTAATTATATTTTTTGTTTTCCAGCTAAAGATCCAGCTAATCTAGAGGCAGCATCTTCTAAACCAAACTCATACCACCGTTAGTACACACTGGGTTCCCTGGCTGAACAATACCGTATGCATTAACCTGTGCAATTCACTACTCGAGTAAAACTTATCAATGTGCAGCATTTTCTCAATTCGTCAGATATTTTTGGATGTACAGCATAATTCTTTAGCACGTCCGATTTCAATGATTCTGTTTTGTTAGATAGGTCCCACATAAATTTGGTCAAGGTCTGACGATTTTAGAGATTAGTTTCTGATTTTTTTTCGATTTAGTAATACATTTTGCTCATATTGATAAGTCTTTACACCCCCTCCTCTGGATTTTTAAGGAGTAGTCTCCACACTAGTATAATATAAGGAAATAAATACTTATGATGTAAAGTGATAACCATCCGCGCAGTCGGGTAAGTGTCTTGTGTATGTAGTATTTTTGTATTAACTATTCCAATAGACTTAAGGTCTCTATGTGGTCATATGAACGTAGTTTTAGAACTATTAAGGTGTTATCACACCAATCGATCGACTGTCAGACTTATCGATCGACCGTCAGACCAATCGATCGACCATTGAATCAATCAATCGATCGACCGTCAGACCAATCGATCAACCGTCAGACAAATCGATCGACCGTCAAATCAATCGATCGATCATCGATCGACCATCAAATCAATCGATCGATCGTCGATCAACTCGTGAGGTATTGGCTGTTCGACGGACACCGGTCGATAAAACATCGATCGATGATGGTGTTGCGGATGATGGGAATTGCAACTCAAAACAAAACGTCGCTTTCAGTTCAAAAGGTTGTATGATAAAACAGTAGGTTTTCAGGAGACAGGAGACTAACAATATTCAGGGACAAGCTTTAAATTAAATAAATCTATGGATTTGTAAGGTGCCTAGTACCAAATTTCGCTTGAAACATTATTTTCGAGTCTATACGTCCTTTTAGAAAAAAAAAAATTACATACGTCCTGTATAGTATTCTTTGCAACCGTATATCTCCCAGCTACCTCAGATAGCGATTTGCATCCGTATCAACTGAGGACAGAGCTGTGCGATCGTCTCGTCGTTTCCAATTGATTACTCCACAGCATAATACGGCTACTTACTCCGACTCTACACCATAACCGATAGTCGTCTCTGGAATAATTAGCCACCAAACTATTTCGAGGCTAGAACTTTTAAAATTTTCGCGAACTATACTCATGTATTTAAGACAAAACGGGTCTTTTCGCGCACAGATTTATATCAAAATTGTAATTTTAACTAACCTCGACGTTTCGGCCAAGGTTACATCGGCCGCGGTCGCGAGAGACTGAAGCGGGCGGGTGTTAATGTCGGGCAGGGCGAATGTTGTCAACTACCCGCACTTGGTTTTCTGAATCGCACGTATCACTGCTTCGACATACAATACTAACAGTATCTGAAGTTACGCGTGGATGTAAAGCCGTACTCTCGATTGAGGCTACTTCAGTGGATGCATTCAGATTGAGAATCTGTAGGCACCTTCTCGGTCAAACCGACCTAAAATGAGCAACTTTCTTATCACTTCAATCTTTCCTTATCACTTCTTCTATTAAGTATGTATATATTTTTATTTGATATTGGTATACGAAGTTATGTAGTTTAGTCTATCATATAAAGTATATAAGTAAGTTTATTTATGTAGTATGTATCTCTATATTATGCTATTTTCATTAGTCCTGTGCAAATGTTCATTAGTTCCCTTTCCTGTGCACTACTTACACATCTTCATCTACCACTAGCTGAGCAATCCGCGGCTTCGCACACGTGGTTTGCCAATAAAAAGGTAGCCTATGTGTTAATCCAGGTTATGATCTACGTACATACCAAATTTCATGGCAATTCAGCCGTTCCGGCGTGAAAGAGTAACAAACATCCATACATACAAACTTTCGTGTTTATAGTGTTAGTAGGATACACAAAGGTTATCTGGCAGAGAATGCTTTTTAGCATTAAGTTCGCCTTTGTACTAGTTTTTATAAGCGCATTAAAGTATTTTCAATCAATCAATCCTTTTGAACTGACAGCGATGAAAAGCTATTCTTGATCGATCGATGCTTGATCGATAATGATTCGATACAAAATCGAGCAGATTTTGTAGATTTTGCAGAGAGCGAAAATCGACCCAAACTCGAATTTCACCCCCGCTTCTCCGCGCGCCGCTGCACGTCCTATCTCGCCGTGGTTCATATGTTTGCCGGGTTTTTTTTATCATTCAGTTCCTTCATTTTCTTGTTGTGCTTATTTCTCATTACTGCGGTTTTACAAAAACCAACTTAATATTAAATTCTGCTTATGAATTACGTGTTCGTTTGGAGCGACAAGCGTCACGGGTACCCCGTCTGAAAGCCGAGGCCGGACTGAATCGCGGAACGGGCGTCCGGAGCGAATGGTTGCATTAGTGCAAAACTTGGGTATTTTCATTTTATGGTAAAATCAAAAGGTATTTTGAAAATTTAAAACACAGGTGCCCTTATTTATGTTGTGTAGAATTACTGTATAAAGTTTCAAGATCTAAATGTTAGTATTCATCGCATAAGAACGGTTTTAAGATAAATTTGGAGTCATCTTTGGATTTTTTTTCTATCGAGAAAATTTTACGGAATCTTGTTTTCACAACACAGGCGCTCTAGCACGTATCCTTAACTATAACATATATGAATAACAGATTGAAAGCACACAATTTGTTGAACAAAGCATTGTTTCTCAATAAGTGATTTATCGTCTCCCCCAGGTATAGTGCGCCCTCAACTGAACTCATTCTACAATCAATCAAGGCATCGATCGTCGATCGATCGGTGTATTCAAAAATTTCACTTGAAATGGCTATTTTCGATCTAAACTCTTGATTAATGTTATCATTACTGGAGCTTGTTTTTACAGTAATAGCTTAGACAGCGGGTTGTAATGAAAAAAAAAATACGTTTATATGACCACTAGTATTGTGTGCCCTTAAATAGATTAGACAATTGTGATTTTAGCTGGCAATAATATTTAGGATGTGGCAACACCAATGAGTTTAGGGTTAAGCTTGTATCCGTGTAAGCCTTTTTGTAAAAATAGTATTTTTTGTAAACAACCGTCAATTTATTGACAAATCCAAAAGAATAATCTATGTTTAAGTGTTTATATCAATACAAAATATATGGGTCTTACGGCAAATAAAATTAAACTAAGTTTAGTGCTTGTTTAAAAATATTTTACACAAAATTTTTTTATAGAATTTTTTAAACACGCGTTTAACTGTTGTGTAATTTGTTTATGGTAGCAACGATCATTTTTACAAGCTTCTGCCCGCGGATTTGCGCGCGTGGTTTTATAGTAAAAAGTAGCCTATGTTTTAATTCAGGTCAAAACCTATCTATATACCAAATTTCATTAAAATCAATCCAGTCGTGAAGACTTAACAGACTTTCGAATTTCTAATATTAGTATGGATTATGTCCCGAGTTGCATAGGCTACTTTTCTATTAAAATATAGTTAAAAAACAGTTGAACTATCTAAAGACCGTTGCAAACGATCTATAGATAGCTTATCTGCTCTAGATCTATTTAAATAAACATAGATTATATTTTTTGGATACATCTTAATATATGTTGATTTACAAATTCTCCGTGTATAAACTAATTTTGAATTATGTGATTATATAACTTGGGCAGCTGATTTTAAAATTATTAATTTATAATTTTTTATTCATATTTTAAAATGCATAATATTTTTAATTATTTATTCATCACAAAAGTATTGAAAATCATAAGTACCTTGATACTTCAAAAAATGATAATTTTTTTTTTTTTTTTTTACTTTTTTTAACACGTTGACTCCGAACTGTTTTCTAAGTTGCACACAAGGTGTGTGTCGATCAATCAAACATTTTTTTCGCTTCAAATAGGTTTAAAAATAGTATTTTTATTTTTGAAATTATTCGACACGTACGGGAAATGCTAAAGGCGCTGATAGATAGCATTCACTTGTAACAGAACATCGAGCCTTCGTTTTTAAATATAAATAAATAACAAATATTGCTGGACATTTCACACAGCGCTATCTATCCCAAAACTAAGCAGAGCTTGTACTATGAGAACCAGATAACTAATACAATACTTATATATATATTTTTTGTAAATACATACATAAAATATAGCGAAACAGATTCAGACCCGGAACAAATATCTGTAGAGCGTGCAAACATTTGTTCCGCGGTGGGAATCGAACCCCCTACCTTCTGCGTTCTCAGCCGGCTATTCGCCAACTGCGCCAAGGAGGTCGTCAAATTGTCGAACTGAACACGAACAGAGAAAAGCATAGAGCCTAACATCGCTACGAACATTTTCACGTGCATTCTAGCGAACGCTCTAGTCGATGCTCGAGACGAATACGGCCGCGGAAGAATGAATAGCTTGGCTCGGCAAAAAGCTCGAAGCGAATTTACTGTCCTTTCGCTAGAATGCTCGCTAAAACGCACCCGTTTATTTTTTTGTAATGTAACATTCGCTAGAATGCTCATTACAAGTGAATCAAGTCTATCAGCACCTTAAGGTTTTAAACTATCTCAAAAAAGAATGAAACTCGATTTAAAAAATCGTGAAAATTCAGAATTCATTCTTAGACAAATTATTTTTCTGAATTATTTTTTTGTAATATTTTGAGTCTATTTTATATACGACGTGTTTTGGAATAAGTATCTCAATGAAAGAGGTTAAGGATTAACGAAAAATAAATAAATAATTGGATATTTCCCACAGCGCTATCTAGCCCCAAACCGAACAAAGCTTGTACTATGGGAACCAGATAACTAATAGAATACTTAAATACTTTTTGAAGTAGAACTTCTTTACGCACGCGTGTACAACGTTGTATTTATGTTTATTTTCATACATATTCCGAGGCACCTTGTACAGACGCGCTTAACTCTAAAGTAGTTTAAAATCAATGTACAAATGAGGTATACCAGTATTTTTATAGACATTTTAATGCATTTAAATAGATTAAGTTATTATTATTAAAGTCTTGAGATGAGGCCGAGGTACGTAATCGTGAGCTATAGGAGCACTGCTGAGTATAGTCTTCCCCATAGATATCTCAGCAACCTATATTAGGGCGAGACAATTATACTGGTTTTTTTATTATTTTTTATCGCATTTATACATTGAAACCAATTTATTTATTGTCAATGTGGTTATGATACAGATCTTTAATTTTATGAAAAATATTCAGGGATGTTGCGGATGTGAATTTTTGGAGGCTCACATCCGCTTATGCAGTTGCGGATCATAATTTTTTTTAAGTAACAAAAGTATAAACTATTAACTGCAGAAAACTCGCTAACGTACAATACTCGCATTAACACTCAGAAACGGCAATGTTCATACGATAAGCGCAAGTAAACACGTTATGATTGATTTACGAGATACAAATGATAAACAAACGTGTCGGATCTTGTCGCCGAAATCTCCGCGCCTATTGCTCAATCAGCATCAATCGCAAGCCCCACACAATTTCTTTCGCGACCTGCGCTGCATCCGCATGAACATCCGCATAGATTATTGCGGATGCGGATATACAAATCGATGCGGAGGATCCGCATTTGCGTATGCTAATCACAACATCCCTGGTCCAGACATAAATTTTACGTTTACCGTCACTAAAATTCAATAATGTAATATTTATTTAATTTTCTTTAAATACAAACAAGTAATCTCTAAAAAAACCACAATAAAGAGAAACCACATCTGTTAAACATGTCTTATGACTTTAGGAGAGATCTCAACTCATATTATGTAAATCTTGTAAATTATCAGTAAAATATTTAGTTTTTTTTTCATCACGCACGTTCTGAATGTAGGTCATTGTTAACTCGAAAACTGCTCCGAGGATGCGATTTCCTTGTTTGATTTGATTGATATATGACATGACTTCAAAAAAGGAGGAGGTTCTTCGTCGGAATCTTTTTTTTTATGTATGTCCCCCGATTACTCGAAGACGTCTGGACCGATTCAAGAAATTCTTTTTATGTTTAAAAGGGTATACTTCCAAAGTGGCCCCATTAACACCAAGTCAGGATCTGATGATGAGATCCCAAAAAAATCGTGGGAAACCCTAAAATTTTATATCGACGCATACTTGTTTTATGTTTTTACTTCTGAACTCCGTCATTTATCAACCGATTTGGAAAATTATTTTTTTATTTGAAAGTATATACTTTCCTAATGGTCTAATGGAAGTTTCATCAAAATCAGTTCGGTGGTTTGATTAAATTGGTTATATTTTTGTTAAAAAGTTACAAAATAAAACAAAACCGGGGGGGGGGGGGGGGGGCAACGCAAATCTTCGTTTTAGCGACAAACTGTTTTTACAAAAATATTGTAACAGCGAGAAAATTGTAGTGTTTTAGGAAATAACAAAAAAACTTTTTATTAAATATTTTTCATTTTCATGACTCAATCACACGTTTATGTTAGTGTACACGTTTTGAAGCAACTTGTAGACGTTAACATAGGCAACTACCAATTATATATCTAGGTCTATATAAATATATATTACTTAGCCTGCGCTTATGCTTAGAGCTTTCGTAACATACATACAAACACAAATATTGTTCGCTTTTTAAGCATTTAGTAATTTCTGTTTGTCTGTTGTGAAAATACACTATTATGAGTGAGACTAAGCGCTAGCACGCGCTGAGTTATGTTTATTTAGCTCGGCCTAGATGCCCTATAGTTTAATGTAACATATGAAGACCAAAACATACCAGTATTATAAATACTTATAAATATTTCATTAGCGGAAATTAATTTAGTTTTAATTAGTATTTAGCTGAAAACCACATTCTCGGGTGCTTATAAACGAGCAACTTTTTACGGCAATTCGAAGCCGGCAGTGTTGCCACCTCGGCGGCGGATCAAGTAGCTATAGCGTCGAGAAAGTGGCTAGGTTTAGGGAATGAGGGGTTTTGTTTGTATAACTGCTAACAGATGGCGTTGTTCTGTCATGATCTGATTATCAAAGGAAAGTGAATTGCAGTGTGATTAAAATTTTCCGAGGAACTTGAAATTAAAAATAAAACATGATTTGTGTTTGTTTATCTGACGAAGTGAGATTGTTTTAGACAAATTTTGATATTGTGTCTGAGATTTGGACATATAAACAATCTTTTAAAGTGATCACTTCTTTAGGCGCGTTGGGAATTTTTTGAGATGGGAAAAAAACCATTGAACTCGCGACACTGTTACCGTTATCGACACCTCTGTATATAAGTATCTGTAGTGTAGTCTGTTAAAATTTTCATTTCTGGTTGGATCTAGTTTTTTTTTAATCCAAAATGATAAGCCCTCATTGCTATCTGATTCTGCCCACGAGTTGACACTATCGGCTTTATTGTGCCAAAATGGCAAGGCAACGTAAATTTTGACGAGGATGCCTAACATATTGCTGACGATACTTACCGGCAACACATTGCCGTAAAAAAGTTGCTCGCTTAAGAGCACCGATGCACGCCGAGCCATCCTGCAACGTATTTTAACGATAGCACCGTTTTTTTTTATAAAATTGTTATTTAATTTAGCTAATAATCAAAAACCTAATCTGTACAGTGCGTTTTAGAGTATGTATTATAAACTGAAGGGGGTCATTGCCCTACCTTACAAGAACAGTATTTATTGTTGTACGATGTGGAATTAGATTTTTTGGCGTTAAGTTTATTAATTTGGCTTTGATGATTTAGGTAAGGGGCCGTCAGGGGGGGGGGGGGGGTAGCCCAATCTCACGTGGCGGAAGGGGGGGGGGGCTAGCCCAATCTCACGTGGCGGAAGGGGGGGGGGGGGTCTAGCTGAATCTCGCCTAATCTCACGTGGGGGAGAGGAGAGGGTCTAGCCGAGTCTCGCCCAATTGCTCCGGCTGATATCACGTAATTTTATTTTTTATTTTAATACTGTAAATCTATATTACGAGAGAAGCCATCTTGAAATAATGAAGCCAATTGTGTGTGTTTTTTTTAAATAAGTCTAACGCATTTACTATATGAATAGAAATTTTTGAAAAACCTCACGTGAGATTAAGGAAGGAGGTCGAAACAAATCTCATCAAGGGGAAGGAGGGCCCAAAAAATGGATGCCCTAATCAGTTGATTTAGATGTATTATAAAGTTTCATTGGATTTTAAAGAAAATTTGAACACAAAAATATTTTTATGTTTAGAATAACACCCTTTCGGGTTGTAATACATATTCTGAACCACCCGGTCATTCTGATAATTAAGAAGCGGGTAGTTTAAGACTGTAAATAGGTATGTTGTAAGAAAAAATCGAATGTAAAAAAGTTGAAAAACATTAAAAAATATTTATATAACAGTTGAGGTGTCTAAAGACCGTTGCAAACGATCTATAGATAGCTCAACTGCTCCAGATCTCCTGGCGGAAGTATTTCCAAGACATTTGAAATGCGAATGCGTTAAGAAAAAAAATGTATTCCGCTCATACATTAATATATAGGTATTCAAGTTGTGACGTCACAAGGATTATGTCCCACCTGATGTGAAGCGGAAATTTCTAATCTAATTATTTGAAAATAAATTTACCATGTTATTTCTTTGCCAAATCCTGTCACAAATTTTGAAATTTAAGCAAATTCTTCCCACAGAGGCTTGCGCAAGGCTTTTGCAGAGAAGTCGTTGTAAAGTGTCCAGTTACAACGCCTCTAGGCACCGGTGGGGACATAGCGGTGGGGATTTTGAGAAGATACCGCCTACATGGCATTGCATCGCTAATGCTATGTCTACCAGTGCGCTTTCATGTTACAAAAATAAATAATGCTAGACATTTCACATAGTGATATCTAGCCCCAAACTGAACATATCTTGTACTATTGGACCCAGATAACTGATATAATACTTTTATACCTTTTTTTGGTAAATACATACTTAGAATATATATAAAAATACCCATACCCGGGTAAATATCTGTAGACCATGCAAACATTTGTCCCGCAGCGGGGATCGAACCCGCTAACTCCTGCGTCTCAGCCGGCTATTCGTCCACTGCGCCATAGAGGTCGTCATCTTGCGTCTACCTCTGACGTAGCATGAAGCGACATAAAATATGCAATAGCGTCTTAAATATTGCCCTGAGAGAGCAAGCGCCCGACTGGAAGGGAGATGCATGAAAGTGACAGCGCTAATTACAACTCAATGTTGGAACAGGTGGTTGAAAGTAAGCGACAAATAAGAAATTAATTAATATCTTAAAAGCTATTAAATAAAAATTAAAAACCTAATTACTGATTTAAACGGGTATTTATTGCATAATAGACCTTTTTAATTGTTATCCTGACGTTTCGACTGTTGCAACAGCCGTGGTCGCGATTAGACTGGAGTACTTGGAGCTATCGTTGAGAAGTGATATCAGCTGCAGCAACTACCCTCACTTGTTCTTCAGAATTAGAAATGTTCTCGTTCATATTACGATACATTACACTACTAAAAAACTTTCTTTAAAATACTTACCTAGTTTAATATTATTATTAATTCATTTATTTCAGATTTAACATCCATACAAAATTCTTAAACGCTAACATACAATATTGGTAGTTATAAAATCATCAAATAATTATATAAAAATTAATAATATAGATAATTGAATGATATAATACCAAGTTTAAAGTTTAAGTTTAACAACAACGCATGCGCACGCCGATCCAGCACCAATGGGCGTGCAACATTCCGAGCGTTTTACCAGACAATGGCGGAAGATTATCTTTTATCCAGATTCTCCTTTTCTTGGGTTTTTCTTGCACGACGATCGAGGCGCACTGGCCTAGACGATAAGCTGCATGCGTCTTATGGCAATCAATATTGCATATACTTAATGCAAGACGAATTGAAAGATGCAGACGCAAGAAGAACATGAAAGCGCACTAGTGGAGACATAGCTTAAGACACGTAGGGTTATTCTCAAAATCCCCACCGCCACGTCCCCACAGTGGGATGAGTCATGTTTTTCGATCCGTTCATGTCACTAATCATTTGGCGGCGTTATACGAACGCGTTTGCGCGATCATCGCTAGTTCGCGCGAACGTTTGTCGTACGAACTCGCGAACAAACATTATTGTCCTAACTGACAGTCGACTAAAATGTTTATATGTAAAATTACAATAACATGCTATGTGATCGTAAAAGAGGGGCTTTCGAAAAATTAAAAAAAAAACAAATTTCACTGGTTTACCATCAACCATGCTTCCCAACAGTGGGGACATAAGAGTGGGGATTTCGATAATAATGTGAAGATGTACCTATAATTTAAGTTAACGCCATCAAGAACAAAATATGTATTTATAGGATTATTAATAAAATATTATCGTGCCTCAATATATTTAAGACTAGCTTTAACGTATAAAAATATTTTTCGAAAATGTGACACTTGCTTGAAAATCAGTATTTTCCTCTTAATTTTATTAACATAAGTATGAAAATTAATTTGTAAATTATGTCTAAAATGTATAGAACGCTGACGGATAAACAAATTCACTGTAAGCGCAAGGATCACTTTGAAACGTCGGTTTGACCGTATGTGCCTCCACAGCCAAACTCGGTATCAAGCAAAAATTTACAAAATAGTCGAGGCAACATCGGTTTTGTCAACGTACATAGGTACTGAATTACTAAAACTACTATCAAAATGGTTATGTCAAAAATAATGGTTCAAATGTTGTAGACTTTACGGCGACTACCGATTTTTGACGCTGTCAAAGATAAAAAAATGAGTGTGTTTTAGACCACACGACTGAAGTAAAACTTATTTTTCAAAATTCAAATTTATAAAATTGTTCAAGAACGAAATGAAATTACGAAAAATAATCGAGTAATCACCGTTCGCGTAACGCGTGCAAACCCGCAAATGAACTACTGACTGACGAACTATTTCATGCACTGGCTATGAGAGGAAGATAGAAAGAAAATGTGCGCGCGCACTGCTCTCTCTTACTCCTACAACGTGATACAGACAATAGGCCTGCACTGTGTCTTAGATATACAAAACGTAACTGGCTATGAAAGAAAGAGAGCAAGAAAATGTGTGCTCGCACCTCTCTCTTGCCCCTACGAAACGTAACTCTCTCTCTCTCGCTCTCTCTCTCTCTCTCTCTCTCTCGCTCTCTCTCTCTCTCTCTCTATCTATCTATCTTCACTAACTTATATCTCCCTCTCAACTTCCGTTCGCCTCGCCCGATCACACTTTTCGTAACGCTCTCGTCAAGCATGCACCAGCTTACTCCCCAAGTCAAGCGTAAAGAAGTTTTACTTCAGAAATTGAAGGTAGAATCAAATTGGACCGTCTTAAAAAAATTCTAAAGTGACCGATATGGTTCTTCGGCTATGACGTTTTTATGAGATTTCAATCGTCGTCTACGTTTGAAATGTCATATGAACGTTTTAGTTTGGTCTTCCTTATTAATAAATAGGTACATAAATTTAGGTAATGAATTAATCGAACTCTGTTCTCAAGATCCAAGTGAAGGAGGCCCGCATGTCGTAGGCCTGTGTCTTTAACGTAAATTGTTATTCAAGTTTTATAAGTGATTTTATTGGAAACTGTTAAAAAATCTAGGTTTGTGTCCAAAGGCGGATCCAGCTTTGGTGCCAGGGGGGGGGGGGGTCCACATAGTCGTGGTCAAGTCACAAGAAGTTATAATTTAATTTTTATAATCATAGATACAAGTAATAAGTAGGTATTTTATTAATGTACTTACATAAGAGTACTGTACTTAAAAGTACCTATATTTAAATAACAAAATCAATTTTTGTAATATTGTATTAAAATAATTAAATATTGAATGTACTTACATAAAATCTATATTGTGACAAAAAATATATAAAAACATTATGTTTAACAATTTTAATTAGTGGTCCACCTAGGTCCTGGAGCCAGCCCAGGGGGGGGTCATGATCCCCATGACCCTCCCCCTGGATCCGCCCTTGTTTGTGTATCGTTTAAAGTCAATATTCATTAAAATCAAAAGGATCCCTTTGAAACGTCAATTTTACCGCCTGTTCCACCGCGACCAAGCCAGGACAGAATCAGGCAAGATACAAGGCCGGTTATTTTTTACAATATAACAATAGACAATACAAAAATGAAAGTAAGTAGGCACCCTAATATAAATCAATTAATGTCAGATTATATGTCATGTAAACCTCACCGAAAGCAGGTGATTAAACCCTTACGGCTGAGCCGGGTGTAAAGTTGTACTGAATTTCTATGATTTGAATTTGGAACCTCTCGTCTGTATTAAAATTTGAACCAAAGAGACCCACAAAAAGAACTTATTCGTAAATCGAACTAACCTCTGCATAGAATGCGCAAACCTAGATTTGGTTTTATTTGTCGCGCAGAAAGTGTGAAAGTGGAGTATTCTCGTCGTGGCTAAAGCTGTCTGCATCTTGGGCGTGCTTATATCCCTCTCTGCACTCAGGAGTCTAGTAACTCCCTCGCTCTGCTCGTGAGTAAACTCTAGAATCCTTCGTTATGTTCAGGATTCAGTATAGCGCCCGTGACGCAAGACACTGCTTTATCCCCTAGTTTATCTATTTATAAAAGAAAATGTGTACTGTTATTGTAAGATTGCGATAATATCAGGTGTCGAGAGGCTGAGCGACGTCAGGCCATGGGATTTTAACATCAATATAGTCAGCTATAGTGTACTAAGCTTTCTATAACTATAAGATATATTTTATATAATATGTGTACCGATTTTGAAACTTATGGCACCCGGGTTGCCAGCTAACTCACGGCTCCGTTTTAGCAAACCATAAAAATGTATCAAAAATGAATATGTTACTTTTCTCAAACATTCATCAGCATTTGCAAATTGCTGTTACTGGCCAAATACGATGCGAGCAGCGGCCGGCAAAAGTTGTATGAAAATCCATATATGTCGTGTAATTTAAAAATGGAACGATCTTTTACTACGAAACATGGCAACCAAGGAGGTAACTTATCAAAGGTGTTATTTAAATTTCGAACTGGCTTGCAAATAGAAAGCTGTTTATTAAAAAATTAACACCAACGCGGGAAAAATTATTGTTGTTCGTCATTGATTTTGAAAATTAATTGTATTTTTTATTATATCTTAAAATTTCCGCGCATTATTTGAGAAACGTACTATACAAACCTTGACCACAACTAGGCATTGATGGACTTACGTGTATGTGTCCAATAATGGCTCTTGCCGGCCGCTGCAATAATGTACTTTAAGTAACACTGATGTACCTAATTGTTGTCTGAATAAAGAAAATGTCTGGCGCAAAGCCGAATTCGATTGATTAGTAAGACCTGTAGGACATAGAAGTTAGGTTAAGTTCATATGAACTATAACCGCGCGGTACAAGATCAAACTAAATAGTGTTTATCGTCTACATTAAGTACATTACCGCGCGCTATCTACCGATCTTGTACCGCGTGGTTAGTAGTTCCGCGCGGTCATATGAACACTAATGCCTTAGTGCATAACAGTATTTAGTACCCTCCTATAGCATAGAAACTCAAGACTAATTGCAAATACTCCATAGTTTTAGAGCAGCGTGTAAGAAAATGATTTTTGTAAAGTTTTTGTAAATATATTGCGATTTTATAAATTTGTTTTTATTTTACTTACCTAGGAAATCTAACTCGCTTAGGTGAGTCTACACTTTATTGAGGGGTTTTCGCGGTCATGTTTTTATAACTGCTAATAGATGGCGTTGCTCACAGCGCTATCTAGCCCCAAACTAAGCAGAGATTTTACTATGGGAACCAGATAACTGATAGAATACTTATATACTTTTTTGTGAATACAACTTTAAATATATAGAAAAACATCCAGACCTGGAACAAATATCTGTAGATCGTGCAAACATTTGTTCCGCGGCGGGAATCGAACTCGCTACCTCCTGCGTCTCAACCGGCTATTCGCCCACTGCACCACGGAGGTCGTCGTTAGTCTAGTAGTAGGTATGTTATCTTATGTTGGTGGACTCCCTTTTCCGCATTTGAACTCTTAAATGGTCCATTATGCATGAGAGAGTTGACTATATGGATAGCCAGCCTTACTCCGACCAGAAGCGCAGAAGTTTTCTGGGGTCTTCGCAGGCTTCACGCAGTGACCTTGGATTGTCTAGGATTTCTACACGTTGTGCTGTTACCCCCACGCATGCCAGGACTACGTGGGCTGCTGATTCTTCTTCGGTGAGGCATCCCCTACAGAGTGGGATGTCTGTTGCTACCAATATGTAGAGGTGTTTGTTGAGGACAATGTTCTGTAAGGGCCTCATGATGATTCGAAGGTCCAGTCTCTGAAGGTTGAGCAGTCGATTACTCTAATACTAAGTAGCTCAAAAATATAACCCAATCCAAATATACTATCCTAGCTGATCTTTCTCACTAGCTTACTGGCCTAGAAATAAATGAAGCTAGTTACCTACACATGGAGTCAGACAGATAAAAAGATCTATCTCTCTATCTTGTACTATGTACTTACCTACTGACTGAGATACTTAATTTAGGATAGAATAGAATAATTCTTTATTCATCATCATATCAGCCGTAGGACGTCCACTGCTGGACAAAGGCCTCCCTCATTGATCTCCAGGAACTGCGTTTGGAAGCGGCCTGCATCCAACGCCGACCTGCGGTCCTTACCAAGTCGTCTGCCCATCTTGTAGGTGGACGTCCTACGCTGCGCCTGCCGGTCCGTGGCCTCCAATCGAGAACTTTCCGGCCCCATCGGCCATCTGTTCTGCGCGCTATATGGCCTGCCCATTGCCACTTCAACGTGATATCCGTCGGGCTATGTCGGTGACTTGAGTTCTCCTACGTATCTCCTCATTTCTGATTCGATCCCGTAGAGAAACCCCGAGCATAGCCCTCTCCATAGCTCGTTGAGCGACTCTGAGCTTATTCATAAGGCCAATAGTGAAGGACCACGTCTCGGTTCCATATGTCATCACTGGTAACACACTGATTGAAGACTTTCGTCTTAAGGCACTGAGGTATGTTGGACGAAAATTCTTTATTGCACACCAGCAATACTTATAAAAACTAATTTATGCTAAATATATTACAATGGATGGCTTTATAGCTGAAAGCGATTTCTTCCAGGCAACCTTTGAATGGAAAGTAAAGAGCGAAGCAGTAATGGACGACGTTGCATCCACAGAGTATATGTACAAATGAAAGAAATAATAAAAATATATCTAATAAAAAACTGTACTTATAATATACATAAATAAATTCCTAAAGATTAGACTAATATATACCGAACTAATAACCTAAATAATTATTTTTACAAATCTTTTAAAACCGGGACAAGTAAGCTTGTCCAGAAAGGGCGAATTCGCCGCGATTCTCTCGCGCGTATTACACGCGACCGTTGCGTTCAGAAGGAGCGTACCAACGCGCGAGCATTGGGGACGGATTCAGTCAGGCCATTTTAATAGGTAACATTTAACAATTCATCAAAATTCAACAACGAAACCTTGTAACGGCGGGCATAAAATAATATATTTTTTCGTTTTGTTAGAACTGCACAATTGCTTAACTTTTTTCAATTACGATTACATATTTATTGTAATAATGACTGATACGAGTACGATTTCGGTACGAGTTGTACCGAACTGACAGACGTCAAATGTTACCTATTAAAATGGCCCGATTTTAGTGATCTAATTTTGGCGCTCCATTTCTCTTGATACGTGCACTCGCTCTGAAGTTGGCGCTTAACACGCCGGCGAACCCTGAGCACATCTTCAATTCGGCCGCGTCAAAAACTTCGGCCTGAATATCGCTATCCTTATTTAGTGACGAAGTTTAGCCACGCAGAGCGACAGTGATAGTGAACGATTCTAAATTTGATTATATTTTGACCGTGTTCCGTAATACCAAAAATGATGACTGAAAACTTGTTGTATTTTTCTCAATGTGTTGTTATTCTGTAACTAGACGATATAATCTATGTTCTCATGACTAGGATACGTAAGATGTTGATGTTTTTAATACGAAACAATTAGGTTGAAAACAGGTCTTTTATGACGTAAAAACATGCAGAATGCGATACGCTTCTATTTCATTTTAGGTAAGTATTTTGATCTAATATATAGTTGGGAACTTAGATAAATACTATTCAAATTAAAATAATACCTTATTAAGGTAGAAATATGCTCCAATTAGAAATGATCTTGGTAGTACGTGTTGTATGGGCGATTGTCCCTCCGGTGTCCCCTTAATCTGGTCTGGACGCCACAAGGCGTCTAGTATCTCGACTCGCGCGTGTTGCGCGTGAAACGTCTGGCGAAACGCACGCGATTTACGTGCGTATTTTAAATTCGCGCGATACTTGTGGACGCAGTGTATTGGCGCCAAGTATCTCACCAAAGCGCGTATCGATTTGCGCCGATTTCGCCCCTTCTGGACAAGATCTACAATAATAATAAATATTGCTGGACAATTCACACAGCGCTATCTAGACCTAAATTAAGCAGAGCTTGTACTATGGGAACCAGATAACTGATAGAATACTTATATATACTATTTTTTTTGTAAATACATACATAAAATATATAGAGAAACATCCAGACCTGAAACAAATATATGTAGATCATGCAAACACTTGTTCCGCGGCGAGAATCGAACCCGCTACCTCCTGCGTCTCAGCCGGCTATTCGCCCACTGCGCCACGGAGGTCATCAATAAAATGACAAGAAAGATAGGCATTTTACTTGAAAGTTAAGAATCATTTGTCAGTTTGAAGAAACGACTCCAAGAGCCATATCCGGAAAGACATACACACCCCTAGTAAGCACACAGCTCTTTCAAAATGCCTTTTATTGTGAAGAGAAAACAATAAAATTAAAAACATGAATGATTATTAACCAATTTTATTCGAAACTTAATCTAAATAATTAACATAGACCACAAAAGATGCGTTCTCAAATAATATAGACGACTAGATGTCAACGCAGTACCGCGCCACGTACTTCGCGGCCACGGGGCTAGACTAAGCCTTGCACAGCGATCCCTAAACGTATTTAGCGACTAAACATGCATTTGTATGATGTGACAACTTAAATCATATTTAACCACTAAACACGTATTAACATCGTTGCGCAAGTGGCCCTAAAACTACGAATTCCTATCAATATGAACTATTTTTTTAAAAATCAACAGTTTTGTTTCATTTAAAAATAACAACATCAGCTAAAATGTACGGTATTTAACGTGTCTACAACACTCTGATCCCACGGGAGGGGACAGAGAGGTGTGTAGGGGGGAAACCCGTATAATCTTGGACCTTTGAGCTTTGGCTCATGGTTCTAGAATCAACAAGTATTGTTGAGAAATAACACGTCTGTAAACAGTTCTTCTGTGTGCCCTTAGATGTCACTGTTACAATATATTGACGATCTAAGATAGATGTCACCACTACAGCACAAGTTAAATTCGTTCATATTGATATCATTCACTCGTTCCAGTTTAGGCATCGTTTACATTCTTAGACAAAATTAAATGTTCCAGGACGCGTGACACTTGCTGGACCTGTCGTGCGGCCGGACATCGTGCGACGTCGCGTGGAAAGGTGACTTTAGGATTACGTAAGCCGCAACGTTACATGGCGCGTATACACGGACCGAGCTCGAAAACTGTTTTTATAAAGAAAAATAAGAAAACCGTTATCACAAAGGCCTATCTCTTAATTTGAAATGAAATTCACAAGTCATCTAGAAAATCATTTCAATTAGACAATAATGCGTACGTTTTTGGGAAATTGATACATTTCTAAAGTTTTTTGAATTAAAGCTGTTCTGATATGCAAAGAGTTAGTTCATTTCGCATCCTCGTATCATGAGGAAAGCTATGTCTTCAATTACCGTCCGGCGTAATTTTTGAAATTATTTTAAAATATGACAACGTAAGTATTTGTCACAATGGTGACTAAACTCAGAACTGGACTTGGCTTTTTCATATGATATAATTAATGAACAGTTTAGAGTGCCATAAAAATAGAAGACTAAGAAATTAGTGCAATACGCGGTCTTATCCCTTTAAAGTGATTTCATCCAAACTTTATTTGGAAAGGATTTTGTTATGAAATAAATTGTTACAAGTGTAGATTTAATTACAAACATTTTTAATTTTGTATTTGTTAAAATGAAAACTAATAAAATCTACAATTTTGTCTTGATTCGAGATAAAGCAAAGTTTTAGAAAACGGTCAATAAATGCAACACATTACGTAACTGAAAAAGACGATAGCGAGCGAAAGATTGTAATTGAGATGGAACTTTTTGTTGCCAACAGAATTACGCCTAACATGGACTTTTTTAATTTAGGAGAGTTAAATGATGGGGCAATTTTGTAGGCACAAACAAAACTAATTTTAGGGTTAACATCACATGACAACTGTCACTAACCGTATTTAACAAAAAAGAATGGCAATACTTTTAGTGTTGTCAAACCCACGTTTAGTATAAGCCAACAGAATTTCCCCAATGTTTAGTTTATGAAATCTAGAATTCTGTAGTAAGTATAAATTTCCCAAAAAACAACAAAATGTTATCATAATATTTACATTAAACACTTAATATAAAGATTTGGCTTCAAAAGTATTAGCGTTCAATTTAAATTCAGTATACTGGTCACACTGTTTTGGTATAGAAACGTTTTACAAAATTATAATTATCCGCCATCTTTGAATGACTGCATCAATACGTTCGTTCATTCATTCGTCGATGACGCGATTCAATAATGGCGCCCGTAACAAAATTAACCTAAAATACATCATATAAATAAACAATAATTACACCCTAAACTGGCTAAAAAAGGTTTGGTACAATATAATAAATTGGTAATTAAAATAAATAGATAAAAGATATTAAAAACATTTAAGAAAAACCAAAAAAAATTACACAGAACGTTTGAGCACTATAGGAATGATAGAATTTAAAGAAACACTTGCAAATGTTTAAAAATGTGAGGAATCAATGAGGGGTTTTCACGGCGATGTTTATGTAACTGCTAACAGATGGCGTTGTTGCTCTTTAGCTTAGCTGATTATCAAAGAAAAACATTTGTGTTTGTTTAACTGACATAGTGAGATTGTGTTAGACAAATTTTGATATTGTGTTTTTGAGATTTTTGCATATAAACAATATTTATGGCAGCCTATCTCTAGACACCGCTATCTATTCCGCTATTACCTAGTTTTTTTTTAATCGATAATTAAAAGCGTTTACTGGAAATGATTAATTTTGCAGTTTCAGTGCTAGATGAGTGCAGGGCGAAGCCGCTGTAGTGCCTAGGCCGGTCTAGGTAGATAGGTTATATTAGGCTACTATTACTAGACGCCAACAATCCTGGCAGACGGGGTCATAAAACGTGTGACAAGCGACGGTGATATTCGCTCTCTCGCTCACTCCCTTCCGGGCGCCGTTAGTGATGCGCCGAGTAACTATCGATAACACTAAACCAGTAATTGTATTGAAAAGTAAACCAACCATGTTTATTGGTTGGCCTCGTCTGCCACCAGTCTTGTATACTATAGCATTCACACGCGGCTTCGCACGCCTTGGTTTGTCAGTAAAAAGTAGCATATGTCAATTCAGATCACAATTTCTATATAAACAAAGTTACAGCGAAATCGGTTGAGCAGTTTATTCGTGAAAATGTATGAAACAGTGACATTTATTTTCGAAATTATAATATTTGTGTGAAAAACAACCTCTTAGCGTATTCAAAGTAAAGCCAGAGGAAAAACTTGGTTTATACATGAGTTAACTTACACATGGTTACAATAAAATTAACATAATGATGCTTCAACACAGCAAATATATAATGTTATATAACATTGTTATCTTGTTATATAAAGTTATATAACTGCAGTGTAGCCATAACCATCAAAAAAATACAGCGAAAATGTCTTTTTTGATGGATCCGTTTACATATTTAACAAGTACGGAAAGTCTAAAAGTACCTATTTAAAACTGTTATTTTTACATAAGTTAAAACGTATTATTAACTATTGTCAAATGTAAATGCTTCCACAACTTTCTACCAACACGATCCGTAATATTTAGCGCTGGCAACACTGTTAGTAGCTTCAATCTACCCTCGTGTTCGACTAAATAATCGATCTTTTTATGGAAAAATCGTAAAAACATTGACTCTAAAGTTGATAGGTGAGATATCTTAAGGAACATTAAATTTAAAATCCAGCCCTCAAATTTGAACCAACGCCTCTTGAATAGATCTCACAGCAGGCTATCAACGCTAGTAAAAGATTCAATGTCGAATTGGCCAAGGAAAAAAGGGTTTGAAATGGGGTTGCATTTTAAAATTTAAAATTTTGTCATATAAAAAACTGACACTATTTTATTTTAAAGACTGTGTTGCTACTAGTTTTTTTCTAACCTTTCGATCATATTAAGATAGGAACTCTGCCATTATGGTAAAGTTTCAATCGGCTCTTGTTCAAAACATTTGTCCTCTAACCACACTCACCCTAGTGACAAAGACAAAAAACCGACTCTATAGTCTAACTTTTTATTAGCTGCAGTAAAATGACGTTTCTAAATGTCATTCCGTAAAATAATGTTTCCAGCCTAATCTCAATAGGGATGTGATTCAGTTCACAAAAATTAATTAAATAACATTATTATGACGTTTTTGTTTCATTTTGAATGTACCTCCCTATACTTCCACTAAAAAAGATCAATCCTCTAGTATAGTAATAATAATAGGTTAAAAAAATACATTACAACTTAATATTAAATCTCAAAAAAAAAACCAAACTGATTATTCATTTATGATTCACTCATTTAGCTACATCCCTATTTATTTTTCTTCAAAAACCGGCAACCCACAAAACGTCATTTTACTGCAGCTAATAAAAAGTTAGACTTTAATATTAGATATAAAAATTATAGGCATGAAAAGGTCAATACAAATGCTGCCACATCGGGATTCGACGAACGCTCACTTCTGTCTCTATCTTTATCATTCACCTCATTTAAGACAGGACGAACATTCGCCATACACCGATAATGTGGCCGCATTACACGACAAAATCTACAACTTTACGACTCTAAAATCAGCTATAATAAATAATATTCATAAAAAATCAATGTAAATGCTTTTATTACTGATGAATAGATTATTGTAAATGTCAGTGTTATCTAAACAACCAACTTGTAAGCTATATTTTTGAGCAAGAGCCGCCGAAAATAAATTAACATTACTGATATGGTAAAAGTGAGATAAATGCATTTACAACTATCAAACAACGGCTTAGTAAAAAAAAACACAAAACTTACTGTTTTTTATTACTATAGACATACTTATATATTATTTGTTTTAGTAAATTATTGTAGGAGATCTTCGTATTTATATCGTCTTGAGAAGTTCTGACCGCTTTATAACACTACAAATCAAGCGACGCTAGCGCGGCGCTCCACTCCACTGGCAGTGGTTAATATATTTTATACACGACATTAATAAAAACTACAAATATTCAATATTTTAATGTATTTACTTATCCAAAAATGTTTTGCGTTTTTTTTATTAAGACGTTGCATTTGCATGGACGAAGTGAAATCTTTTGCAGCCGAGTACTTATAAACCCTATATATGCTAGTATAATTACTAGTTATATATTACAGAGCCTCAAATTAACCATACGATTACAAGGGCCTTAACGAAACGTTATCTAAACTTTAACACGACTTAATTGCTTTTGGTTTAGGTCGCGTTTTTAACTGAATCATTAGGATATGCAACGTACAGTACTATCAATATTCATAAAACAATTATAACCATTTATAACTGAGTCTAAAGTGTTATTTTAGACTTATAATTACGGCTATAAAATGCTCTAAGTCATACCAGGTACTAAACAATAACTGAGCAATTTTAACCACCAGAACACTTTTAAAACTATTCATTCCGAATATAACAGTCTCTAAAGCATACTATGTTACTCTAAACTCTGACACTAGATTATTGCTCCTCTGTTGTCAGTTTCTTCGATTTTTTTGTATTATTGTAATTAACTATCCAAGCGAACTTCAAATGCTGTTTAAGTTTAGACAAACGTTCTCTAAGACCAGATATGTTTGAGACAAATCTTAAGCGAACAAGGCAATACTATAACACTATAGTATTACTATATTCAAAAAATTAAATTATAATATCAGTACTGTTCAATTCAACATTAAAAATAGTTCCAGTATTAGCCGCTTAGAAAATCTATTTCTACTGGCACTGTCAAAGTTAATATTGACATTTCAAATAATATAAATTGTCAGTGTTTTATATCTGTCAATTTGACAAGTAAGATATAAGTCTTGAGTGTCTTGAGTGTATATTTTTAGTCTCTATTCTAAAATTTCAAGATTTTCAAACCCATCTCAACTATTTTTTTAAGCCTATATGAGACTAAAATTATCAAAATATGTCAAAAACATTTATCAAATTGTCAGTTCATACCTGTCAAATGGGTAAAAGTCGTCCCGTGATGATAACTGTCCATAAAAATAAAATTTACGTTACTAAATAATGTACGTCATAAAATGTCAATGTCAGCCGTCAAAATAACCTAAATACTTATGTCATGAAATAAATAAATTCTAAAAGCGACTCTAAACTATATTATATATTATTATTCCTTATTTACATTTTACATAAACCCTTTGGCATTTACGATTTATAAGTACGAATCACGTCTTTTATCTGAGCGCGGCAGAGGGGGCATTGACCACCCCCCTTACCCCTCCATTGCTGTACAGCACATCGATAGCACATACACATATGACCGCACATATATAGCACACTATCTATAGGATTCTCATAGCAAATGGTGCACTCAGTGCCGGTCGGACCCTCACCTATAACCGAGTATATGGGGCTGGTGACCTGCCGGCTGGAGGCCTGTGGTCTGATGTCATGGCCGTTCGGGATCTGGACCTGTTCGTTCTGGCTGTTTTGTGATGAGGAGCATTGGGCTTCGCGGCTGGAGCAGGGAGGTCTGGGGTATGCTGGTGGCGGAATTGAGGAGCAGGTCGGCTGGCTCATCGAGATGCTGCTCAGGCATAGCTGTGATGACTGGATTGGCTGTGGAAGAGACATGTATGATTAGTTTTATTTGCGTGAAAGAATAACGAAGATTCCGTATTCTCTCTAAAAACTTCATCATCATCTGCTGTACGTCATCACTCAGCCCGAACCTATACCCATCCTTCTCAAAGAACGAATGTCAAAGATTAAGTTTAGATTTTAATTATTTTTAAACCCAATAACGTACGGTTAAACCAGTTTAGGCAATGCGTTTCGATGTTTTTTGCTCAATAACGCCTGAATCGATTTGGATGAAATTTGTCATAGATATACTTCATGACCTGGTTTAAGATATAGCCTACTTTCTATCTAGGTACTTAACAACTGAAGCAGGCAATAGTCTACATAAACTCACCTCAATATAATGCGCACTAGCCAACGTCATCTGCTGATGATTAACAGCATTCTGGTTACTATTCTGAGGCGGGAGGCTGACCACCAGGACTGTTCCACCAGCTCCTGAAGAAATCGGAGCCGCTGATCCAGCAATAACCCTCAACTGCTGAGGAGGAGTTTGAGTCAACTGCGAACTGAGCATCCTGACTTTCTGTGTCGCTCCATAGATATCCACAAACGCCCATAGTCTCAGAGTATGGTCTACGTGCATCACCGTGATAGGATTTGACCCGTTTCTGCTGACTCTGACCTCGCCGTCCAAGGTTAAAGTCACAGCAAGCTCATCTCCCCTTCGTAATCCATTTGCAGCATCACGTCTGACCACCCAGTACTCTGGACGATCTAAGAGCAGTTCTGCATCATCTGGAAGGTCGCACGGTCTGAGGGTGGCAGGGTCGCAAGAGGTAAGGCCGATAGCTAAGCTGCCAGCGTACGCTGTTTCGGTTGCTAGGATCTGAACGACGATGGTCTGCCCCGGACGCATCGGTCGGGCTGTAAAAACGTATCCTTGGCAGAATTCAGTCTCAGACCTTGCTGCTACTCCTCTATCGTTAACAAACTGGACGTTCCTTCCCTTTGTTCTATGTAGACTTAGAGGAACAAGTGGGTTTTGATATCTAGGCGCTGGTAAAGGTTCCTCAACGGACAGAGACCTCAAAGAACTGACCAGTCTTTCATCTTCCACCGGGCTGTGGGTTGCACGTGTAGTTCTGACCTGATTAGGAGCTCGAGGATCAGCGAACTGAACCGCTGTGCAGTTCCCGTACACATCAACTAATGCCCATAAAGGATTTCTCGTATCAACTCCTGAGAAAAACAGTCCTTTCTCTTCACCATTAATCCCAAAGTGAACGTCTCCAGCTGAGTTAACGTAGTAGTATAAAATATTGTCTTTCTCGCAGAATCGTTCGCCTAAAGCTTTGGCCCAGTTGCCAGGTTTGTTTGTCAGGTCGGGGCAGGCGTATTTGGGGAGGGAGTGTGCTAGTGAAGCCGGGTCGTGGTTGGTGAGTCCGAAGCGGATAACGCCGCTCCAGCTGTTGGATATCTCGACAAAACGGATGCAGACCTGGAAGGAAAGAAACATTTTGGTTGAACGCAAGTTTATGACCCAGTTTTTCAGAAGTGTCAAGTTTTTATGGCAGTATTGCTGATGGAGAAGATTTTTTTTTAAACATGATAGAACTTTGTTTGACCACAATCTCACCTGATGGTAAGCGATGATGTGGTCTAAGATGTAGCACGAAGATCTAGAAGAAACCTATTCACTCTTAACTTAAAGAGGCCCGGATTGTATTTATTAGGAAACACAGATGACGGTAAAGTGTTCCATTACTTAGCTGTACGCATCAAGAACGTAGAACCAAAACGGTGTGTGCGAATGGGTGGTATCAACTAGGTACGGATGGTAGTGAGTCTTCGGCTCTTCTCATCCAATTTCTGTCCGCCACCTTTCTCAATTCATCGCTCCACCTAGCCGGTAGGCGCCCAACACTACGATTGCCAAGACACGATCTCGTAAGCGAGATATAGGCCAAAAAGCCGGGCTCTCAATCCTCACATAGAGGACTGAGAGCCTCTAACGGATAAACTATGCACATTACAGAAAAAAGTATTTACGTCAAAATCTAAGTGAATTCCAAACGAAGTGAAACTTAGTTATTAACGCAAGACGCTTTCCTATTTCGAGAACGTTTCAAAGCTGGTTTTGATGATATTTTTCTAATACTGAGGAGAATAAATAAATAAATACTGCTGGACATTTCACACACCGCTATCTAGCCCCAAACGAAGCAGAGCTTGTACTATGAGAACCAGATAACTAATGGAATACTTATATACATTTTTTTTGTAAATACATACTTACGGAACAAATATCTGTAGCAAACATTTGTTCATCGGCGGGAATCGAACCCGCTACCTCCTGCGTCTCAGCTGACTATTCGCCCACTACGCCACGGAGGTTGTCAAGAAGAGCGTTCTATAAGCCCACCGAAAGAGTTGGCACAATTTATTATGTTTGATATGTTCATATTTGGGGATGGCACAAACTTGGAGAGGCCTATACCCAGCTGTCGGTGAAGTCGGACTGTGGATGATGATGATGTTCATATTTAGAAAGGTTACCTTCTCGTTAACCCGCACAGGCCTGGCGCTGAACGCCACACCCTTGCAGAAGGACTCCACGCGTCTCGCGGTAGAACCGTCGCGGGATATCCTCACGTTCTCCCCGTGGACGGAGTGGAAGCCCAGCGGGGGTAGATTGTTGGGGGCTCCGCCCGTGCAGGAGGTGCGGGGTGCTGTAACAAGGAAAGAACCATCGTCAGTAAACGGATATGGACCGTAAGGAGACTACAAAACTACATTTTAAAACAAAAGTGCACACCCATTATCTGTCCCTGTGTTGAAGTTGTAACTGCTTGTTAATTTCATCATAACCATTTTTATACTATACTAGTGGTCCCGCCGAACTTCGTATCGGCTTGACATGCATAGGTATAACGCGCGCTGTCAATATAAGTCACCCTGGTAGAATTGTCAATTGTTGTCCCCGGCCATCATTATGTATGAGAAAATGAATGACTTCCACAAATAATTCAATACCAAAATTAGTCAAATCGCTCCACCCGTTCTCGAGTTCTAGCGAGATTAACGAACAGCAATTAATTTTTATATATATAGACAATATATCTCGGGATAACTCCTACCGAAGCATCTGTTTCAAACGATATTAATTTTTTTTACACCCTCTTTCACGATATTTGCAGCACGCATTCTGTCAATTCTATGTCAAACGTCATAAGGTTACATTATAAAAGCGCTAAGGTTAGATTATAAATAGTTTTATATGGTGGTTAAGTATTCTTAAATTTTCTAATTTTGCGCGCAATTTTCTTAATTTTTTCTTTCATAAGAACCTTCTCCTGACAATAAGAAATACAACAAAAAAGAATTGGCCTAACTGGTCCAGGCGTTGTTGAGTTATGCGCTTACCAACACATTTTGCGATTCATTTTTATATTATAGATAATGTATTAAATTAAACTTGTGTTATTAATAGTATTTTAGGTTTATAGTATGTAAAGAAAGAAAGAAAGAAAATATGTATATTTATTTGAACCCACTTGACATCACACACAATAAAAAAAAACAATGCAGGTATGTTTTTAATTGTATATAGATGCACCGCCGTCTTGTGATACATTATAATCCTGTCCGTACAAAGGTTGCCTGGAAGAGATCGCTTTAAGCGATAAGACCGCCCATTGTACTAAATCTATTTGTAAGAATTATGTTCTGTATTTTACTTTGGTGTACAATAAAGAGGTATCTTACAGAGTATGAGTCGCACAACGGGCCATTGAGCGAACCATTCTCAGCATTAAACTTCTAAACCGAGATCCTAATGAGAATGGGTGTCACCCGTGAACAGTCATGCTCATTTATTTATCCTATTCAGCATTCTTTCCAGTCACTCCTTTCCAGCGCCAAGATGGTTCAATCTGCACGAAAGTTAGTGAGCTCGTCCCTCCATATTTTCCTTGGTCTGCCGCGACGTCTTCGGGTTGTGTCAGGGTACCACTCGGTGGTCAGCTTGGCCCACTGATCGTCCGTCATACGGCAAACATGACCAGCCCAGTCCCGCTTGAGCTTGGCGGCTTTCGTAGCCACATCGGCGATTTGTGTTCCGGGAGCGCAGCTCGGTGTTGCGTATGCAATGATCTTTTAAATAAGTATAATTAAGTATCTATATTTAAATTTATTATCTAGTTATATTTTTTATTTTGGTATTAGACTCTTAATAAATAGTTTGGCCATAAATGTACACCCCCGACCATTATCTTTGTTATAACAAAATTCTCTCCATCCAAAGGTTGTCTGGAAGAGATCGCTTCTAAGCGATAAGACCGCCCATTGTACTATTTGCTTTGTATTTTTTATTTTGTTTGTATTTTTTTTGTTTATACTGTGTACAATAAAGTGTTTTCATTCATTCATTCATTAAGTAAAATGGCATTGATTTTTTTTTCATACATTATAAGCTTGCGTTTGACCACGATCACGCCTGATGGCGCGCGATGATGCAGTCTACGATGGTACACGCTTGCCTAGAAGAAACCTATTCACTCTTAAAGATACCAAGGTTGTAGGTATCTTGAAGCACAGACTCTAGCAAGGCGTTCCACTGTTTGGCGGTGCGCATAATAGAGGTAGAATAGAACCGCTTTGTGCGAATGGGCGTCTGGTTGTCCGATGATAGAATGGAGATGGTGGAATTAGGTTGAAAAGTTACGGCGCACGCTCCCGATTCCCTTTGAGTTGCACTCATTTTCCGGCGGTGCGCTTTATTAAGTTCGAATGTGTTTGATTAAAATCATAAGATATCATTTAAATCATTGTCGAATTGTTATATACTTTTTTTTGTAAATACATAGAAAAACATCCAGACCCGGAACAAATGTCTGTAGATGATGCAAACATTTGTTACGCGGCGGGAATCGAAATCGCTACCACCTGCGTCTGAGCCGGCTATTCGCCCACTGCGCCACGAGCACTAGGCAATTGAGCCTATTTGCAAGACTGTTACTAAGTGGATATGAAACGATCGGGAAGACGCCAATTTTAAAATGCTGCAATTGTCGTTGCTTGATTTATAAATGGATGAAATTGTTGAAATGTTTTGTGTAGGTACATAATATGTTAAAGAGCTTTCTAAAATACCACACACTGGAGTTTCATCCCATTACCTCAATGGAAATAATTTTAATACAATGAAACCAATATGACCACCCTATCAATAAAAAAAAGAGTAAAAAAATAAATTCACCCAGTAAAAAGTTATGCGTGGACTTAGCGAACTTAGAAACGAATTGAGAAACTCCTCCGTTTTTTAACGTCGGTGAATATAAATATAAATAACTAGCTGACCCGCCCGCGGCTTCTTCAATAAAACATTATCCTCCTTTTGCACACTTGGGTAAACAGTAGCCTATAAACTTCCCCAGGATATAATCTATCTCCTTGCCAAATTTCATTACGATCCGTTCAGCCGTTTAGTTATGAAAAGGCAACAAACAAACTAACAAATAATCAGTTACTTTCGCAGTTACTATGTATATACATATAAAACTTCCTCTCGAATCACTAAACGGCCTGAATCTGCATAAAACAGACGGAATTTGAATGTGATTTGTGAACTAAGACGAAAGTCTACAATCAGTGTGTGTTACCAGTGATGACATATGGAAACGAGACGTGGTCCTTCACTATTGGCTTTATGAATAAGCTCAGAGTCGCTCAACGAGCTATGGAGAGGGCTATGCTCGGGGTTTCTCTACGGGATCGAATCAGAAATGAGGAGATACGTAGGAGAACTCAAGTCACCGACATAGCCCGACGGACTAGCACGTTGAAGTGGCAATGGGCAGGCCATATAGCGCGCAGAACAGATGGCCGATGGGGCCGAAAGGTTCTCGAGTGGAGGCCACGGACCGGCAAGCGCAGCGTAGGACGTCCACCCACAAGATGGGCAGACGACTTGGTAAGAACCGCAGGTCGGCGTTGGATGCAGGCCGCTTCCAACCGCAGTTCCTGGAGATCAATGAGGGAGGCCTTTGTCCAGCAGTGGACGTCCTACGGCTGATATGATGATGATGATGATTGTGAACTAAAATAATTGGAAAATCCAAAGCGTTTGTTTTGTCGAAAACAACCGAAGCTTCTTAGTCGGGCACCCTTGGCAGAGTGGTCGTGGTTATGTCAGCTCGAGTGGCGGCTCCAGCGATGCGTCCCCATTCAGCTCTATTGAAGGCATTGCGAGAACATTCATAGTAGATGGACTTGATGAGACCATCTCGTGTGAGAGTGCGTTCTCTCGCCCTCTGCTCTGCCTTCACTGCTAGACGTTCCATTTAGCTCCTATGAACAGTACCGACAGATTTTTTCGAACACACATTTTTTGATTTGCAAAACTAAAACGTTCCGAACATTGCAGACAGAATATATTTTATCGTCGAAACTCTCAAGTATTCCCTATATCTTTCCTAAATCCATACCTCGACCCCAAGAAACATCTATTGTGATCGCCCCTACATTGCAATCCAAGATGGCGGGCGTCACCTGCGCGGCAGATGCGCGCGCAGCTTGCCCCCGCGATGTCAAATGCTAAGTATTAATTGAGTTTACTGCAATTTCTTTGTGGTTTAAAGGTTAGTAGAAATACTAGAATTACTTGTGGACTAAAAGTAGAACATACTAGATATAACTTTAGGTAAATTCAAGTTAAAAAAATGATAACCAATAACATAGGGGCGGACCGACTGACGCAAACGAACGTTGCCTTTTGAATTTTCATAGTGAGTTTGATAATTGTATTCATATTACTATGTTAATTGGTCAGTCAATGAGTCGAAATGCAACAGACCCCTACAAATTGGAAACAATATAATATATGTAGATATTTATTTTAATAGTGTTATCCGACACTTACAGGAAATTCTAAGATTTTTGATGAGGCAAAGCGACATCTGCAAATCAACTTGGGCAAATCGGTTTATTTGTCCGAGGATAATTTTCGAAGCGTCGATCCGATCATCGTGAAATTTGATACATAGGTAGGTAGTAATGGCACAATTTTGGTGTGACTAAATGAGCTAAAAATGTTGGGGGGTTGTTGAGATATTGGGGTTCAAGAGGGGTAAAAAAATGAAAATGAGACAATTAGGTCAAGTGGGACGCCGAATGAAAGGTCTTCATTAGTACATTTTGACTCCGTTTTTATTTTTAGTACAGTCCTTGTAGTTTTTGAGTTATTAGCCCTAATAAAAACTGAACTTTGACAAAGTTCACAGGGTACACCAGTGACCCCACAGTGCTGTAATTTGGTATGCGTGTAGCTAAAGTGACACAGATATAGGAAGGAGTCTTAAATCCAGAATAACTGCAATTTTTACCCCAAAAAAACGAATAACCAATTTACATGAACTCCCGGTACCTGTAATTTGAATGAAACTGTAGGTCAAGTATTTGGTTATATATTTCGTGGCACTATTTTGATAGTCAAATATTAAAAATAATATATTTTTGTTTTTATGGGAGACTGGCGAGATCTCAGTTCTGGGCGAACCACTCAAAAACCATCTAAAAAACTTCGACTTGACTCTTGACACGAGGATGCACTGCCAATTGTGTCTTGTCACGTCAGGGTCGAAATTAGTGAGATGAATCAGTTTCCGGCTCAAAGCGCCTTTAGCTTCATCTACAGGAAAACTTCTTACAGTATTTGAGATGTTGCTCTATGCGTATACAAAACGTGCCTGTGCTGTTGACCGTTGAGGAGTTTCCCCTTCAGAAGCCAACCCTGAGTGCAGCAGCCATGTCATGGTGGAACTAAGAACGAGCTATCATAATTAAATACGTATACAAAACTGTCGTGTCTATGCTGTTGATCGGTGAAAAGTTCCTTCGCCTGAAGCCAATCCAGGATGTAGAATCAGGTTATGCTTACCATAGAAGTGGTAAATGGTAGGATAGGAGGAAATAGTTTCAATTCAGCTCGCAAGATTTGACCTAAACAAACTAACATACATAGCAAGATTAAATAAGAGCTTCCACGTCTTATTGCAAGAACTCAACGTAAGATATCAACAAGTAAGAAGCGGCCGAGTAAACCACTCGCCCCTATCCAGTCACCCTCCGCCAGCCAAGTGGAACACCCCATAAATACCCTCGTACGAGCTCCATTGTAAAAACACGTGCTCACACTTCCTTCAGGATGGAGGAAGTCATTTGAGATTATTGTGTTTTAATAGACGCCATGTTGCGCAATTTGGCGGGTGATTTGACAATTATGACGTTGAATGACAGGTTTTTTTTTTATATTTTTACGGCAACGTGCGGGTTCTTTCTTGGTCATTGGATGTAAATAGTTATAAACTAGTCACTATTTATATGTTAGCGACGCTCATTCCTGCCTACTTACCTTTATGTATGGATTTCTGTATGGATTTAGACACCTTAATATTTTCACGGTAGATAAAAACTAAATGTGTGAGGGTAGGAGAAGTGAGCCAAGAAAAAGTTCCACCCAAGGCGGCTTATGTGCGCCTCAAATTTATCTAAAATAAATGTACCATGCTCGGCATCAAACTCTTAGATCGAGTTCCAAACGTCGAGATCCGTAGACGAACGAAGGTTCATGACGTTGGGAATCGAGTTATTCTCTGATTTGTTGGATTTGTCTCCGCACCGAATAGCAGAACATTATTAAAATATCGGAAAAATTCACGCAAAAAGAAATTATGAAGAAAATTCATTTTCTCATAATGATGGCCGATTGACAATTACGCCGGGGCGACATGGTATAAAATAGGGTAAACAAATCATATGCATGCATCATGTAAGTAGGTACCTGTTAAAATGACTAAGCGGCATAGACGCAAAGGCGCCGCCGATTCACTTTAAAAATTATTTATTGGAAATGTATTGATTACTGGATAAATATTCAAGCTACCGGTATTAAACCCACCTCTAAAATCAGTTAATACGATTCCGGATGTGTGTTTTAAATTAATGTAGTACATAAGAAAACAGGCTATATGTATGGGTATTAGAAATTACAAAACACCAATTTTATGTTTTTAAATGATCCCTTAAAACTCTTCATTATCCAGATCCGTAGAGTCATCAAGTCCTCAACTTTCTACAGCCAGGTGTACCAACAGAGGGTTGCCATTTTGATCTCGAGGGGAACACTTCCGGCGGAAGCTGATCGATCGGATCTTCGAAATGGGGGAGGTTTACGGAAGCGATATTTAAAATTGGAAATAAATGGGATGGTTATTTGATATAGGTACACAATGTACACATTAGTCAAGCGCAAAATTTAATCCAAAAAATTGGCAGATTAGTTTCCCTAGCGCATCTAAGGCTTAATATTGTTACGAGCTGAAGGTTCGGGATAAAATAATGAAAATCAATCTAACGAAAATAACACTTTTATTCAACACTAAAATGCAAAATACGACGATATTAATCACAAGGATTCACAACACACTAATTCACACCACTGTTGCACAATAAACCACTAAAAGTCACCGAAATATTCGCACGTATAACCAAATACAGACTGATTCTTCGGGCGTCTCTACGCCCTGTTTATACCGCACAAAGTTACTACACCTCTCTCGAACGTTCTCAAAGGTACCGCGGGAACTAGAATTGTGTAGGTATTTCAACAGGACTACTATTTCTTATTCTGTGGAACTGTAGGTGAAAACGTGGTAGGTATATATCTCAACAAGTATAACTTCGTTGTACCGACTATTACTTATTCTGTAACAGCCTCGGCGTAACAATATTTTTGATAACTCATGTACATGAAGTAAGGTCGTAGATGATGATTATGATGCTAAAGCGTTATTAAATAAACCGGCCAAGTGCAAGTCGGACTTCCGTACCATTACCTATAAAACGTCAAAAATCATGTCATTTGTATGGGAGCCCCCCTTAAATATTTATTTTATTCTGTTTTTACTATTTGTTGTAATAGCGGCAACAGAAATACATCATCTGTGAAAAATTCAACTGTCTAACTATCACGGTTCATGAGTTACAACCTGGCGACAGACGGACAGCCAGACAGCGGAGTTTTAGTAATAGGGTCCCGTTTTAACCTTTGGGTACGGAACCCTAAAAATGACAGTTTACACTAAATATAATTGTCAAAATCTATTTTGAACCTATATTTACGCTTGAGTGCAGTTCTGAAATACCTTAGAATCACCACATAAACAACAATTAACATACTGCCCCTCCGGCAGTCGGGTAAACCACCCTCCAACAAACAAACCCCTCAAGCAATTAGCTACAGTCTATTTCCGCGCGTAAATTAATATTCGGCACGTGACTACTATTTTCGAACGAAAGTATATGTACTTTATTTTTGGACTGTTTTCTTGAACACTCAAAAATTAATTTCTGAGGTATGCTGTGACGTATAAATAAACCTCACATAGGTGCAGACCAGGCAGGTGAGACACGGCGAAATAGGCCAACGAAAATCTCTGAAGAGCCACCTGCCACAAGCCAGGAAGGTCACAAAGAGCTGAGCCCAGAGAGCCGGAGATAGTAGTCTCCGCAAGTTGAAGCCAGGGCGATGGGCTACACACCTGAGGCCCTTACCTGCAGCTCAAACACAATAGTTGTGCGTCCACCACTCAGAGTAGACGCGGAGTGGAGTTGTGACGGAAGGCGAGGACGAGGCGAAAACGGCGCTCCTTTAATGTACTTTCATACAAAATGATTATGTACATATGCGTTGCAACCGCAACGCTAAACACAGAAAGACACAGGCGCAAGCGACGTTTCTTTGACGACCTCCGTGGTGCAGTGGGCGAACAGCCGGCTGAGACGCAGGAGGTAGCGGGTTCAATTCCCGCCACGGAACAAATGTTTGCATGATCTACAAATATTTGCTCCGGGTCTGGTTGTTTCTCTATGTATTATAAGTATGTATTAACAAATACAATAACAATAACAATATAAGTATTCAGTTATCTGGTACCCATAGTACAAGCTCTGCTTAGTTTGGGGCTAGATAGCACTGTGTGAAATGTCCAGCAATATTATATTTATATTTGTCCAGCACGAAGCGAGATCTCCAATTCAACTTGGGCGAATCGGCGTTTTATATATGTATGTATGTTTGTCCGAGGATAACTTTCGAAGCGTTGATCCGATCATCGTGAATTTTTTTATAAATGTGATGGCACAATCTTGGTGGTGACTAAACGATCTAAAAATGTGGAGAGGTTATTGACATATTGGTGTTCAAGAGGCGTAAACCAAAATCTAAATAAGACAATAAGATCGAGAGGGATGTCTGATGAAAGGCCTTCCATTAGTACATTTCGACACCGTTTTCATTTTTTGTTTAATTCTTGTAATTTTTAAGAAATTCACAGGGTACACCAGTGACGCCACAGTGCTGCAATTTGGTATGCGTGTAGCTTTAGTGACACAAATATAAGGAAAAGTCTTAAATCCAGAACAACTGCAAATTCTATACAAAAAAAAAAACAACTAACATGAAATCCCGTTACTTGTATTTTTTATATATTTTTATTTTCTTTGGAGACTCGCGAGATCTCAGTTCGTGGCGAACCACTAGTTTACTGACTTATTGTTGTACTAACAGAACATGCATTAAAAATCTCTGAAATATATCAAACCCTGGTCTATTTTGATCACCGACATGGATTTTTTAATAGAGTTGTAAATTTTTTATATAATTTATAAACAAAAACAATGGCGAAGTACCAGGCGAGCATAACAACAGAAGAGTTCATTCGCATCTTGGGCACGCTTCAATAAGTTACACAACACACATCTATTCCTATCTAGATCAGTTTTGACGTCAAACCATTCTAAATACAAACCGGGGATTGCACCAGGAAGGCGCGTGACGTACACACTGACATTTGCGCTCGCGTAGTTTTATTTTGACGTATAAATTTTCGTAACGTCAAATCGTCAGCTGCAGAATGTTTCTTGGAATAGAAGCGGGTTCTATTTGTTTGGCGATTTGTATAAACAGTCCGTTTGACTGACTGTAACTTAATAATATTGAAGAGAGAGCTGAATGTCAACGTAAATAAACATGGTATATTAGAGAAAACAAATTACGTCTAAGTTGTAACATTTTGAATGAGTTGGAGCAATTTCAATCCCAAGCTTCTCTATCATCTGAATAATCCGATATTTTATAGTAGGCTTTTTTATAAAGATTTTGTTTAATCACGTTTTTAAATTTGTTAATTGCCAATTTTTGTAACTCACTTGGGAGTTTGTTATAAAATTGAACACCTTGCCCTTTAAACGATTTACTAACTTTATGGAGTCTACAAGTGGCAACAGCGAGTTTATCTCTATTTTTAGTATTAAAATTATGATTACCGCAATTTTTCTTAAACAAATTAATATTTTTGTGAACATACATCAGATTATCATAGCTGTATTGACAAGGGAAAGATGGTTGGAATAACTCTTTGAGCGATAAGACCGTCCAATCTACCTTTGTGCACTTTGTACCACCTTCACATGCATATGACGCGGGCTGCCAATGTACGTCGCCGGCACAATTATCCAATCGGCCATCATTAGCTGCATATTTTTTTGCGTGAATTATTTCTATTTATTAATCGTTATTCTGCTATTCGGGGCGGTTGTGTTCGACAAATCAAAGATCATCAAAATCGGTCCAGCCGTTCTTGAGTTATAAATGGTGTAACTAACACGACTTTGTTTTATATATATAGATCAAGTTCATCAAGAGAAAATTCATCTTGAATATTTCATACATTTGACAGCTGTCACTATACTAAACCATTTATTTTTACATTTTGCTAGCCATGAATTAGAAATACTGCCTATAAAAGACTATCACCAGAAAAGAACATGCCATGTTATGTCGCACATACGAAATCCATAGTCAATATTCTTTTAATACCACCGTGACCTCCTCCGCCCTAGTTCACCCTCTGGGATTAGCACCCCCGCATTTATAATTTTTATATATATTCTGCGCGATACATCTGCGCTAAGCCGGCAGTATCTCAAGGGGAATCTAATGGAAATACTATTGTGCGAACCTCTTGAGCGCCTCTGTTGCCCTGGTAATTGTGATTGAATCTATAAGTAAACTATAGTCTTTCCATTTCTATGTTTTCTCGATGACAGCTCCTGTGAAAACTTGTACGAGCGTCTTTTTTACATAATGTATGCATTATTTTATAAAAATATGACGCTTACGCACGTACAAGGTTATACCAGAGTCGGAGAAACTGATAGGGATGGAGCTATCGATAAACGTAACACGATAACAGACCCGATATTTTTTTACAAAATGTAAGAAACACTACTGCCGGATACTTTTGTACAGATTTATTAACTAATAATATATTTTTTTACAAGATGTTACACGTATTAATTCTTGATTGATAATGCCAACTTCTTTAAAACTTTCGAAGCCCTTAAAATAAGTAGGTATAGGGTAGGTACTCAACAATGAAACAAAATAATTATAACGACAGGTAATCTTTATTTATTTATTTTAATCAAAATCTGATGAATCGTCACTGTCACTCGATGAGCTCTCCCTAACATTTCAGTTCAGCCACAACACTACAACTATCAAATTAGAACTGTCATCGAGAATATAAAGAAATGGAAATAGTAGGTACATTTTTGTATAGAATATTGTCCAGGGTCGAATTGGTCAAGATTATGTCGAATTTGGATTTAAATTCTTGCTCTTCCCATATTACGTGGGGTCGGCACAATATGCGGCGGCGTTGTTTAAGCACTCACTTCTTCTTTCTCTCTTTCACACAATCCATCTCCTTCTTTGGATTCATCTTCTTCCTTTCCTTATCCCACATTAAGTGAGGTCGGCACATTTATGTGTTTCTCTTCCAAATTACTCTTATCAGCCGTCATTTCAGCAATCATCACCAGTAGTGAAAACAAAAATTTCAATTTAAGAACAGGTAGCGACAATTTGTCAAGCATTTGACAAGTTGAGTGACGTCTGTCAAAACATTTGCAAGGTAGGCGGACTGCATTCTACCTATATTTTTTAATGATTTACTGATTGAGTATTTTATTACAATCTTATGTATCGTAACTTAAATTTAACGAAAGTGACATGTAGGTAGGCTGTTAATATACCCACACAAACGCCTACAAATGTTTTCGTTTTTATAACTTTTACGCGGTCAAAATGTAGTATAGGTAGTTATGCAACACTTTTGCAAGCTTTTCAAATGTAGATGTTTTAATAAAAAACGTGTGTGTGTGTACTTATGTACACACGTAAGAAGTTATACTTCTAGGAAACTTGAGAGACAGATCAGCTAACTTCATCATGTCGCTTTTTGGCTGTCCGTGCGCGCGCGCATGAGACAGTTATCAGCTAACTTCATCATGTCGCTTCTTGGCTGTCGGTGTGCGCGCGCATGAGACAGTTATCAGCTAATTTCATCATGTTGCTTTTTTTGGGTGTCGGTGTGCGCGCGCATGATAAAAATTTTACTGTCATATATTTTTTTCAAAGGGATCCAAAAGAAGTATTACTTCAAAAACTATTTTAATACAATTATAAATGTTTTTAAGGCGCTAGCTTTTGTGTTCCTCAACTAGTGCTTACCACAAGAGCTGTATATATTATCTTTTATATTGAAGTATTTTTTTTTCAACTTATCTATCTACATTATCAATAAAACATTCATACGATTTCCTACAATAACTATTCTTAGTGACGGTACAACAGTTTTAAAACAAATCAGAGGGTGTAATTAAACTTATGTATCAGGTTTCCTCTTTTTGAATAGAGCAGGATGCGCGAGCGCAGCCGAGCGCATCTCCTCAGTTAGGGCTGTCACTTTCAATGTCAAATTATAGATTAAAAAAAAAATACCTCTATCTTTCAACAACATGCCCTTCCAAAACTAAAACTCGGTCGAAATACGCAGACAAAACCAACACTCTAAGTCAGACTTGTTAAAAAAATTAAAGGTTTTTGAAAAAAAAATATCGTGGTCCGTGTTGATTGAGTTAGATTCGACGTAAAAATGCAAAAGCCTCCCCCATTTTTTCACTCACCCAGCAGTGGGAAATAGAAGGCTAGAGAAAAATACATAGGAAAGGCGATGGTTTAAGGAGTTGTCAAATCATATATATACGTAAAATTTAAACATATGTCGCTAAATACGTTTAGGGATCGTTGTGCAAGACTCTTAGGCCCACCACGTGCCAGAACTAAACTGAATCGAGACGTAGCATAGATTTTATATAGTTTTTTCATTGGAGCGTCAAATAATGTACGTTTGAGGAATGACAAAAAAGATCATAAATTGACTTACCAGCCCTGAAACCACACGGCCTATAGGTATAGGTCGATACACAGACACAGACAGTTGGATTACGATAACAATACTGAACTTCCTTTGTACATCTACACACCCGTATTGGGAAAGCTTTGAACAGTTAAAGAATTACTCAGCAGAAGAGAAAGACAAGTGGATAGTTTAAAGAGCAATGTCATGACAGACTTAATGAAAGGCAACCTTCCACTTTGCCTCAAAAAACAGCTCATATGCATTCTTCCTATTCTTACCTACGGTGCACAAACCTGGTCTTTGACGGCACTTCAAAAGTCCAAACTTGGGGTCTACCAGAGGGCTATGTAGCGTAGTAGGTATATTGGGACTTCAAGACCGCATAAAAAACAGTATACTGCGCTCTAAGACAAAAATCGCCGATGTCACGCAAAAGACAGCTTAATTGAAGTGGGAGTGGGCGGGACACGTATGTCGAATGCGCGATGACTTGTGGCCTAAGATAACCACCGAGTGGCTCCCTCCCACAAGGCACGAGTCCGCGCGCCCGGCTCGGGCGGAGATGGCGGGTCGAACTTGACCGCGCACAGTGCGAACTGGCCGACAGAAGCCCTAGACCGGGATGAATGGAAGAAGGGAAGGGAGGCCTTTGCCCAGCAGTGGGATCCAGCGGGCTCTTTAGATTAGATAGTTTAAAACTCTTATTAGGGTTAAGCTCGCCTTTGTAAATGTCCATTTTGCGAGCTGTTTCTGCCTGTAAATCTATTTGTTTACAAAGAATAAAGAACTTTTTACTGAACATAAAAAGCACGCGTTGTTTGTTAAAAAACCCAGCCAAGTGCGAGTCGGACTCGCGCACGAAGGGTTCCGTAAAGGGATTCGTTATCTATAAAAACGGCAAAGAAATCACGTTTGTTGTACGTTGTTTATGACAATGATATAATAAAATAGTGGAATATAGTTTTGCCAGTTTGAGGTACCTATTAATACCTACTTGAGAGTGTTAATGAGATTTGTATTTGAAAACTGTATCACAAAATTGTCAACAACAATTGAAAACTCAGCTCATAAATATTGATCCAATCCAAAATTAAAGACGAGGGATACCACAGGGACTCATTCTCGGACCCCTCTCTTTCCCTTGAGGCGGAATTTCGATTTGGTTTTAATAACGGTGGCAGATGGCAAATGTAGGTTTATTCCTCGCTCCGATGCTTTTGGAGGTTATTCGATCTTATTGGATTTGGATGACGCTATTATGAAATTCATTAAATTTGAAACAAAAAAATAATTATATGTATGTATTTGAAAAAAAAAGAAAATGAAAATATTGTATTATTACTACAAAAAACACAGTATCTAAACAATTTAAAATATGATTTACAAGCTAAATTATAACTAGGTATAGACAAGTAATAGATGCATGAATTTTGCAGACAACATTTATATCTATTTATAGTAGTATCGGTTTCCTCACTAGGCGTAGCCTGTATCGAGAAAACTAAATATATTTGTGAAAAAAAAAATTGTAGTATTTTTTTTGGATTTAAAATTAAATAAGAAAAAAAAATCAAATTTACGAAATCGTTGGTAGTTTCCTAATATGTATTGTATTTGATGGAGCGAAGCGTGATCTCCAAATCAACTCGGACAAATCGGCGTTGTATGTATGTATATTTGTATGTCCGAGGATAACATTCGAAGCTTTTATCCGATCATCGTGAAATTTGATATATAGGTAGGTAGTGTCGGCACAATCCTGGTGTGAATAAATGAGCTAAACATGTTGGGGGGTTATTGAGACTATTAGGTCCAGGGACGTTTAATGAAAGGTCTTTGCGAGTACATTTCGACCCCGTTTTTATTTTTAGTTTAAACCTTGTAGTTTTTGAGTTATTAGCCATAATAAAAACTGAACTTTGACGAAATTCACAGGGTACACCAGTGACCTCAAAATGCTAAAATTTGGTATTCGTGTAGCTTTAATGGCCAAATATAGGGAAGTCTGAAATCTAGAATAACTGCAATTTCTACACATAGAGTAACCACAATACATGAACTCCCGTTACCTGTAATCTGAATGAAACTGTAGGTTAAGTTGGTTTTGTATTTTGTAATAATATTTTTACGTTTTATAAGGAGACTCGCGAGATTTCAGTTCGGGGCGAACCACTAGATTTAATTACCCAAACATGGAGGATACTTGACTGGACTTGAAGACTCCGAGATTATATTGATCAAATCAAGTCTGGAAATCTACGAGAGGTCAATATTTAGCAGTTCTACAGCTGGTGAAGTTTTCTTTAACGTTTCCTTGAAAATGACGCAATACAATCAGCATTTGACAATGGCATTCCAATATGGCGTCATGCGATTGTTGCAAACCCCAGTTGTTGCAGGTCCCATCATACTTACGTCAACGTTGACAGTTTACATTTGGACAACAGAAGTGTTTATTAATGTAATCATGGTTGGAAAACTATGACTAACCGTTTTTAGGGTTCCGTAGCCAAATGGCAAAAAAAGGGAACCCTTATGGATTCGTCATGTCTGTCTGTCTGTCCGTTTTTTTTATGTTATTTGTGGGGAAACAGGCTTACGGCCCACCTGATGGTAAGCGGTCACCGTCGCCTTTTGACACCGGAAACACCCGGGGTATTGTCGATGCGTTCCCTACACTGTAGAAACCTCTTTACATTTCTCTTGAAGCGTGCCATGTCGTAGTCTAATGGGAAAACCTCAGATGGTAGCTTATTCCACATCTTGCAAGTATGGGGTAGAAAATATCGCGTGAAGCGTGTGGTGCGCGATACCCAGTTGTCGATTATATGTGGATGAGCTTTATTACGTCTGTCCGTCCGTATGTCACAGCCACTTTTTTTCCGAAACTATAAGAACTATACTGTTGAAACTTGGTAAGTAGATATATTCTGTGAACCGCATTAAGATTTTCACACATAAATAGAAAAAAATAATAAATTTTGGGGGTTCCCCATACTTAGAACTGAAACTCAAATTTTTTTATCATCAAACCCATACGTGTGGGGTATCTATGGATAGGTCTTCAAAAATGATTGGTGAGGATGAGGATGAGGTTTCTAATATAATTTTTGTCTAAACCGAATAGTTTGCGCGAGAGACACTTCCAAAGTGGTAAAATGTGTGTCCCCCCTGTAACTTCTAAAATAAAAGAATGATAAAACTAAAAAAAATATATGATGTACTTACCATGCAACACCGAACATTGGTTTGAACGAGATCTAGTAAGTATTTTTTTTAATACGTCATAAATCGTAAACCGCATTTTACTTTCCATTCAATCAACTCAAATATAAAATAGTTACAACAAACTACAAGAACTTTCATATTATGTTACTTGCTGCCACGGAACCCTTCATGGGCAAGTCCGACTCGCACTTGGCCGCTTTTTTATACAACATGGTGATGGAACAAGCTTATGGCCCACCCGATAAGTGGTAACCATCGCCTATAACAGAGAATTGCCTCGTAGGTCACGCACCTTAGAAAGGTGCCCCTATGATGAATTTCTCTGCTTCCATAAACTAAAGGCATAAAGCCTCCAGTGCATGTAATTTCACCGGTAACCATTCCCTTCAAACTGAAACACAGCAATGCTGCTTGGCAGCGGAAATAGCTATGGCGGTAGTACTTCGAGCCCTCTACAAGGAACTCTACTACTATTCTGAATATAAATGCGAAAGTATGGAAGAATAGATATTTGGTTTCAACATCTCCAATAGACTTTCCTTCCTAAGGTTTTCATTGTACTTTTCTATTGTATTTAGTTTTTAATGTTCTGTTATTGATAAAATAATAATATAATCGTATTTCGTCAAAGTTCAGTTTTTATTATGGCTACTAACTTAAAAACTACAAAACGGGGTCGAAATGTACTGATAGACGTGCCACTTAACCGGATAGTCCCATTTTGTTTGTTTTGTACCCCTCTTGAACGCCAATATCTCAACCCCCGCACATTTTTAGCTCTTTTAGGATTGTGCACAAGACAAGGTGGAGAGATGTAGTGTCAAAAACAATGAGAGAGTGCCAAGTTTCTGATGACGACGTCAAGGATTGAGCGAGGTCGAGAAGAACGATCAGGAAAGCTGACCCCACCATCATGTGGGATACATAGCTGGGAAGAAAGAGAGGTATGTGCCAAAACTACCTAGCTTTTTATCAAATTTCACGATGACCGGATCAACGCTTCGAAAGTTAGCCTAATTTGATTTGGAGATCTGGCTTCGTTCGATCAATAAAACAATAATTTTAAAATTAACACGTCGATTTATTTGGGAGATTTTATTATTTAACGAGTTCATCTGCCTATCTTTATATGGCTGGAATGGTTTTGATCCGGGTAACTCGAGCGTATCCACAAACAAGATATTATTTAAAACATTTCCTATGGAAGCGAAACCACGTTCAGGAACGCTGCGCGGTCAGTACCCCCTCACTCAAATCCGAAGCCGTGACCAGCTAACCGGCGTACACAAACGAACTATGATTTCGTTCGCTACAATTTACTGTTCATTGTGACATTAGTTTCGGTGGATATTGACACGAATTCCGAAATCGATCTTGTTCCAATCATTTCAAAGTGGAATAGTTTTGAAAGGTTGCTCTTGCTGGCTAGCTATTTTATTTATTTGCTAGCTGACCCAATCCGCAGCATGGATCCGATCCGAAGCTGCGGATTTGGTCTTTTATTGAAAAAACTACAGTTTTCAATAAAAACATTACCCTCCTTCTGCGCAGTTGGGCAAAAAGTAGCCTATTTTACCCGGGGATAGTGTAGCGTCCCATCAGTGGAATAATTTTTTAAATCGGTCCAGTAGTTATTTAGGGTCTGTATTTATAGATTATGTGTCTGTATTATTTGTAGCTTTGAAATATCTTAGCACGACCAGGATGACTGGTAGATAATGCTATTAGCATTAAGTCCTCCTAGCACTATTCTGTTTTGTGTGAAAGTATTAAATAAATAAGCACCGCAACGGTTAAGCAACGGTATGCGCGATCATAATTGTATGGAACCCTTTGTGCGCGAGTCCGACTCGCACTTGTCCGGTTTTTTATTTATTTTTAGAGAGACTAACGAACAACAATGATTTTTTATACATATCTAAATACAAGAAGATATACAGATGTTACTTCTTTCGTGGTACAGTACCGACTGTAAATTGTATTACAGATGAACAATTTTTAAAGGCTTTATTACTTAGTGTACATTTCCTTCTTTTGTTACACTAATGATTTAAGCCTTAATATGTTTTGTTCTGATGCCTACAAGATGAAGAAATACAAAGAAAGACAGACAGACAGGCAGCCATAACAAGATTAAATATAACTCTCAAAGCGAAACAAAAGGTCTTTGAGACAAAGATGTACAGAGTGCTGTGATGTGAATGTGACTCACACAATGAGCATAATGAAAATATTTGTATCAGCATATTATTGAACTTTAGTTGACCAACCCGCCGCTTCGTACGTTTTCTATAAAACATTACCTTCCTTTTGCGCAGTTGAGTAAAAACTAGTATTTTTATTTTTCTAGCGCATACTGAAAATTCCAAGATAAAACCATCTAAGTTTTCCTGTAGATGGGAGCTAACGGCGCTTTACTCGTAACCTGAATCATATCACTCATTTCGACCCTGACGTGACATAGCCCGGTAGCACAATTGGATAGTGAATCCTTGTATCAACAGGAAGGTTGCGGATTCAAGTCCCGCCTAGGCTTAACATTTTTGAGATGGTTTTAAAAAAAGCTTAAAGTAGATGTCCTAATCCTGGTCGTAATCTATCTGTGCACCAAATTTAAATGTTTTCCAAGATATGTCAGGCAACTTATCTACAATTAATTGGTGAAATCAAATCTAGAATACCTGTTTGAGTTATGGGGAACCGCAGCCAAATCAAATTTAAAGGAATTACAAACAGCGCAGAAGAAAATAATCAAAGCCTTGTTTAACTACATCTTCTTTACACAGACAGAAACACTTTACAAAGACACCCAACTGATGAGTATAAAACAACTATACACCTTTAATACGTGCTGCCTTATTAGAAAAATTGTAAAACATGACATACATACAGACATAACTTTTATGAGGAAAGATCAAGTCCACCTATATAATACACGAAGCTCTAAAAATAAACACTTTGTATAAACGAGAGCTATAGTCTAACTTTTTATTAGCTGCAGTAAAATGACGTTTTGTGGGTTGCCGGTTTTTGAAGAAAAATAAATAGGGATGTAGCTAAATGAGTGAATCATAAATGAATAATCAGTTTGGTTTTTTTTTGAGATTTAATATTAAGTTGTAATGTATTTTTTTAACCTATTATTATTACTATACTAGAGGATTGATCTTTTTTAGTGGAAGTATAGGGAGGTACATTCAAAATGAAACAAAAACGTCATAATAATGTTATTTAATTAATTATTGTGAACTGAATCACATCCCTATTGAGATTAGGCTGGCAACATTATTTTACGGAATGACATTTAGAAACGTCATTTTACTGCAGCTAATAAAAAGTTAGACTATAGAACTAATTACGGAAAGAAAAATGTAACATTTGAAGGAGCACAGCTATATAATAAGTTGCCCAATATAGTCAAAGAAGCCCCTAGTATTTAAAACAAGATTGAGAAACTATGTACTAAAGAATATTAAGTTAATGTAATATATATTCAGTTAAGCAATGTTAGTGTTATATCACGGTACATAATCCAGTACAATAATGTAATTTGATGTTCTCTGTAAGTGAACCCTGTTCTTTGAGAATAAATATCTTTAACCACAAATTTCATTGAAATTTGTCTAGCCGTTTAATCGTGAAAACGTAACAAACAAACAGAGTTACATGCACAAGCAGCATTCATAACATTGGTATGGATTTTACGTTGATACTATTATGTGGAGGGAGTGTTTTTGAGGGCCCTAAGAGGTTTTGACTCGCGAGAGGATTAAAACCTCTTTATTTTTCAATGAAATTGACAAGAGGGGATTTTTAGAGACTGCTTTAACTGTGTCATTCTACCATCAATGTTTTTTTTATTTGACACACGTAGTTTCTGATACTAAATGTACAATCGCCGTGTTTTATTTCCTTCTTTTCCACATAGCTCGAATATTCTAGAACCCTTTGCAATCCGGCCGAGGGAATGTATCTCTTACGGCAATAAAAATAAGAGTGATGCCTTTAATAGTGAAAATTACAGTCATGATCTAAAAATCCAAGACCGTGACGCACGCAATAACGTGAGAGAGGTGTGTGAGAGACAAGGAAGACATTATAGATTGTTGAAATATCTAGACTGTGTTGTTGCTATCAAATCAATTCCTCGTGGTCATAGTTCCATAATGTTAAACTACTGGTTCGCCACGAACTGAGATCTCGCGAGTCTACCATAAAAACAAAAAAAAAATATTAATCCTAATCTTTGACTATCAAAATAGTGCCACGAAATAAATAACCGACCTACTTTACCTACAGTTTCATACAAATTACAGGTAACGGGAGTTCATGTAAATTGGGTAACCTTTTTTGGGGTACAAATTGCAGTTATTCTGAATTTCTGGCTTTTGCCTATATTTGTGATACTTAAGCTACACGCATACTAAATTACAGCACTGTGGGGTCACTGGTGTACCCTGTGAATCTTGTTAAAGTTTAGTTTTTATTATAATTGGCTAATAACTTAAAAACTAAAAGGTTTAAACTAAAAATACAACAGGGGTCGAAAATAAATGTACTCACAAAGTCCCCAATATATAACAACCAATATTTTTAGCCCATTCACTCACACCAAAATTGTGCCATCACTACCTACCTATATACCAAATTTCACGGTGATCGGATAAACGCTTCGAAAGTTATCCTCGGACAAACAAACATACAACGTCGATTTGCCCAAGTTGATATCGAAATCTCGCTTCGTTCGATCAATAAACGCGAAAGTTTGTATGGATGTGTGTGTGGAGGTTTCACGCAAAAACCACTACTTGGGCTGGACTACCGACAAAAAAAAATAGAGGCACTCCGGGAGTGCCGACGTGAAAACTTAAACAGACTACGCTACAGACACTTATATACACAGGTGTCGGTTACGGAAACGGTGTTGCGAGTACAATGGTTGGTTTCAAAAAATGCCCAACGCGCCTAAAGAAGTTTTCACTTCAAAAATTTGGATGTTGCAAAATGATCATGATGGATGTCGCATAAACATGAAAATTTACTAAGAAAGTTGTATTATGCCCCCTCCATACTAAACTAAAAAAAATCAAATTATACTTATACAGAGGTTTCGGTAAAAGTGTCGCAACTTTTATAGTGCGACGCCATTTTGACAGAAAACAAATGGCAGATGCAGGAGTACGCTAATTTTCAAACCTTTTTAAAGACGAACTCACTCGATTAACAGCAATATTTTCGTGACCTTTTCATTTATTTTTCTCTACAAAATAAAAGAAAAACATAAATAACGCGATCCCCGTGGGTCCCGCCATCTGTACTCGACATTTGTTCTAACAACGCATTCTCTATAGCCTCCCCCGCAGTCGTCGAGAGTTTATTTTTAAAGATGGCCGCTGCGTTGACAATTGACGTTATTTTTGGAGGGAAAGTTTACCAGCCAACTTAGTTGATGGTAAACATAAAAAAAATTGTATTCACATTTTTTTTATATATTGCATGTCCTATTATTTGTTACAGTTTGGTAGGTACCCAAGAAATGGGAAAATAAGTAGAAAAATAACGAACGGAAGACAACACAAACGTTGGAAAGACGATATTGAAAATACGGGAGGTAAACTATGGGATGGGCCGCGTTCGGCAATCTGAACGACATCCTTAAGTCGGCTAAAACTCCACAGAGTCTGAAGACCCGCTTATTTATGCAATGTGTTCTGCCCACCATGACTAACGGTGCCGAGACATGGACGCTCACGCAGGAGGCTGTGTACAGGTTAAGAGTTGCACAGAGAGCCATGGAGCGTACCATGCTCGGCATCAAACTCTTAGATCGAGTTCCAAACGTCGAGATCCGTAGAAGAACGAAGGTTCATGATGTTGGGAATCGAGTTATGGAGCTCAAATGGTCTTGGGCGGGACACTTGGCAAGACGTGGTGATGACCGGTGGAGCAGGGTAGCAACTGAATAGTGGCCGAGAAATGGCTGTAGAAGGGTTGGACGTCCGGCAGCGAGATGGGTGGACGACATCGTTAGAGTCGCGGGCCGTCAATGGGTGAGACTAGCGCAGGATCGTGGCGGATGGCACAAACTTGGGGAGGCCTATACCCAGTGAAGTCGGGCTGTGGATGATGATGATGAAACTATGGACAAGAGGAGGCCTATGCGAAAGAGCACACAGATGATAACAATTAATAATTGTCAATGTAGGTACTTATGGTTCAAAAATATTGTAAAGTCTGAATAAACGGCTCATTATTGATTATGTCTTATTATAAAAACAACTAACATTTTATTTAATTGTATTACTAGATAGTACATAAAAATCAAATCCCATTTTTTTTTATTGATGATAGCCAAGCGCTTACTACCTCACCTGATGGTAAGTGAAGATGTGATCGAAAATGGAGCACGCTTGCCTAGAAAGAACCTATTCACTCTGGACTTGAAGACTCCAAGATTATACTGGTTTGGAAAAACATACGCCGGAAGTGAGTTCCACTCCTTACTTGTGCTAACAAGAAAAGTTGAAGCAAATCCTTTGGTACGGCAAGGTGGTATGCCGACCAGGTATGGGTGATACTTCTCGGTACGTTTGCTTGTCCGATGTTGGAAGGGGGAAGGAGGGATAAGGTCATGAAGATCTTGCGCACATTCACCGAACTCGGCGTCTGTGCTCTAGACTTAATATTATCAACGCGAAAGTTTGTTATTCTTTCACGCAAAAACTACTGAATGGATTTTAATGAAATTTGGTAATATGTAGATTAAGTATAACCTGGATTAACACATAGGCTGATTTTTATTGAAAAACCGCGCGTGCGAAGCCGCGGGCGTAAGCTAGTATTATAAACGCAAAAGTTTGTATGGATGCTGCTACTCTTTCACGTCATAACGGCTGAACAGGTCTCGTTGAAATTAGGTATGCACATCACATACGTAGATTATAACCTGGATTTAACACAGACTTCTACTTCTGTTGAGAAACCACGCGTGCGTAGCCGCTCGCGGAAGCTAGTGTTAAATATGTGCTAGACTTTAAAGGGCTTTTTAGGGATCCGTATCCAAAGGGTAAAACGGGACCCTATTACTAAGACTCCGCTGTCCGTCTGTCAGTCTGTCACCAGGCTGCATCTCATGAACCGGGATAGTTAGACAGTTGAAATTTTCTTAGATGATGTATTTTTGTTGCCGCTATAACAACAAATAGGTACTCAGAATAAAATCAATATTTAAGAGGGGCTCCCATACAACAAACGTGATTTTTTTGCTCGTTTTAGCTCGATATTGATAACGGCAACAGGTAGAAGCTTGAAATATTCACAGAATATTTAGTTAAAAATAATACTTTAAAAATAAACAATATTAAAATAAAACAAATATTTAAGGGGGGCTCCCATACAACAAACGTGATTTTTTTGCTCGTTTTAGCTCGATATTGATAACGGCAACAGGTAGAAGCTTGAAATATTCACAGAATATTTAGTTAAAAATAATACTTTAAAAATAAACAATATTAAAATAAAACAAATATTTAAGGGGGGCTCCCATACAACAAACGTGATTTTTTTGCTCGTTTTAGCTCGATATTGATAACGGCAACAGGTATAAGCTTGAAATATTCACAGAATATTTAGTTAAAAATAATACTTTAAAAATAAACAATATTAAAATAAAACAAATATTTAAGGGGGGCTCCCATACAACAAACGTGATTTTTTTGCTCGTTTTAGCTCGATATTGATAACTGCAACAGGTATAAGCTTGAAATATTCACAGAATATTTAGTTAAAAATAATACTTTAAAAATAAACAATATTAAAATAAAACAAATATTTAAGGGGGGCTCCCATACAACAAACGTGATTTTTTTGCTCGTTTTTATAGATAGTAGATGGATTATAGATGGTACAGGACCCTTCGTGCGCGAGGCCGCATCGCAGTCGGCCGGTTTTTTTGAAAATATCTAGAAAACTTTATTAGACAGATAAAAAGCGTTCCCTCTCAATTTCAATGCCAAAAAAGAAGGCTAGGTATATATCCGTTAGTGTTAGTTCATTGTGAAACTTGCACTAACTCATTAAAATTTTAAAGTGACCAATCGATTTCCTCTATCTATAAAACGAAATCATATAACAGTACAAATAGGGTTCATAATCCATTACCAATTTACGTTTTAAGCTATCATGCGAATCATACAAACAGTATTGCACTTTATACACCTTCAAATAAAGATAGTTATCGCAGACAACGTTCATTTCTCACGCTAACTGAATCATTAATACACCAATAGTGGGTTTACTGATGTAATTGTACCCTAGTATTTATTTATAGGATAGATTTCAATTGATGGTTCCGTGGTTTCTAGGGCTTTTTTTTTCGAATGGACTTATCTCGCTGTTGGCCTCTGAGGCCGTTGCAGCTTAACCGAACTTTTGGCGAGCGCAGAAGGCACTCAACCCTATAATTTTATTTTTGATGAGGCAACTAGCGCAAGGGCACCACTTAGGTACGAACCTCGGCTTGGGCTGTTGCCGGGACGGGGATAGGAGAGAAACGCCCGGGTACGTGCTTGTACCTCGTGTAGGCGGCGACTAATGGGACTCGTCGACCTCGCCGGCGAGGTCGGTGTATTTGTGGAGTGTTTGCTCTGTCTAATGTGGATGACTCACCCGCATTAGCGGAAGTGATTTCGTCATCCGGGTCTCCGAGAACGTGTCTCGGACGACGGAGGGTTTAAGGTTTCTAGGGCATGTTCGATCAATACTATAAACTGGGCTTCGCTCAAAAACGATAATGCCAATCTGCAGTTATAATAATAAATTCGTTTATCTGTTAAAATAAACAGGATGTTTGCTAATATACTGACGATATTAAAGTGACGGTTTCTCAAAACATATATAGAGACTTATCGAAAAAAAAAACTACTAGTTATATTTACAAATTTTAAAGAAAATCGACTAAGTTTAGGTGATTAATTCGATACAAAACTTACTGCAATCGACATCCAAAAATAAAGGCCGATTCGATATCTCTTTCGGAATCGGCTGCGGGTTTTGGGTTAGAAAGGGACAACAATTGATATCTCGAGACGTCACCAATACAGTATCTGTGGTTAGCTGGCAAGCGTTAGGTATACAATAGCACAACATATTAAAAAAGTATTTGTTTTAACATGCCAAAATAAATTTCACATTTCTTTGGTAAACATTTCACAAATTTATTTATTATGCGCATCTAAATAACCCCTTTCATTTTTGTGCGTGTGCAAACAACGTATTACTCGTGCGCGATAACTTGGGACCTGCTAGGAATGCAACTCCCCGACCGCTTCCCCTGCACTTCCCCGATGGCGCCCGTATTGTACCGTTCGCATCACTATTTTTTACTAGGGTTTTTAGTCTTGTACTGGCCTACGTCACGTAACGACGCGCTCTGGAATTCTTTTAGTTTTCGTTTGCGTTATTGTTTTGTTGTTGTAGTTTTTGTTGTTATAGTAAATGTTGTAAATTTATCGGATACCTCTTCGTCAAGTGATTATAGTGAGACTGAGGACGAAGAACAACCTCTAGAAGGCATAAATCCACTAAGTAGTGACGAAGATGAGATAATGTAAATAATAGATAAAATAAATCTATAAACTTAAACATTGTATTTTTATTTTATTCAAATAGTGTAAAAAAGATTAGATAAAAAGCAGCGTCCTCCCTGAGTAACATAATAAATTAGGTTAAAAAAAACAAAGACGAAGCCGCGGGCGGCTGCTTGTTATGTTCGCTTTTTTGCGGGCGGTACAAACACGCCAATATGACGTCACCGCGCTCAGGTCCCAACTTATCGCGCACGGGTAATACATATACATATATATAAAACAAAGTCGGGTTAGTTACACCATTTATAACTCAAGAACGGCTGGACCGATTTTGGTGATATTTGATTTGTTGGGTTTGTCTCCGCCCAGAATAGCAGAATACCCATTAAATGATTGGAAATATTCAAGCAAAAAAAAATTATGACGAAAATAAATTTTCTCATACATACGAGTAGATGCAGCTAATGATGGCCGATCAACAATTGTACCGGCGACGTACATTGACAGCCCGCGTTATGTGCATGTCAAGGCGGTACGAAGTTCGCCGGGTCAGCTAGTTAGATATACATATATTCCTTTTTGAAATCACGTTATCAAGGTTATATAAGATAAGTAACTCTTTATTGCACACGAACAAAATTAAAATACATAACATAATTTTTACAAATAGATTTAGTACAATGGGCAGTCTTATCGCTAAAAGCGATCTCTTTCAGACCACGTTTGTATGGACAGGATAATACTGATTACATGATCTTTGTTCACGTGGATTCTGTCCATCTAAACTAAAAGGATACCTAAAAGAGATGATTACACTAACACTGAAATTAAACAGGCATTCAAATTTGTCATTTAACAATTCGCCAGCGAGCCATGGAGCGCAGTCTCCTAGGAGTCAAATTAACAGAAACAGTGAACTGCGGTCCCAAACACAAATCGCGTACGTTGGGCACCAAGTAGGCAAGCTAATGTGGCACTGGGCGGGCCATCTCTGCCGCATGTCGGAGGAGATCCGGTCAAAATCCACCACATAGTGGATCCCAAAAGACAGAAAACGACCACGCGTCAGACCGCGGACGCTGATGGAAAGACGAATATATGGAAGACTGGACTACACGCGCGCATGATAGAGTGGAGTGGAAGGAAGGAAGGGAGGCATTTGCCCTGCAGTGGGACAGTACAGGCTCCAAATAAAAAAAGAAATAATAAAAATGGTAGGTTTTTTCCTCTAACAATTTGGTCAGCTAATTTTAACATGCATTCAAACTAAATTTAACAGGTGTATGTAGATAATTTTACATTGAACAGAGCCCCTACTAACACTAGTCTTACAAATTACAGACGGAACCTTAAAAATAGTAAACAACAGGACGTAAAAGCTGTACTTATAACGGCACAGCATCCCGCTTCCCACGCGAAATAAAACCTTTTTGCTTCATTCATGTCGCCATTTTGTTTCACTATTTTCAATTCAACTTTTACAACTGATACTGCTTTTTATCACTTTAGTGACTTAATTGCGAGCCCAACTTGTATTTTGTTTTGACATTTGAAGCTTGAATAACTCGTTTGAAGCCATCGATATAAAGGCCGGTGATAACTACGTGGCGTGCGTGAGCGTCAGGAGCTCATCAGCTCATAATTAAACAGTAAGCCCGACTAGCACTAAACGTATTTAACGGCTAAATAAAATTTAGAGAATTGTCAAATCATACAAATACGTCAAATTTAAACATGTTTAGTCGCAAAATAAGAGGAAGACTCAAGCGGGACTGGGCCGGACACGTGTGTCGTATGTAGGGCTTGCAATTCGGATATCCGAATATCCGTATTATTCGGATATCCGTGTGATTTTACTATCCGGATAGTGACGATCAATATATTCGGATAATTCGAATAAAACGAATAGTAAAATTCATCAAAAAAAAAGCTTTTTAAACATGAAATTAACAATATCAAAATCATAATTTCATCATTATGTGCAGTATTTAAGTACATGTACCTATCTAAAAAGAAATCTGAATATAAAACACTGTTTTTAATATTTGTCGCATTTTGTGACAGAAAACGTGATCTAAAGTATACCTATCGAGTTTCCTTATTGTAAAAAGTTATTGATAGTTTAATGGTGAATGTTGGAATAACTTAAACATTGTTTATAGCTACTTTAATAACAATTATTTTCGTTTTTATCGCTTTTCCCAAAATTATTCGAATTATCCGTAATATCCGGATATCCGAATAGTAAAGTTCACTACTATCCGAATTATTCGTATACCAAAATCTTACGGATAATGCAAGCCCTAGTCGTATGTCTAATGTGGGCGTAGACCACCACAGAATGGCTCCCAAACAGCGGACGACACTCGCGTGAATACCCAGGCGAAGGTGGCGGGATGAGCTAAACTCCTACCTCAAGGATTGGCCTTTACTCGCGAACAACAGAGACGAGTGGAGAGAAGGAAGGGACGCATTTCCCCTGCACTTTTTACCCTGCAGTGGGATACTACAGGCTTATAATAATAATATCTGTATTACGCCAGTCAGTGTCTAAAATTACAGGGCACATGTGTCTTTACTGTATGCCTCAAGCTGATGGATGCAAGACACTGCATCGTAGGGCACGTTCCTAGCGTACGCGTTACACTACAAAATGTGTAGGTAGCCTAGAAATAAAGCTAAACTCGCTGTTGCAACTTGACTTGACACTCCGTTTTTATCCAATGGGACCTAATTTATGGGATAAAAAGTAGCCTATGTGTTAATCCAGATTATAATCTACGTGCATACTAAATTTAATCGATATCAGTTCAGCCGTGACGACGTCCTTGAGAAACAAACAAATAAATAAATAAACAAACATCCAAACTTTCACATTTATAATATTAGTGTAGATACCCCCTATGTTAGGGGGTAGTTATAGTTACCCCCTAACATCAGGTGGGCATTTTGCTTGTTTCATCTTCATGTATTGAAAAATTAAAAAAAAATGTCAAAAAGTATAAGTAATACTAAACTTGCCTAAACTGTCTTGTCTCGCTCGATGTAAGCTCATGCATGTTATTCCCCTGTGGCAGGACAAAATTACGTTATTTTTTCTCCATTTATGGCGTGAGAAGCGATTAAACTTGTTATCGTTCTCTTTACTATAATGGGAGACTTGTCGTTAAATTGGATGATTACTTGTATACCTGTCTTTTAACACGACTGAGCATTACAAAATAGAAAAAAAATATTGCAACACCGGAAGGCATTATGAATTTCACAGGATTCTGTTTGGACTTACAAACGCCCCATGAAGTTCAGCTACTTTCATATTTACCTCAATCTTTTTATTTATTGTGTTCAGAAACATGAGATTAATATGAGTCCTTATATTTTCAGTAAAACATCATTACGTCCTCCTATATGTCATACATAATAATAAAATTAAAAAATTCGTAAAACAGAACAAAGCTTTGCCGCTGACCACATCGCCCTCTAGAGAGAAAACTAACAATAAAAACAAAAAAACGACAAATAAAAGCTAAGGGCTTTATCGAAGAAAAAATACCTTATTCATGAAACTTAAAATGTAAGCACAACTTCCACTCAATGTAACAAAAGCTCTGAAGGAAACCGCACAGGGATTATCAATTACACAATTCTCGACGTAATCTTGCATCTGACCTCAATCTACAGTGGATAAATACAACAGGAAAGTGGTTGCAACTTCTAACTTTCCATAAGACCACAGGATGGGGCACGGCGGATGCTATCGGGTTTATTCATAACGTGTTTTGAGATGGTTAACAGACTTTTCAATTTATTTTAAAAAGGGCTTCTAGAAGAATGAGAGGTAATGATTATTATAGCCGTATTCTTTTCCAAATCATTTAGGAAATCATAAAATTAGGAATAAAAGTAACAATCGTGTTGTTGAAAATTCAGAACAACTTAGAAAAACACATACAGGCGAGCTTAAGACTAAAGATAAGAGATCGCTTTGTTTAGCTATAAGACCGTCCATTATATACAAAAATACGCACTACCCACAATAACTGTTTTTCGCATTACACAAAGGTTAATTGAAAGAGAATGCTATCTCTAGGATTAAGTTCGTCTATTTACAGATTATTTTTAGTTTATTCAATAAAAAAAATTCATCCATTCATTATGCTTATATTTATTTGTTTTTTATTTCTTTATTCTGTTGTTTTGTCTAGCTTGTAAGGTAAACAAAGAATATTCATTCATTCAAAGAGTTTCCTTTCAGCAAATCGACGATCTGGGACAGATCAGCGAAGTACGAGTAAGCGAGTGTGCGGCGGAACTTTTCAACCTGATCCCATCATTTCCAGTCTATTATACAACAACCAGACGCTCTGCGGTGCGCCACCGCTATATGCTAGAAATACCTCCTGGTGCGGCGTATTTTAAAGTGGACTGTATTTTTTATTTTTTAATTATGATAATGCCTTAGGGCCAACAGGAAAGGATTCAATCAAGAACAGGGATAAAGGAAGGCTGTAGACTGCACGCTACTGACCTGGGTTATTTAGGTATTCCGTCACTGCAATCCAGAGGCACTAAAGATTGTTTGTTTCACAGTTCGATTTCACAATTATTGATATTACCGTGGCCACGTTCACTGTAATTTGCGTAAAGGGTCATAAGACCGCCGATATATGATATTTTGCGTGCGTTGCGAGATGCGGTTTAGCGGTAACTGTTTTTTCTTCCTTTCGTTCGTCGCGAGTGCAATTATTGAGGGTAGGGAATGGATTTTTGATAGGTAGGAAATATAAAGACAAGCATTGGCTAATTTAAATACGGTTGGCGCCACCACCTCCCAAAGAGTGGAACGCCTAGCCAGAGTCTGTGTTTCCTGATAGCTACAACCTGGGCATCTTTAAGTCGCGAGTGAACAGGTTTCTTCTAGGCAAGCGTGTACCATCGTAGACTGCATCATCGCTCACCTTTAAGCGAGATTGTGGTCAAAACGCAAGTACATATATATAATATATACATATATATAAAATCGAAGAATGACGATAGAGAAAGCTGCAATAATGATTTAATAGATTTTTTATCGTCAACGTACTAAGAATAAATAATAAATAAATAAATATTGCTGGACATTTCACACAGCGCTATCTAGCCCCAAACTAAGCAGAGCTTGTACTATGAGAACCAAATAACTGATAGAATACTTATATACATTTTTTTTGTAAATACATACTTATAATATATAGAAAAACATCCAGATCCCGAACAAATATCTGTAGATCATGCAAACATTTGTTCCGCGGCGGGAATCGAACCCGCTACCTCCTGCGTCTCAGCTGACTATTCACCCACTACGCCACGGAAGTTGTCGATTTATGTTATTGAGAATGAAGAGAGTTTAAGCATATTTTTAATGATTACGAACGATAAAAAAAAATAGTTTTTATTCTGTTATTTCTAATGAACTATGATGTATTGCTCTTAAAGTAAAAAGATAACACAAGTCATTTATAATTTCGTTCAAGAATCTGGAATTCTATCGTAATAAATTTCAATTCAAAATAGCCGAGTTACGTTCCCACGCCTATGGCCATAGACCATCTCAGATTAATCAGTTTTCTTTTTAAATTTACACTTACGTCATGAAGTATAATGAATAGGCCACGATTTTAATACAACGTTCTGTTATGAATCATTAACGTACTCTTTTGTTAAGCGTATGAACGAACATTTTGACTTGTACGAGATGGGTAGAATTTTTTTATTCGGTTTCCTTTTATCTTTGAAACAATTTAAGATATTTTTCTAAGTTCACAGTTAGAATCTTAGGCTCTTAAATAATCATTTACGTATAGAATCTTCTCAGATAAATTGTACTTTAAAATACATATGTATATTAAAAAAATATATGATAAATAAAGCTTACAAATTGTCATAACTTTACTTATCGACATTTGTTGACGATAAAAATGTAAACGAACATAGACAACTTTTTTATTTAAATGCAATACAAAATATAAACATTCTACTCGTATCGAACACTACTTTTTAATTCAAATACAACTTAAATTAACCCATTCTACCAATCGAATGGAACATTCACTTTTTAAATTTCAAATTTATCTCAAACAGACTCATTCCACTATTCAAATCGAATGAACGTCCCAGTATCGATTCTGTTTACAAACATCGAGTGACAAATCGATATATCGTACGAAAGGTGATGTTCCCACGGTGCCCGTGAGAACACCGCGAGATTCGATAGAAAGGGACGGGAGATGCGTGATTGCGACATTCGCGAGTGAAAGAGCGGGATGCACTGATTCGTAATGATAGCTTAGTTTTGAAGGCCGTCGAAATTTACTGCAAGAGTGAGTCATAAAGATCATGCTGGTTTTATCTTTGTTGCGTAGCTTAGTCTAATTAGAGTACGTTGAAACATGATCGCCGTGAAATAAGCCGCTTAGCCACGATTTTTAGGATTCCGTACCCAAAGGGTAAAACGGGACCCTATTACTAAGACTCCGCTGTCTGTCTGTATCTCATGAACCGTGATAGTCAGACAGTTGAAATTTTCACAGATGATGTATTTCCGTTGCCGCTATAACAACAAATACTAAAAGCAGAATAAAATAAATATTTATGGGGGGCTCCCATACAACAAACGTGATTTGTTTGCTCGTTTTTGCTCGATATTGATAATAGCAACATGTAGACGCTTGAAATATGCACGTAATATTGAGTTATCTTATTCACTTTAAAGATAATTAATTAAATTATAATAAAATTAATATTTAAGGGGGGCTCCTATACAACAGACATGATTTGTTTGAGGTTTTTATAGATAATGGTACGTAACCCTTCGTGCACGTCTCCGACTCGCACTTGGCCGGTTTTTTATTTTTTAATAACCTATCTGGCTTGTCTAACTGGACTAGTTTTTAGGTACCAAATTAAGTTCCATTTTGTAAACCATTAACTGTCTCTGATTTTAATTGAAAATTTTTAATTTTCAAAATCATTCAACAATTCACCTTTCTTATAAATCCTGACTAAATGCTTAAAGAAAACCACTAAACAATATACCTAATCTTTTTTTTATATCAAAACACTTTAATACTCACAATGACACTGACAGCTCCTTCCACATCCGGAATTATATGTTTCAATAGTTTAAATGTCTTATACATCAGTGCCTTAAGACGAAAGTCTTCAATCAGTGTGTGTTACCAGTGATGACATATGGAACCGAGACGTGGTCCTTCACTATTGGCCTTATGAATAAGCTCAGAGTCGCTCAACGAGCTATGGAGAGGGCTATGCTCGGGGTTTCTCTACGGGATCGAATCAGAAATGAGGAGATACGCAGGAGAACTCAAGTCACCGACATAGCCCGACGGATTGATTAGCACGTTGAAGTGGCAATGGGCAGGCCATATAGCGCGCAGAACAGATGGCCGATGGGGCCGAAAAGTTCTCGAATGGAGGCCACGGACCGGCAAGCGCAGCGCAGTTCCTGGAGATCAATGAGGGAGGCCTTTGTCCAGCAGTGGACGTCCTACGGCTGAGATACAATGGCTGGAGAATATAAATACCAGAACCTAATGTATATTAAATTAAATATTGATAATTTTAAATTAAACGGTGACTCTCACACATATATGACAAGACATCGGAATAATTTATCAATTCCTCCACATAGACTTGCCAAGGTAGGCAACAGTTATTTAATGCTTATGCCATGTGTAAACATGGTGTACGAAACGCTGACTATGCAGACTTCAGTAATAAATTCAGAAGGTTGTTGATGGAAAAGTCCTATTATACCCTTGACGAAGCTCTTGCTGATGACTTTAGTACTATGTAATGACTGTATTAATGAACCCTTAATTATTTTATTATCACATGTGTTTCTGATTGTACTTATGCACTTGCTAACTTGTCCTTAAATGTTAATATGAATTTTTGTATGTATGATTATATTCTGTGAATTGTGACCTTTCCAAGTGTACAAACAATGTATCTTTATGGAATAAAAATATTTTGATTTGATATGATGATATGATGAAATGTCTTATGCAAGGTGTTGGTTGGAATACACCAACGCTATGGTCTAATATGCTATGGCTTCAAGCGGAAACTGACAGCTATGTTACATTACTGCTAGGTACCATATACGGCAGGCGATTGCCAATAATAAATTCTACGCATTCACAAACCAGGAAGCTGACACATCTACCAAATTAAAAAGCCGGCGAACCCCGAGCGCAACTTCAATTAGGCCGCGTCAAAAACCTCGGCCTGAATATCGCTATCCCTGTTTAGTGACGAAGTTTAGCCACGCAGAGCGACAGTGATAGCAATAGAACGATTCTAAATTTGATTAGATTTTGACCGTGTTCCGTAATACCAAAAATAATGACTGTGACAACTTGTTGTATTTTTCTCATTGTGTTGTTATTCTGTAACTAGACGATATAATCTATGTTCCCATGACTAGGATACGTAAGATGTTGTTGTTTTTAATACGAAACAATTAGGTTGAAAACAGGTCTCTTATGACGTAAAAACATGCAGAATGCGATACGCTTCTATTTCATTTTAGGTAAGTATTTTGATCTAATATATGGTTGGGAACCTAGATAAATACTATTCAAATTAAAATAATACCTTATTAAGGTAGAAATATGCTCCAATTAGTAATGATCTTGATAGTACGTGTTGTATGGGCGATTCCCCTCCGGTCTCCCCTTAAAACGCTCACGGATTCACAGCTTGTGGCATATACAAATTTAACGCAAAATATTCTAATAATTTTAGCTAACAAAAAGCTCTAATCCTTACTAGTAACTCTCTCTGCCTTTTACGTGTTCACAGCTAACGGGTAGACCGATTTCGATGAAATTTGGAACATAAATAGACTAGCTGACCAATCGGCAGCTTCGCACGCGTAGTTTTTTAATAAAAACATTACCCACCTTCTCCGCAGTTGTCACCCGGAGATAGTGTAGCTTCCCAACAGTGAATTTTTTTTTTAAATCGGTCCAGTAGTTTCGGAGGCTATTCAATACAAACAAACAAATAAACAAATCTTTCCTCTTTATAATATTACGAAGTTTTTTGTAGATATTGATATGTTCTTTAATATTGTAGAACATACTTTTGTTTTATCATCAATAGTTTCCGCAGCGCATGCGACGAAACACGTTTTAGGGCATTTTTTTACACATTGGGTTACGTTACTTAAGTTTTAGTAAGAAACCCTAATCTTTTCTAGCAATAAATATAGCATATGTCACTCAGGGTGAATGTAGCTTTCCAATGGTGAAAGAATTTTTGAAATCGGCACAGTAATTTTTGAGTTTATTCATTAGAAACATACACACAAAAATCTTTCCTCTTTATAATATTTCTAGTATAGATTATGAATAGGATTGAGACACTGGCTACTTTCCTCCCGGAGAATAATATTTTTAAGGACAAACCACGCGTGCGCAGCAGCTAGAATAGGTCCGATTAACGTATATTATTTAGTACAAACGTCTACAACAGGAAATCGAAATACCGGCCGTATATTACGAATGAACATAGACTGATCGACCTACCCGTACAAACGTGTGGATAATTTTGTAATTAAACAATTTTTATAAATTAATATTTTGAAAAAGGAAGTTTTACTTCAGTCGTGTGCTCTAAAGCACACGGGTAAAAGGGCACCCTATTACTGAGGCTCCGCTGCCTGTGCGTCTGTCACCAGGCTGTATCTCATGAACCGTGATAGTTAGACAGTTGAAATTTTCACAGATGATGTATTTCTGTTGTCGCTATAACAAGAAATACTAAAAACAGAATAAAATAAATATTTAAGGGGGGCCCCCATACAACAAACGTGATTTTTTTGCCGTTTTTATAGATAATGGTGTGATAATGGTACTGGTGGTAGAGCTTTTGTGAACGAGCTCGAGGAAGTGGGCACCACCGCCTTACCTTTATCGGCCGCCAAATAGTAGTACTTGTGCTGCTGTGTTCCGGTTAGATGGTAATGGTATGCTCCTGTAATTACTGGCACATAGGCATACCAGCTAAGTCCTATAGTATGACAACGTATCCACATAGAGATCAAGACAACATAATACTTTGTGTTGAATTCTATGTGGATATCCATGGGCTACAGTAGCGACTTAACATCTGGTGGACTGCATGCTCGTTTGCCGTATAAGTTGTTTAAATAAATGGTACGGAACCCTTCGTGCGCGAGTCCGACTCGCACTAGGCCGGTTTTTTTTTAATTTTTCTTCTTTCCCCTTTCGTGCTGGCTAACGCTAATTTCTAAAGCTAATAATTTCCTTTGACTATGACCTTACTGTTTAAAGCGGAAATTAATATGTTATTGAGATGTACTGTAACCCGCAGTTTTCCCGTGAAATGGCATCAGCTACAATTTGAAAATTCTCCAACTGTTCAGGCGATAGTACATTCTATACGTGAAGAGATTCGCACCGGTAAATTACCAAATTATCTGGTTTAGAAACGAACTCAAAAGAAAATCAATCCTATTCCCTCGCAATAAAATATCAGAACACAAAAACTTGGATGTTGTCGAAACAAGTTCCCACGGAACATTTTTCGACGAAATTTCTTCTTTTTTTTTTTTTTGTTATAGGGAGAGGTTTGTCGCATCTGGAGACCAAGTGCATATTGTAATGAGTTTTATGATGCTGGCGGAATGGAAAGATATTTAGAAACCAAACAAGTTCTTTGTTAGCAATAGATTGTTAAACATGTACCTACTTGTTAATTGACTATTTTGGGGTTTTTAGCGATAACAATTACGTTTTGTTTTGTGTAAAATATTAGTTGCCAGTGCGCACTGTAGTCTAACATAGGGCGTAAATAATTTTGATGATCGAGCAAAGCGAGATCTCTAAATCAACTTGGGCAAATCGGCGTTGTAAGTATGTATGTTTTTTATTATGTTATTTGTGGGGAAACAGGCTTAGGGCCCACCTGATGGTAAGCGGTCACCGTCGCCTGATGACACCGGCAACACCCGGGGTATTGTCGATGCGTTCCCTACACTGTAGAAACCTTTTTACATTTCTCTTGAAGCGTGCCATGTCGTAGTCTAATGGGAAAACCTCAGATGGTAGCTCAATCCACATCTTGCAAGTATGGGGTAGAAAAGATCGCGTGAAGCGTATGGTGCGCGATACCCAATTGTCGATTGTATGTGGATGAGCTTTATTACGTTGTCGAGAAATGCGGTGGTAAAATCTCGACGACGGGATGTGATCAAATAGCTCCTCAGAGCATTCCCCATTATACAGGTGGTAGAATACACGGCGGTAGTATGTTTGTTTGTCCGAGGATAACTTTCGAAGCGTTGATTCGATCATCGTGAAATTTGGTATATAGGTACGTAGTGATGGCAAAATTTAGGTGTGACTAAATGAGCTAAAAATGTTGGGGGGTTGTTGAGATATTGGAGTTCAAGGGGGGTAAAAAAATGGAAATGGAGATTATTAGGTCACATTGGACGTCAAATGAAATGTCTGCATTAGTACTATTTGGCTACGTTTTTATTTTTTGTAAGGTTCTTATAGTTTGAGTTATTAGCCATAATAAAAACTGAACTTAGACAAAATGTACAGTGCTGTAATTTGGTATTCATGTAGCTTAAGTGACACAAATATAGGCAAAAGTCTAAAATCCAGAATAACTGCAATTTGTACCCCAAAAAAACCATAACCACATAAACTCCCGCTACCTGTAATTTCAATGAAACTGTAGGTCAAGTAGGAAGAATATTTATTTCGTGACACTATTTTGATAGTCAAAGATTACAAATAATATTTATTTGTTTTAATCGGAGACTCGCGAGATCTCAGTTCGGGGCGAACCACTAGTAAATAGATTAGTTGGTTTTCGCCTTTCTGAGTCGTAATTTTGACTCAGATTTCTTAGAAGACCGTTTTTATTCTGATCACGATCCAACATAAAATATAGACTGAATCTTACGTGAGCTCATCTGTTTTTTTATGGCATGACACGTATACTATTGCGACATAAAAAGTTACGATATTTAATACAAGTCGTTTTGATTTCAATTACCTATTTGACAGTTGACATTAGGTTCATTTTGACATTCTTTGTTTTTTTACAAGCTTTCATTTATCTTGCAATGTAAGTACTAAGTATGTTTGTCAGAAAAATTCAATAGGGGGGGAGTGAAGTTGTCACTGTTGTCACGGAACCACTAGTATATAGAAAAACATCCAAACCAGGAACACATATTTGTAGATATGTCTGCAATCTGGAAAGTTATAGGAACGTCTCATGCAACGAACACCTGTAGTCTAAATTAAAAAGTCGCCCCAAAATGGCGCCAGCTCAGGATGTGTTAAGGAGGTAAGTTAAAACCGCTGGTGGATTTATTGTAAGAACATAATAATACATGCAGGTATGTATCATTATGCTTTATTCCTAATAATTTATGGTTTACTGTTTTGACGATAATGACTTACTCATAAAAGCTAGATATATGCTGTCGCGGACTTTTTTGTAGGACTAATTAAGATAAACATTTCTCTTATAGATTATATACGCGTAAACTGTACAGTATCTGCAGCGTACGCCAGAATAGCTCGCAGATAACAGATTTTTTTCCGACATACTTGACAATTATCGTTGTATTTTGGACAATTCACACACTTATCTTTAAAAACTATAGCCTATGTGTTATTCTAATGTATACGCTATATTATTGTAAATCCATTCGGTAGTTTTTGCGTGAAAGAGGAACAAACATCCATACATACAAACTTTCGTGTTTATAATATTAGTAGGATTTGAAACATTTGTTCCGTCAAGCATGAGTGATGAAAATTAATAAATAGAACGTACGTACGCAAACATATTAAATAATAGTAGGTTCCGTTCAAATCGATATACATAATAACCTTTAGGCTGGTTGTAGCGAGGCGCGAGGGGCCGTGGGGTCATGAGAAACCACGAACCGCTGACTTAACGAGCAGAGAGAGAGTAAACAGTGTACACCATCTACTTCCACTCGGCAAGTACTCTACCCTCATCATTTTATTGCCTATCGATTTCTAAAGATGTATTTCTTTTTCAGAACATGGGTAGAATTTAAATAAACTAGCTGACCAATCCGCAGCTGCACACGCGTAGTTTTTTAATAAAAACATTACCCCTCCTATACGCGGTTGAGTAAAAATTTAGTCTATGTTACGCAGGGTGAATGTAGCTTTACAATGGTGAAAGAATTTTTGAAATCGGACCAGTAGTTTTTGAGTTTATTCATTACAAACATGCACACAAAAATACAAATCTCTCCTCTTTATAATATTAGTATAGACAAATAAATATTGGTGGACATTTCACACAGCGCTATCTAGGCTCCAAACTAAGCAGAGCTTGTACTATGGGAACCAGGTAACTGATACAATACTTATATACTTTTTTTTGTAAATACATACTTATACAAAACTGGAAAGAAGGAAGAGAGGCCTTTACCCTGCACTGGGACAACAAACATGTTAAAAATAAAATAATACTTATAATATATAGAAAAACATCCAGAACTGAAACAAATATTTTTAGATGATGCAAACATTTGTTCCGCGGCGGGAATCGAACCCGCTACCTCCTGCGTCTCAGAAGAACAAGAAGAAGTATAGTTACACCATATTCAGCCATAGTGCCGTGCAAAATGCACGTACACAGAAATTAACAATCTTAGGAACTATTAGGAATATTAATATGTCATTACTGGATTCATTTTTAAACATGACTTAAATGTTTGTGTATAATTAAAATATTCATTGATCGAGCGAAGCGAGATCTCTATATAACTCGGGCAAATCGGCATTATATGCATGTATGTTTGTTTATCCGAGGATAACTTTCGTAGCGTTGATCTGATCATCGTGAAATTAGGTATAAAGGTGATGGCACTATTTTTGTGTAACTAAATGATCGAAAGATGTTGGGGGGGTTGTTGAGATATTGGGCTTCAAGAGGGGTAAAATAAATGAAAATGAGACGTATTAGGTCAAGTGGGACGTCAAATGAAAGGTCTTCATTAGTACATTTCGACTCCGTTTTTATTCTTAGTAAAGTTCTTGTAGTTTTCAAATTATTAGCCATGATAAAAATGGACCTTTGAGGAAACTCGCAGAGTACGCCAGTGACCCCACAGTGCTGAAATTTGGTATGCGTGTAGATTAAGTGTCACAAATATAGGTAGAAGTCTGAAATCCAGAATAACTGCAATTTGTAATTAACATGAACTCCCGTTACCTGCAATTCGAATGAAACTGTAGGTCAAGTTACTTGGTTATCATTTCGTGGCACTATTTTGACATACAAAGATTACGATTGTTTAGTTTTTATGTGAGACCACTACAACTAGTTATAAGTTATTGTAATGTATTACCCGTGCGCGATAAGTTGGGACCTGAGCGCGGTGACGTCATATTGGCGAGTTTGTACCGCCCGCAAAAAAGCGAACATAACAAGCAGCCGCCCGCGGCTTCGTCTTTGTTTTTTTTAACCTAATTTATTATGTTACTCAGGGAGGACGCTGCTTTTTATCTAATCTTTTTTACACTATTTGAATAAAATAAAAATACAATGTTTAAGTTTATACATTTATTTTATCTATTATTTACATTATCTCATCTTCGTCACTACTTAGTGGATTTATGCCTTCTAGAGTTTGTTCTTCGTCCTCAGTCTCACTATAATCACTTGACGAAGAGGTATCCGATAAATTTACAACATTTACTATAACAACAAAAACTACAACAACAAAACAATGACACAAACTATAACAACAAAAACTACAACAACAAAACAATAGCACAAACGAAAACTAAAAGAATTCCAGAGCGCGTCGTTACGTGACGTAGGCCGACGTAGGTACGAGACTAAAAACCCTAGTAAAAAATAGTGATGCGAACGGTACAATACGGGCGCCATCGGGGAAGTGCAGGGGAAGCAGTCGGGGAGTCCCATTCCTAGCAGGTCCCAAGTTATCGCGCACGAGTAATATTTGTGCAGTCGCCAAGAGCGAAGCGAAGCCGGGTGGATTTTGCTAGCAGTGACCAAGGGCTAATAGCAAGGAGGGCTTACTTGCTTTGTCCACAAATTCTCTGTATTTTGGGATACTGCCATAATTAACTACCTACATAAAGAAACAAAGAAAGTCAAAGCGCCCTTTGTTACAAAAGCATCGGAACATCTGGTGGTACGAGTAAACAGGTACTTAGGCAATAAAAATTTTTTTTTTTTGGGAACGTGGTAAAAACAGATGTTTCAAAAAAATACTATGAGATCATAAAACGCCTTTCGAAACATACAAATTTTGTGGCCGCGGTAGGGTCAAAAAGCCTACTATAAAAAATATCGGATTATTTAGATGATGGAGAAGCTTGGAATTGAAACTGCACCAACTCGTTCAAAATGTTACAATTTAGACGTAATTTATTTCCTGTACTGTTATGTATTCTAAAAGGATAATTAAAAAGAACAACCAGCCTTCTTTTTTGCCTTTCTCTCCTGGCTTGGTCGCGAAGGAGCAGCCAGTAAAATTGTGATTTTAATGAATAAAACGATTTTGATTATGAAACACATTTACAAAGTCTAGAGCACGAACGCCGAGTAGCCCGACTTTCAGTTTTTTACAAGATACATTTTGATGAATGTGCGCAAGATCTTCATGACCTCATCCCTCCATCCCCCTTCCACCACCGGACAAGCAGACGTACCGAGAAGTACCACCCATAGATAGATAGATAGAAAACGATTTATTGTATACCACACTTAAATTAACAAATCATAATTAAAACACTTAAAACTAGACACGCGATAGTACAATTGGCTGTCTTATCGCTAAAAGCGATCTCTTCCAGACAACCTTTGGATGGACTGGATTTTACGAGAACGTTAAAGGACGGTAGCTTTATAACATAAGCTTTTTATTTAACTGTAGGTATACTAACATAAACAAAACAGAATAAATAGATACCAGGGTAGGTAATATTAGCATATATAGGTAATATTTACATATTATATATAGGTATATAGGTAATGTTACCTGGTCGGCATACCACCTCGCCGTACCAAACGATTTGCTTCAACTTTTCTTGTTAGCACAAGTGAGGAGTGGAACTCACTTCCGGCGTATGTTTTTCCAAACCAGTATAATCTTGGAGTCTTCAAGTCCAGATTGAATAGGTTCTTTCTAGGCAAGCGTGCTCCATCTTCGATCACCCCTTCACTTACCATGAGGTGGTCAAGCGCTTGGCTATCATCAATAAAAAAACATTTAATTTTACGCCTCAGGTGTAGCTGTGAAGGCTTGGCTCTTGTCGACTGTTGCACATAAAGAATTATCCATCTATCTAGGTATCTATTCTTTCCCAACTTTAACTTACTCGTTCGAAGTTATTACGTTCGCGCATAACTTTTTACTGTGTGAACGAATTTTGATGATTCTTTTTACAAGCTTTTCATTAACTTGCAATGTATGTATGTGTGTCCGGGTGGAATCTTGCAACTGAATTTTAAATCCGTTCCCGTCAAACCGATTGAGCTGAAATTTGGAATACATGTGTGACTTCGGTGACAATGCAGTAATTGCACCGTAGAGGTGGTCTCATGATGGAGACGGATGCTAGACAACGGAACTTCTGAATGGATTATAGTTGGCTACTAGTGTTTGGGCTCATTTGAATATGCTTGCGGTTCCGATTATGAATTTTATAAAAGCTTGTTTTGAAAAAGTAATTTTTCAACAAAAAACTTATTATGAATATAACTCAACAATTAAGATAACCCATTTAAGTTACAAAAGGTAAAACAATTTAGATCCTGGAATATCCATGGAGGTAGATGAAAAAGAAATCTGCATGGATCCCAGTGTGTGGTAAAAGCTTTTTAAAATTATGTTGAGGTCGAATTCTTATTTTTTCGATTATGTGTTATCTTTAGTCGCTTAATAATAATTTTTGATTTTAATTTCTAACATATCTCTCGTACTTTTCTCAAGTCGTGACCCGGCTAAACACTTTTTAATTGAACAAAAACGGAACCTCAAAGATGATGTCGTAATAAGCGGGGCATCGGGCATTCTCCGTTCCCACGATCATTAGGCCGCTGAATTCGTAGCTGGTGTTTTAGAATGGACATATACCTTTTGGAGGGGCCCTTTCCCTGGACCAGGAATGCGTCCTTCACTGCAACACCGGTTCTTTGCTTGTACCAATCACATCGTTTCATGGGCTTAGCTACGGTGTAGAAGCAAACAAACTAACAAAAAGCTCTAATCCATCCATACAATCATCATCATCATATCAGCCGTAGGACGTCCACTGCTGGACAAAGGCCTCTCTCATTGATCTCCAGGAACTGCGGTTGGAAGCGGCCTGCATCCAACGCCGACCTGCGTTTCTTACCAAGTCGTCTGCCCATCTTGTGGGTGGACGTCCTACGCTGCGCTTGCCGGTCCGATCCATACAATATTAACTCGTAACTCTGATTGTTTGTTTGTTACTTTTTCCCGACTAAACGGCTGAACGGATCGTAATAAAATCTGGCAAGCAGATAGATTATATCCACGAGAAGAACATAGGCTATCACTTGTCTCAAAAAATAATCTTGAAAGGGTGAAATATAGGGGTTGAAAGTTTGTATGGGCAATCCATAATTCCTTAAGTTAGGGATCTGAAAACTAATATTTAGGTTTTGGGTAAGAAATAAAGAAATACGTGTTTCAACTTTTTAGGAGGGAAATAAAGTAAGGGGTTTAAATTATGAGGTATTTATTTAAGGCGGGGGAAGTTTGAAGGGTGACGACTTTTAGGTTTTTTTAACAACTGTATCTCTACTGAAATGTAAAATATGCACAAAAAAACAAATTTTATTAAAATTGAACATATAATCAACCGCTTTATGAAGATAGAAACGCGAATAATAATACTTTTCTCGATAAAAAAAAATCATAAAGTTGACACTAAATTGATATTTAAACGGTCGATACTAAGAGGTTTCTTCTTGAAATCATGTCAAATTTATACCAAAAGATAGAGCTTATTATTAACTAAAGAATTGTGAAAAAACAATATGTAATTCAGTTATTATTAATCTCTGTGAAAGAAAACTATCAAAATCTACTCGTTCAGGCGCTCGCGCCGGGCGGCCAGTGCCCGTCGAGACGTCTTCGAAGTCGGACGCACGCCGTTTGTCTCCCAAAAATTCCCCCGCGTTTCAAATTAGTGCAGAAGTTCCGAAACAAGCCAGCCTTAAGAAGATGCATTCCCTGTGTGCAGTTGGTATATAGATAAGATTCTGAGCGGGATTTAGACGTAGGCAACTTTTTACCGAACTACGCAGAAGGAGGTAACTCTAGCCTCTGTCAGTTTCTTACGCCTAACCTTGGTAGGCAATTAGGCATCGTTGAAATTATTGGTTCGCACCAAATTTTTAATGGTTTCAATTGCCACAATAAAATCTCTTTAAAATATCCATCATCTTTGGCTATAGTAATTATTTGCGAGTTTCTAAGACCTCAGATTGCTAATAAAACAAAGCAAACTATACTTTATTTAAATAAACTAGCGGTGCGCCCCGAACTGAGATCTCGCGAGTCTTCCATAAAAACACAAAAATATTATTATTTGTACCTAAACTTTGAACATCCAAATAGTGCCACGAAATGAATAACTACTTAATTTGACCTACAGTTTCGTTCGAATTACAGGTAACGGGAATTCCTGTACATTGGTTCGTTTTTTTGGGGTACAAATTGCAGTTATTCTGGATTTCAGACTTTTCCCTATATTTGTGTCACTTGATTATCAAAATAGAAATATATAACCAGCGTACTTGACTTACAGTTTCATTCAAATTACAGGGTAACGGGAGTTCATGTTATTTGGTTACTCTTTTTGGGGTACAAAATGCAGTTATTTTGGATTTCAGGCTTTTGCCTATATTGGTGTCACTAAAGCTACACGAATACTAAATTTCAGCATTGTAGGGTCACCGGTGTACCCTGGAATTTTGTTGAAGTTTTGTTTTTATCATGGCTAATAACTCAAAAACTACAAAGTTTAAACTAAAAATAAAAACAGGGTTAAAATATACTAATAAAGACATTTGTTTACCCCTCTTGAACCCCAATATCTCAACAACCCCCCAACATTTTTAGTTCATTTAGTCACACCAAAATTGTGCCATCACTAACTACCTATATACCAAATTTCGCGATGATCGGATCAACGCTTCGAAAGTTATCCTCGGACAAACAAACATACATACACACATACAACGCCGATTTGCCCAAGTTGATTTAGCGATCTCGCTTCGATAGATCAATAATTAAATAAATATACATATTAAATATTGGTGGACATTTCACACAGCGCCATCTAGCCTCAAATTAAGCAGAGCTTGTACTATGGGAACCAGTAACTGATAGAATACTACTTTATATTAAATAGAAAATGAACAACGTTACCCGTAATTTGAATGAAACTGTAGGTCAAAGATAAAGATTTATTTATTTGCCAAAACATGGGTAAAATTATACAGATGTTAAAAAATTAAATGGTTACACCATATTCAACCGCAGTGGCGTGCAAATAACATGTCACCTAAAATTTAATTACTATACGAATACCTACCATACTACATACATAACCATACCAATTAAATAATTAGATTTAATTTTAAACTAGAAATGTCATTGTGTATCATTTAAATATTCATTGATTGTGTAATATGCTTTTTGGGTCACGTAATTTTTTAGTTTTAACTTAAATAGATGTGAACTGTGTATAGATTTTATATAAATAGGAAGCTTATTATATATCTTCACTCCCATACAAAACACACTCTTATTAAACAAAGCTGTCTTAGACGTTATTGCTCGAAGGTTGCTTTTATGCCCGTTGCTGTTCAAGGTTTCGTAGTTTTTGATATTATTTCTAACATGTAAAGCCGATGCGTAGATGTAAAGTCAAGTAAGTTGGAAATGCATTTCGTGGCACTATTTTGATAAATCAAAGATTACGCGAGATCTCAGTTCGGGGCGAACCACTAGTTTATTGTATAGATAGAAGGTCCATCGATAGAATTCGCTGCGAGCGCCGCATCACCCATAATGAAAAATACATCCAACAAATTTTGGCACAACTGTTGTAGGTAAATCATTAATTCTGTCAAATCTCCAACGGTATTGAACGAATTCTCGATAAAACATCTTAGAAAAAAACTTTTATATACCAAATAAATTTGAAGCATCTGTACCATAAATTTCATCTACAAACGCTTCAGCCGGTTCTAGCACACACCTTTCCGCAATTTAAAGTGTTCTATCCTTTTCTCGCGTTTACCTGGACGTGTATTTTATCTCGCTCGGTCATACGTGAGCTATCTAAGCAGCTGTTTGATTTTTTTTTTGCTGGTTATGTGGCCACAAGGCTTTATGATACATTATAATTTCAGCCACTGGACGTTGAACTGGACTGGGGTAGATTCTCGAGTGGAGACCACGTACTGGAATAATAATTCGCAGTGTAGCACGGCCCCCACTAGATGGAAAGACGATCTTGATAAAGGTTCCTGGCTGCCGTTGGGGCACAAGATCGGTCACTCTGGAAATCTATGTGGACGTCCTTTGGCTAATATAATAGCCATGGGCATTAATAAGTTTTTTGTTGTAAAATTACTTTTTAAAAACAAGCTTATATATAATTCATAACCGGAACCGCAAGCAGATTCAAATGAGTCCAAACACTAGTAGCCTACTATAATCCATTCAGAAGTTCCGTTGTCTAGCGTCCGTCTCCATCATGAGACCACCTCCATGGTACCATATTATTGCATTGTCACCGAAGTTACACCGAAGACAATTGCCAACAAGATCTAATGTGGGCATCACCTTTTACAAAATACAGATTTTTTTTCAAAAACGATGAATCGATTTTCCGCAAACAGATTGCGTTTGGAAGTACAAACGAAGTATGTAACAAAAGTGCTTGGACAATTTTTTTTACTGCAAAATGCCACGCTCCATACAGCCTAGAGAAGGTCGAATTGAGAAAAAAGTTGACAATAGACCAGATGTTCGCCCTAAATGTCAGCAGCTGACACAAGCCAATACAGCAGGGCTGCCACTTACAGGTAAATTAAAGGATGGCTTGTTGGACGACAATACTTTAGCGTGTACACTGTAGGTAGACCGGGGCTCGGTCCATGTCCTTCCTGAGGATGGCTGACTGAGCTGAGACCGTCTAGCTAGGCGTACAAGCCATTTCAAATCCATCTAACTAGTGGTTCGCCCCGAACTGAGAACTCGCGAGACTCCCATATAAACATACAAATATTATTTGTAGGTACCTAAACTTTGAACATTAAAATAGTGCCACGAAATGAATAACTACTTAATTTGACCTACAGTTTCGTTCGAATTACAGGTAACGGGAATTCCTGTACATTGGTTCGCTTTTTTGGGGTACAAATTGCAGTTATTCTGGATTTCAGACTTTTCCCTATATTTGTGTCACTAAAGCAACACGCATACCAAATTTCAGCACTGTGGGGTCACTGGTATACCGTGTAAATTTTGTCAAAATTCAGTTATTAATCTGGCTAATAAAATAACTTAAAAACTACAAGGTTTAAACTAAAAATAAAAACGGGGTCGAAATGTACTCACAAAGAGACCTTTTATTAGACGTGTCACTTGACTGGATATTCCCAATTTGTTTTTTTTTACGCCTCTTGAAACCCCAATATCTCAACAATTCCCCCACATTTTTAGCTATAACCTGGGTTTACACATAGGCTAATCAACCGTTTATCCATTATCGAAAGTTTCTTAATCCCCCCCCCCCCCCCCCGGGAAATCCCCAAACTTACTTCTCATCTGGATACCACGCGAACGAACTCGTGGGAAAATACAGCGTACAAAAGCTTTTATCGAACGACCTCTTTTCTTATCTGTATCAAAAACTCCAAATATGACGAACATTCTCAACTTTATCTGCTTTTTACTAAGACTAGGTAATTCTATTATTACTACAAGCAATAATGATTATATTTAATTAACTAGAGATAAGGCGTGCGTACATATTTTGTTTATCATAGGTTGCTATTTTTAAACTGGGTGTGCACAAGACAAAAATTATATACTTTCTGATAGAGCGAAGCGGGATCTCTAAATCAACTTGGGCAAATCGGCGTTGTATGTTTGTTTGTCCGAGGATAACTTTCGAAGCGTTAATCCGATCACCGTGAATTTCGGTATATAGGTAGATAGTGATAGCACAATTTTGGTGACTGAATGAGCTAGAAATGGGGGTTGTTGAGATATTGGGGTTTTAAGAAAAACCAAATGGGACTAGCCGGTCAAGTGGCACGTCTATTAAAAGGTCTTTGTGAGTAAATTTTGACCCTGTTTTTATTTTTAGTTATTAGCCATTATACACACTGAACTTTGACCACATTCACAGGGTACACCAGTGACCCCACAGTGCTGAAATTTGGTATGCGTGTAGTTTTAGTGACACAAATATAGGAAACAGTCTGAAATCCAGAATAACTGCAATTTCTACGCTAAACGTATAACCAATTTACATGAACTCCCGTTATCTGTAATTTGAATGAAACTACAGGTCAAGTAAGTTGGATTAGCATTTCGTGCCACTATTTTGATAGTCAAAGATTACAAATAATATTTTTGTGTTTGTATCGGAGACTCGCGAGATCTCAGTTCGGGGCGAACCACTAGTTAACATTGTTTTTATAGCGAGAAATACACACAGATATATGTTCTTTTCAAACCAAAGGTTGTCTAGACATTGTTTAATAGCGATAAGAACGCGCAATGCATTTGTGTTGTTCCATTGCCATTCCATATGCATAATTATTATAAAAAATTATAACGAATTTCTACAAACTATTTTAGACAACCCTAGAATATGCGCAGTCGCACGCCCTCAAGATCCCGTTGCGAAACAGCTGTTCCAAGTTTGAGAATATGTGCGAGAGAGACGGAACTAGCCTGCACGTAAGTTAGAACAAGACGGGTATAGGGCATGTGTTTGTAATTGATAAGGTTAAGTTATCTAAGAAAATATCTAAAAGGTACATAAGTGCAAGGCGATACCATTTTTGTATACTTTAAAATATTTTTATGAAATTAAAAAAACAAACACAAAATAAAGTCCATACCTACAATGGGCGGTGTTATCGCTTTGAAACGATTTCTTCCAGATAACATTTGGATAAAGAGGATTTTTGTTCAAATATTTTTGAAATTAAATTTTATATTCATTTTCAGTTCAATAATCTTGTCCCAGGCAATAAATCAGCTAATCCCGTAGAAATCTATGGAAGGGGGAAGGAGGGATAAGGTCATGAAGATTTTGCGCACATTCACCAAACTGAATCTTGTAAAAAACTGAAAGTCTAGCTACCCGGTGCCTGTTCTCCAGACTTTGTGAATTGGCTTCCACTAGTGAGTCATCAGATCACCGATGAGTACTCCATACATGAGCGGGCTTGTGCTTTGTAGAGACTGAGCAGCTGACCCGTTGAGAAGTGCCGCCGAACCTTAGCTAGGATGCCCAGCTTCGTAGCAGCGATTTTGGCCCTAGATTAGATGCGCGAGCCGAAGTTGAGGTTGGACGTGAGCTCGACGCCCAACAAGCTCAGACTTTCAGTACTTACGAGTGGGAATGGGATAAAAGGGAGACCGTTTTGCGGAAAACACACACACCTGAGTTTTAGTGGCGTTGAACCTGACCAATAATACAGTATAGAAAACTACAAAAATTCACACATCAACAATAACAAGAGGAAATGATAAAAACACACTTCCGTTTGATAAGTACACAACATTTTAATAATAATAAGCACACTTACATTCTGCTACAAAAATCAGCTATTTTGAATACGTGTAGGATCGCGAGAAAGTTCCTACAGACTGAGCTTCCTAGCGAAGTTCGGACCACTCAGGTGCACTTGGCTTAGGCCCGTGGCCCCCAGTTATTATCGATTCTTTGAAAATCGAGTAGAGAAAATCTCTGAACACCATAATAGTAATAATCTTTATTTCAGACTCACGAGGTCCATACACATTTACTACACACAATACAATAGACATAATTCACAATAAATCACCTTAAGTAGTTTAGGTGGCAATGCCCACCCAACATCTATACATCTTAGAATGTATTAGCCTTTCTGCCAAACTTCTAATGATAGCGTTATTATAAGTGTCAACTCTGGACATGAAAGACGCTATCCTCCTACGCTGAATAGCGTTGAAAGTATCAACGCATGCTTCGTTAAACATTTCGGAGGCACTACAGTAGCGCTTTAAGCCCATCAGTGGTCTAAAACTGTTATTATAGGCCACCCTTATATGGGATATATAAGGGTCCCATACCCTGTCATGGGACTTTTTAGTATACTCTGTCCAGAGTTGATACGTGTAAAAAGTCTGGCAAAAAGACCTAAAAAGCGTCACTTTCACGTCAGGACTCGACTTGCAGAATTTTCTTGCAATCATATTGCCCACAATACATAAGGCTTTTACATTAAACATAATATTTACCAATTCACTTCGAGTTCTCGTATAAGAGAAGTAGCCAAGTCAGGCTTTAGACTTCAATATATTATCGTAAATTAAAAGAAGAAATGATATTTTAAGTTGTTATAACTAAATTTCAGGATTCCCCATTGAACTTGGCATCCATTTAGATCTCACTTCTTTTGTCGTTGAAGTTAATTACCAAGGCATTTAACTATTGAACTGTAGGCCTAGCACAGTACCTGTAGAGAAGAAAATAGTCACGAGCCATTTTTCGGAACATAGAAGACAGTTGTCGACCGTCTCGAGCACGGCGATTGCGAGAGTGAACGGGAAGAAATGTTGTCGACACTTCCTATATAGTAATCTACAACGCCGAGAACGATAGCCATCATATTCATTGATATTTAAAGATAGACAACTTTCTTCTGAAATTGTCTAGGTCTTGCGATGCCTAAACAACACTGTCTTATTAAGTTGTCTCTTTTGTACTCTTTTCAATCGCGTGCTTGCCAACATATTTTGGTTAGATATATAATAAATTATATATACAACATACGTTTCTATGTACAGAGTATCCTTCTCTTGTCTAGGAAAAAACTTATTGAGTCTGCTCGGGGCAAAGACAATTTCGGAAGAATCGACAGAGAATGGAAAAGATAAACGCTTTATTGTGCATCACACTTAAATTTTAAAACAATATAATAAAACAAATAACAATACACGCAGAAATACAAATGGCGGTCAGAGTCTTGTCGTTTCTTCGAAGAGAAGAGAAGTGCTAACTCTGCTGAGCTCTCATTTCACATTTATGTTTTTGACGTGATATACGTCTTATAAATCGATGAACGCCGGCTGCACGCACGAAAAAGTGTCACCTTCCGCATGAGCCGAGCGCGAAAGCGAGAGCACGATCGGCTTGTGACGCATCTATCTCTCTTCCACTCGTTGTCACGTAAAGTTATCGTCCGTAAACCTTTACGACAGCTGATTTCTTTAAGGGATAGTATTTATTAAAACTATGCGTTTATTGTAAGTTTCGGACGTGACTTTGCAAATATTTTCGAGAAAGGTTTGAAGGAATCGTATCTACGCGTAATCTATAGCTTATATCACAACTTTTACATATATTAATTGCAAAGTAAAATATATTATGCAGTATTAATGATAAAAATATAGTGTCATATAAAGCCATCTAACGTATTGTGCTTCATAAGAGCCTTTAAAATAAACCAGCCATTGTTAACTCACAAAAGATTAACCAAAAACAATGGTAACTCAACATCTGGACTTTCCACCTAAAGCTATTGATGCCAGATGCGATTCTTTTGTTCGCCTATATCCGGCTCGGAACTGAAACATCTGTTACTAGGTATCTTAGAACTATATTACTCGTGCGCGATAACTTGGGACCTGCTAGGAATGCGACTCCCCGACCGCTTCCCCTGCACTTCCCCGATGGCGCCCGTATTGTACCGTTCGCATCACTATTTTTTACTAGGGTTTTTAGTCTCGCACTGGCCTACGTCACGTAACGACGCGCTCTGGAATTCTTTTAGTTTTCGTTTGTGTTATTGTTTTGTTGTTGTTATAGTTTGTGTCATTGTTTTGTTGTTGTAGTTTTTGTTGTTATAGTAAATGTTGTAAATTAATAATATAAGTTGGGACCTGAGCGCGGTGACGTCATATTGGCGTGTTTGTACCGCCCGCAAAAAACCGAACATAACAAGCAGCCGCCCGCGGCTTCGTCTTTGTTTTTTTTTAACCTAATTTATTATGTTACTCAGGGAGGACGCTGCTTTTTATCTAATCTTCTTTACACTATTTGAATAAAATAAAAATACAATGTTTAAGTTTATAGATTTATTTTATCTATTATTTACATTATCTCATCTTCGTCACTACATAGTGGATTTATGCCTTCTAGAGGTTGTTCTTCGTCCTCAGTCTCACTATAATCACTTGACGAAGAGGTATCCGATATATTTACAACATTTACTATAACAACAAAAACTACAACAACAAAACAATAACACAAACGAAAACAAAGAATTCCAGAGCGCGTCGTTACGTGACGTAGGCCAGTACGAGACTAAAAACCCTAGTAAAAAATAGTGATGCGAACGGTACAATACGAGCGCCATCGGGGAAGTGCAGAGGAAGCGGTCGGGGAGTCGCATTCCTAGCAGGTCCCAAGTTATCGCGCACGAGTAATACGGTGCGCAAGCGTCATATTTTTATAAAATAATGCATGCTTAATGTAAAAAAGACGCTCGTTCTAGTTTTCAGAGGAGCTGTCATCGTGAAAATAAAGAAATGGAAAGACTATAAATGTCCTAATAACCATAAAAACATAGGATTACCTGAGAAAAGCGTTCTCCATTTTGAAAATCAATTAACAGAAAGTACCATAATTATGTAGATACATAACGAGGGCAAATACCATCCCATACTAATAATATAAATTTGAAAGTAACCCTGTCTGCCCGTCTGTTTGTTTATTCAGTTTTCGAGACTTAACGCTTGTGCCGACTTCGATGAAATTTGGTATACTTATCCTTACTAATAATATTACAAAGAGGAAAGATTTGTATTTTTGTGTGTATGTTTGTAATGAATAAACTCAAAAACTACAGGTCCGATTTTCAAAAATTCTTTCAGCATTGGATGGCAACATTCACCTTGAGTAACATAGGCTACTTTTTACCCCACTGCGCAGAAGGAGGGTAGTGTTTTTATTGAAAAACTACGCGTGCGAAGCTGCGGATTGGTCAGCTAGTAATATTATAAAGAGGAAAGATTTGTATTTTTGTGTGCATGTTTGTAATGAATAAACTCAAAAACTACTGGTCCGATTTCAAAAATTCTGTCACCATCGGAAAGCTACATTTACCCTGAGTAAGATAGGCTACTTTTTAATAACAGAAAGAATATTTATACATTAAATATTTACATGACTAAAATACAGAAGAAACAGTTGAATCATCGAAAGAGCGTTGCAAAAGATCTATAGATCTGATAGACTGCTCCAGACCACTACCACGAGGAAGTGTCCCCAAGACACTGGCTGCATTGCCCCGCTGAATTGTAATGCTTATTGCGCTACTTTTTATTGGCAAACTTGTATTTTATAAATACATACATACATACATACAAAAATTATGTCGAATGTCCATGTCGTGCCTGACCCAGTTATGGTTGAGAATTCGACTCTTGAAGTTGTCGACGCGTATGTATACCTAGGACAAACATTCCAATTATGTAGGTCCAACTTCGAGAAAGAGGTCAATCGTCGAATCCAACTCGGATGGGCAGCGTTTGGGAAACTTCGCAACGTCTTTTCGTCCAACATACCTCAGTGCCTTAAGACGAAAGTCTTCAATCAGTGTGTGTTACCAGTGATGACATATGGAACCGACACGTGGTCCTTCACTATTGGCCTTATGAATAAGCTCACGAGTCGCTCAACGAGCTATGGAGAGGGCTATGCTCAGGGTTTCTCTACGGGATCGAATCATAAATGAGGAGATACGTAGGAGAACTCAAGTCACCGAGATAGCCCGACGGATTAGCACGTTGAAGTGGCAATGGGCAGGCCATATAGCGCGCAGAACAGATGGCCGATGGGGCCGGAAAGTTCTCGAATGGAGGCCACGGACCGGCAAGCGTAGCGTAAGACGTCCACCTACAAGATGGGCAGACGACTTGGTAAGAACAGCAGGTCGGCGTTGGATGCAGGCCGCTTCCAACCGCAGTTCCTGGAGATCAATGAGGGAGGCCTCTGTCCAGCAGTGGACGTCCTACGGCGGATATGATGATGATACATACATACTAGACTCCTAAAAACATAAACCTTCCTTTTGGCTTTGCCGTAGGCGAATAAAAATCAAGTACCTAAGCCCATTTACCTACTTACAAAAAAAAACGATTAAGAATCTAGGCTAATGTTTTAAACGAGTTTAAATACTTTTAATAATTTGTAACAACCTACTAAGTGGTATTTAGCGTAATGAAAAGTTTTTAAGCAATTAAACTTGACGACCTCCGCGGGTTCGATTCCCGCCGCGCAACAAATGTTAACATGATCTACATATACTTGTTTCGGGTCTGGTTGTTTCTGTATACTAATACTAGCTGACCAATCCGCAGCTTCGCACGCGTAGTTTTTCAATAAAATCATTACCCTCCCTCTGCGCAGTTGGATAAAAAGTAGCCTATGTTACTTGGGGATAATGTAGCATTCTAATGGTGAAAGAATTTTTGAAATCGGACCTGTATTTTTCGAGTTTATTTGTTACAATCTACAAATCTTTCCTTTTTATAATATTAGTATAAAAGTATAGATAGAATAAGGCCGTCTTGCACAACGATCTCTAAACGTATTTAGCCACTAAATACTTACGTTTAGGCATCGTTGCGCAAGTCGCCCTAAGAATATTTTTTTTGTGTTTTGGGAGGCTCGCGCAGAGTCATGGAGCGTACCATGCTCGGCATCAAACTCTTAGATCGAGTTCCAAACGTCGAGATCCGTAGAAGAACGAAGGTTCACGATGTTGGGAATCGTGTTATGGAGCTCAAATGGTCTTGGGCGGGACACTTGGCTAGACGTGGTGATGACAGGTGGAGCAGGGTAGCAACTGAATGGCGGCCGAATAATAGCTTTAGAAGGGTGGGACGTCCGGCAGCGAGATGGGTCGCGGGCCGTCAATGGGTGAGACTAGCGCAGGATCGCGGCGGATGGCACAAACATGGGGAGGCCTATACCCAGCAGTGGGTGAAGTCGGGCTGTGGATGATGATGATGATGTTGGGAGACTCGCGAGATCTCAGTTCGGGGCGAACCACTTTCCTTTTTCTGATCCTTTTTCTTGAATTTCTAAATGAATAGTTAAAATCAGTTACTAAAAATTAATTAAAACACACTAACGCAAATCCAATTAGTACTAAACAATCAATAACTAGGTGATCACGTGCGCGGGGAATACCAACATTTAATTTTATATCGCACATCGTCCGTCGGAGGGCGCTAAGACACAATTATCTAGTCTGGCTCTTAGCACACCCCTACCCTACTATTGTAACATAACTAGGAGCGTAGTAAATGAACTAGATATAAGCACTATATTTTTAGATTTAAGCTTGCTATGTACGCACGGCTACACATCAAGCTATAAAATTCCAGTATAAGCTGACCTCTCATTCTACGAAAAGCCTACACAATGCGAGTTCAGCTTATATTGGAAATTTATAGCTTGATGTGTAGCCGTGTGTACCTACTTACTTGTATTGTTCTTGCGTCCAAATAAATAATAATTTGATTTGGTAGACGACCAAGGTTGCTGGGAGCCGTTGGGTGCAAGCCGCACAAGATCGGTCGCTCTGAATGTCGTATGAGGGAGGCCTGTGTTTAGCAGTGGACGTACTGCGCTAATATGATGATGAAGAGGGACTATATTCAATAATCCCACTTCACCTTCTTATCTAAAGGAGCGTTTCAAGTTTCTGTATCAGGGACACTCTCTAACCCTTCGTTCTTCCGAAACTCTACAGCTTCTAACTCCCGTCCATAGTTCACAATTGTATGGTGACTCCTTCACAGTACAAGCTGTGCGACTGTGGAACGCCTTACCTTTGTCTATAAGGTCGTCCCAATCTCTTCCTATTTTCAGAGTCAAGGTATACAACCATTTCCTTTCGTTGTCTCGTAACTGCTAGTTAGTGTTTATGTTATTTATCCTCTTTATGTAGTGTAGTTCATTTATACTTATATTATTTATATGTATTTAAGTTTATGTTTATTAGTATAATCAATAGGTATATTTTATTTTGTGGGTTCTGTTTATGTCTGTAGGTACTCTTACACCGCCGTCTTTTGATTTTGTTTATCGTGTCCATCCAAATGTTGTCTGGAAGAGATCGCTTTTAGCGATAAGACCGCACATTGTACCTTTCTTTACTGTTTATTTCCATTATTACTGTATTTTTGTTTGGTGTGCAATAAAGCGTATTTCGTTCATTGATTATATTTTTTTTGTCATCCTATATTGTCGCACTGCTGGGCAAAGGTCTCCCCCAAGTCTCTCCATCTATCTCTGTCCTGTGCGACACTCCACCACTCCCGCTCGAAGGCAACAAGATCGTCTCGGCAACGCTTTCTTGGCCGTGCCCGACCGCGTCTTCCATCAGGGCTCCAGGTTGTGGCTAGATTAGTAGAATGCACCTGCCCAATCCCATTTGAGCCAAGCTGTCTTTCCTCCAACATCGGCAATGCCAATGAGGAGGGACTATAAAGAATGTATAATTAAAAATTAAGCGAAAGGTGCAAGAAACAGATGTTGTACCGGATGAACAGGATCATCGTCAATTGAACAGGTGGCACGCGCCGCGCGCGCACACTCAATAATACCTACTCGTATTTGAATGAAATGACATTATTATGACAACTCGCATTGGAAGTAAAGCATATCTGCATCATATTGACGACCTCCGTGGCGTGGGGGGCATAAATTAATAAAAAAATATAATGCTAGACATTTCACACAGCGCTAACTAGCCCCAAACTAAGCAGAGCTTGTATAACGAGAATCAGATAACTGATCTATACTAATATTATAAAGAGGAAAGATTTGTTTGTTTGTATTGAATAGGCACGCTCACCCAGGAGGCTGTGTACAGGTTACGAGTTGCACAGAGAGCCATGGAACGTACCATGCTCGGCATCAAACTCTTAGATCGAGTCCCAAACGTCGAGATCCGTAGAAGAACGAAGGTTCATGATGTTGGGAATCGAGTTATGGAGCTCAAATGGTCTTGGGCGGGACACTTGGCAAGACGTGGTGATGACAGGTGGAGCAGGGTAGCAACTGAATGGTGGCCGAGGAATGGCTGTAGAAGGGTTGGACGTCCGGCAGCGAGATGGGTGGACGACATCGTTAGAGTCGCGGGCCGTCAATGGGTGAGACTAGCGCAGGATCGTGGCGGATGGCACAAACTTGGGGAGGCCTGTACCTAGCAGTGGGTGAAGTCGGGCTGTGGATGATGATGATTGAATAGACTTCGAAACTACTGGACCGATTTAAAAATTCTTTCACTGTTGGGAAGCTACACTATCCCTGGGTGACATAGGCTACTATTTACCCAACTGCGCGGAAGGAGGGTAATGTTTTTATTGAAAACCTACGCGTGCAAACCTGCGGATTGGTCAGCTAGATAAAATATAAAGAAATGAGATTTTTATTGAAACATTACTTTTTCAAAACAAGCTTGTATAAAATTCATAATCGGAACCGCAAGCAGATTAAAATGAGCCCAAACACTAGTAGCCAACTATAATCCATTCAGAAGTTCCGTTGTCTAGCATCCGTCTCCATCATGAGACCACCTCCATGGTACCATATTATTGCATTGTCACCGAAGTTACATATGTATTCCAAATTTCAGCTCAATCGGTTGAGGGGAAAGGATTTAAAATTCAGTTGCAAGATTCCACCCGGACAAACATACATACATCGGAAGTTAATAAAAAGCTTGTAAAACGTTCTATCACTCGTAGATAGCGTGGATTCAGAGGACTTTGAAGGATGACATAAAATATATGCATTTAAATGACCCCTGTCAAATGTCTGTCTGTGTGTGAAATGGTTTTGGGTAAATACTCTCCCTATCTTTAGCTTATAACAAATACATGCGTCATACGTTTGTCATACTCTGCACCTTTTCCTTTTATTAGCTCTAATTAATGGATTAACCGAGTCATAAGGTTAATGGTTTCCTGCGTACAAGTTCGAACAGGGATCTGTTCTACCCAATTAGTAAAATAACCAAACACCGCTACAGCTGCGTCTTAGCCGGCTATTGATCCACTGCACAGAGACCGTCAATATAGCCGACAGAGACGCAGGAGGTGGCGGGTTCGATTCCCGCTGCAGAATAAATGTTGGCGCGATCTACAGATATTTGTTTACGAGTTTGGGTTTTTTTTTTGCTTTAGTTTGTTCGAACGGAATTGCCTCAAATATTAACATCATAGGAAACCCATGATTTCCTAAAAAAAACCGTTACTAACCCACACAATCAGACACAACTCATAAATTATCAAAAATTAAAACGAAATAATTAATTAAGTATGTAATTAGTATTTAAGTTTTTTTAATTGAGATTATTGTCATTTTTTTATGATTGCATGTGATTTATTCCCAAATCCGTATATAAATTAATAAAACCGGCCAAGTGCGAGTCGGACTCGCGCACGTAAGGTTCCGTACCATTATCTATAAAAACGAGCAAAAAAACACGTTTGCTGTATGGGAGCCCCTCTTAAATATTTTTTTTATTTTTACAGTGAATATATAACTAAATATTATGTGAATATTTCAAGCGTCTACCCGTTGCCGTTATCAATATCGAACAAAAATATCACGTTTGTTGTATTGCAGGCCTCCTTAAATATTTATTTTATTCTGTTTTTAGTATTTATTGTTATAGCAGCAACAGAAATACGTACATCAAGTGTGAAAATTACAACTGTCTAACTATCACGGTTCCTGAGATACAGCCTGGCGACAGACGGACAGACAGTCAGCGGAGTCTTAGTAATAGGGTCCCGTTTTACCATCACTTTACCGTTTCGGTACGGATCACCCTAAAAATGTGGTTAAAGAAATTATTCTCAAAAGATAATACAGGTACATATCACTTCATGAGAAACAATAAGTCGTATTAAAAAGGCGCCTAGTAAACCGGTTTTCAGACGACTAGTCTACAGTCATTTCTTGCAGTCCTCCACTGGCTGTTAAAATATATGAAAACGTAGTACCTATGTGTGTTGTATGTAATAGTATTTTTTGTTTTATATATATATATTTGTTATATTTCTCATATATATATTCTATGTATTATTATTGTTATATCAAGTAGGTTTATGTATTTATTCTAACTGTAATCGGAGTTTATTGTTATTTCTGTTTCTTTTGTTTTTTTTTAATAAACATTAATATTGTTAAAAGTTAGCACGCCAACCTTTTTTGTTACCTCTGAGGTTGGCAGGTAGAAAATGCTATTAGCATTAAGCCCACCTTTTGTACATGTAATTTCATATTTTTGTGCAATAAAGTATTAAATAAATAAATAAATAAGTTTATACTTTTTTTAAGAAAAAAATATAAATAAATACTTAAATAGATAAAATATTGAACATGTAACAGAGCTCAGTTATAAATAGTCAAAATATTATACGTTAAAAAAAAAGAATACCATTCAAGGTTTTCTGAAGTGTATGCTAAAATGAAAAAATATAACCCGCGATACTTCCATTATCAAAACACTTATCGTACCTAGATAGTGAAAAAAACCGTTAATAACTATACTTAGATCAAGCTGTGAACGATGATGATGATGATGACATAATGTATTTATTGTATTATTGTGGTTTACATGTAATGACAATATAAAAAAACATTATTACGTTATAAAAAGACAGAACAGTCAAAAATAAAAAAATAAAATGTTTAGGCGACATTTTTACGGTGGACTGTCCACTGACATTCAACTCGCAAGAGATTACGGCGATTCGCGCTACGCGACGATCGAATGTTTGCATTTTCTAGGTCTGCTTCAACAGCCAGTGATGACCCCACACTGTGATTCCCGTTCAAGGTACCAATTAGTACTATTAATATAGGATCAGTTAAGGCTGTTATAAATTTAACGTTCACAAAACTTACCAAGTCCAATTTTCTTTTTAATCTTCTTCAGCACCTTCATTTTGGATCCCTTCTTATCCTTCACGGGTGTGAGCTCGGGCTCCATAGCCATAGGTGGTAGGACCAGCGTCTGAGGCGGCACCCCGTGGCCCGAAGACCTGGGGCAGGCCGGACAGTGGCACTGCCCCCTCGCCTGCCGCACGCTAACACAGCCGCTTACTCCCATCATTTGTTATAAACGTGAGAAACTTTAATTCATAACACAACAGTCACAACAAACACGATCGCGCGTTCTGTAAATTCGCGAACGCAAACCCGAGGACGGAAACGACCGCTCGCGTAGCGGTCTGCCGGCGGAGTGAAGGCTTCCATCCCAGCCCGCTCAGCTAAGCCCTGCGCAGTGCGCACGCACTCAACCCTTGCAGCTGTCCCTATTCAGATCGCACACTAGAGCGAGACGGAAACAGGGAGAATGTCTAACAAGGAAAACAGGGGTAGCTGTTCTTTCACAGATGAATTGGACAAAGGGCGGTTCAGTTTTAGCTGCGCTAATTTCGCTGTCAATTATGGTTGGCCATTGTTGTAAAGAATTAAGAAAACTTTTGTTGTTATATAGAAAACTAGCTGACCCGCCCGTTTTTTTAATAAAACATTACCCTCCTTTTGCGCAGTCGGGTAAAAAGTAGCCTATATCCTTCCCCAGGATATGCTATCTCCTTGCCAAATTTCATTAGGATCCGTTCCGCCGTTTAGTCGGGAAAAGGCAACAAACAAACAGAATTACTTTCGCATTAATAATATTAGTATGGATCCTTTATTTTAGTCCACACCAAGATTGACTGAAAGAGATCTCTCATAGCGGTAAGCCCGGCGATTATACTTGCATTTTGAAGTTTTTTTTCTAGTTTTTATGGTCCTAATCTTATTGTTATTAGGTACTTATTAGCATCTGTGGACCATTATAAATAACTAGCTGACCAATCCGCAGCTTCGCACGCGTAGTTTTTCAATAAAATCATTACCCTCCTTCTGCGCAGTTAGGTAAAAAGTAGCCTATGTCACCCGGGGATAGTGTAGCTTCCCAACAGTGAAAGAATTTTTTAAATCGGTCCAGTAGTTTCGGAGCCTATTCAATACAAACAAACAAATCTTTCCTCTTTATAATATTAGTATAGATGGTGGATATTTCAGACAGCGCTATTTAGCCCCAAACTAAGCAAAGCTTGTACTATGGGAGGGAACCGCATCTATACTAATATTATGAAGAGGAAAGATTTGTATTTTGTGTGTATGTTTGTATTGAATAGGCTCCGAAACTACTGGACCGATTTCAAAAATTCTTTCGCTGTTGGGGAGCTACACTATCCCCGGGTGACATAGGCTATTTTTTACCCAACTGCGCAGAAGGAGTACGCGTGCGAAGCTGCGGATTGGTCAGCTAGTAACTGATATAATACTATAGTGTGACCATTAGTGCTGTGCACTGAGGTATGCGCGCGGCGAGACGGGGGGGAGAATCGGCTGCTGCGCTCTGTCAGTTCGCCGTCAACCAACGCTCGTGGCGGCAGGTAGTGTTATTTGTATCGGACTGTCTATGTCAGACGCACATGAGATAAATATTCAAAGATGGGTCGTGCGTTATCTCGTGATATGAAATGGAAGATGAAGTTGAAACAGAATCTATGTCAGAATAACTTTCGTTAGAATATATAATTGTTTGTAAATATAAAAAATGTTCAATAAAACAAGTCCTTTGAATTATAAGTTTAGTTCTTATTTATCACCTGCATATTTTTAATAAAATATGAGTATATTTAAGTTACATTTTAATCAACTAAGTAAGTATAATATATTACAGATAGATAGCCTCCGACCATCGTCCCGCCACAAGTCTTGCCTTAGAAATGCAAACTGATATCGTAAGATATGTCCGACATGTATTGATCTCATGTGAACTCATGCAGTTTTTTCTTTGCCTCCCACCTCGCCGCGCATACCTCAGGGAGTGCACAGCACTAATGGTCACACTATAATACACTTTTTATCCAAAGAAAATGTTTTGATCTTTGAACCAAGTGATCGACTATTACGTGTTTCGTTTTTGTTATTGTTCTGTAATTGTTATTCAGGTATTGTATCAGTTATCTGGTTCCCATAGTAAACAAGCTTTGCTTAATTGGGGCGAGATAGCGCTGTGTGAAATGCTCAGAGTTGTATATTAATTTATTATCTAGCGAGGTTTTATCGGAATTGCCAATTACGTGGACGAGCTAATCAAGAATATGGAAGGTCAAAACCAAATTGATAGAATTTCTCAAACCTTTACTAGTTGGGAATGCCTTAGAAAAATTAAATACTTGATAATTTTATTTACAAACAGGCACGTCATTGATCGAGCGAAGCGAGATTTCAAAATCAACTTGGGCAAATCGGCGTTGTATGTATGTTTGTAGGTAACTTTCAAAGCGTTTATCCGAGCATCGTGAGCTTTGGTATATAGGTAGGTAGTAATGGCACAATTTTGGTGTGACCAAATGAGTTAAATATATACGGGGGTTGCTGAGATATTGGGGTTCAAGACGGGTAAAAAAAATGGGACTATCCGGTCAAGTGGTACGTCTAATAAAAGGTCTTTATGAGTACATTTCGATCCCGTTTTTATTTTAAGTTTAAACCTTGTAGTTTTAAAGTTACTAGCCATAATAAAAACTGAACTTTGACAAAATTGAAAGGGTACACCAGTGACCCCACAGTGCTGAAATTTGGTATGCGTGTAGCTTTAGTGACACAAATATAGGGAAAAGTCTGAAATCCAGAATAACTGCAATTTCTACCCCAAAAAAGAAGAGCCAATTAACATGAACTCCCGTTACCTGTAATTTGAATGAAACTGTAGGTCAAGTAAGTTGGTAATTCATTTCGTGGCACTATTTTGATAGTCAAAGATTAGGTAGGTACAAAAAATATTTTTTTGTTCTTATGGGAGACTCGCGAGATCCATATTCATAGTTCAGAAACTATTCTGAACTAGGTCATAGAGAAAGAGGGTGTAAAAATTATAGAAGGCTCAATTTTACAGAAAATAAATAGATTAGTTATTAATCACTAGTGATTCGCTCCGAACTGAGATCTCGCGAGTCTCTTTTAGTCTCCGATTAAAACAAAAAAAATATTATTTGTAATCTTTGACTATCCAAATAGTACCACGAAACAATAACCACCTTACTTGACCTACAGTTTCATTAGGTAACGGGAGTTCATGTACTGTGTTTTTTTTTTGGGGTACTAATTGCAGTTATTCTGAATTTCAGACTTTTGCCTGTATTTGTGTCACTTAAGCTACACGCATACCAAATTACAGCACTGCGGGGTCACTGGTGTACCCTGTGAATTTTGTCAAAGTTTAGTTTTTATCATGGCTAATAACTAAAAAACTATAAAGAATTTACGAAAAATAAAAACGGAGTTTAAATGTACTAATGAATACATTCATTTGACTTCACATTTGAGCTGATAGTCTCATTTTCATTTTTTTTTACCCCTTTTGAACCCCAATATCTCAACAACCCCCCCCCCCCCCCCCCCACATTTTTAGCTTATTTAGTCACACCAAAATTGTGCCATCACTCCCTACAAATGTATCAAATTTCACGATGATCGGATCAACGCTTCGAAAGTTATTCTCAGAAAAACAAACATACATACATAAATACAATGCCGATTTGCCCAAGTTGATTTGGAGATCTCGCTTCGATCGATCAATGAAGATATGGTATTTAGGCAAAAAAAAATATTTAAAATCCACTACGGATTACGAACTAAACCCATGTATAATAAATAATAATAATAATAAATAATGCTGGACATTTCACACAGCGCTATCTAGCCCCAAACTAAGCAGAGCTTGTATTATGGGAACCAGATAACTGATAGAATACTTACCTATATACTTTTTTTTGTAAATATTTCTAGATCATGCAAACATTTGTTCCGCAGCGGGAATCGAACCCGCTACCTCCTGCGTCTCAGCCGGCTATTCGCCCACTGCGCCACGGAGGTCGTCATGTATGACAATCATAAGTCTAAAGTTTCTAGAAGTTATCTAAATTGACTTTATTCGATCGAAACTCTAATCGAAATTACAGCATTCTTACCCAACCGGCCTTTAGTCTTAATTCAATAGCGTCCGTAGAAAGTGTATTATCCTCTACGATATTTCTAGTATTATTATTAATGAACCACATTGCGCCAGATGCAGGGCTGCACCTTGCGGGGGCAGGCAGCAGCACGCGTGTGTGCTTTTTTTTTACCTCCTAATTTCGCGACATCTGGTCTGACCGTGTTTTTTCAAAGGTTCAAAGACCTTATGCCTTTTGGGGTTACCTAGGCTCTGTTGCATTGCATCTATACTATACCAGGGTTTTCTAAACTTTCTAAAGTGACGAACCATTAGCAACATTTATAAAATCTGGCGGAGCCCTTCCAATTTTGATAGTTCATAGTTCATTTATTGATAACAAAAAACTTACAAGTCATTTGCATTGTTAACAATGGAATACAGAATTAAATAAAGATATTAAATCCAGTATATTAAATACATTACGACGAAAATCTTCAATCGTTCATTATGGGCCTTATGAATAAGCTCAGAGTCGCTCAACGAGCTATGGAGAGGGCTATGCTCGGGGTTTCTCTACGGGATCGAATCAGAAATGAGGAGATACGTAGGCGAACTCAAGTCACCGACATAGCCTGACGGATTAGCACGTTGAAGTGGCAATGGGCAGGCCATATAGCGCGCAGAACAGATGGCCGATGGGGCCGGAAGTAATAATAATTATAATACACATACATAAACGAAATATATAAATATACCTACACATAAAGTGCTCAAATTTGTTGACTATTTTGATATAGAGTTTGGATAAAAAGAATGCCATAGAGGCGACCCTGTGGATTTCCACATGAAGAGGGTTCCACAAGCGGATCGCAGTCACGGTGAAAGAGTTAGTGAAGAAAGAAGTTTTAGTCTCAGGCATCTTGAGTAAAAGACGTTGAGAAGAACGAGAAGGACGCTCAGGAGGGAAATAAGTTTGTTGTTGAAAAATTACTTTTTCAAAACAAGCTTTTATAAAATTCACAATCGGAACCGCAAGCAGATTCAAAAGAGCCCAAACACCAGTAGCCTACTATTATACATTCAGAAGTTCCGTTGTCTAGCATCCGTCTCCATCATGAGACCACCTCCATGGTACCATATATTGCATTGTCACCGATGTGTCACATGTATTCCAAATTTCAGCTCAATCGGTTGAGGGGAACGGGTTTAAAATTCAGTTGCAAGATTCCACCCGGACAAACATACATACATCGGAAGTTAATAAAAAGCTTGTAAAAAAGAGAAAAACGTTCTATTACTCGTAGATAGCGTGGATTCAGAGGACTTTGAAGGATGACATAAAATATATGCATACAAATGACCCCTGTCAAATGTCTGTCTGTGTGTGAAATGGTTTTGGGTAAATACTCTCCCTATCTTTAGCTTATAACAAATACATGCGTCATACGTTTGTCATACTCTGCACCTTTTCCTTTTATTAGCTCTAATTAATGGATTAACCGAGTCATAAGGTTAATGGTTTCCTGCGTACAAGTTGGAACAGGGATCTGTTCTACCCAATTAGTAAATTTGGTAATTGGTATATGTATATAATAGCTGTGTAATCTTGTAAGAGCACTATAGTGTTTCCCATATTCCTGTACGCTTCAGAGACATGTACTCTCCGGGAAAGTGAGAAAATGAAAGTGGACGCTCTCGAGATGTGGTGCTGGAGAAGAATGCTTGGGGTATCATGAACAGAGTTCCGTACCAATCAGTCCACAATTCAAGAACTCGGTATCAAGCAGCGTCTCTCTTCCACGGTACCCATCTCACATCCTCACCTTCTTTGGACACGTGTCGCGGCGCGGGGAGCTCTCCATTGAACGCTTGGTGGTGCAGGGAAAGGTTGAGGGCAATAGAGTGCGTGGCAGATCGCCTGTGAGATGGAAGGATCAAATAAAGGCTGCCATAGATGTTCCTTTGAACGAATGTGCCAGAAGAGCAGCGGTGCGAGAAGTGTGGCGAAGGGTAGTAAAGCGCGCCACAACCCTGACATGACGACCACGACCACCCCGCCAAGAGTGCTACGACTAATAAGAAGAGATGTAATAGATAAAAATGCTTCCGATAAAAGACCGGAAGATAACGAACGCACTCTAACATGAAACGCGAGGAATTGCGGATGATGGTGGAGATCATCACAGGACACTGCGAACTAAATCACCATCTCCTGAAGACAGGGGCCACGGATAGTACACAAAGGGCTTACAATGCTCTGCGAGTCCAATTTATTAACGCGCTCAGGGCGCTGTTGCGGCTTCCGCGCTTCTGTAGTGCCTCAGGCATGTTCGCCGAAGCACGCGCAGACAACTTCGATGCCATCTGACGTAAAAAAAACCGGCCCAATGCGAGTCGGATTCGCTCATGAAGGGTTCCGTAGCAGCAAGTAACATAATATAAAAGTTCTTGTAGTTCGTTGTAACTTTTTTATATTTGAGTTGATTGAATGAAAGGTAAATTGCGGTTAACGATTTATGTCGTATTAAAAAAATTTGCATGGTACATCATATATTTTTTTTAGTTTTAACATTCTCTTATTTTAAAAGTTACAGGGGGAGGGGGGGGGGGGGGGGCACATTTTACCATTTTGGAAGTGTCTCTCGCGCAAACTGTTCCGTTTAGAAAAAAATGATATTAGAAACCTCAATATCAGTTTTAAAGATCTATTCATAGATAACCCCCACGTATGGGTTTGATGAAAAAAAAGTTTCAGTTCTAAGTATGGGGAACCCCCCTAATTTATTGTATTTTTATTTTTGTGTGAAAATCATATTGCGATTTACAGCTTACCATGTTTCAACAGTATAGTTCTTATAGTTTCGGAAAAAAGCGGCTGTGACATACGGACGGACAGACAGACAGACATGAAAGAAAAAAAGAAAGAAAGAAAGAAAACCTTTTATTCGACAACCACACAGTAATAAAGGAAAATAAAACACAACAATAATAAAATCTAACCTAAGCACTAACAAACTTAAAAGCTCTGTGTAGAGATGAATAGGTACTCAGCTCAGCATGATGCTACGGCATGTTAATATGCCGCAGCGCTGCTCTTCCGCTGAGTCCAGTTTATGTTACCTCACGTACCTCTTGATCAAGGGTAGCCATAATAAGACAAACACAACTATTGTTCAAATCAAACCATATTAAATACATGCATTACAAAATTAAATACCTACTATTTTAAACCAATAAAACTATCACTACTAACTATCACACTTAAGAAAATTTCACTGGTTCATGACGAATCCATAAAGGTTCCGTTTTTGCCATTAGGCAACGGAACCCCGAAAAGGTGCTGCTCTCGCCGCACGGTGCGCGAGAACAGCAACACCATCCTGAACGTCGTCGCCAACAAACCCAACTGACCTCTGATGTGAAAGTTCACGCAGAGGACTAAATCGCAATTAGTAATTAAGTACCAACTCTCCTAGATGTAAGCTTTTTTACTAAATAAATAAATATAATAACTGTTGAACATGTCACGCAGCGCTATCCAGCCCCAAACTAAGCAGAGCTTGTACTATGGGTACCAGATAACTGATATAATATTTATATCCTTTTTTTTTGTAAATATGTACATACTTATAATTTATAGAAAAACAACCAGACCCCACAAAAGAGATCCATTGTTATCTTATTAAACTAGTGATTCGTCCCGAACCGAGATCTCGCGAGTCTCCGATTATAACAAAAAAATATTATTTGTAATCTATGACTATCAAAATAGTGTCACGAAATAAATAACCATCTAACTTGACCTACAGTTTCATTCAATTTACAGGTAACGGAAGTTAATGTATTGTGGTATTCTTTTTTGGGGTACAAATTGCAGTTATTCTGGATTTTAGACTTTTCCCTATATTTGTGTCACTTAAGCTACACGCATACTAAATTACAGCGCTGTGGGGTCACTGGTGTACCCTGTGAATTTTGTCAAAGTTCAGTTTTTATTATGACTAATAACTCAAAAACTATAAAGAATATACGTAAAATTAAAACGGAGTCTAAATATACTAATGAATTCCTTTCACCTGAAACCTTTCATTTGACGGCCCACTTGACGAGTTTGCCTCATTTTCATTTTTTTTACCCCTCTTGAACCCCAATATCTCAACGACCCCCCCACATTTTGAGCTCATTTAGTCACACCAAAATTGTGCCGTCCTACGTCCTACCTATGTATTGAATTTCACGATGATCGGATCAAACGCTTCGAAAGTTATCCTCGGACATACATACAACGCCCATTTGCCCAAGTTGATTTAGAGATCTCGCTTCGATCGATCAATATATAAATAATATCTAAATATTAAAAAATAGTGGACTATGTCGGGAATGGCTGCAGGATGAAGAGACAGTGGAGCACGTGCTGGTGCACTGTACGCACACCACGAAGAAAGACTGGAGACGGGACTGCATAAACTGATCGAGTCATCTTCGACGTCAGCAATGACCTCGGGGACTCTGGAAAACTACTGCCACCTACCCAAAGTGCTACGGAGTTGGGATGGCTGGGGTCAGGTTAGAAGGAGGGTTAATCTATACTATATATAATATTTTTATAATCTATATCTATACTTATATTATAAAGAGGAAAGATTTGTAATTTTGTGTGTATGTTTGTAATGAATAAACTCTAAAACTACTGTGCCAATTTCAAAAATTCTTTCACCATTGGAAAGCTGCATTCACCCTGAGTGACATAGGCTATATTTATTGCTAGAAAAGATTAGGGATCTTTACTAAAACTTAAGTAACGTAACCCAAGGTGTAAAAAAGTGCCCTAAAACGTCATTCGTCGCATGCGCTGCGGAAACTATTGATGATAGAACAAAAGTATGTTCTACAATATTAAAGAACATATCAATATCTACAAAAAACTTCGCGATACCATAAATGTCCAACTATTATCGTTATGTCACAATAACCACTTTTTACATTTATCGAGTAGGATCTCCTGAAAATCAATATGTTTTGTTATCACTTACAAATACCACTGCCAAAATAGTGTACAGTGAAGCTTTAAGATAAAAGTACCAATAGAATTAACTAAAGCTTTCAAATAAATAAGTAAATAGAGAATAGTAACAATTAAAATAACTTAGAAATAAATACTCTTAAATATAAATACACACACACATGAAACAACAAAAAACGTAAAAATAAAAAAAAACAAAAAAAAATGTATATACAGTGTAAACTCCATATAACGTCACTCGTTTTAACGACAAACTCTCTAAAGCGTCGAAATCACTCGGCTTTGGTTGGTTTAGCTCGTCTTGCATACAATGGTACACTCTGTATAACATTACACCCACTCTCAATAACGATAACAATTTGTAATAAAAAGTTCTTTTTAAGTTGCCAAATTAGTAAAAACTGCGCAGCTGTATATATCCTTTTGTCGTTTTATTATCCTAGACCATAATAAACTCGACTGTCGGCATCATACACATCAAACTTTCTAAGAAATCCGTTCTTTTGTTTACAAAATGGGATTGCTTGCACGTGTAGCTGCAGACTGTTGTTAGTAGAAGTGATGGATTTTATCTATACGTTGTCATATTCTTAGTAGCTCACAAACTTTCAAATTGTAAACATGGCTAGTAAGAGAAAATCACTGTGACACACACAGATTTTACTTCTCTCCATTTAACGACAACTCTTTATGACGTCAAAATATGCTCAGTCCCTTGAGTGTCGTTATATAGAGTTTACACTGTAAATAAAAAAACTTTCATTAGGTAGGATCACATAAAAATGTAAATAAAAAAACTGAGTAATCTCTCCCACATAAGGTTAAATACGACAAAAAAATATAAATAAAAGGTATATATAAAAAAAAATATTATATCCACCCGTGCGAAGCCGGGTCGGACCGCTAGTCTATAATTATATTATAAAAAGGAAAGATTTGTATTTTTGTGTGTATGTTTGTAATGAATAAACTCAAAAACTACTGCTTCGATTTAAAAAATTCTTTCACCATTGAAAAGCTACATTCACCCTGAGTAACATAGGCTACTTTTTACCCAACTGCGCAAAGGCGGGTAATGTTTTTATAGAAAAAACTACGCGTGCGAAGCTGCGGATTGGTCAGCTAGTGCACAATACAACCCTATGCGAGACGTCAGTGCCAATCCTACTCCTCTTACCCTAGAATTAGATGTATTACCCGTGCGCGATAAGTTGAGACCTGAGCGCGGTGACGTCATATTGGCGTGTTTGTACCGCCCGCAAAAAAGCGAACATAACAAGCAGCCGCCCGCGGCTTCGTCTTTGTTTTTTTTAACCTAATTTATTATGTTACTCAGGGAGGACGCTGCTTTTTATCTAATCTTTTTTACACTATTTGAATAAAATAAAAATACAATGTTTAAGTTTATACATTTATTTTATCTATTATTTACATTATCTCATCTTCGTCACTACTTAGTGGATTTATGCCTTCTAGAGGTTGTTCTTCGTCCTCAGTCTCACTATAATCACTTGACGAAGAGGTATCCGATAAATTTACAATTAATTGCGATTCATTCGTCTCTTGTAAGAGGTCATCGTCCCAATACTTTAGTCGAAGTCTGTCCACATGGTTGACTTCTTTTTTCCAGACAACAAAACAATAACACAAACGAAAACATCGGGGAAGTGCAGGGGGAGCGGTCGGGGAGTCGCATTCCTAGCAGGTCCCAAGTTATCGCGCACATTGTTTTATCCACGTACGAAGTACCAGCCATCCTAAGTGTTTTATCTGTCACGGAGAGACTGGTAGAAAATGCTTTTAGTATTAGGTCCTCCATTTGTAAACTTTTTTATACTATATTAAAAAAAAAAATGCGAAATATGCTATCATCATCTTGCTAAGCTGCGTTCGCATCTGTAGCATTTACCGTAGGTATTATTAAAATATAATTGATCAAGGTGTCTCAATAAATACCCTTACCACTCGAACCATAATAGGACTAGGACACGTTCTCAAAAAATCGACTTTATATAGAACACTTTTAATTTCAAAACCACTACTCCTTTCTCTATTCTCAGGGGCGCAAGGTTTAAAATACCCGGAATAAATGGACTTACACCAACCAGAGTTGGATTTTGTAGTATACTACGTGAAAATACGATATTTTTACAAGATTTTATTTAACTTGCAATGTATATCTATGATCTTTATCCCATTGAGCTGAAATTTGGTATACACGCTTATTTTGGATGACAATGCATGCTTCACTATGTGACGTCATTCTAATTCCAATATGGCGGATCATCCACGATGGCGGACTAAAGTCAGGCCATTTTAATAGGTAACATTTGACAATTCATCAAAATTCAACAACGTAACCTTGTAACGGCGGAAATAAAATAGTATATTGTTTCGTTTTGTTAGAACTGCACAATTGCTTAACTTTTTTCAATTACGATTACATATTTATTGTAATAATGACCGATACGAGTACGAGTTCGGTACGAGTTGTACCGAACTGACAGACGTCAACAGACGTCAAATGTTACCTATTAAAATGACTTATTTTTTAGTTATTTGTGCTGGGGCGGGGCTCATGTTTTAGACCAAATTTGTTTTGTAAAACATCTATTGTAAAACAAACATGAAACTATAAATATCTGGATAATTGACTATGACTAAATCCTCTTGGCAGTACAAAAACTACTAAAAACGGAACGTACTATAATTTTAGACAAGATAGTATAGTTTTAACTTCCATGTAGAATAATTTTCGGAGAGTCTGAATCCAACCCTGACACCAACATACACACGATAGTTCGACACATCTGCTCGCTACAATACAGCTTTATCACGCAAAGAATAAAGTTGTGTTTCGTGTAATTTCTGCTATTTTTAGATGTTAGAAAGGTGTTTTTTCCTAATAATGAGAGGATGTGGAAAGTTCATTGTGAAGGGCACGTGTTTGTGTTTTTTGTTGGAGCAAAGGTGACGCGTGCCATCTTTGGAGGTAATTTTAGATGGTCATAAAAACATTACTCAGGTAGGCAACTTTGTATCACCATAGATTTCCAGAGCGTTCGATCTTGTGCATCACCCAAAGACTCGCAGCAAACTTTATCAGGGGGGGGGGGGGGGGGGGGTCCATCCAGTCAGTTCTTCGAGCTATGTGCCCTGTCCACTGCTGCCACTTCAAACCCAAAGCGCAATTTACAAATGTTTTTGTATGTTTACCGTCAACTGTGACAGGTAAAAAGGTGTGCTTAACTAGGTACTAACAAAAAAAATAAATAGCAAACTACTAACTACCTAATTGCCTACATACACATAAAGTATTTAAGTACATAGTCACAAAGTCAAAATCTTTTATTCATTAAAATCACAAGGATCACTTTGAAACGTCAATTTTACTGCCTGTTCCTTCGCGACCAAGCCAGGAAAGAAAGGCAAGAAACAAGGCTGGTTGTTTTTTTTAATGATCCTTTTAGAATACATTACAATACAGAAAATAAATTACGTCTAAATTGTAACATTTTCAACGAGTTGAATCAATTTCAATCCCAAGCTTCTCTATCATCTAAATAATCCGATATTTTATAGTACTTGGGCTATTTTATAAAGATTTTGTTTAATTGCGTTTTTAAATTTGTTAATTGTCAATTTTTGTACATCATTTGGGAGTTTGTTATAAAAGCGAACACCTTGCCCTTTAAACGATTTACTAACTTTATGGAGTCTACAAGTGGCAACAGCGAGTTTATCTTTATTTCTAGTATTAAAATTATGATTACCGCTATTTGTCTTAAACAAATTAATATTTTTGTGAACATACATCTGATTTTCATAGATGTATTGACAAGGGAATGTCATAATATTTATTTCTTTAAACTTATTGCGCAATGATTCTCTGGGGCCCATATTATAAATTGCACGAACAGCCCTCTTCTGCAGCACAAAAACGGTGTTTATATCTGCAGCACAAATACAATATACAGTGTAAACTCGATGTAACGTCACTCGTTTTAACGACAAACTCTCTAAAGCGTCGAAATCACTCGGCTTTGGTTGGTTTAGCTTGTCTTGCATACAATGGTACACTCTGTATAGCATTACACCCACACTCAATAACGACAACAATTTGTAATAAAAAGTTCTTTTTAAGTTGCCAAATTAGTAAAAACTGCGCAGCTGTGTATATCTTTTTGTCGTTTTATTATCCTAGACCATAATAAACTCGACTGTCGGCATCATACACATCCAAACTTTCTAAGAAATCCGTTCTTTTGTTTACAAAATGGGATTGCTTGCACGTGTAGCTGCAGACTGTTGTTAGTAGAAGTGAATTAGTGAAGTTAGTTTCTTTTTCTAATACAGATTTTACTTCTCTCCATTTAACGACAACTCTCTATAACGTCAAAATATGCTCAGTCCCTTGAGTGCTGTTATATAGAGTTTACACTGTACTTATAAAATACGTGTATATTCGTCTTAATGGACATTAGTGCATTACTGACACAAATATAGGGAAAACTCTGATATCCTGAACAACTGCAATTTCTACCCCTAAAAAGAGTAACAGATTAACATGAACTGCCGTTGTGCATTTCTGACACTATTTTATTAGTCAAAGATTATGAATAATATTTTTTTTTTGTTTTTATGGGAGACTCGCGAGATCTCAGTTCGGGGCGAACCACTAGTACTTTTAGTATGTAAGTTTTTTATTATAACACATAATACAATATCGTTTGATTTAACCTGATGGTAAATGAATTTCTACTGTCAAATCGTGTCTGTCTGTCACGCCAAGCGTACGCGGCCGCCGCCTGCGTGACGGTGGTATTTAAATTCGCTTTTTATAGCCGCACACCGATAATCTAAAGCAAATGCAGCCACTTCCGGGCACATGTCACACGGCTCACGACTGCATCTGGCACGGCGGGCTTGCGCCTTTATTGTTTAATAGCTGACCAATCCGCAGCTTCGCACGCGTTTTTCCTACTTCTGCGCAGTTGGGTAAAAAGTAGCCTATGTCACCCGGGGATAGTGTAGCTTCCCAACGCAACGGTGAAATAATTTTTTTAATCGGTCCAGTAGTTTCGGAGCCATTTCAATGCAAACAAACAAATAAACAAATCTTTCCTCTCTATTTAAACATCTGCTCTGTGTTGTATTAAAACTATGTTTACGTAGGTTTTGTCACACTAAAAGTTTTGCGTAACTTAGAAAAACAACATGTTATAACCAAAATATTATGTTTATTGCTTTTCAAAATACTCTCCTTTACATTTTAAACATTTTTTCGTGCGATCGAACCATTTTTTAAAACAGGAGGACCACAGATCTGAAGGCATGTTTTCTACGTGCTGATTGAACGCTATCACTGCCTCTTCGGAGTTGGTAAAAGTGAAACCTCTCATCAAATCTTTGATTTTGGGGAAAATACAGAAATCACAGAGTCGGGGCTATGTGCAGGATGGGTGTCGAGTTCTACTTTTTCGGAAGCTAAAAATGACTTTGTTTTGTTGGCCGTGTGTGAAGAAGCGTTGTCATGATGTAGGAGAACGCGGCCTTTTGGTCGTCTTTTGCGAAAACACCCTGGGTAAACAAATGGTAGAATACCACTCGGCATTAACACTCTTTTGATCTTCAAGTGGAATTTTGCAGATGGGGCCCGTAGCTGAGAAAAAAACGCGATCATTTTTTTATCAACGTTTCTCGCCTGCCTCACTTTTTTTGTTGGCCTGTTCTCATTTTCAAACACCCACTCACAAGATTGCTGTTTTTTTTCGGGTTCAAAACAATAAATCCAATATTCGTCTCTTGTGACAATGTCATAAACAGCATTAGAATGTCCGTGGTCGTACTTCAGTAGCAACTGTGAGCACCATTCCACGCGAGCCCGCTTCTGCTCCGCTGCCAGTTCATGAGAGATCCAACGACAAAGTTTCCGAAGTTTCAATTCTTCGTGTAAAATTTTCTGAATTTGGCTCATACCAATCCCCAATAGTCCTCGAATTCTCTCATAGGTAATCCGCAGGTTTTCTTCAATTAGCCGCTTAACAGTAGCCACATTATTTTCGTTGACGGCAGTTGAAGGCCGCCCTTCACGAAATTCGTCATGTAAAGAAATCCGACCTCTCTCAAATTCAGCAAACCATCGCCTTACGGTGCTCAAACAAGGTGCTTCTCTCCCAAAAGCATTTTGAAGACGAGCGGCACAGTCTTGCGGAGAGAGAGAACTTTAAAAATCATAAAAAATCATCCCTCTAAAATCTTTTTTGTAATTCCATTTTCGTTGCGTACGTAGAACTTTGATGTGTGATAAAAAAAACTATTGACAAATGATTTCCCGCCATTTTTTTTTTACTAAGAAGGTTGCAACGTTTCAAAAAATATAACATTCGAAATTCAAATAGTTCCGATTAGCTAGAAGTGCAAAACCTTTAGTGTGCCCCATGTATGTATAGAATCAACAGCCTTAAAATAAGTTTTAAGCTTTTAGCTCTAAAAATGACGATACTTCCATACAAGTTTTCATCCCCCCCCCCCCCCCCCCCTTTCAACCCATTACAACCCTTTTTTCACATTAAAAAGTAGCCTATGTCCTTTCTAAGGCTCTAGACTATCTGTGCGTCAAATTTCATTTAAATCGGTTCAGTAGTTTTTGCGTGAAAGCGCGACAGACAGACAGGGTTACTTTCGCAATTATAATACTTTTTTTATATTAAATTTGTAGACACACAAGCTGACGGGCCTCCTGATGTTAAGTGGTCACCGCCGCCTATAAACTCCTGCAGCACTCGTGGTACCGCAGTCGCGTTGCCTACCACTTAATACCCTATTTACACCTCTCTTGAAAGCGTTCATTTTGAAGCCCACCGGAAAAACCTCCGGAGGAAGATCATTCCACATCTTGCAGGAAGAAACGAGCGGGTGAAACGCACCGCGTGAGACTTCCACGCATCTACAATATGTGGGTGAGCTCGTTGCCGTAAGGATTAGTAAGGATAGGTATGTATTCGATCCGTTATCTGATTCCCGTAGTACAAGCTTTGCTTAGTATTTTTCAAACTTTCGCGATCACTGTACATAATTATTGATTAAAACGGGTATTAATCGCGTATGTACCTTTTTTGTTTGTTATCCCGACGTTTTGACTGTTGCTTTGCTTACTTTGAGGCTAGATAGCGCTGTGTAAAATGTCCAGAATTATTGATTAAAACTAAAATTTCATAACCGGTTAACACTGCCCCGTCCGGAATTCGAACCAAACGGTGGATCAGAATTCTCTAAAACTTCAATTAATCGATATAATTGAAATATTCTAGTATAATTATAGAGTACTGACAGATGCAACTTTTTATAACAATAATACTAGACCTTTAGAAGGTATTTTACCAAAGGCTAACTGGAAGACAATGCTATCTAGCATTATGTTCGTCCGTGCCGTGGGGCGCCGGCAATAGAATGTTGCCCCTCCGCTCTTGCCCGTGGATGCAGTAGGAGTCTGCTAAGGGATACCTCCGAAAGATGGGCAGCAGCGTCTTTTCGTGTTTTCAATACCTATACTGCGCTCGCCAACCCGCCTGCCAAGCGTGGCGAGTATGGCAACAACCCCCTCATGATCAATGAGGGAGGCCTTTGTCCAGCAGTGGACGTCCTACGGCTGATATGATGATATGATACAGACATTTATTTGCTACCATAGCACACACAAATTCACACAATACAATCATAAGGTATAACATCAAAAAGAAAGCCCAAGTAAGAGAAAACAGAAAATTACATTCAACAAACATAGGAACAATCGAATGAAATAATAAATTTACAATGTAGTCAGGGAAAAATTAAAATGAGGCAAGTAGGTGTTAAAAATGCGAAAGCAACTCTGTTTGTTTGTTACCTTTTCACGACTGAACGGATCGTAACAAAATTTGGCAAGGAGAATAGATCCTCGAGAAGGACATAGGCTATCTTTCGTGTCAAAAAAAATCTTGAAGGGGTTTAAAAGTTTGTATGGTCAATCCATAAGTTCCATAAGTTCTGAAAATTCATATTTTCAAAAATACGTGTTTTAACTGTTTTGAAAGATCATCCCTAAGGGGGGGGGAGGGGGGGGGGGGGTGAAGTAAGGGGTTAAAATTATGAGGTATTCTTTAGATGCACAAAAAGTTTTACTTCAGTCGTGGGGTCTAAAGCAGATTCGTTTTTATGACTAGTTTGTCCCCCCCCCCCCCCCCCCCCGCCCCGCCCCGCTCAGATTTCAAAATAAAATATGGCCTAATAGTCTTCGAAAGCACTTTCAGTTTTTGCAGGTTTTCTGATTCCAGTTTTCCAAATTCGCCGGGCCACTTTCCAAAATTGGACACCGTGGAAGGCCTAAGAAGTGGTGGCGCGATGATTTAGACGCTTTTTATAGGGACTGGTGGGATTTGGTACGAGATCGAGAAAAGTGGAGAGATGAGGGGGAGGCCTTTGCCCAGCACCACTGCTAGGCATAGGCTAGATAAAAAAAACCCTAAGAGTAGTAGAATTCCTTGTAAAAGGGCCCGAACGGGGGAGTACTACCACCATATCTATTTTAGCCGTCAAGCAGCATTGCTGTTTCGGATTGAAGGGTATTTTTGCCGGTGAAATTGCAGGCACATGAGGCTTCAGACCTGTATGCCAAAGGTTAGCTAGAAGAAAATGCTAAAATTAGCATTAAGTTCGCCTATGTATTATTTTATTAGTGCATTAAAGAATTTTCTAATCTAATCTAATCTGTGCCTCAATTTGATCGACGCAGCGTAGTGCATCGTAGGCCACGTTTCTAAGATACGCCCCACATGAAGTATTCCTGTCATTTATGGGCAGGAATACCTGGATATCAACTAGGGCCGGTTGACTCTGTTCAAAGACGCGCTGTGAGAATTGTTGACGATCCATTTCTCACAAGCGGTATGTGCACAGCTCCCTGTGTGTGTTATACCGCTTGTATAACGGGTTGCGTTCTGAGGAGTTGTTTGATATGGTGCCTGCAGGTTCCTTTTATCATCGCACCGCTCGCCATCGGCAGGGAATCCATCCACGCACCTTGGAGACGATCTGGTCGCGTACCGTGAGGTTCCAGAGGAATTTCCTCCCACGAACGCTTCGCTTGTGGAATGGTCACCCTGCCGAGGGACTACTGTATGGGGTTTTGAAAATTTTAATAGGTCGGCAACGCGCGAGTACTTAATACCTTTGGTGTTACAAACGTCCATAGGCCGGTAACCGCTTACCATCAGGTGGGCCGTATGCTTAGTGGTATAAAAAAATAAAAACAAGGTGGATCATAAGCTTGTTCCATCTCCGGTCGTATTAAAAAAAACCCTTGTCCTGAAAATTACGGACACTACAAAAATAAAGACAGGTGATGTTCGATTGTCATATAAAGTTAACTGAGTTAGCTATTAAACCGAAGCAACCTAGTTATTTAGTTATTTTTAACCACCAAAGGCTGGGTGGCAACAAGTTACAAATAAAAATATTCAACAACCTTATTGCAATACAAAAACGTCTGTAAACCGTTATAAATAAGGTCGAATATAATTTGCTGCACATTTTAATGCAGGTATGCACTTTTTTTCAAAACAGCTGACCGATCAGCTGTCGCTATACGCTACAAAGGACAATAGGTTAATGGTATTACTTATAGAGGAGTAAGCGAAATTGAACTTTATTTGTAATGGTTTTAGGTTGATATTGATCAGATAACGGTTTTAAAAAAACGATGGACATTTCAAACAGCGTTATCTAGCCCCAAACTAAGCAAAGCTTGTACTGTGGGCACCAGATAACTGATACAATACGAACACATATTGTTTTGTTAATACGTACATATGTTTATCATCATCATCATCCTCAGCCCGACTTCACCCACTGCTGGGTATAGGCCTCCCCAAGTTTGTGCCATCCGCCACGATCCTACGCTAGTCTCACCCATTGACGGCCCGCTACTCTAACGATGTCGTCCACCCATCTCGCTGCCGGACGTCCAACCCTTCTACAGCCATTCGTCGGCCATCATTCAGTTGCTACCCTGCTCCACCTGTCATCACCACGTCTTGCCAAGTGTCCCGCCCAAGACCATTTGAGCTCCATAACTCGATTCCCAACATCATGAACCTTCGTTCTTCTACGGATCTCGACGTTTGGTACTCGATCCAAGAGTTTGATGCCGAGCATGGTACGCTGCATGACTCTCTGTGCAACTCTTAACCTGTACACAGCCTCCTGCGTGAGCGTCCATGTCTCGGCACCGTAAGTCATGGTGGGCATAACACATTGCATAAATAAGCGGGTCTTCAGACTGAGACTCAGACTCTGTGGAGTTTTAGGCGACCTAAGGATGTCGACATATGTTTATAATATAAAGAAAATACCCGAAACCGGACGATATTGTGGTCATGGCAAAGTCGATGGAAGAGCTCAGCACGATGCTCGAAGGCCTCAATCGAGTCTCCCAACGGGTAGGACTTAAAATGAATATGGACAAGACGAAAATCATGTCAAATGTCCATGTCGTCCCTGCCCCAGTTATGGTTGAGAACTCGGCTCTTGAAGTTGTCGACGCGTATGTATACCTAGGACAAACAGTCCAATTAGGTAGGTCCAACTTCGAGAAAGAGGTCAATCGTCGAATCCAACTCGGATGGGCAGCGTTTGGGAAACTTCGCAACGTCTTTTCGTCCAACATACCTCAGTGCCTTAAGACGAAAGTCTACAATCAGTGTGTGTTACCAGTGATGACATATGGAACCGAGACGTGGTCCTTCACTATTGGCCTTATGAATAAGCTCAGAGTCGCTCAACGAGCTATGGAGAGGGCTATACTCGGGGTTTCTCTACGGGATCGAATCAGAAATGAGGCGATACGTAGGAGAACTCAAGTCACCGACATAGCCCGACGGATTAGCACGTTGAAGTGGCAATGGGCAGGCCATATAGCACGCAGAACAGATGGCCGATGGGGCCGAAAGGTTCTCGAGTGGAGGCCACGGACCGGCAAGCGCAGCGTAGGACGTCCACCCACAAGATGGGCAGACGACTTGGTAAGAACCGCAGGTCGGCGTTGGATGCAGGCCGCTTCCAACCGCAGTTCCTGGAGATCAATGAGGGAGGCCTTTGTCCAGCAGTGGACGTCCTACGGCTGATATGATGATGATGATGATGACCCGAAACCGGAACAAATACCTGTAGGCGATACAAACGTCTGCCCGCAGCGGGAATCGAACCCGCAGCCTCCTACGCCTCAGCTGGCTATTCGCCCACTGCGCCACAGAAATTGATCGATATTATGCATTATTTTTCCTAAAAAAACTTAAAAATCTACTAATATTATAAATTCGAGAGTAACTCTTGTCTCTCTCTATCTGTTTTTTACGTTTTCACCACTAAAAGGCTGGACAGATTTCGATGAAATTTGGTATTAACATGTATTTTTCTACCATACCTCTCTATCCGCCGTCATCTCCGTTGTCACTTCCTTTCTACCCATATCATTCTTCACACAGTCCATCCATCTCTTCTTAGGCCTTCCTCTACTTATATATCCATCCACACTCATATCATATCCGTTGTCACTTCTTTCCTACCCATATCATTCTTCACACAGTCCATCCATCTCTTCTTCGGCCTTCCTCTACTTATATATCCATCCACACTCATATCATATCCGTTGTCACTTCTTTCCTACCCATATCATTCTTCACACAGTCCATCCATCTCTTCTTCGGCCTTCCTCTACTTATATATCCATCCACACTCATATCATGTCCGTTGTCACTTCTTTCCTACCCATATCATTCTTCACACAGTCCATCCATCTCTTCTTCGGCCTTCCTCTACTTATATATCCATCCACACTCATATCATGTCCGTTGTCACTTCTTTCCTACCCATATCATTCCACACACAGTCCATCCATCTCTTCTTCGGCCTTCCTCTACTTATATATCCATCCACACTCATATCATGTCCGTTGTCACTTCTTTCCTACCCATATCATTCCACACACAGTCCATCCATCTCTTCTTCGGCCTTCCTCTACTTATATATCCATCCACACTCATATCATATCCGTTGTCACTTCTTTCCTACCCATATCATTCTTCACACAGTCCATCCATCTCTTCTTCGGCCTTCCTCTACTTATATATCCATCCACACTCATATCATATCCGTTGTCACTTCTTTCCTACCCATATCATTCTTCACACAGTCCATCCATCTCTTCTTCGGCCTTCCTCTACTTATATATCCATCCACACTCATATCATGTCCGTTGTCACTTCTTTCCTACCCATATCATTCTTCACACAGTCCATCCATCTCTTCTTCGGCCTTCCTCTACTTATATATCCATCCACACTCATATCATGTCCGTTGTCACTTCTTTCCTACCCATATCATTCTTCACACAGTCCATCCATCTCTTCTTCGGCCTTCCTCTACTTATATATCCATCCACACTCATATCATGTCCGTTGTCACTTCTTTCCTACCCATATCATTCTTCACACAGTCCATCCATCTCTTCTTCGGCCTTCCTCTACTTCTATATCCATCCACACTCATATCATATCCGTTGTCACTTCTTTCCTACCCATATCATTCTTCACACAGTCCATCCATCTCTTCTTCGGCCTTCCTCTACTTATATATCCATCCACACTCATATCATATCCGTTGTCACTTCTTTCCTACCCATATCATTCTTCACACAGTCCATCCATCTCTTCTTCGGCCTTCCTCTACTTATATATCCATCCACACTCATATCATGTCCGTTGTCACTTCTTTCCTACCCATATCATTCTTCACACAGTCCATCCATCTCTTCTTCGGCCTTCCTCTACTTCTATATCCATCCACACTCATATCATATCCGTTGTCACTTCTTTCCTACCCATATCATTCTTCACACAGTCCATCCATCTCTTCTTCGGCCTTCCTCTACTTATATATCCATCCACACTCATATCATGTCCGTTGTCACTTCTTTCCTACCCATATCATTCTTCACACAGTCCATCCATCTCTTCTTCGGCCTTCCTCTACTTCTATATCCATCCACACTCATATCATATCCGTTGTCACTTCTTTCCTACCCATATCATTCTTCACACAGTCCATCCATCTCTTCTTCGGCCTTCCTCTACTTATATATCCATCCACACTCATATCATATCCGTTGTCACTTCTTTCCTACCCATATCATTCTTCACACAGTCCATCCATCTCTTCTTCGGCCTTCCTCTACTTATATATCCATCCACACTCATATCATGTCCGTTGTCACTTCTTTCCTACCCATATCATTCTTCACACAGTCCATCCATCTCTTCTTCGGCCTTCCTCTACTTGTATATCCATCCACACTGATATCATATCCGTTGTCACTTCTTTCCTACCCATATCATTCTTCACACAGTCCATCTATCTCTTCTTCGGCCTTCCTCTACTTGTATATCCATCCACACTGATATCATGTCCGTTGTCACTTCTTTCCTACCCATATCATTCTTCACACAGTCCATCTATCTCTTCTTCGGCCTTCCTCTACTTCTATATCCATCCACACTGATATCATATCCGTTGTCACTTCTTTCCTACCCATATCATTCTTCACACAGTCCATCCATCTCTTCTCCGGCCTTCCTATACTTGTATATCCATCCACACTGATATCATATCCGTTGTCACTTCTTTCCTACCCATATCATTCTTCACACAGTCCATCCATCTCTTCTTCGGCCTTCCTCTACTTGTATATCCATCCACACTGATATCATATCCGTTGTCACTTCTTTCCTACCCATATCAATCTTCACACAGTCCATCCATCTCTTCTCCGGCCTTCCTATACTTGTATATCCATCCACACTGATATCATATCCGTTGTCACTTCTTTCCTACCCATATCATTCTTCACACAGTCCATCTATCTCTTCTTCGGCCTTCCTCTGCTTGTATATCCATCCACACTGATATCATATCCGTTGTCACTTCTTTCCTACCCATATCATTCTTCACACAGTCCATCCATCTCTTCTCCGGCCTTCCTATACTTGTATATCCATCCACACTGATATCATATCCGTTGTCACTTCTTTCCTACCCATATCATTCTTCACACAGTCCATCCATCTCTTCTTCGGCCTTCCTCTACTTGTATATCCATCCACACTGATATCATATCCGTTGTCACTTCTTTCCTACCCATATCAATCTTCACACAGTCCATCCATCTCTTCTCCGGCCTTCCTATACTTGTATATCCATCCACACTGATATCATGTCCGTTGTTACTTCTTTCCTACCCATATCATTCTTCACACAGTCCATCCATCTCTTCTTCGGCCTTCCTCTACTTGTATATCCATCCACACTGATATCATATCCGTTGTCACTTCTTTCCTACCCATATCATTCTTCACACAGTCCATCTATCTCTTCTTCGGCCTTCCTCTACTTGTATATCCATCCACACTGATATCATGTCCGTTGTCACTTCTTTCCTACCCATATCATTCTTCACACAGTCCATCCATCTCTTCTTCGGCCTTCCTCTACTTGTATATCCATCCACACTGATATCATATCCGTTGTCACTTCTTTCCTACCCATATCAATCTTCACACAGTCCATCCATCTCTTCTCCGGCCTTCCTATACTTGTATATCCATCCACACTGATATCATGTCCGTTGTCACTTCTTTCCTACCCATATCATTCTTCACACAGTCCATCTATCTCTTCTTCGGCCTTCCTCTACTTGTATATCCATCCACACTGATATCATGTCCGTTGTCACTTCTTTCCTACCCATATCATTCTTCACACAGTCCATCCATCTCTTCTACGGCCTTCCTCTACTTGTATATCCATCCACACTGATATCATATCCGTTGTCACTTCTTTCCTACCCATATCAATCTTCACACAGTCCATCCATCTCTTCTCCGGCCTTCCTATACTTGTATATCCATCCACACTGATATCATATCCGTTGTCACTTCTTTCCTACCCATATCATTCTTCACACAGTCCATCTATCTCTTCTTCGGCCTTCCTCTACTTGTATATCCATCCACACTGATATCATGTCCGTTGTCACTTCTTTCCTACCCATATCATTCTTCACACAGTCCATCCATCTCTTCTACGGCCTTCCTCTACTTGTATATCCATCCACACTGATATCATATCCGTTGTCACTTCTTTCCTACCCATATCAATCTTCACACAGTCCATCCATCTCTTCTCCGGCCTTCCTATACTTGTATATCCATCCACACTGATATCATGTCCGTTGTTACTTCTTTCCTACCCATATCATTCTTCACACAGTCCATCCATCTCTTCTCCGGCCTTCCTATACTTCTATATCCATCCACACACATATCTAACAGTCTTTCCTTTTTTTCATTTATTTACTACATGTAAGTACATTATAACCTTAATATTATACCCTAAAAACCGTGCAAGGTTTGTCTGGGTACTCACATTCATCGAAATTCTCCGTAACATTTACCTATACATTAGCAACACAAGACAGTATTACACCATACTCGTAGTACTCAATCCGCTTTGTTAGTCACATGAAATTTGGTATACAGATAGATTATGATCGGGATTGTGACATAGGCGACTTTTGACCCGACTGCGCAGGAGGGTAATGTTTTTATTGACCAAACCACGCGTGCGAAGCGGGAGGATCCGCTAATAAGTCCATATTTTAATAAATACTATTATAATTAAATGAGATCGTGAAACTTTGCATAGTTATTGATATTATACAAGCTTTTATTTAACTTGTAATGTATGTATGTTTGTCCGGGTGGAATCTTACAAACTGAATTTTACTTTTTTAATTTCCACTTATCTTTAACAGATTGAGCTGAAGTTTGGTATAGACGCTTATTTTGGATGACAATGCATGTGAAATGGCCTGGTAGCACAGTTGGATAGTGCATCCTCGTATCAAGAGGAAGGTTGCGGGTCAAGTCCCGTCCAGGCTTGAAATTTTTGAGATGATTTTAAAAATGTATGGATATTGTTCATACATAAATAATAAAATAGCGATTAAATTAGTAACTTTTTAACAAAAATATAACCGACTTCAGATAACAGATGCTTAACCTGTCAATGAAATGAAATGATTTCAATGAAATTTTTTAGGAACTAATATGAAAGTATATCCTTTCAAATATTAGGTCTTTGCCTATAAAATTGCCGTTTTGTATGGAATAAGTGAAAGTACTTATTTTTTTAAACTTTTTCATTTCTGTTATTCAAAGTAATCAATCACCCATGCAATCGACGCATATTTGCCAACGCATTGGCAGTTTATTGATGCCCTTCTTGTAAAAATCAGCTGGACGGGAAGCAACCAACTCTTCAAAGGCATTTTGTACTGCCTCTCGGGAATTGAATTTTTTACCCACTAAAAAGTTGTCTAAATTTTGGATATAGTAATAGTCGGTAGGTGCAAGGTCTGGTGAGTATGGCGGATGAGGGAGAGCTTTCAACCCCAGCTCTTGCAGCTTGGAGACTGTCTGTTGTGCAGTATGGGGTCGCGCGTTGTCGTGAAGGATCAGTGGGGGGGTAAAAAGAATGTCATGTTTTTAAAACAAAATTAATTTGAATTTAGAATACAAAGCCATTCCAAATTTTTTTTCTATTTGAAATAACCAGTACTGAAGAACGGCAATTTCATAGGTAAAAACTTATTAATTTCCCAAATCGGTTGATAAATGACGGAGTTCTGAGCAAACAAACATAACATAAAAATAAAACAAATTTAATACTTAGGTATATGGTTTTATCATGTATGCCATTGTCAGAACTGAACCAAATGGAAATAAATAATCATCAAAATCGGTTCACCCAGTCGAAAGTTCTAAGGTAACAAACATAAAAAAATATAGTCGAATTGAGAACCTCCGCCTTTTTTGAAGTCGATTAAAAATGGGGGGTGGGGGGTTGGAGGGTGAGAAATAATTTACGACCTTATTCTCATACCTACCTAATATACCTACAAAAAAAAACATTAAAAATGGTCGACCCTTTCCGAGGAGAGCGACCACTAAAACGATACGAGACTTTTATACATTAGATGTTCGTTTTTTATTAGTTATGTTCATTTTTATATCATTTGTCTTTTTTTGGGCTTATTTTGGAAATTTCTAAATTGTTTGATGAGTCCTTTTGTCTATACTAATATTATAAAGAGGAAAGATTTGTATTTTTGTGTGTATGTTTGTAATGAATAAACACAAAAACTACTGGTCCGATTTCAAAAATTCTTTCACCATTGGAAAGTTACATTCACCCTGAGTAACATAGGCTACTTTTTACCCAACTGCGCAAAGGAGGGTAATGTTTTTATTGAAAAACTACGCGTGCGAAGCTGCGGATTGGTCAGCTAGTAATATTAAAAAGAGGAACGATTTGTTTGTTTGTTTGTAATGTATAGGCTCCGAAACTACTGGACGGATTTAAAAATTTCTTTCACTGTTGGGAAGCTACACTATCCCCGGGCGACATAGGCTACTTTTAACCCACCTGCGCAGAAGGAGGGCAATGTTTTTTATTGAAAAACTACGCGTGCGAAGCTGCGGATTGGTCAGCTAGTTAATAATATATATGTGTGTGTTCGATGTTACAACTAAACGCTATATCTATCAATGGTGCTTCGAAAAAAATGGTCCAAGATCCTCGTACGCGCACGGTTTTCGCTCGTTCAGGGACAGAAGTTAACTAACGTAGTACTAAACTTTTCTTCGGTCCCTATCTATTTTGCGGTAGTACTTAACACCACTTCTAGCTCTTAACTGAACGTCACAGCCTTCTGTTAAGAGGCTTAGCATCTTAGGTCAAGTTATGTCAAGAGGTACTTATAGTTGGCAAGTTAGTTAGTCGGAAATCTATCAAGATATTCTTTTACCGTTTTAAGCGAGTTTTGTAAGCATACATAATTAAGTAATGGTGGACATAAATATTCATTCAAGAGTATGCATCGTAGAGCACGTTTCTAAGGTGCGTGTCCTACGAGGCAATACTTTATTATAGGCGTGTGTTACCACTCAACATCAGGTGGGCTATAAAAGTCATAGCAGACATATCAACTCGGAAAGGGATCGTCACCGTATCGGCTTTCGCCTCCTCGTCAACCTAACGCAAGCACGTAATCAAAGCGGATCAGCAGCTCCTCGGCTAGGGCTCGCCGCCCGCTGGTTGACGGCTAGCCGGCAGTTTCACCGCTCGAGTACGGAGAGACGAGCGCGCACCGCGCGGCTGTGTGCTTGTCCCGAGGCGAGGCGATTACGTTACGATTCCGATAGTGTGCGCTGCAGTAGGGAGTTTAAAAAAGAATACTGAACGGCTCGAGCTGATACGGTGACGATCCCTTTCCGAGTTGATACGTATGCTATGATCTTATGCTTGTTCCATCTCCAAGTAGTATAAAACGTATAGAAAAATACACGTATAAAAAAACGTGTGTGTGTACTTATGTACGCACGTAAGAAGTTATACATGAAAAACTACTATGCAAATGTTATGAGTTTTCATGGAAACTTGAGACAGTTACCAGTTAACTTCATCATGTCGCTTCTTGGCTGTAAGTGCGTGCGCGTGAGACAGTTATCAGCTAACTTCATCATGTCGCTTCTTGGCTGTAAGTGCGTGCGCATGAGACAGTTATCGGCTAACTTCATCATGTCGCTTCTTAGTTGTAAGTGCGTGCGCATGAGACAGTTATCGGCTAACTTCATGATGTCGCTTCTTGGCTATAAGTACGTGCGCATTAGACAGTTATCAGCTGACTTCATCATGTCGCTTCTTGGCTGTAAGTGCGTGCGCGTGAGACAGTTATCGGCTAACTTCATCATGTCGCTTTTTGGCTGTAAGTGCGTGCGCGTGAGACAGTTATCGGCCAACTTCATCATGTCGCTTCTTGGCTATAAGTGCGTGCGCATGAGACAGTTATCGGCTAACTTCATCATGTCGCTTCTTGGCTGTAAGTGCGTGCGCGTGAGACAGTTATCGGCCAATTTCATCATGTCACTTCTTGGCTATAAGTGCATGCGCATGAGACAGTTATCGGCTAACTTCATCATGTCGCTTCTTGGCTGTAAGTGCGCGCGCGTGAGACAGTTATCGGCAACTTCATTATGTCGCTTCTTGGCTGTAAGTGCGTGCGCGTGAGACAGTTATCGGCTAAATTCATCATGTCGCTTCTTGGCTGTAAGTGCGTACGCGTAAGACAGTTATCGGCTAACTTCATCATGTCGCTTCTTGGCTGTAAGTGCGTGCGCGTGAGACAGTTATCGGCTAACTTCATCATGTCGCTTCTTGGCTGTAAGTGCGTGCGCGTGAGACAGTTATCGGCTAACTTCATCATGTCGCTTCTTGGCTATAAGTGCGTGCGCATGAGACAGTTATCGGCTAACTTCATCATGTCGCTTCTTGGCTGTAAGTGCGTGCGCGTGAGACAGTTATCGGCTTACTTCATCATGTCGCTTCTTGGCTATAAGTGCGTGCGCGTGAGACAGTTATCGGCTAACTTCATCATGTCGCTTCTTGGCTGTAAGTGCGTGCGCGTGAGACAGTTATCGGCTAACTTCATCATGTCGCTTCTTGGCTAAGTGCGTGCGCATGAGACAGTTATCGGCTAACTTCATCATGTGGCTTCTTGGCTGTAAGTGCGTGCGCGTGAGACAGTTATCGGCTAACTTCATCATGTCGCTTCTTGGCTGTAAGTGCGTGCGCGTGAGACAGTTATCGGCCAACTTCATCATGTCGCTTCTTGGCTATAAGTGCGTGCGCATGAGACAGTTATCGGCTAACTTCATCATGTCGCTTCTTGGCTGTAAGTGCGTGCGCGTGAGACAGTTATCGGCCAACTTCATCATGTCACTTCTTGGCTATAAGTGCATGCGCATGAGACAGTTATCGGCTAACTTCATCATGTCGCTTCTTGGCTGTAAGTGCGCGCGCGTGAGACAGTTATCGGCTACTTCATTATGTCGCTTCTTGGCTGTAAGTGCGTGCGCGTGAGACAGTTATCGGCTAAATTCATCATGTCGCTTCTTGGCTGTAAGTGCGTGCGCGTAAGACAGTTATCGGCTAACTTCATCATGTCGCTTCTTGGCTGTAAGTGCGTGCGCGTGAGACAGTTATCGGCTAACTTCATCATGTCGCTTCTTGGCTGTAAGTGCGTGCGCGTGAGACAGTTATCGGCTAACTTCATCATGTCGCTTCTTGGCTATAAGTGCGTGCGCATGAGACAGTTATCGGCTAACTTCATCATGTCGCTTCTTGGCTGTAAGTGCGTGCGCGTGAGACAGTTATCGGCTAACTTCATCATGTCGCTTCTTGGCTACAAGTGCGTGCGCACGAGACAGTTATCGGCTAACTTCATCATGTCGCTTCTTGGCTGTAAGTGCGTGCGCATGAAACAGTTCTCGGCTAACTTCATCATGTCGCTTCTTGGCTGTAAGTGCGTGCGCATGAGACAGTTATCGGCTAAATTCATCATGTCGCTTCTTGGCTGTAAGTGCGTGCGCATGAGACAGTTATCGGCTAACTTCATCATGTCGCTTCTTGGCTGTAAGTGCGTGCGCGTGAGACAGTTATCGGCTAACTTCATCATGTCGCTTCTTGGCTAAGTGCGTGCGCATGAGACAGTTATCGGCTAACTTCATCATGTGGCTTCTTGGCTGTAAGTGCGTGCGCGTGAGACAGTTATCGGCTAACTTCATCATGTCGCTTCTTGGCTGTAAGTGCGTGCGCGTGAGACAGTTATCGGCTAACTTCATCATGTCGCTTCTTGGCTATAAGTGCGTGCGCATGAGACAGTTATCGGCTAACTTCATCATGTGGCTTCTTGGCTGTAAGTGCGTGCGCGTGAGACAGTTATCGGCTAACTTCATCATGTCGCTTCTTGGCTGTAAGTGCGTGCGCGTGAGACAGTTATCGGCTAACTTCATCATGTCGCTTCTTGGCTGTAAGTGCGTGCGCACGAAACAGTTCTCGGCTAACTTCATCATGTCGCTTCTTGGCTGTAAGTGCGTGCGCATGAGACAGTTATCGGCTAACTTCATCATGTCGCTTCTTGGCTGTAAGTGCGTGCGCATGAGACAGTTATCAGCTAACTTCATCATGTCGCTTCTTGGCTGTAAGTGCGTGCGCGTGAGACAGTTATCGGCTAACTTCATCATGTCGCTTCTTGGCTGTAAGTGCGTGCGCGTGAGACAGTTATCGGCTAACTTCGCCATGTCGCTTCTTGGCTGTAAGTGCGTGCGCGTGAGACAGTTATCGGCTAACTTCATCATGTCACTTCTTGGCTATAAGTGCATGCGCATGAGACAGTTATCGGCTAACTTCATCATGTCGCTTCTTGGCTGTAAGTGCGCGCGCGTGAGACAGTTATCGGCTACTTCATTATGTCGCTTCTTGGCTGTAAGTGCGTGCGCGTGAGACAGTTATCGGCCAACTTCATCATGTCACTTCTTGGCTATAAGTGCATGCGCATGAGACAGTTATCGGCTAACTTCATCATGTCGCTTCTTGGCTGTAAGTGCGTGCGCGTAAGACAGTTATCGGCTAACTTCATCATGTCGCTTCTTGGCTGTAAGTGCGTGCGCGTGAGACAGTTATCGGCTAACTTCATCATGTCGCTTCTTGGCTGTAAGTGCGTGCGCGTGAGACAGTTATCGGCTAACTTCATCATGTCGCTTCTTGGCTATAAGTGCGTGCGCATGAGACAGTTATCGGCTAACTTCATCATGTCGCTTCTTGGCTGTAAGTGCGTGCGCGTGAGACAGTTATCGGCTAACTTCATCATGTCGCTTCTTGGCTGCAAGTGCGTGCGCACGAGACAGTTATCGGCTAACTTCATCATGTCGCTTCTTGGCTGTAAGTGCGTGCGCATGAAACAGTTCTCGGCTAACTTCATCATGTCGCTTCTTGACTGGAAGTGCGTGCGCATGAGACAGTTATCGGCTAACTTCATCATGTCGCTTCTTGGCTGTAAGTGCGTGCGCATGAGACAGTTATCAGCTAACTTCATCGTGTCGCTTCTTGGCTGTAAGTGCGTGCGCATGAGACAGTTATCAGCTAACTTCATCATGTCGCTTCTTGGCTGTAAGTGCGTGCGCATGAGACAGTTATCAGCTAACTTCATCATGTCGCTTTTTGGCTGTTGGTGTGCGCGTGCATCTTAAAAATTACTCTCATATTTTTTTCCAAAGGCGCTAAAAGAAGTATAACTTCAATAAAGAAACATATTCATTCATTTATATTTATTTATCTTATGGACACAGGGAATATAAGACATGGTTTCGTCATTTACATAATTTGTCAGGCTGTACGTATATAGACCTTGTCAAGTGAATATAGCAATACTAACTGACCCGCCCGCGGCTTCGCGCGCGGGATTTGCCAATATAAACATTGCCCTCCTGTCGGGTTAAAAGTAGCCTATGTCCCAATCCCGGTCACAATCTATCTATATACCAACTGTAGATAGGGAGTGCATCTAAAGAATACCTCATAATTTTAACCCCTTACTTTATCCCCCCCCCCCATTTAGGGGTGATTTTGCAAAAACGTTGAAACACGTATTTCTTTATTTCTTACCAAAAGCCTAAATATTAATTTTCAGATCCCTAACTTGAGGAATTATGGATTGCCCATACACACTTTCAACCCCTATTTCACCCCCTACAAGCTTACTATTAGAGACAAAAAGTAGCCTATGTCCTTCTCCAGGATATAATCTATCTCCTTGCCGAATTTTATTACGATCCGTTCAGCCGTTTAGTTATGAAAATGTAACAAACAAACTAACAAACAAACAGTTACTTTCGCAGTTACTATGTATGTACTATACATATAAACCTTCATCATGAATCACTCTATCTATTGCTGAAAACTGCATTAAAATCCGTTGAGTAGTTTAAAGGATCTAAGCGAACAGACAGCGGAAGCGACTTCATTTTATACTATGTAAAGATAAAGAAGTATGGATAGTATGGATTGCTTTTCACGCGAAAATATCTAATCAAATGATTCTTTATTTGAATCAGCTGAGTCGACTCAGATAAAAGAGATTTCAACAAAAACACAGGTAATGCAACCTCTTTGCATAACTGAAATTTATGAGAGGAAAAAAAACATTCTAAAATAGCCCATACTCCTTAAAACTTTAGATTCAAAACACGATTTGCAAAGATTCTTTTAAAATATTGTATTGTCCCAAACGATTTCAGATTTGCCTTCTCTTTGTTTAAAGTTAAGGTATAAAATCGCTCGTAAAATGCTCGTCCATTTAAGCGCTGGCCATTGTGCAATGCACGTGTCCTTTAGTGAAATAAGAATAAGAAAAAAAATGGTCAAGTGCGTGTCGACCAGGCACAGTGGATTCCGTAATCAGTATCGCTGTTTCTTAGCCACGAAATGAACAACCAACCTACTTAACCTACAGTTTCATTCAAATTACAGGAGTTCATGTTTTTTGGTTTATTTTATGGGTAAAAATTGCAGTTATTCTGGATATCAAACTTTTCCCTATATGTATTTGGGTCACTAATGCTACACGAATACCAAATTACAGCACTGTGGGGTCACTGGTGCACCCTGTGAATTGCGTCAAAGTTCAGTTTTTGTTATAGCTACTTAATAACTCAAAAACTACAAGGAATAAATTAAAAATAAAAACATCCCATTTGACCTAATAGTCCCATTTTGATTTTTTTTTACCCCTTTTGAACCCCAATATCTCAACATCGCCCAAAATTTTTAGCTCATTTCGTCACACCAGGGTTGTGCCATCACTACCTACCTCTATATATCAAATTTCACGATGATCGGATCAACGCTACAAAAGTTATCCTTGGACAAACAAACATACGTCCATTTGCCCAAATTGATTTGGAGATCTCGCTTGGCTCGATCAATTAGTCAACTCAGCTTTGATAATTCTTCTTACAGTGATTCTTCTTCATTATGTGCTACTATTGTGGATAACTTTAAGCTAGATAACCATCGCATATAAGAGAGAACTACCGTAGGTACGTTAAAAACGTGCCCTACGATATACTGCCCTGGATCCATCAACTCGAGGCATACAACTTTAAGATAGATAGATAGATAATTTCTTTACCTATTGCGCACCATTAAATACAAACATATAAAAGAAAATAAACTTTTAAATCATAGGTACAATGGGCGGCCTTATCGCTAAAAGCGATCTCTTCCAGGCAACCTTTGGATGGACAGGATCTATATGAACAAATAAGGACGGCGGCGTAAGATATTATTAAAATCCCTAGAACAAGTATATTTTACAATTTATAAAATTAATAGTTAATATAAAATAAAATGCTTAATTATATTATATAATATAATCATAAAATTACATATATATTAATATTAAGATACATAAAATATATATATATTGTCATACCTACATACATAAATTATAAAAATGTATAAATAAATTAATGACCTAGTGAGCGATGGATGACAGAAAGTGTTGTCTGACCATGTTTTTTAAAGCCTCATGTGCCTGTAATTGCCCCGGCAACCATACCCTCTCAACCGAAACACAGAATGGGCGGCAGAAATAGATAGTGGCACAGACGAGCCCTTTCACAAGAAACTATACTATTCGCGTGTAAATCGGCAGACCGGACAGACTTGACATGGCGTAGCTATAAGGGTTCCCAATTTGACTGCAGAACCCTAAAAAAAGACAATGACAGGTAGAATTACACAGCTGATCGTCAGCTGTTCACAATTATTATTCTTCTACTATTTTAACCCTTAACTACATAGAAATAGTGCTCATTTCCAGGCAAAAGTTTAAATATTGTTCAAAATTTAAATTGTTTCGAACTGGTATGGCGATTAAAAATATACTTTAGTACCTACATACCTAGTCAGGTCATAAGTATTGTCACACAGTAAAAACTTTTCTTTTAGAATGCTGGCCACAAAAAAAGTTAATTGAATTCGAATTTCGAATTGTTCATGAAAATAAAAATGTATACTTTTTAGAATTTTACTCATTTTTAAATATGGAGTGGACGCTTAAAGAATACCGTGTTGCAGTTATTGCGTTGCATCGTTGCGGTTACGCGCCAATTCAAATTTTTGACATACTGAAAAATTTGAATATAACCAAAAGATTCGTTTATCGCACCATCAAACGATACAATGAAGACTCTAGTGTAGATGACAGGTCAAGAAGTGGTCGCCCTCGGTCTGTTAGGACTCCAGCAGTGATAAAAGCTGTGAAGGCGCGAATTCAAAGAAATCCCAAACGTAAGCAGAAACTGTTGGCACTTCAGATGGGGTTAAGCAGAACCACCGTGAAAAGGGTGTTAAATGAAGACTTAGGGCTTCGGGCATATCGAAGAAAAACAGGACATCGTTTGAATGCTCGTCTAATGGACCTGAGACTGAAGAGATGCCGCGCTTTGTTGAAGCGGTACGCGGGAAAAAAATATCGGGAAATTATTTTTTCGGATGCAAAAATTTTTACCGTAGAAGAGAGCTATAACAAACAAAATGATAAGGTGTACGCACACAGTAGTGAAGAAGCGAGCAACCGTATTCCGCGTGTCCAACGAGGTCATTTTCCATATTCCTCGCTCATGGTATGGTTGGGAGTTTCTTATTGGGGCTTAACAGAGGTACATTTTTGTGAGAAAGGTGTAAAAACGAATGCAGTTGTGTATCAAAATACAGTCCTGACGAACCTTGTGGAACCTGTTTCTCATACCATGTTCAATAACAGGCACTGGGTATTCCAACAAGATTCGGCGCCAGCTAATAGAGCGAAGAGCACACAAGACTGGCTGGCGGCGCGTGAAATCGACTTCATCCGGCACGAAGACTGGCCCTCCTCCAGTCCAGATTTGAATCCGTTAGATTACAAGATATGGCAACACTTGGAGGAAAAGGCGTGCTCAAAGCCTCATCCCAATTTGGAGTCACTCAAGACATCCTTGATTAAGGCAGCCGCCGATATTGACATGGACCTCGTTCGTGCTGCGATAGACGACTGGCCGCGCAGATTGAAGGCCTGTATTCCAAATCACGGAGGTCATTTTGAATAAACTTTAGTGTCATAAGAATCTATGTTTTGTTAAGTTCATTTTGGTATATAAATGGTTACATAATGAATAAACTTGTTTCAATTATTTTATATTAAAATGTGACAGAATTTATGACCTGACTAGGTATTTTATAGACCAGAGACTTTTACAGTCCAGCAAGCAAATTACTTTTTTCAAGAGAAAGGCTAAAATTTTAATACAATCTATACTAATATTATAAAGAGGAAATATTTGTATTTTTGTGTGTATGTTTGTAATGAATAAACTCAAAAACTACTGGTCCGATTTCAACAACTCATTCACCATTGGAAAGCTATATTCACCCTGAGTAACATAGGCTACTTTTTTCCCAACTGCGCAAAGGAGGGTAATGTTTTTATTGAAAAACTACGCGTGCGAAGCTGCGGATTGGTCAGCTAGTCAGATCTGTTCAGATATAATGGCGGAGACTAAGACCCAAAGTCTCGAACACAGCCGTATAGTTGCAAGCCTATCGATCTTTTACAGAATACATTTTGGGAATATTGGGAATTTTTAGAATTATGGGAATACATTGCATTTAATTATAATATCCTGTTCTAAGTTCCACCATGACATGTCTGCTGCACTCAGGGTTGGCTTCCAAGAAGGAACTCCTCAACGGTCAACAGCACAGACACGAAATTTTGTGTACGCATTTAATTATAATATCCTGTTCTAAGTTCCACCATGCCATGTCTGCTGCACTCAGGGTTGGCTTCCAAGAAGGAACTCCTCAACGGTCAACAGCACAGACACGAAATTTTGTGTACGCATTTAATTATAATATCCTGTTCTTAGTTCCACCATGACATGTCTGCTGCACTCAGGGTTGGCTTCCAAGAAGGAACTCCTCAACGGTCAACAGCACAGACACGAAATTTTGTGTACGCATTTAATTATAATATCCTGTTCTTAGTTCCACCATGACATGTCTGCTGCACTTAGGGTTGGCTTCCAAGAAGGAACTCCTCAGCGGTCAACAGCACAGACACGAAATTTTGTGTACGCATTTAATTATAATATCCTGTTCTTAGTTCCACCATGACATGTCTGCTGCACTTAGGGTTGGCTTCCAAGAATGAACTCCTCAGCGGTCAACAGCACAGACACGAAATTTTGTGTACGCATTTAATTATAATATCCTGTTCTTAGTTCCACCATGACATGTCTGCTGCACTTGGGGATGGCTTCCAAGAAGGAACTCCTCAACGGTCAACAGCACAGACACGAAATTTTGTGTACGCATTTAATTATAATACCCTGTTCTTAGTTCCACCATGACATGTCTGCTGCACTTGGGGATGGCTTCCAAGAAGGAACTCCTCAACGGTCAACAGCACAGACACGAAATTTTGTGTACACATTTAATTATAATATCCTGTTCTTAGTTCCACCATGACATGTCTGCTGCACTTGGGGATGGCTTCCAAGAAGGAACTCCTCAGCGGTCAACAGCACAGACACGAAATTTTGTGTACGCATTTAATATAATATCCTGTTCTTAGTTCCACCATGACATGTCTGCTGCACTTAGGGTTGGCTTCCAAGAAGGAACTCCTCAACGGTCAACAGCACAGACACGAAATTTTGTGTACGCATTTAATTATAATATCCTGTTCTTAGTTCCACCATGACATGTCTGCTGCACTTAGGGTTGGCTTCCAAGAAGGAACTCCTCAACGGTCAACAGCACAGACACGAAATTTTGTGTACGCATTTAATTATAATATCCTGTTCTTAGTTCCACCATGACATGTCTGCTGCACTTAGGGTTGGCTTCCAAGAAGGAACTCCTCAACGGTCAACAGCACAGACACGAAATTTTGTGTACGCATTGAATTATAATATCCTGTTCTTAGTTCCACCATGACATGTCTGCTGCACTTAGGGTTGGCTTCCAAGAAGGAACTCCTCAACGGTCAACAGCACAGACACGAAATTTTGTGTACGCATTTAATTATAATATCCTGTTCTTAGTTCCACCATGACATGTCTGCTGCACTTAGGGTTGGCTTCCAAGAAGGAACTCCTCAACGGTCAACAGCACAGACACGAAATTTTGTGTACGCATTTAATTATAATATCCTGTTCTTAGTTCCACCATGACATGTCTGCTGCACTCAGGGTTGGCTTCCAAGAAGGAACTCCTCAACGGTCAACAGCACAGACACGAAATTTTGTGTACGCAATTAATTATAATATCCTGTTCTTAGTTCCACCATGACATGTCTGCTGCACTTGGGGATGGCTTCCAAGAAGGAACTCCTCAACGGTCAACAGCACAGACACGAAATTTTGTGTACGCATTTAATTATAATATCCTGTTCTTAGTTCCACCATGACACGTCTGCTGCACTTAGGGTTGGCTTCCAAGAAGGAACTCCTCAACGGTCAACAGCACGGACACGAAATATTGTATACCTACGCATTGAAATTTGGAATACATATTTAAATTAGGTGACAATGCAATAATATAGTACCATCGATGGAGGCGGATGCTAGACAATGGAACTACTGAATAGATTGTAGTGGGCTCCTAGTGTTTGGGCTCATTTGTATCTGCCTGCGGTTCTAATTAAGAATTTTATAAAAGCTTGTTTTAAAAAAGTAATTTTTTAACAAAAAACTTATATACTATGTGAAGATAATTGCATATTCTCTGTGTTATTAAAGATTTATTTGTATAAGCATATATGTGGGTACTTGCAGATGATGCTATAAACTAGTTCTTCAACAACCTCAATATTCACACTTGAATACCCAAATAAGTTCATAACAGTACAGGTACTTCTAAATGTTACTGCCCTGATATTGTAGAGGAGGCTTAAAAGGAGATAACTACGGCCGTTTGTCCACCGCCACCGTCACCACCTTCACCTTCACAAGTTTAAAGAAATAAATATTATGACATTCCCTTGTCAATACATCAATGAAAATCTGATGTATGTTCACAAAAATATTAATTTGTTTAAGACAAATAGCGATAATCATAATTTTAATACTAGAAATAAAGATAAACTCGCTGTTGCCACTTGTAGACTCCATAAAGTTAGTAAATCGTTTAAAGGGCAAGGTGTTCGCTTTTATAACAAACTCCCAAATGATGTACAAAAATTGACAATTAACAAATTTAAAAACGCAATTAAACAAAATCTTTATAAAATAGCCTAAGTACTATAAAATATCGGATTATTTAGATGATAGAGAAGCTTGGGATTGAAATTGATTCAACTCGTTCAAAATGTTACAATTTAGACGTAATTTATTTTCTGTATTGTAATGTATTCTAAAAGGATCATTAAAAAAACAACCAGCCTTGTTTCTTGCCTTTCTTTCCTGGCTTAGTCGCGAAGGAACAGGCAGTAAAATTGACCTTCCAAAGTGATCATTGTGACTTTAATGAATAAAAAATTTTGACTTTGACTTTGACTTTGACCGGGACGTCACCGAGAACGAGATGACGGCGCCGATTTAGCTATACATACATATGTCATTCACTATAGGCTGTGTGTCCACCGCACGCACGTCACCTGAGTGCCGGCGACAAACAGCATATGTATCGCTAAATCGGCGCCGTCATCTCGTTCTCGGTGACGTCCCGTTGACGGTGGCGGTGGACAAACGGCCTAACCATAGGTAAACTATTTAAATAAGTTAACGAAATAAACAATTTTTTTTAAATACAGTAAAACCTGGGCAATAGGTATCTCGAGGGAGCAACGATTTTGTACCATGCGTAAGTAACGCAGTGCGACTGTGGTGATCCCGCGCAGTCAATTGCTAATGTGCCCTTTTGTGTCGGAACACCTGCACGATGGAGGGCCTAGTAACCGCCTCACCTAATGCTATTGTTGTGGCCAAACACCTCTCCAACATACTATAAATGAAAACGTAGAACTCTTGACACGCTAAGAAGAAGCAAGTAAAATTCGTAATAAACTAATTTAATTTAATATATTTATGAAGAATTTTCAATGAATAGAATAGAATAATCATTTATTTGGCACACACAAAATGACACAAGAAACAATTTTAAGGAACAGTAGATACAATTGAATCCAATAAAACAGGTTCGACTCATGTGTCTGCGTACCAAAATAGCGTTCAGCTCAGCATAATGTTGGATGATAAGCACCCAACGCTGATTTCATACATGATGATTCAACATTAAAATAGTGTAAAAAAAATCATTTACAATCATAATAGACATTTATAAGTTCAAGACTGGCACATAAATTACTAAGATATAGAACATAATTTAACTAGTTAATCACTCTGGTGACAGAAGTTTTAGGCCCAAACATAGGCCTAAAAACTATATGTTCTTAGTGCACATTCATTTTTTTATACTACTTTTTTGTGGTACAAGCTAAATGGCCCACCTGATGTTAAGTGGTAACCATCGCCTATAAAAAGTATTGCCTCGCAGGTTACGCACCTTAGAAACATGCCCTACGATGCACTGCACTGCGTCCATCAACTTGAGGCATACAGGTAAAGCCTCATGTGCCTGTAATTTCACCAGGAAAATGCTGCTTGGTGGCAGAAATAGGTATGGTGGCACACACGTGTCGAAACTTATCCCAACCTGATAAATTGCCTCACTTATACAGGGAATTGAGCTACAGAGTCTCAAATATAGAGGTAAACATCGAAAAGATCCTAGAATCAAATCTGATTTAGGTAACATTATCAGAGGTAATTCGATGAAAATGTGCTGGGACCTCATTACAATTCTCAATAATAGAGGTTTCTCACTTATCCAGGTCCCACTTAACCAGGTCTCACCATATGTTATTTATAGACGAGGGTATGGCACAGAAATATGGTCTCTCACTATGGGCCTCAGAAGGCTGAAGATCTCTCAGCGTGCTATGGAGAAGGCTACGCTTGGCGATTCTCTACAAGATCGAATCAGAAATGAGGAGATTCATAGACAAATCAAAGTCACTGACATAGAGCCAAGCTGAAGTGGCTATGGGCAGAGCATGTATCTCGAAGAACTGAGCCAAACTTTACATCCTATCTATTTTGTGTATTTCTAGATTAGGGCACATGTAACACATAGACTATGTTATGATGATGGACAATAACAAACAGACACATTCACTAAATCAGACCAATAAACTTATACCAGTCACTATGAGCCTCGTATTGAAAAAGGGGTACTATTAATTATTAGCTCTGCAATGGTTTTACGCGATAAAACCTGGTGCATTACTTAGTATTTTTATAGTGTTGTCTCTGGGAACAAATAAATGTATTTTCTTTTCTTTTTTTATTTTAAGCTGATAGTAAATTTGACCTTTGACAGCGATTACTCTACTCTAAATGCCGCTGACAGAAAAACTGAAGGTTGTAGGCTAAACCGTGCTTATTCTAGTTGATTAGTTATGACGAGGCATTGAGTACACCAGCGATTTAGATAAACAAACACAGCACAATTGTTAATGAATGCCCAACTAATTGATAGTATCTCGCTAAAAAAAGGTTCTAACAAGGAAACCGCGCTCACAATCCAATAAGAACACAATTAGAACCTGTTATCAGTTATTAAAACTCACTTACCGGGCATAGCACTCCCTGACTGGCCCATTTTGGTAAACCTCTTGCACTTGCCACAGCTTCCAAAATTCCTTGTTTACACAGTTTTTAGATCTCACAACATGGTGTAGAGTTAATACACAGTGTTATTAGTCCACAACACACAAACTTGAATTAAGCTCCTCGTGTTTCCGATGTTTACAAATTTATTTATTTGAAATGGACCTACAAAATTCACGTAAAGTTTTCTAGCTGGAAACTTATCTCTTATTAGCTAAACTCGTAAGATAGTAAGCTAGATGTTACGTCACAGTCATTGCACTAAATAAATAGATATTATTGCCGATAATTACAGTTAATTACAAGATAAAACGCGATTACAAATTCTAACTTGCCAGCCGTGCTGCAGCATCTGTTTGACAGTTTTGACATTTCGTTCAATAAAAAATTTAATGTCAAGGCACTTGACATTGAAAAAACGGAACGTGATCAGTAACGTCAATTTATAAAATAAATTTAATAAAAATTAAAATACAATACGAATGTAATAATGAACAAATAGTGCAGATATGTTTTTATAAGTATAAACGCAGATTATACTGATGTGCGCGTGGCGGTGTATCCCCGGGCTTTTAAGATAGGCCTCAAAATGAGTTCATATTAATATTATTGATAAAATACTAAGATCATTTTGGCATTGCGTTGCGTAGCAACGGTGCCTGCACTTTAAAGAAGAGTACCGTAGATGGAGATAGCGATATCATCAGAACCACAGAACACAAAAAACAATTAAACAAAAAGATTGTTTTTTATGTTCTGTGATCAGAACCCTAGCCTGAACCAATACCAGCCCGGGATCGGTGCGTAGCCATGGAGCCGAGTCCCGGCGCGCCTGCGTGCCTCGAGTGATTGCCGTCAAGCGTCAAGTTAAACAGAATGACTTTAAAATAATGACATGTTTTGATGATTTTTTCTAGCATAGTTTTTTGTATTCTACTATTCTTATTGTTTAAGATTATTACTGCATTTATGTCTCAGCCTGCGGGTGCTTCCAGCATTGACCGAGGGAACAGTGTTAGGAGTGAGCTAGTGTTGTGTCCTCATTGTTCCCAGGCACGTTATTTATTATTTATAAGGGCCAGCGTGGCTTGAATGTTCACATTGGTAAGACGCACATTGGTGGCCCACCTTTGGCTCTTCTAAACTCGACTCAACCCTCTGGAACCAAACCTTTCTATTTACAATCTAAACAACACAACCCCTATAGTGAAACGCATACCTCGCGATGCGCGCATCACTGTAGCTCAAAACTTATCACTTAAAATTCAAAAAATATTAATGAAAACTCTGAGCGCTCCTGGGAACAATTACTTTTATTCCCCTATCAGGTCCTTAACGTTCAAAATTCAGAAATCACTCACCACCTCAATTAAAAAAAATTGTTTTATTACATTAAATCCGCAAGCAAAGCCGTATCCAACAACCCCGTCCTAGCCATCCTACCCACAACTCAAAACTAACATTCTATTTTCGATAAAGTTGAATCAAAGGTGAGTGATGGAGACTTAAAGGGTGCTGCACAGCTTCTTTTTTCAAATGATGTTATCGCTACTGACACGCCAGAAACTTTATCTGCTGAAAAACATCCACCTTCTTTATCACCTCCCCTTCTACTCCCTACCACCACTCCAGCGGAACCACTACAAATTTCTGAAAAAGACGTTAAATCCGCCCTGATGTCCTTTAAGAAGGGCTCAGTTGGTGGTTTTGATGGTCTTCCTCCACAGCACATCAAAGATCTGGTGTTTGGCGCCACCGGGACTGCTGGTGAGGCTCTTCTTAGAGACATCACCAAATTAATAAATCTCATGCTTTCAGGTGAAGTGCATGACCAGTTTGCTCCCCTTCTATACGGCGCAAACTTATGCGCTTTAAAGAAGAAAGATGGTGGTATTAGGCCTATAGCCGTAGGTTGCACGTATAGAAGGATAGCGTCAAAAGTAAGCTGCAAACACATCCTTCCTAAGCTCACTGAAAAGTTCCAACCCCTTCAATTGGGTTTTGGGAGCAAGGGAGGATGTGAAGCGGCTGTTCATGCACTTTGTTCATGCATTACCCACAGTGGAGGAGAGGTGATTTTGAAGGTGGATGTCAAGAATGCCTTTAATTCTGTTGACAGGACCGCCCTTTTAAACGAAATTCAATATAACATACCAGAAAGTTATCAATATCTTTGGCAATGTTACGGATTTGATTCAAAATTACTTTATAGAAATCATTTAATAAATTCCTGCACCGGCTGTCAACAGGGTGATCCACTCGGCCCGCCCATTTTTAGTCTCGCTATACACCCTATCATTTCCTCTCTAAATTCAAAATTTAATGTGTGGTACCTAGACGATGGCACTCTAGGAGGCGACGCCGATATTGTTCTAAAAGATTTAGAATATTTAATTGACAAATTTCACTCAATCGGTCTGGATCTAAATTTTTCAAAGTGTGGGCTATTTTTTACTGACATGGTTTCTGACGAAAAGAAAGCGAAAATCATTCATAAATTTAAATTTTTGGCACCAAATTTAAAAATTATAGATAAACAGTCGCTTCGCCTTCTTGGTGCCCCAATCCTAGATGACTCGTACTTGGCTTTTATCAACGAACAGCGTTAAAAATATTTTTTCATATAATCCGTTACTGACTTTTTGTTCCAAAATTTACATATGTACTCCGCTGTTGCCCACTTTGGAATCATATTAATCTAACGTTCGATTTGGATGAAACTATCCAAAAAATATTGACACAAATTCTAAATTGTAATATTTCTGGAAATTCTTGGTGCCAAGCCTCCCTTCCTATACGTTTTGGAGGAATAGGCATCCAAAAAATTACGAGTGTTTCATTACCAGCATTTCTGTCTTCTGTCCACAGCATCGCTGAACTATACCATAAAATTATAAACCCATCTTTAGGAGACGTTCCGGTCGTATGCGCGGCAGAAGCCAGAAACGCTTGGACAGTAGCTTGTCCGGGTGAGGCGTTTCCAAAAAGCCTCCGTTCCCAGAGGCAATGGGACGAGTCTCTCTGTAAGTTAATATAGAAGTCCCTTCTGGTCAATTGTATTAACGATTCAGACCGGGCTCGTCTCCTTGCCACAAGCGAACGCGAGGCGGGCTACTGGCTGCAAACAGTTCCCTCGGCGAATATTGGAACTCTGCTTGACGACAGCAGTTTTTGAATTGCTGTTGGTCTCCGTCTGGGCATTTCCAGGACTGAGCCCCACCAATGTCATTGCGGTGGCAACGTAGATCGTTTGGGTCACCATGGTCTTTCTTGCCGCCACAGTGCTGGGCGACTCTCACGCCACGCCACCTTGAACGACATCATCCGCCGGGCGTTTGTCACCGTCAACGTGCCGGCTCTACTCGAGCCGAACGGTATTTCACGAGACGATGGCAAGAGGCCTGATGGTTTAACGTTAATTCCGTCGAGTCGTGGGAGATCGCTGGTTTGGGATGCAACTTGTGTTGACACACTGGCGCCCTCTCACCTTCATTCTTCAGTACTTCCCGGGTGGCTGGTGCGACAGCAGAGGCTGCGGAGAACCTCAAACGGAGGAAATATGATTTCCTGGGAGATCAATTCATATTTCTTCCGTTTGGGGTCGAAACTATAGGTCCTTGGGGCTCGAGTGCCCAAAAATTCATTAAAGAGCTGTCCAGACGCCTCATAGACACTACATACAGGTGACCAAAGAGCTAGAACTTACCTCTGCCAACGAATCAGCCTAGCCATTCAAAGAGGTAATGTTGCCAGTTTTTTGGGCACCTTACCTGCAGATGGAGACTTAAATGCAGTTTTTTATATATAGGTTTATTTTAAATTTAGTTTTAAGTATTTAATTTAATTGTAGTTTTTATTGTTAATCATTAATTATATTACAATGAGTATCTAGCTTACCTACAACTTCCCTAATACAGTGTTATTAACTTGACATTTACATTGTCAAAAAGAGTTTCTTAGCACATGTTAGCAGCACAAATTAATCTACTCAGCTCAAAAAAAACGTGTGTGCTTTGGACCACACGACTGAAGTAAAACTTCTCTTTAAAAATAATAATATAAAAATTGTTCAATTACAAAATTGTCCACACGTCTGTAGGTCGATCAGTCTAAGTTCATTCTGGACAGACGCAACTCACACTCGCACATTAGCGTTTAAAAATATACGAAACGTAACTCTCTCTTTCTATCTTCATTATCTTATATCTCCCTCTCAACTTCCGTACGCACTTTTCGTTGCGCATTCACCAGCTTACTCCCCAAGTCAAGCGTGCATAAAGAAGTTTTATTTCAATAAAGTGGAATTTATTGATCGAGCGAAGCAAGATCTCCAAATCAACTCTGGCGAATCGGCGTTTTAAGTATGGTTGTTAATCCAAGGATAATTTTCGAAGCGTTAATCCGATTATCGTGAAATTGATTACATTAAGTAGTGATGGAACAATCCTGGTGTGACTAATGGCGGGTTTCTATAACCGTCGAGTCCGCGCCACCAATGAAGTCCAATAGACGCGGCGCTGCTGTCGCTGAACTAAATGTTGCCAGTAAGATAGGTAAAAAATTACTTACTAATTTTCCAATATGGCTTGAACAATAATAATTCTGCAAGTTTGTACGTTCGTTCATTCTACACACCAGAATAACTGAGCAATCTTGAATAGAAGAGGTATAGTAAATAAAACAAATAGTTTGTATTTATTTCGTGTAAATATTTGTATTTGATTTTTATTGTATTTCTTGGTACAATAATTATGCTCTTCTTGTCTAAGCGGTCTTATTCCAGACATATCTCAGTCGCTATCACTCGTATCCTTTAACTCAATATCGTGATCGGAATCAGTGTCGCTATCACTTTCTGTAGTTATGATGAATCTCTCCATTTCTACATCAACGAGTCCATCATTTTTGAAATATTGGTTTTCAATATTCTTCGTAGTGTTGTATTACCCCCTTGAAAATTTATATCTTCTTTTAGTTCCAAACCCAGCTCGTTAACCGTCGGCAGCTCCTTCTTAACACGTAGAAAAAAATTGTTTTTTTTGATCAATCTTGTTTGGTTTCGGTCGGCTTTTTCCGGGGGTGACAATTTTCTTCGAAGTACTTGCTGCTATTTTCCTTCTTTGGGGATTCGAGTAACTGTTTTCACGGAAACACCTAAAATAAACAGAACGTTATAAGTTTTTGCATTTAGTCAAATGATATTTTCTGAAAAATATCATTTATCTGAAAAAAATATTATTTTAAATAGCCGCATTACTCGTACTTAATTATTTTATAGTTAGTTAATGTAAACCATATTTTACCTATAAATTAGGCAAAATGAGCGGCTATGGTATTCCTAAAATTTACCTGTCATGGCGGCGACTCTCAACTGCACTTTATTTAGCGGGATTATTAGTTATTTATTCTTCTGTTCCAAATTACAAAATTTATTCACTTTAAAGATCACCTCACGAGCTGCACTTTTCAACACTTTACGCTCCATGATGCTGTATATTTCACGTAAAACAATTAATAATTCCACGACCGATACTCTACTACAAAATACAATAAGGCGGAAATGTCAAATTTAGTTCTTGGTTTTGCCGTAGGATTTCACTCGTGGCGCGGACTATAACTAGCTAAACTCGTTTCTACTTGAAAACGTGTCAAAAGTTTGACACTATGACAGTTTTTCAAGGAGATACGAGTCGTAGTCGGTTATCGACAAAGGAACCTGCTATAAATGAACTAAATATATGGGGGGGGGGGGGGGGGGGGGGGTTGAAATATTGGGGTTCAAGAGGGGTAAACAAATCTAAGTTATTAAATGATATTCATCTGTACATTTTGATGCCGTTCTTATATTTAGTTTAAGCTTTGACGAAATTCACAGTGTACACCAATGACTCCACAGTGCTGAATGCGTGGAGCTTTAGTTACACAATTCTAAGGAAAAGTCTGAAATCAAGATTATCTGCAATTTATACCCTAATAAGAACCAGTTAATATACATTCCAGTTAAATACCTCATAATTTTGTAAGTTTTTGAAGTAAAACTTCTTTACGCACGTGATAGAAATGATATAACAGTCTACTAATAATTCACTATGACCTATCTAGAAATACAAGTCAATATCCAAAGTGGCATTGTGCTGGACTCGCAATACAACTTTTACAGCTACTGTGCCTTGAACTATACACAACCTAATAGAGATTTGTTAATTTTATTATAGAATATACAAAAAATAAACACAAAATACTTCAACAACGTGTATTCATTCATTACATACTATAAACAGGTAATAGATTGAAGCAAAAGGCTGACGCTAATGAGAAATATCTAGATTATATTCCAAAATTATCTACACAAAGTAAGCTGGATGGGCGACAGTATAACTGGTATAGTTTGAATAACTATACGGTCTATTACAATAATCTAAATACACGGTAGCTCACCCAAACCAACAGGTAACACACAGAAATACAAGTACAAGTTTACAAAGAAAGATATTACAGCAGTATTAGAGAATTGGTTGGTACTTAACTTGTTCTCGAGCCAGGAATACAATAGTACCCCCAGGGCATTTACAATGCTATTTATACCCCCCAAAAGTCGTAAAAAGTCACGACATCTTTAGCCAATCACAAGCATTGGTTGTTTACATCATAATATATTTTTATATTGGCTATAATAACAATATATAACTTAAATTATGTTAAAACTTAATTATTGATTATTACAAGTCCTAACAATCACAAAATCGTATTAATATGGCACAAATTTCTACTTTTTGGGCGCCACCAATCACAGCATTATTCTCATATCATTAATTTTAACAAAATCTAATTAAGTAGAACATTTTTAAAAATTGAATAATGAATTACACAATCTTTCGATTATTGAAAATCGTATTCCTAACATATGACAACATATCAATGATACATATCAATCCTGATAAGTAATCATTTTAAAACTTATATTTTAGGAATAGAGAAACAAAATGTAAACACAGCTGAAAATATTAATACAATTGTTTATTGTTCTAATGTACCATCATAACATTATCAATAAGCCTCAATTACAGGTCATTGTTCTTATAAATATAGCCATTGACCAAACGTTTCGTTCGGAAACATGTATAATATAATTTCGTTCTAAAAAAATCTCCAAGACATCGAATCACTGATTTGACATTGACATTTGGAACTTGACGACAAAAATTGAAGTTTATAACAGGAACATAATGTAAATAAACAAAATATCTAATGCTCTTTATAATGCAACTTGTCACACGCTTGACTTAGGGAGTAAGCAGAGGGAGATTTATGTCAGTGAAGATAGAAAGAGAGAGAGAGAGTTACGTTGCGTATATTTTTAAAAGTTAATGTGCTAGTGCTAGTTGCGTCTGTCCAGAATGAACATAGACTGATCGACCTACAGACGTGTGGATAATTTATAATTGAACAATTATAATTATACTAGCTGTTGCCAGCGGCTTCGCACGCGTGGTTTGCCAATAAAAGTAGACTAAATGTTAATCTAGGTTATGATCTACGTACATATCAAATTTCATCGCAATCGGTTCAGCCGTTCCGGCGTGAAAGGGTAATAAACATCCATACATACAAACAAACTTTATATACAATAATATACATACAAACTTTCGCGTTTATAATATTAGTAGGATTTACTATTAATATTCTAAATAAGAAGTTTTACTTCAGTCGTGTGGTCTAAAGCACACATGTTTTTAAGGGATTCTCAGAGATCTCTGCTATTTATTTATTTAGAAGTATTAGTTCAGGACGAACGACTAGTGCTTCTAATAGGTTTCGAAGAAAAAAAAACAATCCAAAAGTCACAAACCGTATAAGTACACACGGCTACACATCAAGCTATGCAATTCCAGTATAAGCTGACCTCTCATTTTACAAAAAGCCTACACAACGCGAGGTCAGCATAAGCTACACATCAAGCTTTACATTTCCAGTATAAACTGGAAATGTATAGTTTGATGTGTAGCCGTGTGTACCACTCAAAATATATCAGTGTTTCAGAAAATCACCGTTAATTAAAAAAAAACTGATTCATCTCATCTGGCAACTTTTTATGTGACCGCTCCAAAGCATTCGACTGTGTTGCTCATGAAATTCTTCTTAGAAAGTTACTTCATTATGGGGTTGCGGGAAAGGAACTAAACATACTGCAATCATACCTTAGCAATAGGTTTCAAGTAACAAAAGTAAATAATACTAGATCTAATAAGTGTAAAATAAATTTAGGAGCCCCACAAGGGTCGATCTTAGGACCTCTTTTGTTTATCATTTATACGAATGACATATCTGTACTTTTTAAGGATATTGACATAACTTTATTTGCTGATGATAAATACTTAATTATTAAAGACAAAGATAACAAATTACGGAATGAAAAGCTAAAAAAAGCGATACTTAATATTAATGAGTGGTTTTCAGTCAATAACATGCTGTTAAATGTTGACAAAACGAATGTAATTGAATTTGCATTAGGTTAAAGACCTAATAAAGTTGCATCGGAATGCCTTCAACATGCTTTAGATGATTTTAATATATCTCCGACGAATAATGTGAAATTTTTAGGCATAAATTTAGATAGTAAGCTGACCTGGGGCATCCACATATATGTAGGTAGTTGCAAAGAAGTTGTGCTCTGTAACATACGCCGTCAAAAAAAATTAAAGAGGAGGGATAAAACCCGCTAGAGATGTATACTTTGCGTATTTTCACTCTCTGATGATTTATGGGATATTGTTTTGGGGTACTGCGACTGATGCTAACATAATATTTATATTACAAAAACGAGCAGTAATATATATATTAGGTTTAAAACAGATGGACTCCTGCAGACAGTGTTTTAAAGAACTTGGTATTATGACGATGATATTGGTGAATTCATCTTTCAAAGTTTAGTGTATGTTAGAGAAAACATAAGTAATATTATGACTATGAAAGACATACACAATGTTAACACTAGGAACAAGGATCGCCTGGTTGTCCCTATGACACGGCTTACAAAAGTATCTAAAAGTTATTACTGTACTGGAATCAAGTTCTACAATATTTTACCGATGGATATTAGGAAAATGACAGAAGCTAGCTTTAAATCTTACTTAAGAAACATGTTAATTGTCAAAAGTTATTATAATATTGATTATGCTTATGCAGATAAGGAAATGTTTAAATGTATTTAAAAATATTGAGTAGATCTATTTAATTGATTGTGACATAATTCGTTTAGTAGTTAGGCTGAATATAATATTCATGACATACTATTAGAAATACGATTTATTACTTTATTAATTTTAATTATTTATATTTATACAATCTGACAATGCTTTTGCTGCAACCAATTAATTATTTTTTTATATACTTAATATTGTTATTATGTTATGTACCTAATAATTTGTTAATTTTGATAATTAATATTTCTGTTTTAAATGACTACATTAACTAATAGTATAAGTATAAAACAACAACAAACACATGTACATGTGAATATGTCTATGGATGAATAAATACAATACAATACAATACAACTGGCAACACCGAAAAATTCAAAATGGCAGTTAATTTCTTTGAAATGTTTGATTTGCTTTTGTTGTGAACTTGTGATTTGAGTTGAATTCTAGAAAATGTATAAAAATACAGTCTCAAACGGCAAGAAAACGGCTTTGCTGGCCGAAAAAGAGAGAATTCTTCAAGGAATAACGTACTACGAAAAGAGAATCAAAGAATTTCGTTCTACAAACTCGTGTTTTTACTACGATGAAAACAACAGGTAAAAACATCCTTTTGCTACTACAACAACTAATAATAGAATAATTTAAAATTAAATAGAGCAGAAAAAATGATTCAGTAGGTATTTATTATTATACGATTGTGTGTACACAAGCAGCATTATAATAATGATCAAGCGAAGCGAGATTTCCAATTCAACTTGACAAATCGGCGTTGTATGTATGTTTGTTTGTCCGAGGATAACTTTCGAAGTGTTGATCCGATCATCGTGAAAATTGATACATACTTAGGTAGGTAATGATGGCACAATTTTGGTGTGACCAATGAGCTAAAAATTTTGGTGGGTTGTTGAGATATTGGGGTTCAAGAGGGGTAAAATAAAAATTAGATTATTAGGTCAAATGAAAGGTCTTCATTAGTACATTTTGACTCCCTTTTTATTTTAAGTGAAGTTGTTGTTGTTTTTGAGTTATTAGCCATAATATATACTGAAATTTGACAAAATTCACAAGGGACACCAGTAACATCACAGTGCTGAAATTTGGTATGTGTATTTAGTGACACAAATGTAAGGGAAAGTCTGAAATCCAAAATAACTGCAATTTCTACCCCTAAAAATGTAACCAAATAACATAAATAAATATTGCTGGACATTTCACACAGCGCTATCTAACCCCAAACTAAGCAGAGCTTGTATTATGGGGACCAGATAACTGATAGAATACTTACATATATACATTTTTTTTGTACATACTTATAAGATAAGAAACAACCAGACCCGGAACAATATCTGTAGATCATGCCAACATTTGTTCCGCGGCGGGAATCGAACCCGCTGCCTCCTGCGTCTTAGCCGACTATTCGCCCACTGCGCCACGGAGGTCGTCAAACATGAACTCCCGGTACCTGTAATTTGAATGAAACTTTGATCAAGTTTTTTGGTTTATTAATTTCGTGGCCCTATTTTTATAGCCAAAGATAATGAATAATATTTTTTTGTTTTTATGGGAGACTCGCGAGATCTCAGTTCGAGGTAAACCACTAATTATAATGTATTAATATGTCCATGCCAATATGTCTTCATCACACAATGTTGTAAGTCTCTTAATGTTCACTTTTGTGCCTAATGCCTTTGTAGCCAGTTATCAATGAGTTTATTTTCGGTTTAAACAGTTTATTCTCATAAGAACAAATTACAGTTCACTTAAAATGAGCTTATACATATAATAACAGTAAGTTTGGTCTAGTCATGCATTCATCATGTAGATATTTAATTTAAAATATTGTACAAACTTGTAAATCAAATGTTTTCCAAAAGTAGGTACCAACACACTCAAACTATAATGATATTAGGTAGGTTATTGAAATTTAATTCTGTTAGCACTGACCAAAAGTATTTAGACCCTTCTACTATAATTTTTTTTTTTTTTTGGTTGTGTGAGTGATGTGGCGTGACGAGACGAATTTTATAGCAGAAACAACAGTTTCTGGTAGTATGTTCCAATTATAAAGCAGCATGTTACTGAGGAAGTTATGACCAATCAGTGTGTTACAAGGAGCGTGATTTAATGCTTGATAATTGCTTAATATCATTATCTCAGCCTACATCCACTGCTATAGATAAATAGACCTCGTTATCACGCCACTCTCTGGTCCTGTGCCAATCGCATCCATTGCCTTCCCGCAACTCTCGCGATGTCGTCCGACCATCTGGCTGGTGGTCTGCGCCCTTCTCGCGGCCACTACTCTGTTGCTGCTCTCGTCCATCTTCCGTCTTTCCTGATTGACAAGTATCCAGCCCGTCTCCTCTTCAGCCGGTTGATCCATCTACCCACATCCACGACTTTGGTCGTCCTTCATCGTCCTTCACCTCAGCCCGTCTGCACCCACTGTTGGGTATAGGACTCTTTTCTCATTCTAGGCCATTCTTTCCAGTCCCTTGCGAGTCTCATTCATTGACACCCAGCTATGTTTACAACGTTATTCGACCATCGGGTCTTCCTCTTGGTCTACGAGCATCCTTCGTCTACCACTATGTAATCGCCTTCATCGACGACTGGTATAAAAATAAAATTTATTAAATAATATTTTCAGCTCAGATTCTGATGATGGCTTCCCGAAGATCCTAGACATAGACCAGTCGATCTCCAAGCTGAAGCATAAGAAGAAGCTGCTGCAGGTACGTCAGCAAGCCACGCGGGAGCTGACTAATGTGGATATACTGCAGTCCGAGGTCAATATTATGGTCAAGGATCCTGTTTTAAAAGGGTATGTTCTTATAAAAGTTGCTTTCAGTTTATAACTATGCAAAGTCAAAGTCAAAAATTCAAAATCTTTTATTCATTAAAACCACAAGGATTTCTTTGAAATGTCAGTTTTACTGTCTGTTCCTTCGCGACCAAGCCAGGAAAGAAAGGCAAGAAGCAGGGCTGGTTGTTTTTTTAATGATCCTTTTAGAATACATAACAATAGAGGAAATAAATTACGTCTAAATTGTAACATTTTGAACGAGTTGAATCAATTTCAATCCCAAGCTTCTCTATCATCTAAATAATCCGATATTTTATAGTAGGCCTTTTTATAAAGATTTTGTTTAATCACGTGTTAATTGTCAATTTTTGTACATCACTTGGTAGTTTGTTATAAAAGCGAACACCTTGCCCTTTAAACGATTTACTAACTTTATGGAGTCTACAAGGGGCAACAGCGAGTTTATCTTTATTCTTTTAGTATTAAAATTATGATTATCGCTATTTTTCTTAAACAAATTAAGTAATATTTTTGTGAACATACATAAGATTTTCATAGATGTATTGACAAGGGAATGTCATAATATTTATTTCTTTAAACTTAGTTATGTGTTTGTTTATCTATTATTTCAACTAGTGTTATTTGATGTGTAATATTAGAAAGTACCGTAAATGAAAATACTGTATCTATACTAATACAGTGTAAACTCCATGTAACGTCACTCGTTTTAACGACAAACTCTCTAAAGCGTCGAAATCACTCGGCTTTGGTTGGTTTAGTTTGTCTTCCATACAATGATACACTCTGTATAGCATTACACCCACTCTCAATAACGACAACAATTTGAAATAAAAAGTTCTTTTTAAGTTGCCAAATTAGTAAAAACTGTGCAGCTGTGTATATCCTTTTGTCGTTTTATTATCCTAGACCATAATAAACTCTACTGTCGGCATCATACACCAAACTTTCTAAGAAATCCGTTCTTTTGTTTACAAAATGGGATTGCTTGCATGTGTAGTTGTAGACTGTTGTTAGTAGAAGTGATGGATTTTATCTATACGTGGTCATATTCTTAGTAGCTCACAAACTTTCAAATTGTAAACATGGCTAGTAAGAGAAAATCACTGTGACACACACAGATTTTACTTCTCTCCCTTTAACGACAACTCTCTATAAAGTCAAAATATGCTCAGTCCCTTGAGTGTCGTTATATAGAGTTTACACTGTATTATAAACTAGCTGACCAATCCGCAGCTTCGCATGCATGGTTACTCAATAAAAAGTAGCCTACATATGTGTTAATCAAGGTGATAATATACATGCATACATTAGTTAGTTATTTTTGTTTAATGGAAATATATCTTTATGTACTCATTGACTTTACTTAATTCACAATCAGTATATTTTAAACTGTCACTGTCATACGTTAATTGTAGGAACTATCACTGTATTACTTAGAGAGACCTTTAATTGGCTGTATTATCGTAAATATATAATTTTAAAACTGTTATATTTTTGTAGCTGTTGGTCTTTTGAATAAAATAAAAAAAAATACCAAATTTCATCGAAATCGGTTCAGCCGTTACGACGTGATTGAGTAACAAACGAACAAATAAATAAACAAACGTACAAAATTTCGATAATATTAGTGGGATTCGAAAGTAACTGTCCCTCTGTCTGTTATGTTTTCAGAACTGTATAGGGTGTTTGATAATATACGCACAAAAATGAAAGGGGTTATTTTGATGAGAATAATAAATAAATTTGTGAAATGTTTACCATAGAAATAAGAAAATTATTTTGGCATGTAAAAACAAACACTTTATTAAACTTATGTTGTGCTATTGCATAATGCTTGCCATCTAACCACAGATACTGTATTGGTGACGTCTCGAGATATCTCTTGTTGTCCCTTTCTAACCCAAAACCCGCAGCCATTTCCGAAAGAGATATCGAATCGACCCTTATGTTTGGATGTCGATTGCAAGAGTAGGCATTAAGTTTTATATCGAATTAATTACGTAAATTTAGTCGATTTTCTTTAAAATTTGATAATATAACTAGTAGTTTTTTTTTTCTAGAAGTCTTTTTTTATGTTTTGAGAAACCGTCACTTGAATATCGTCAGTATATTACCAAACAGCCTGTATGTCTGGACCGATTTCGATTAAATTTGGTAGGTATACAAATAGATTATGACTGGGATTTGGGAGATATACTTACCCTGATCACTGATTATCAACATAGAACCAGATACATAGAACCAGTTTCTATGCAAACTCCTTTTCCGTTCTAGCTGTCCGATTATGGAACGCCTTGCCGATCTCCATTAAGAAATCCCCCTCACCTTCCGTATTTAAAGCTAGACTCAAAAACTTTTATCTCCATGAAGAGTCATGATTCATCTGATCTCTAATATTATTATTGTAAGTATAAGTATGTAAGTACATATTTATTTATTTTATATATGATATTTATTTAAAAGTTATTTATGTACCTAATATGTATGTATATAACTAATTTCTTTTTCTATTATTAAGTTTATTCTTTTTACACCTCGGCCAATCTTCCATTAAGCAATGATCCTCTCCATCCAAAGGTTGTCTGGAAGAGATCGCTTTGTTAAGCGATAAGACCGCCCATTATGCTTACTTTTATTTGTTTTTTTTTATAAATCTGTTGTGTCTAGCTTGTAAGGTATAATAAAGAATTTTCATTCATTCATTCATCAATCAATTGTTTATTGCAGCGAGAGGCCAGTGATTGAGCCGGGCTGCTGGCGGGAGGTGGTTGCGGAATGCCGCGCTGATCTGGTGCCCTTCTCCATCTCGTTCTACGCGCACCAACCTGTAAGTTCCTCATTTCATCAAAATGACGTTTAACTAGTGGTTCTCCCCGAACTGAGATCACGCGAGTCTCCGATATAAAAAAAACATATTATGTGTAATCTTTGACTATCAAAATAGTGTCACGAAATAAAGAACCAACTAACTTGACATACAGTTTCATTCAAATTACAGGTAACGGGAGTTCATGTATTGTGGTTACCGTTTTTTGGGGTACAAATTGTAGTTATTTGGATTTCAGACTTTTGCCTATATTTGTGTCACTTAAGCTACACACATACTAAATTAAAGCATTGCGGGGTTACTGGTGTACCCTGTGAGTTTTGTCAATGTTTAGTTTTTATTATGGCTAACAACTTAAAAACTATAAAGAGTTTACGAGAAATAAAAACAGAGTCTAAATGTACTAATGAATACCTTTCATTTGACGTCCCATTTGACCAGTTGGCCTCATTTTTTTTACGCCTCTTGAACCCCAATATCTCAACAATCCCCCAACATTTTTAGCTCATTTAGTAACACCAAACTATTTCACGATGATCGGATCAACGCTTCGAAAGTTATCCTCGGACAAACATACATATTACCCGTGCGCGATAAGTTGGGACCTGAGCGCGGTGACGTCATATTGGCGTTTTTGTTCCGCCCGCAAAAAAGCGAACATAACAAGCAGCCGCCCGCGGCTTCGTCTTTGTTTTTTTTAACCTAATTTATTATGTTACTCAGGGAGGACGCTGCTTTTTATCTAATCTTTTTTACACTATTTGAATAAAATAAAAATACAATGTTTAAGTTTATACATTTATTTTATCTATTATTTACATTATCTCATCTTCGTCACTACTTAGTGGATTTATGCCTTCTAGAGGTTGTTCTTCGTCCTCAGTCTCACTATAATCACGAAGAGGTATCCGATAAATTTACAATTAATTGCGATTCATTCGTCTCTTGTAAGAGGTCATCGTCCCAATACTTTTGTCGAAGCCTGTCCACATGGTTGACTTCTCTCGTTAATTTTTCTATTTCCCTTTCTGACTGGTTGATATTTTGATCGGCTACTCTTTGCTTGACCAAATTCCAAATGTATTCTATTGGATTGAGGTCACACATGTATGGTGGTAGACGAACTACTTCGTGGCCATGCTCTTTAAAAAGTCCGTCAATCAAATATTTTTTTGGGGGCTTATTTATTTGTAACAAGTGATACATTTCAGATTTTGTCATTCTTTCATCAAATGTTATATTGTGGTCTAATAACCATTGACGTATAGTCCCCTTCGTCTAATAGTGATGCGAACGGTACAATACGGGCGCCATCGGGGAAGTGCAGGGGAAGCGGTCGGGGAGTCGCATTCCTAGCAGGTCCCAAGTTATCGCGCACGAGTAATACATACTACGCCGATTTGCCCAAGTTGATTTAGAGAACTCGCTTCGCATCTATCAAATACCTAGTAATAACAAAATAAAAATAATATATGTGTAAAGTGCTCAAACGTGGTCGCTGACGGAATCACATAAGACCAAGCTCGGCGTTTGCCAGAGAGCGATGGAACGCAGCATTTTGGGTATTTAAAGAACAACACTTTAGACGAGTTGTAGACCGCACTGCGCTCGAAGACTGGTACCGCTGATGTAGGTCTCAGGGCAGCCAAGCTGAAATGGGAGTGGACGGGTCACGTGACCCACATGGAACAAGATAGATGGGCAAAAGAAATCACAGGATGGACACCCGGGGACGGCGGAAGACGACGCGGTCGCCCGAGCAAAACGCTGGCGCGATCACCTAGATGTGTCCAGCAGTGACTGGGTAGAGTTGGCCAGGGATCGAGAGAGGTGGAAAGAATTGGGGGAGATTTTTGCCCCGCAGTGGGACAGTACAGGTTAGCAAAAAAATGTGTAAAGTACATATACTATGATACTGTTACGTCGAGGCTGTTACAGAATAAGTAATAGTAAAGTAACAGTCGGTTTATCGGAGTTATACCTACTGTGTCACAGAATAGGTAATACTAGGTGTGGAATATACCTACATACCACGTTTTTACCTACAGTGGCACAGAATAAGAAATAGTAGTCGGTCGAAATACCACTTTTCTAGTAACTAGTAGAGAAACATCGAGAAGGTTCTTGAAATAATGCGCGGTATAAATAGTGCGTAGAGACGTCCGCGGAGTCTTGTCTTGATTTGGCGATACGTGTGAACATTTCGGTGACTTTTAGTGGTTTATTGTGTAACAGTGGTGTGATTTAGTGTGTTGTGATTAAGTGCGTGTATTTATCATTTAAGTGTTGAATAAAAGTGTTATTTTGGTTAGATTGATTTTCATTATTTTATCCCGAACCCTCAGCTCGTAACAATAAGTTTGTGAAACTAAAAACATGCTTAAAAATTATAACTAATCATTTTAGAAAAACATGGTCTATCTTCCTGTGGTATACCCTGCCAGGATTCATATGTGAAACTATCTACCTGTGACAACTTTGTGTAACACCATGCGAAAGCAATACATGTATTGAGTACTAGCTTCCGCCAGCGGCTTCGCACGCGTACTTTGTCAACAAAAAGTAGCCTGTGTTAATCCAGGTAATAATCTACGTGCATACCAAATTTCATCGCAATCGGTTCAGCCGTTATGACGTGATACAACAATGTGATAACAAACAACATCCAAACTTTCGCATTTATAATGATGATGGTGAGTATTGAGTATGACGTCAAGACCTGAAGAAGGAGAAACCTTTGGAGGAGACCTAAAGTTGAGTTACTTAAGTTTTTTTTAACCTATATCGTCCCACTGCTGGGCAAAGGTCTCCCCTAAATCCTTCCCATCATCTCTGATCTTAACTATCCTGTTTCTTAGTTATACTAGGTGTTTTGTTATGTACGACATTACATAAAAACACTGGTAGGGCTAATGGCTAGTATTGACATGACGAATTAATAGATACTATAATTTTATTGGACTATTGTATATTATAAATAAAATAAATATTGCTAGACATTTCACACAGCGCTATCTAGCCCCAAACTAAGCATAGCTTGTACTATGGGAACCAGATAACTGATAGAATACTTATATACTTTTTTTTTGTAAATACATACTTATAATACATAGAGAAACAACCAGACCCGGAACAAATATCTGTAGATCATGCAAACATTTGTTCCGCGGCGGGAATCGAACCCGCTACCTCCTCCGTCTCAGCCGGCTGTTCGCCCACTGCGTCACGGATTTTTTTTTTTTTTTTTTTTTTCGAATGGACTAATCTCGCTGTTGGCCTCTGAGGCCGTGACAGCTTAACCGAACTTTTGGCGAGCGCAGATGGCGCTCAGCCCTGTAAGTTTTTTTAGGCAACTAGCGCAAGGGCACCATTAGGTACGAACCTCGGCTTGGGCTGTTGCCGGGATGGGGATAGGAGAGAAACGCCCGGGTACATGTCTGTACCTCGTATAAGCGGCGACTGAAGGGACTCGTCGACCTCGCCGGCGAGGTCGGTGTTTCTGTGAAGTGTTTGCTCTGTCTGATATAGATGACTCACCTTCCGCATTAGCAGAGGTGATTTCGTCATCCGGGTCTCCGAGAACTGCGTCACGGAGGTCGAGACTGTTTTTTTTATATTGACCATCTTATTGATTATGTTGTAATGACTATTTATATTGTATTATTAATATTTTTTTTGACTTGTGTAATTCTTTATTAATATCAAAATTTGTTTGTTTTTGTTATTATTTTAAATAACTTTTATAATTTTATATTTTGGTTATACTTAATATTGTAAGAAATATATTAAATGTGTAAAGTGTGTACCGAATTACCGATACGAGGTACCATTATAAATTATGACGTGTAATGTTCTTACTAAATAAATGATTATGATTATTGTTGTAAAATAGATTTTATCAAATTCATTACCATAGAAAATTTGAAATTTTCAAACTACATTATTTTATTTATTTAATTAGAGCGGATTAACCAATTACACTAATTACAGTGTAAACTCTATATAACGACACTCAAGGGACTGAGCATATTTTGACGTTATAGAGAGTTGTCGTTAAATGGAGAGAAGTAAAATCTGTATTAGAAAAAGAAAACGTTTATTTCTGATTTGTCTTGTTAAATAGTACCGACAATAAAAATCTGTTTTCATTTTCTCTCCCGCCTCTATCGCGCGTATCATCAAAACTTTTTCGTCAATACACAGTTATTTTCTCTTACTAGCCATGTTTACAATTTGAAAGTTTGTGAGCTACTAAGAATATGACAACGTATAGATAAAATCCATCACTTCTACTAACAACAGTCTGCAGCTACACATGCAAGCAATCCCATTTTGTAAACAAAAGAACGGATTTCTTAGAAAGTTTGGTGTATGATGCCGACAGTAGAGTTTATTATGGTCTAGGATAATAAAACGACAAAAGGATATACACAGCTGCACAGTTTTTACTAATTTGGCAACTTAAAAAGAACTTTTTATTACAAATTGTTGTCGTTATTGTGAGTGGGTGTAATGCTATACAGAATGTACCATTGTATGCAAGACAAACTAAACCAACCAAAGCCGAGTGATTTCGACGCTTTAGAGAGTTTGTCGTTAAAACGAGTGACGTTATATGGAGTTTACACTGTAATTTAAAAGAATTCAAAACATTAATTACATAAACCATACATTGTGAAATTAAAATCTAAATTACATTAAAAATCTACACAATATACAAATGATTAACAATAAAATAAAATTAAAATAATTAACTTTATTATAAATAAATTCATTAAATCACATACATAAGTAATAAATCGAATTGTTAAATTAAATATTACTTAATATCAAATCCTAAAATATCAATGAAACAGCCTGTATAAAATAGGTAAACAAATCATATTCATTCATCATGTAAGTAGGTACCTGTTAAACTGACTAAGCGGACCTGGAAACCGAAACATGTTAAAAATTGTTTATTGGAAATGTATCGATTACTGGATAAATATTGAAGCTACCGCTATTAAACGCTAAAATCCTAACCTAAAATCAGTTAATACGATGCCGGATGTGTGTTTCAAATTAATGTCGTACATAATTAAACACGTAGTATCTAGATACGCGATATAGTACAAATGGCGGTCTTATCAAAATAAAATAAATAGCAATTTCAAATCAATTTCAGAGCAAACAATTCGCTCCCTCGTCGTACCGTGGTCTCCGCGTGCTTCCAGTCAAGAATTCACAGGAGGTAGAGCTCTCCCAGTCAGTTCTGTCCTCTTTGAAGAACCCCAGCGATGCTGTTCAGGTAATTTTTTTTTAAATGTTCACTGATGGACTCGCAAAAGTTCAGCAGCATTTTAGCTGTTAAGCGTACCGTTAGATTCCGAATCGAAGACCGGAATCATCGATGTGGGGTACAAGGCTGCAAGACTCAAATGGGAGGGGGCGGGTCCTATCACGCGAATGTACCCTGAAAGGTGGACTAAGATCTCCGCCGACTGGCAACCTGCAGGACGACGGCAATGAGGCAGACCGCAGAACGCAAGGAATGGAAGGAAATGGGGGAGACCTTTGCCCAGCAGTGGGACAGTAAAGGTTATTAAATAAAAAAATAATTGGATGAGACTTGCAAGTGACCGGAAAGAATGGAGGCCTTTACTCTACAGTGAGAGCAGACACGCGGAAAATGTTGAATTGGAAAATATAAGGAATTAGAATAAGGTTTTGTCATGGAGGTTGTATTTCAGTTTAGTTTATTATGAATGTAATCAGCTTCATCATATGTTTTCAAATATACTGTTATTTTTAAATCCAAGTAACTTTATTTTTGAGTTTTTATACCTAAAATGTAGGTACTTAACGCCCTGCCGTACGCGCCGTACGAGCTCTGTTGACCGGTCGGGTCATTGAACCAGCGGGGTCGTTGAACGGCTCGAAGTAACATTTTAGTAATCTGTGGCATCTCATTCTCTAACACTTCGTCGAGCAGCATTTTTTAGATTTTCTCGAGATTTTGTTAATACAGCAAGAATTTTTTTCATATACATTTATGTTTTAATTTTTGTGTAAAAACCGTTCCTTCAATATCATCATCATCATTCTCAGCACGTGTCGACCCACTGCTGGGCATAGGCCTCTATTTGTTTCTACCATTCTTCCCGATCCTGTGCCAGTCTGAACTACGTAGGACCACGTCTTATTGATGTAGTCGACCCATCTGGATGGTGGACGTTCGGTGCCCAGTTCTCGGCCTCCACTCTGTTAGTGCATTATGTCCATCCACAAGTGTCCTGCCCAACTCCATTTGAGCCCCAATATTCGCTTGCTGACGTCTTGTACGACTTTCCTTCAATACAAGTAGTTTAAATTGCAAGACCAATAATATCAGAGATGTTGTTAATATCCGCATCAGCAAAGCGGAACCTCCGCATCGATTTTTTGGACATACAGGAAGTTTGGTAATATACTGACGATATTCAAGTGACGGTTTCTCAAAACATAAAAAAAGACTTCACGAAAAACAAAACTACTAGTTATATTATCAAATTTAAAAGAAAATCGACGTTTAGGTGATTAATTCGATATAAAACTTACTGCCTACTCTTGCAATCGACATCCAAAAATAAAGGCTGATTTGATATCTCTTTCGGAAATTGCTGCGGGTTTTGGGTTAGAAAGGGACAACAAGAGATATCTCGAGACGTCACCAATACAGTATATGTGGTTAGATGGCATGCATTATGCAATAGCACAACATAAGTTAATAAAGTGTTTTTTGTTACATACCTAAATAAATATAACAATTATATGGTAAACGTTTCACAAATTTATTTATTATGCTCATCAAAATAACCCCTTTCCTTTTTGTGCGTATATAATCAAACACCCTATATGCATCCGCAATAATCGATGCGGATGCAGCGCAGGTCGCGACAAAAAAGGAATTGTGTGGGGCTTGCGAGCGGCGCGCGCCGCGGGACGAGCTGATTGAGCAATAGGAGCGAAGATTTCAGCGACAAGATCCGACGCGTTTGTTATTGTTTGTATCTCGTAAATCGTTTTTGAGTGTTATTGCGAGTATTGTACGTTAAGCGAGTTTTCTGCAGCTAATAGTTTATATTTTTACAAGCATTTTATTAACTTGCAATGTGAAGCTATCCGTTTATGGTACTCTCTTCCTTCTTTTATTAGATCTGCCAAATCCCTTCCTATCTTTAAAACGCTATTGTTTAAGCACTATTTGTCTGCATCAGAGAGCTGAGTAATCTTATTTTGTTATCATATATGTCGTTGTTACTGTTTGTATTACAGCTGTTTCATATTTGTATTTATTGTTAGTATATTTAATATCATAGAATGTTTATGTATAATATTTATATTGTTATTACCTACCCTGGTATCTATTTATTCTGTTTTGCTTATGTAAGTATACCTACAATTAAATAAAAAGCTTATGTTATAAAGCTCCAATCCAAAGGTTGTCTGGAAGAGATCGCTTTTAGCGATAAGACCGCCAATTGTACTATCGCGTGTCTAGTTTTAAGTGTTTTAATTATGATTTGTTAATTTAAGTGTGGTATACAATAAAGCGTTTTCTATCTATCTATGTATGTTTGTCCGGCTGGGATCTTGCAACTGAATTTTAAACCCGTTCCCCTCAACCGATTCATAAGACTGATGCTAGACAATAAAACTTCTGAATGGATTATAGTAGCCTACTAAGTGTTAAGAAGCCGGCGAACCCCGAGCGCAACTTCAATTCGTCTGCGTCAAAAACTTCGGCCTGTATATCGCTATCCCTGTTTAGTGACGAAGGTTAGCCACGCAGAGCGACAGTGATAGCAATAAAATGATTCTAAATTTGATTAGATTTTGACCGTGTTCCGTAATACCAAAAATGATCACTGAAAACTTGTTGTATTTTTCTCATTGTGTTGTTAATCTGTAACTAGACGATATAATCTATGTTCCCAAGACTAGGATACGTAAGATGTTGTTGTTTTTAATACGAAACAATTAGGTTGAAAACAGGTTTTTTATGACGTAAAAACATGCAGAATGCGATACGCTTCTATTTCATTTTAGGTAAGTATTTTGATCTAATATATGGTTGGGAACCTAGATAAATACTATTCAAATTAAAATAATACCTTATTAAGGTAGAAATATGCTCCAATTAGAAATATTCTTGGTAGTACGTGTTGTATGGGCGATTCCCCTTCGGTCTCCCCTTATTCATTTGAATCTGCTTGCGGTTCCGATTATGAATTTTAAGAAAGCTTGTATTGAAAAGGTAATTTTTTTTTTTTAAAAACTTATTGTTTTATTTCTGCACCAAAATGAAGTTTCTTAAAAAAAAACTTAAGATCCGCGTCCGCGGATGTCAAAAAATCCGCATCCGCAACATCCCTGCCCTGTATGTTGTATACTGTATATAATAATTGTAATGTATATATTGTATACTGTACATAATAATTGATTGATTGATTGAAAATACTTTATTGCACTTATAAAACTAGTACAAAGGCGAACTTAATGCTAAAGAGCATTTTCTTCCAGATAACCTTTGCGTATTGTAGATAAAGATGTGTAGGTAGTGCACAGGAAAGGGAACTAAAGATCAATTTGCACAGGACTAATAAAAATAGCATAGGTACATACTACTTAAATACTTTATATCATATACTAAACTATACCATTATCAAATAAAAATACATACATACATAACAATAGAAGAAATAATAAGGAACAATAAGTTGCTCATTTTTGGTAGGTTTGACCGAGAAGGTGCCTATTAATAATTGTAATGTATATATTGTATACTGTATATAATAATTGATTGATTGATTGAAAATACTTTATTGCACTTATAAAACTAGTACAAAGGCGAACTTAATGCTAAAGAGCATTCTCTTCCAGATAACCTTTGTGTATTGTAGATAAAGATGTGTAGGTAGTGCACAGGAAAGGGAACTAAAGCTCAATTTGCACAGGACTAATAAAAATAGCATAGGTACATACTATTTAAATACTTTATATCATATACTAAACTCTACCATTATCAAATAAAAATACATACATACATAACAATAGAAGAAATAATAAGGAACGATTAAGTTGCTCATTTTTGGTCGGTTTGACCGAGAAGGTGCCTATTAATAATTGTAATGTATATATTGTATACTGTATATACATAATTGTAGATTGTATATATTGTTCAGGTGCTGCGTAGCTACGCTGACGCCTTCCGCTCGCGCCGCGCAACCCTCGCTCGACTCGCGGACAAATACCCTAACAGCGTCTTCATGGAGCCTCTGGTAAGACATCGTATACACTTAATAATTCTCAACTAGCTTCCGCCAGCTTCCTCGCACGCGTGGTTTGTCAACAAAAAGTAGCCTATGTATTAATCCAGGTTATAATGAATGAATGAATGAAAATTCTTTATTATAAGACACAAGCTAGACACAACATTATCATCATCATATCAGCCGTAGGACGTCCACTGCTGGACAAAGGCCTCCCTCATTGATCTCCAGGAACTGCGGTTGGAAGCGGCCTGCATCCAACGCCGACCTGCGGTTCTTACCAAGTCGTCTGCCCATCTTGTAGGTGGACGTCCTACGCTGCGCTTGCCGGTCCGTGGCCTCCATTCGATAACTTTCCGGCCTCATCGGCCATCTGTTCTGCGCGCTATATGGCCTGCCCATTGCCACTTCAACGTGCTAATCCGTCGGGCTATGTCGGTGACTTGAGTTCTCCTACGTATCTCCTCATTTCTGATTCGATCCCGTAGAGAAACCCCTAGCATACCCCTTTCCATAGACACAACATATATAAAGAATAAAACAACTACAAGCATAATGGGCGGTCTTATCGCTTAACAAAGCGATCTCTTTCATCTTCATTCTTCTAATGGAAGATTGACCGAGGTGTAAAAAGAATAAACTTAAAAATAGAAAAAGTAAAATTACTTAACCTTATATAGTTATATACATACATATTAGGTACACACGGCTACACATCAAGCTATAAAATTCCAGTATAAGCTGGCCTCTCATTCTACGAAAAGCCAACACAATGCGAGGTCAGCTTATACTGGAAATGTATAGCTTGATTGTGTGTACATAAATAATTTTAAATAAATGAATATCATATATTAATTTAAATATATATGTACTTACATACATATACATATATTATTAATATTAGAGATCAGATGAATGAATCACGACTCTTCATGGAAATAAAAGTTTTTGAGTCTAGCTTTAAATACGGAAGGTCAGGGGATTTCCTTACAGAACATAAAAAAACAATAGAACTAGCATGATGACTTTTTACTAAGAAAACCAGTGTAGCTAAACTCACACATGTAAAAACTAGCACACTTAGAAATAAAAGTTATAATTGGTTGAAAGAGAACGTTCAAAGAGGCCTAAAACCATAAAACCAATTTAACGGATATAAAACCTTAGCTACTATGGAACATGGTTTAAAATTCAATAAAATAAACAGTAACAAAAAATTAAAGTTTACTTCTTCTACTCGGCACAAGATGGCGCTTTAGAAAATATTTTTATTTTATTCTCTATCAATTAGAAATAAGACTGATAATGCAATGGCTGTTACTTGATTACCCACAAAACTAAGCCACTCAACAACAGATGGCGCTGTCGCTAACGATTTTTGTTATAGTCTCTAACTGCAAAGAATAAGATTGATAATGCAATGGCTGTTACTCGCATGCTCAAATAACAGCGCTACTCACTTAGTGATGTACCAATGAGCATACAAGACGAATGTATCGATATCGATTACCTATTACGGGTAACGAAATAGGTACGTCAGGTTATATTTGTGGTGTTCGACACAAAAAGCTTTTCTTTTCTTTCTTTCTTAACATAATCACAGGTATCCAACTCATAAATACTTACTTAAAAAATATTATATTACTGGAATATTATATACTGAATTATTATTTGAGAGGCACACTAAAAGTTTCCGGAATCAATAAAAAAATACTAATAATGGTCAAAAATGAATTTATTGTTTCTCAAAATATTCTCCCTTTGCGTCAATGCACTTTTTCATAAGATTGAACAAATTTTGAAAACATTTGTGCCACTCCTCCAGTGGTGACGTCAGATACATGTTATTCATACTCTTCGACAGCCTCTTCTGGTGATGAAAACCGTTGATCGGGTAATTGGTTCTTAATTTTTGGGAACAGAAAAAGTCACACGGTGCCAGGTCATGACTCTGAATTCTGGATGACTCATAAGTTGTACGTTTTTTTAATTATTTTTATGTCTTGCGCCTTGGGGAAACTGAAAACAGAAGTTATAATAATATTTCACACCATAGGTCTAAAATACATTCAGAAAATCATCAATAAAACAACAAGGAATTAACGCCCTAAAACTTATACACCTTTTAATAGGGGGTAACTAATTAAAGCTATCGATAGCACATTCATCAGTATATTGGGGTCACATCCCTAATTGAGTAGCTTAAGTTGAGGTTTAAGAGAAACGCGACCTTAGGGAGTATGATTCACAGTCTATTTTGTTCGACGATTTTGCATTTTAAACAAAACTAACATAAAATAATACTTACCGGTGATAGGATAATGCCCCCTTTTGTTAAATTTTTGGTTCGGCTATAATATTTACACTCCAAAACGGCACAATATGGCATTTTTATATTTTTTTGAAGTACGTTTACCCCACAGTAATTGAAACACGACTGAAGTGAGCGAAGCTTGTAGTGCGCGGAACTCCGCGTACTTGGTGTTACGCGGGCCCCGCCTACTTACGACTTCTATTGTTTTTTGTGTTCTGTGGATTTCCTAATGAAGACCGGCAAGGCGTATAATCTACGTACATACCAAATTTCATCGAGATTGGTTCAGCCGTTACGACTTGAAACAGTAACAAACATCCACACATACATCCATACAAACTTTCGCGTTTATAATATTAGTGGGATAATATTATCACATTTTTTTTATACTACCTGGAGAGGAACAAGTAGGTACAACGAAAATTCAAATCTATCTTTCGGATAGTGTGGGATTGAAAAGAATAGAATAGAGAAGAGAGAGGATATGCGTATTCCGACGAAGACGAATTGATAGATATTTAGTTTAGTTAGGTACATAAGTAGTATAATCAGTAATTTTTTCTTATAAACAACCTGGAGTTGGCCCACCTGATGTTAAGTGGTAACCATCGTACCAAAGTATTGCCTCGGTCACGCACCTTAAGAACGTGCCCTACGATGCACTGCCCTGCGTCCATCAACTTGAGCCATATAATCGTTTGTTATTATGTTGAGCAAGTTTTTTTTGTAAATACATACATATATATAATACTAGTTGACCCGCCGAACTTCGTACCGCCTTGACATGCATATATCGCGGCCTGTCAATATACGTCACCCTGGTAGAATTGTCAATTGTTGTCCCCGGCCATCATTTTACAACAAGATTCAAGATATTTATTTGCACGAAACACAGGTAAATTGTACAGGACAGATGGTGTTATTATATAGAGGAATCACTGTGCTTCACCTACTAGAGGTATTATATATATATATATTACCCGTAGTAGGTAATCGATATCGATAAATTCGTCTTGTATGCTCATTGGTACATCACTAAGTGAGTAGCGCTGTTATTTGAGCATGCGAGTAACAGCCATTGCATTATCAATCTTATTCTTTGCAGTTAGAGACTATAACAAAAATCGTTAGCGACAGCGCCATCTGTTGTTGAGTGGCTTAGTTTTGTGGGTAATCAAGTAACAGCCATTGCATTATTTCTAATTTTTAGAGAATAAAATAAAAATATTTTCTAAAGCGCCATCTTGTGCCAAGTAGAAGAAGTAAACTTTAATTTTTTGTTACTGTTTATTTGATTGAATTTTAAACCATTCACACAGCGCTCTCTAGCCCCAAACTAAACAGAGCTTGTACTATGGGAACCAGATATATAACTGATATATGCAAATATAGAGGTATACAAATATTTAAAATGGCTAAAAACACATTTTACAGATACATATTAAAATGTTAAATTGCAATATTGTGATTGAGGATGTCATAGCAAATTTAATAATAATACAGATCAGATTACAATAAACGAAATAGATAAATGTCAGAACAATAGGTAAAAATTTGATTTAGATATAATATAAATTAAATAACATTTTTGTCACTCAAGAATTCACCCAATGTATAATAAGCTTTTTAGATCAATATGTTTTTAAGTTTTGTCTTAAAGACATTTAAATTTGGCAACCATACTTAACCATAGACAAAATTACGTTTAGCTGTCATTTGCGTTTTGTTATTCCATGTCAGATGCGTTTTTGTTATGCCACGGTTTTATAGTGACTTGTATTCTCTTTGTCGTTTTATGTCACGTCACACGGGAACGCGGTCGAACGGTATAAAAAGTATCCTATGTCCGTCTCCTGGTTCTAAGCTCCCTCCCCGCCAATTTTCAGCCAAATCGGTTCAGCCGTTCTTGAGTTATAAATAGTGTAACTAACACGACTTTCTTTTATATATTAGGTTGGGGGAAAAAGTCTCTTCGCGTTTTTTAAGAAAATTCAAAACATTTATTAATATAGTTTATTTACATTTAACTAAAGTATGTAGGTATCATTTTGTTCGATAACTTTTTGCCATCTTGTAGGTAGGAACATGTTCCCATTGCTTTAGAAATTATGGGGCTTCTGATCAAAATACCGCGACAAGTAGTTTTGGCAGTCCTCTCGTGTTGTTAACCTGACACTGCCTAAAGAATTCTGAAGAGACCGAAACAGGTGGCAATCTGAAGGTGCAAGGTCAGGACTATACGGCGGATGCATTAACACCTCCCAGCCAAACTCTCTTAATTTTTGCTAAGTGGCTAAAGATGTTTGAGATCTAGCGTTATCATGATGAAAAACCACACCCCTTCTGTTGATTAATTCCGGCCGCTTTCTCTCAACTTCTTGCTTTAATCTCATCAGTTGTTCGCAGTAGAGTTCAGAATCGATGGTCCTGCCTGGTGGTAACAGCTCATAATGAATAATGCCCTTCCAATCCCACCACACACACAGCATCACCTTGTTGCGAGTTAACCCGGGTTTCGCCACAGTCTGTGAAGCCTGACCGGCCTTTGGCCACGACCTTTTTCGCACGTTCTTGTTGTACGTGATCCACTTTTCATCACCAGTTATCAGCTTCTTCAAAAATGGTTCGGTTTCATTACGTCGTAATAAAGAATCACAAATGAGTACACGGTTCATTAGGTTTCTTTCAGTGAGCTCGTGGGGTACCCAAATATCGAGCTTTTTTGTGTACCCAGTTTTTTTCAAATGCGCTAAAACTATTTTGTGGTCAATTCCCAGTTCTTCAGCTACGTCGTAACTACCGATATGCCGATCTTGCTCTACTTTTTCAAAAATGGCATCCGTTTTATCCGTAATAGGGCGACCAAAGCGACGTGCATCTTTGACATCGAAATTTCCGGATTGAAAACGCTTAAATCAAATTTGTGCTCCTCTCACAGACACTGCACTAGGTCCATAAACATCGCAAACTTTTTTCTTGGTTTGCGTTGCATTTTTACCTTTTTTGTAGTAAAATTTTAAAAAGTATCGAATTTTTTCATTAGATTCACTCAACTTTACAGTACAAAAAACAAATAAAAATTACACATTTTCCTAATTTGAATTTGAGATTATCTTCTTTAAAATTTAAACTTTGAATGATACTAAAACCAGCCAGATACAAATAGTATAGCCAAAGAGATTTTATTACAAGTTCATACATACTATAATGCGAAAAGACTTTTTCCCCAACCTATTATATAGCTAAACTAAATAAATAATTTTACCGGTGGTAGAGCTTTTGTGAACGGGCTCGAGGAAGGGGGCACCGCCGCCTTACCTTTATCTGCCGCCAAATAGCAGTATGTACTTGTGCTGCTGTGTTCCGGTTAGATGGTAATGTGCCTGTAATTACTGGCATATAGGCATACCAGCTAAGTCCTATAGTATGGCAACGTATCCACATAGATATCAAGACAACATAATACCTTGTTTTGAATTCTATGTGGATATCCACGGGCTGCAGTAGCCACTTAACATTTGGTGGACTGCATGCTCGTTTGCCATATAAATTATATATAAAAAAAAAGTTATTAATTCCAGAGCAGTAACATTGTTTTCTATAATATAAAAATTACAAGCTTCCGCTCGCACCTTCACACGCGTAGTACGTCAATAAAAAGTACCCTGTGTCTCAAACCAGGTCTTAATCTATCGATCAAATTTCATCGAAATCGGCCAAGCCGTTTAGTGTGTTTGTTACGTTATTACGACTGGACCGAGTTCGATAAAATTTGGTATATAGATATTTTGTTTTTTTTTATTGACAAACCACGCAATTCACGCCGCGGGTGTAAGCTAGTCTACATATGAATAAACTAGCTGCCGCCCGCGGCTTCGTACGCGTGATTTGTCAATTAAAATTAGCCTGTTTTAATCCAAGTCATACGTACATACCAAATTTAATCGAAATCGGTTCAGTCGTTACGCATTTATAATATTAGTGTGATTAATTGAATGAATGAACATAATTTTGTTTTTTAAACCTTACAAGCTAGTCGCAACTGTTACAAAGAAATAAAAAAAACAAATAAATTTAAGCGTAATGGGCGGTCTTATCGGTACGGATTGATTACAGGTAGAAGGAGGCTTTATGTTGAAATGCGCCAATCTCCTCCAGTTGTCGTGGCGACTTGAGAACAACCACTCGCACATTGCACCCTTTCGACACAAGATGAAGCTTGATCTGGAATATATGGGTAAACTTACTATTATTTTGAACTTCAATAAATGGGTAAACTAACTATGTATTATTTTGAACTACAATATATGGGTAAACTTACTATTATTTTGAACTTCAATAAATGGGTAAACTAACTATGTATTATTTTGAACTACAATATATGGGTAAACTTACAACTACAATATGTGGGTAAACTAACTACTATTATGAACTACAATATATGGGTAAACTAACTACTATTATGAACTACAATATATGGGTAAACTAATTACTATTATGAACTACAATATATGGGTAAACTAACTACTATTATGAACTACAATATATGGGTAAACTAACTACTATTATGAACTACAATATATGGGTAAACTAACTACTATTATGAACTACAATATATGGGTAAACTAACTACTATTATGAACTACAATATATGGGTAAACTAACTACTATTATGAACTACAATATATGGGTAAACTAACTACTATTATGGACTACAATATATGGGTAAACTAATTACTATTATGAACTACAATATATGGGTAAACTAACTACTATTATGAACTACAATATATGGGTAAACTAACTACTATTATGAACTACAATATATGGGTAAACTAACTACTATTATGAACTACAATATATGGGTAAACTAACTACTATTATGAACTACAATATATGGGTAAACTAACTACTATTATGAACTACAATATATGGGTAAACTAACTACTATTATGAACTACAATATATGGGTAAACTAACTACTATTATGAACTACAATATATGGGTAAACTAACTACTATTATGAACTACAATATATGGGTAAACTAACTACTATTATGAACTACAATATATGGGTAAACTAACTACTATTATGAACTACAATATATGGGTAAACTAACTACTATTATGAACTACAATATATGGGTAAACTAACTACTATTATGAACTACAATATATGGGTAAACTAACTACTATTATGAACTACAATATATGGGTAAACTAACTACTATTATGAACTACAATATATGGGTAAACTAACTACTATTATGAACTACAATATATGGGTAAACTAACTACTATTATGAACTACAATATATGGGTAAACTAACTACTATTATAAACTACAATATATGGGTAAACTAACTACTATTATGAATTACAATATATTGGGTAAAGTTAATAATATTTAAAAATACGATACTATATATTTTATCATGGTGAAATTGAAATCACTGTTTTATCGAACAAATGTTCAGACCATTATTTTTTGTCACGACTAGACTATGACCTCTTTCATTTAATAGAAATAATGATTTTTCACGGAGATTGTATTTAATTTTAGCATTTATGAATGTAACCTCTTTTATTTTTAAACTTCATCTGCAATTTTTTAGATCTCGACAACAGCGCCACCTACCGGTTCTGATTGTGAATCTAAACCATCCAGGGATTCAAGAACACAAAAAATTCATCAAAATCGGTTCAGCTGTTTTTGAGTTTTAGCGAGGTTAACGAACAGCAATTGATTTTTATATGAGGATTTGTCATGGATATTGTATTTTATTTAAACTTATTAAAAATGCATTGAGGCTCATTCTATTTTCAAATTTACTTACGACCGTAAATCGCATTTACGGAACCGATATCCAGATTACAATGACCAACTTTCAGAGCATGAGGATGTACTATGTAGTACATTCTAACTGTAGGTATCTATCTCATTTCATTGTTATTTTTAGGGTTTCGTACCTCAAAAGGAAAAAAAAACGGAACCCTTGTAGGATCACTTTGTTGTTTATCAGTCTTGCAATCAGCATTTTTTAAATATTCATAAAAACGCAAATAAAGTACAGTATTAACTAACCCCATAAATAGAACAGTGTTCGCTTCAAAACAATTCAATACTCAATCAATAAAAATATATAATAAAATTAACAAAAACTTAAACATTTATACTATGACCTACGCTAAATGTAATAACACAGTTACAAACTTGTTAAAATCGCAGACTTACCTTAAAATCTTACTTAAAATCACAAACTGAAGATTTCCTTAGTTCTGTATAGTAGTTTGCCTATCAATAACCTATCCCTAATCCTACACATTTAAAAGTTATGGTAATATAATTTAATATTTATTTACAGTTATACAATAAAACATATATGTACAATAGTTAGTTAATTTGTTTAGATTAAGACTCAAAGCTGATATTCTGTCAACACAGCTAAACCAACCGTAGTGGCAGTAGCTGAAGCTCTCTATCTCTTTCTCTCTCCCCGGTCTCCATGTCTTGTCTTAAATATACCAGTGAAATTTTCTTAAGTGTGATAGTAGTGATAGTTTTATTGGTTTTAAATAGTAGATATATAATTTTGTAATGCATGTATTTAATATGGTTTGATTTGAACCATAGTTGTGTTTGTCTTATGGCTACCCTTGATCAAGAGGTACGTGAGGTAATATAAACTGGACTCAGCGGAAGAGCAGCGCTGCGGCATATTAACATGCCGTAGCATCATGCTGAGCTGAGTACCTATTCATCTCCACACAGAGCTTTTAAGTTTGTTAGTGCTTAGGTTAGATTTTATTATTGTTGTGTTTTATTTTCCTTTATTACTGTGTGGTTGTTGAATAAAATGTTTTCTTTCTTCTTTCTTTCGTTACAATATGAATACCTACCTAATATGAAACAGATTATGAACTATTCAAATATAGCTGCAGACGATCTATAGGCACTTGTCCTAATTAATATAAATACTTATTACGTTTATTTAGGCCTTATAGTTAATGTCTTAAAATTCCAACCCAATTAAACAACTTAACTAACTTAACTTTTAAACCTACAACTTATTAAATTATTTTCAATCAAAACTTGTTATGCAATTATTTATGTAAAACGATAGCTACACTTATATGTATATAGAACCTACAAAATGATCTTTATATACTATTTATACTCAATTAATACAGAATATCTTCACTCAATATTATCTATTTATTTATTTTAATAGTTTACACTTAATGTTATGCAAGATGCGATCCTAAACGACCACAATCAAGAGGGGACTCTTCTAACACAGGTTAATGCAACTTAAAAGAAGAGTTCCCAACCCTTGTTTTTAAATGTACTCTTGTAATATACAAATAAAAGATTTTTGTTTTTTTTTTGTATGTCTGTCTGTCTGTCAAGACCCTTTATCTCGGGAACGCGTGTAGGTATCGAGTTGAAGTTAAACCCATATACTCTGGTCTACAGTACCTTGGAACTGTGAAAAAATCAAACTTCTAAGTTAACGTAAAAAGAAGATACTGCCGTTTATGCCGCAAAAAATGTATATTTCTACACTCAAGGGAATCAAAATTTACTTAGGGTACTTTCCGTTGACCTAGAACTATTAAATTTGGCAAGTAATATCGTCTTATACTACAAGTACAGGGAAAAATCTGAAAACTATACGTTTGTAATTAAATCATAAAAATATAGTATGTGTTTAAGGGCGCACTATACCTGGGAAGACGTTAAATCGCTTATTGAGAAACAATGTTTTGTTCAACAAATTGTGTGCTTTCAATCTGTTATTCATATATGTTATAGTTAAGGATACGTGCTAGAGCGCTTGTGTTGTGAAAACACGATTCCGTAAAATTTTCTCGATAGAAAAAAAATCCAAAGATGACTCCAAATTTATCTTAAAACCGTCCTTATGCGATGAATACTACAATTTAGATCTTGAAACTGTATACAGTAATTTTACACAACATAAATAAGGGCACCTGTGTTTTAAATTTTCAAAATACCTTTTGATTTTACCTTAAAATGAAAATATCTAAGTTTTGCACCAATGAAACAATTCGCTCCGGATGCCCGGTCTACGATTCAGTCTCTCCTCGGCTTTCAGACCCGTGACGCGTGGTACCCGTGACGCTTGTCGCTCCAAACAAACACGTAATTCTTAGGTAGAATTTATATGTAGTTGGTTTTTGTAAAGACGCAGTAATGAGAAATAAGCAGAAAAAGATAATGAAGGGACTGAATGATAAAAAACCGGCAAACATATGAACCACGGCGAGATAGGACGTGCAGCGGCGCGCGGAGAAGCGGGGGTGAAATTCGAGTTTGGGCTGAGTTATAGTCAACTCTTAAAGTACGTAATCAAACTAATCAATCATCGAGGTTAAGCAACGGTATGCGCGGTCATAATTGTGACCAAATCTTTTTGTAGATTTTTTGAACTTTAACTAATTTGTACAGAAGAGAAAATTCTGAAAGCCGTATATTTTTAATTAAATCACAAAAAAAAACATACCATAGGTTTTGGAAATTGAATTTCGGGATAGTTTGGTAAAATCTGCGAGACTCGATTCTTGAACTATTCATAACATGTAGGTATCTACAAATTTGTACGAAACCCTCGGTAGGCGAGTTCGACTTGCTCTTTTCCGGTTATTTCCTATTTGTTTACCAAATAAATATATTATATTCAATGAGTGATTAACAAATATTTTTCCCATTTCAGAAAAGTCGTACGTAAAGATAATAAAAACGGAGCATCACCAACTCTCCGATCCGTCGCTACAGACAGACGAACGAACGCAACTCCTTGCTATAATCATTAACACTTGTCTAGAAGCTCAGGCATCAACACAAGAAATGTACGAAAGCATGGAGTCAGACCAGGAATCAATGAAAAGACTCGAAAAAACTACGCTAGACGAAGATTCTGATGAAGAATCTCCAGAAGAGAGTACAAGAGAAGCAACGCGTAAGAGGAAACGAGACGAAGATATAATGGCTCCCCCTAAATCTATCCCAAAGAAGAGTAGACCTAAAGGGAAAGAGAATATAGATGAGAATCGTAAAGCAGTCAAAACGAGCAGTCAGGGTGATAGTTATAATGCTAAGAAAGCTAAATCTGGGGCTAATAGTGTTACTGATATGGTTACTCAAATAAAGGAAAATGTTGAAACTGTGGGAAAAGAAATAGATAAGATTGTTAAGAAAAACAGTGATAAAGATCAAGAGCAACCTAAAAATACAGAAAAAGTTACATATAAGTCAAAAAACGATACTGTTAAGAAGTCTACGAAAGTCACAGAGAAAGTTGATGATGATAAAATAGCTGGTAGTTCGAAAAACATTACTAAAACTGCTAAAGTTTCTGAGGGAAATGTGAAAAACAGTGATACCAAAGAACGTACTAAGAAAATAGACATAAATGATAAAATATCAAAAAGTGATGACTTTTTAATAAAATCTACTGAAGTTGATAAAAATACTGATCTACAAAAGAAAAATGTTAACAAAGAAAAAACCGAGAAAAATAAAACTAAACAGACTAATACGGAGAAAAAAGTAAATAACGCTGAAAAAAATGGCCCACAGAATAAGAAAATCACAAAAACAGTAAGCAACAGTAAAGCTGTCAATAAAAAGATCATTTTAGAAACAGAGGAAAATAAAAATGCTGATAATATTGAAAAAACTGACATAAAAAACAACGAAAAACCTACAACCAGTAAAGCAGCTAAAGCAATACCTATTGAATCTGAAAAACAAGTGCCAAAAAACAATGAAAAATTTTACATTGTAAATTCCAAAAACTCTAAAAATACAAAAATTAATACAAATCCTGTGAGCGTTAGCAAAGATTCTAAAATTGAAGCCAATGCTAATAAAATAAATGTCAATTCTAATCCTGACAAAGCTAAGAAGAATCTAAATTCTGATGAAGCTAAGAAAAGTGTAAATTCTGATCCTGCTAAAGCTAGGAAGAATCTAAATTCTGATGAAGCTAAGAAAAGTGTACATTCTGATCCTGCTAAAGCTAAGAATAATGCAAATTCCGATAACGCTAAAGCAAAGGATCTAAATTCTGATGAAGTTAAGAAAAATGACAATTCTGATCCTGCTAAAGCTAAGAATCTTAATTCTGTTGAACCTAAGAAAGGTGTCAATTCTGATCCTTCTAAAGCTAAGAAGAATTTAAATTCTGATGAAGCTAAAAAAAGTGTCAATTCTGATTCTGCAAATACTAAGAATAATGCCATAGATCCTGCTAAAGCTAAGACAAATCTAAACTCTGATGAAGCTAAGACAATTGTCAATTTTGATCTTACTAAAGCTAAGAATCTAAATTCTGATGAAGCTAAGAAAAGTGTCAATTCTGTTTCAGCCAAAGCTAATAATGCAAATTCCAATTATGCGAAGAAAAGTGTCAATGTGAATAAAAACAGCGACAATATCGTAAAGTCTTCAAAAACCCAAAATATAGTAGGTATTAATAAAAAAGATTTAGCGACCACAGAAAACATTAGAGTAAAAAAGACTGACACAGTAAAAGGTTTACTCAATCAAAAGACACTTCCAAAAAACTCAATAAAAAATAATAATAACGAGAAAAAGTTTCCAAAAAACCTTGCAAAATCTAAAATGGTTATCAAAAGTCATAGAAATTCGACAAACAGAGTTGTTAACAAAAGTATTAGTACTGTTAAGAATTTAAAAGCAAATGGGGGTAGTACTAAAATACCTCTAAAGAAACTATCCCCTGCATACGCTGCCGTCTTGAAGCAAAACCCAGTCCGGATCAGTCCGAGTAAGTCAAAATCAATATTACATGATATATACGTGTATTGTTGTGTACGACAATAATTTAAAACACACATCCGGAACCGTATTAACTGTTGCCACATGTAGACTCCATAAAGCTAGTAAATCGTTTAAAGGGCAATGTGTTTGCTTTTATAACAAACTCCCAAGTGATGTGTAAAATTGGCAATTAACAAATTTAAAAACGCAATTAAACAAAATCTTTATAAAACAGCCTACTATAAAATATCGGATTATTTAAATGATAGAGAAGCTTGGGATTGAAATTGCTCCAACTCGTTCAAAATGTTCTAATTTAGACGTAATTTATTTCCTGTATTGTAAAAGGATCATAAAAAAAAACAACCAGCCTTGTTTCTTGCCTTTATTTCCTGGCTTGGTCGCGAAGGAACAGGCACTAAAGTTGACGTTTCAAAGTGATCCTTGTGATTTTAATGAATAAAAGATTCTTACTTTGACTTTAGAGGTGGATTTAATACCGGTAGCTTAAATATTTTTCCAGTAATCTATACATTTCCAATAAAAAAAATTAAAGTGAATCGGCGGCGCCTTTGCGACGATGCCGCATAGTCAGTTTAACAGGTACCTACTTACATGATGAATGAATATGATTTGTTTACCTATTTTATACAGGCTGTTTCATTGATATTTTAGGACTAGGGGAAGGGCGCGTGAGACGGATAGAGCAGGCAAGATGCCTAGCGTGCCTAGGCGCCGACCGTGTCCGCGCTGTTGTTATGCAGAGATCGTAAAATTTCGCTGCGTCTTCGGGATATTTCGAGTATCCATCTTACCCGCTCTATCCGTCTTACCCGCCCTTCCCCTATATTAAGGTTGTTTAATTTTTTTTTATGGCAATGAATTTGAAAAAATCTATTTTGCAACAATATCACTAGCCCTACCCGTGTTTTCATTTAATGTCGTACATAACTAGAGATCAGATAAACTAGCCAACTTTTAACATTAGGTAAATGTGCATCGTATTCACCTAAAGTTAAAAGTTGACTAGTATGGATAGCACTTTTTTATCGAAAAAATTCCGTGATTCCGGGATCAGCAAAATTATCTTGTTTTAATTTATTTTTGTTGTACTTATGATGAATCTGTTAAAGACAAAAATCATGACCGTAAAAGCACGAAACGTAGAGTAGTGGTAGATGGGCAGGAAATACACTATGTCAATGCGTACATCTACTTAGGCCAGTTAGCTTCCTGCGATAACAGGCAGGACAAAGAAGTCGACAGTAGTGTCGACAACGCCTGGAAAAGCTACTGATCCATGAAGGAACTTATGAAGGGTAACCTTCCCTTATCGCTAAAACGCCAATTCATTGACATGTGTATACTGCCTGTCCTAACCTACGGTGCCCAGTCTTGGTCACTGACCGAGTCTCAGAAGTTCAAACCGGCATCGCTGACGTGGGTATCAAGGCTGCAAATATTTAACGTTAAATTAATATGCTTCCATAATTTGCTAACAAAAAGGCTAACAAATTATGGAAGCGGGAACAAATTATTTTGGTACTATGTTAACTTTAGGTAAATATGCACCCGAATATCCGATCACTAGACATAACATAGCACACAATGGAAATAGCAATGTTTGTAAAAAATAATCCTCTTCTATTTCCACGTATGGCTGATATACGAAACAGGCGAGATGGTAAGGCCCCTTTCATAAGAACGCGCGGTACCGCGACAGCGCGGTACAAGATCAAACTAACTAGTGTTTATCGTCTACATAAGGAATGCAATCCCGATCCCGCGGGATCCCGATCTCGCGAGATCTCGTGTAATTTTTCGGGATCAATCCCGACGCATCATATGACGAGATCCCGTTCGAGATTGACGGGATTGGGACACTATCACAAACAAGCAGTTATTAGCTTTTTCAGTCATCCGAATTTAACATTTTTTTTAAACTAGACGGGATCCCGCGGGATGATATTTCTAATCCCGCGGGATCTCGAATTTGCAATCTCGAGTCGGGATTGCATTCCCTACGTCTACATTACCGCGCGCTACTCGTCCGTTATCATACTATTATCTATAAAAACGGCAAAAAAATAATGTCTGTTGTATGGGAGCCCCACTTAAATATAAATTTTATTTTGATTTAATTATTTATTTTTAAAGTGTATATATAACTAAATATTCTGTGAATATTTCAAGCGTCTACCTGTTGCCGTTATCAATTTCGAGCAAAAAAAAATCACGTTTGTTGTATGGGAGCCCCCCTTAAATATTTATTTTATTCTGTTTTTAGTATTTGTTGTTAAAGCGGCAACAGAAATACATCATCTGTGAAAATTTCAACTGTCTAACTATCACAGTTCATGAGATACAGCCTGGTGACAGACGGACAGACAGACAGCGGAGTCTTAATAATCGGCTCCCTTTTTATCCTTTGGGCACGGAACCCTAAAAAACGTTTCAAAATATTGAGGATGTTTTCTGGGTCGCACGTTCTAAGACGTTCGCCGATATCTTACTTTTATTTTGCAGGAATGATGTCCAAATTCAAGTCACCGTCTGATTCCAATATTCAGGCAAAATTATTCAAGACGGTTACAGGTATACCAAGTAAGTATATTAGTAGTTTTTAAATAAAAGCATGAACCTGCTTCCGCGCGGTTGAGTAGAAAGTAGCCTATGTCTCAATCCCGGTCCATAACAAACATACAAACCTTTCCTCTTTATAATATTGGTATATATATCATAACGTCTATATATCTTGTATACCGGGGGGGGGGGGGAGCGAGCGAAGCATCTCCTGTGTCTATCTGGAGAGAATGGTGTCTGGTTGGATGCTATGGAGTTATCAAAGAGTTATGGAGCTCAAATGGTCTTGGGCGGGACACTTGGCTAGACGTGGTGATGACAGATGGAGCAGGACAGCGACTGAATGGTGGCCGAGGAGCTGGTATAGAAGGGTAGGACGACCAGCAGCGAGGTGGGTGGACGACATCGTAATGGCCGTGGGCCGTCAGTGGGTGAGACTAGCGCAGGATCGCGGCGGATGCCACAAACTTGGGGAGGCATATTCCAAAAAATGGGTGAGGTCAGGCTGTGGATGATGATGATGATGGATGCTTATGACCATTATAGTAATTATATAAGATAAGATAACTCTTTATTGTACACCAAAGTAAAATACAGAACAAAATTCTTACAAATAGATTTAGTACAATGGGCGGTCTTATCGCTAAAAGCGATCTCTTCCAGACAACCTTTGTATATACTTACACTTTTTCTCCTATCGAGTTTATAAACGCTGATTATGGACGAACTCTAACTGTATCACTAACCACCTGTTACTAACCCATATTCGCAATAAGTAATTTGATTTATTTTATCTTTATACTTTGGAGTTTCCGTAAATTGCTTTATCATGGATAGACAGTTATATATAGCTTGTACACCACACTTAAATTAATAAATAATGTTTTAAACTTATAACAAATAATATCTGACTAGACTTTATTAACTTTATCACTAGGAAAAGTAATTTAAATTCTTTGAAACTCATTAATTCATCACACTTTAATCTAACTTTATGGTTATCAAAATCTTAAATTTCTCTGCGGTAGGATTTTTTGTGATAATTTAGTTGTATCGAGAGATACCTGTAATTGGCTGTGTAATCTCATTGACTAGATAATTAACGCGCCGGCGAACCCTGAGCGCAACTTCAATTCGGCCGCGTCAAATACTTCGCCCTGAATATCGCTATCCCTGTTTAGTGACGAAGTTTAGCCACACAGAGCGACAGTGATAGCAATAGAACGATTCTAAATTTGATTAGATTTTGACCGTGTTCCGTAATACCAAAAATGATGACTGAAAACTTGTTGTATTTTTCTCATTGTGTTGTTATTCTGTAACTAGACGATATAATCTATGTTCCCATGACTAGGATACGTAAGATGTTGTTGTTTTTAATACGAAACAATTAGGTTGAAAACAGGTCTTTTATGACGTAAAAACATGCAGAATGCGATACGCTTCTATTTCATTTTAGGTAAGTATTTTGATCTAATATATGGTTGGGAACCTAGATAAATACTATTCAAATAAAAATAATACCTTATTAGGGTAGAAATATGCTCCAATTAGAAATGATCTTGGTAGTACGTGTTGTATGGGCGATTGCCCCTCCGGTGCTCCCTTAAGACGCTTTGTATTATAATTACAGCTGGGTGGTCTCTACAACGAATAAAATAAAAATAAATATCTTGTTTGATAATATACAAACGATATTCAAGTGATGGTTTCTCAAAACATAATAAAAGAATTGTCGAAAACAAAAACTACTAGTTATATTATCAAATTTTGAAGAAAATCAACTAAATTTAGGTGATTAATTCGATGTAAAACTTACTGCCTACTCTTGCAATCGACATCCAAAAATAAAGGCCGATTTGATATCTCTTTCGGAAATGGCTGCGGGTTTCGGGTTAGAAAGGGACAACGAGAGATATCTCGAGACGTCAACAATACAGTATCTGTGGTTAGATGGCAAGCATTATGCAATAGCACAACATAAGTTTAATAAAGTGTTTGTTTTTACATGCCAAAAATAAATTTCATATATAAATGGTTAAACATTTCACAAATTTATTTATAATGCTCATCAAAATAACCCCTTTCATTTTGTGCGTATATTATCAAACATTTTATATATATATCATACAAACAACATCCATAATTAGTTAGAAAGAATTATTTTTTATACAACCAAAACTAAATCACAATAAAATAAAATGAATACTATCTAGAAACACAAAGCAAATAGTACAATGGGCGGTCTTATCGCTTAGAAGCGATCTCTTACAGACAACCCTTGGATGGAGAGGATGTTGTTATAACAAAGACAATGGTCGGGGTTGTACATTTATGGCCAAACTGTTTATGAAGATAGCGCGTCTAATACCAAAATAAAAATATAACTAAATACTACAATTTATAAATAGGTATGAACACAAATAGAAAATATGTACTTATAATAAATATATATATATATATATACAGTGGTGGTCACATCACATAATTACAGACACTGGAAGCATATTAAAATAACTAAGCTATTCCTCTGTACATTATTTATCTGACTGCCATTGGAACTTGCCCCACAATAAAGAAATATTTGTGATGATATTGTGTTATGGTAAAACGAAATATTCGGTTTTTAAATTTCTTTTATTCGGTTTATCTTATTTGTTAGCGGTGTTAACTTAAGAAAGATCTGGCCATATAACTAAAGACACTCCATTTGCTTAGAAGAAATAAAAAAAAATAGAGCTATTATTGAAATTATCTTTCTTACATAAAATTCCTAACACATTTTTATAAAACATTCCGGTACAAATCAAAATTTTGTCGCATGCCCTTTTGCAGCTACAACAGCACGACATCTCTTGGGCATGGAAGCGATCAATTTTGTGTCAATCTTGTAGCGGAATTTGCTTCCATGTATTCTGTAAAAGCTGTGTAAAGTTAATAGGCGTTTGATGTACGCTTTGTCGCCACTGTCTTCTTCACCAGGGACCACAAATTTTCGATTGGATTTATATCCGGACTGTACGGGGACCAATACAAAACTGTCACAGACTGATGATTTCTACTTTTGCAGTGTATTTCGGATCATTATCCTGTTGGAAAGTCCAAATGACCGGTAAATTTTGCTCGGCATAGGGCAGCATTGTTTCTTCTAAAATATTCCTGTACTGGTATTTATCCATATTGCCTTCTTTCTTCCTGATAGGTCCGACAATAAGTCCTGAAAAACAGCCCCACACTTTGAAATTTCCGCCTCCATGTTTGACTACTTTCTTGGTGTACTTTGGATCAATTTCTTTGTTCGGGGAGCATCTAACCTATTGTTTTCCGTCAGAATTAATCATATTAACTCTTGTTTCATCAGAAAAAAGTACATTTTTCCACTATCGTTCAGTCCAGTGTTCATATTTTTAGCAAACGCTAACCTTGCTTTAACATTTTGCTTTTTCAAAAGTGGCACCTTCCGAGACACTCTTCCGTTCAAGTCTGCCTCACATAGTCTCCGTCTAATTATTCTTGCAGACACACTCGTTAACCCTCCTGCACCAAATAATTCCGAACGTATGAGTTCTTATCCTTTGAACGGTCTTTTTTTGCCAACAATACCATCCCAGAGTCTTCCCGCGGAGTGGTTTTCCTAGGTCTCGTTTTTCTAGATACGTTTTCGGTCGTATTGAACGTTTTGAAATGTTTTATAGTATTCATAACCATGTCCTTAGAACAGTTCGAGTGGTTTGCGATTTTTCTGTATGACCAAAATAATCTTTCGAGTGAACGAATCGCAACTGTTGTTTTTTCGCATATTTATTTGTTTAAAACTTTAAAACGTATTAATTTTAATACAAAAAGTGAAATTTTATAATCAATATCGACGTATCATGAAAATACGCGGCGAAACAAATAAACAACAGAATGTAGTGTTTTTTCTTTTTTTTTAAATTCAGAACACAGCTTTTTACTGTCTTTAATTATCTGGCCAGATACAAGCACTTTGAAAAAAGTTTGTGTTACGTTCCCATAATGACCAGTATCTAAACTAATAAGGAACAAAGTAAGGAACACAACTTTTTTTGTCCCTCAATACAACGTCATGTATTAATTAGTAACAATTGCGTTATATTCAATACCTATTTTAGCTAATAGTAGTACCATAATCAAGATTGTTGTGATCAATTAGGAGGTGTCTCTAATTATGTGACCACCACTGTATATAAAATATAAATCGTATTAAATATATATATTTATATATACAGTGTAAACTCCATGTAACGTCACTCGTTTTAACGACAAACTCTCTAAAGCGTCGAAATCACTCGGCTTTGGTTGGTTTAGCTTGTCTTGCATACAATGGTACACTCTGTATAGCATTACACCCACTCTCAATAACGACAACAATTTGTAATAAAAAGTTCTTTTTAAGTTGCCAAATTAGTAAAAACTGCGCAGCTGTGTATATCCTTTTGTCGTTTTATTATCCTAGACCATAATAAACTCGACTGTCGGCATCATACACGTCAAACTTTCTAAGAAATCCGTTCTTTTGTTTACAAAATGGGATTGCTTGCACGTGTAGCTGCAGACTGTTGTTAGTAGAAGTGATGGATTTTATCTATACGTTGTCATATTCTTATTAGCAAAAGACGTCAGACGAAAATAACAGACTATACGCAATAGTGTTCAAATTAAAACAGATTTTTATTGTAGGTACTATTTAACAAGACAAATCAGAAATAAACGTTTTCTTTTTCTAATACAGATTTTACTTCTCTCCATTTAACGACAACTCTCTATAACGTCAAAATATGCTCAGTCCCTTGAGTGTCGTTATATAGAGTTTACACTGTATATTAATAATGGTGTATAAATATAAGCTGATAATGCGGTGTCCTTTAAATTTTGTTTTCCTGTTTTCCCAGAATAACGTTCCTCAGACCATAGTCTAATAACTGTTTAGTTAGAGCATCAAATAAGATAATAAAAAAAAATTTAGACCTTCTCAAATAAGTCTACATTGTTGATAGCTGTACCTAGTAGCTCCCGGTCAGCGCGCTGACTATGTTGCAGGGCGTTACGTTAAAATAGACGTTTTAAGTTCGCAACTTTTTATATTTTTCAAAGACCGATTTCGTTTTGTTTTTTAATTTGATGTTATAAACTGTTAGTAGACCATGGTCTGAACAACGTTTGTTCTGGGAAAACAGTGATTTAAAGGACGCCGTGTATGAATTAATTGTGTGATACGACGAAATATATTTATATTATAAATATCATTATTTTTTTGTATTATTTCAGGGTTGTCGAAAAAACCAGCGCCAAAATCGAAGTAAATATTTAATTTTAATTTATAGTTTAGGCTATTTTTAAATGTTATTGTCATGATGTAATATTTTTTTAAGTTGTATTGCTATGTTAATAAAATTGATTGTAGATGTTAAAAGTAGGGTTGCCATCTTCAAATTTTGAAAAATCAGGACATTTCGGTTTAAAACCAGGACGCGCTATTGTGTTTGGAATCGTCGCGAGAGCTTGTATAAGCTTTTATTGAAAAATGTACAGAAAACTTCCCACGTTACTTCTCTGTTTTAAAAAGTGTCAACGACCATTGGAGACAACAGTGGCGCGTGAATTTTAAAACACATGACCCTTTAAAAACCCAGGACGCTACTTAAAACCTATCCAAGACAGCCCAGGACACCCTGACAAGCAGGACATGTCCTTGGGAAAACAGGACGGTTGGCAACCCTAGTTAAAAATATTAAAAAGTGGATCTTTACAAAATTTGGTTTTATTATGTGTTTACCGAAAATAATTGCGATAATGTGAAAAGAGTACGTATTAGAGGTAGTTTTTTTTTTATAAACTAGTGGTTCGTCTCGAACTGTGATCTCGCCAGTCTCAGAAAACAAAATAAATATTATTCTTAGAGCGACTTGCACAATGATGCCTAAACGTATTCAGTGGCTAAATATGATAGGAGTTGTCAAATTAAAACATGTTTAGGCGTTAAATACCTACGTTTAGTGGTCTTTGTGCATGCCGGCCTTAATCTTTCACTAATAAAATAGTGCCACGAAATGCATAACCAACTCTCTTGCCCTACAGTTTCATTCAAATTAGAGGTAACGGGGGTTCACGTTTATGGTTTATCTTTTTAGTGGTAGAAATTTTGTGTCACTAAATCTACACGAATACCAAATTTCAGCACTGTGTGGTCACTGGTGTACTTAGCCTGTGAATTTTGTCAAAGTTTTGTTTTTAGTATGGCTAATAACTTATAAAGTTTAAACTAAAAATAAAAACGGGGTCGAAATGTACTCACAAAGACCTTATTAGACAGGCCACTTGACCGGATAATCCCATTTTGGTTTTTTTATCCCTGTTGAACCCCAATATCTCAACAACACCCTCACATTTTGAGCTCATTTAGTCGCAACAAAATTGTGCCATCACTACCTACCTATGTACGCATATAATTTCACGATTACTTCACAGGGCAAAGCAGTACTTCTGTGCGGGGCAAAGACTGCTCCTTATATAAGGCGCAAATCCGGCCCCGCATGGAGTATTCCTGTCATTTAAGGGCAGGAATACCTGGATATCAACTTGGACCGTTTGACTCTGTTCAAAGACGCGCTGTGAGAATTGTTGACGATCCCATTCTCACAAGCGGTATGTGCACAGCTCCCTGTGTGTGTTCTACCCTTCGATCAACAATACACCTAGATTACGGGTCTCATACAAAATCAAAGCTGTCCGCGTAAACATATAATAATTATACAGCCACATTCGTTTACCAACAGACTGAGACAAAGATTTAAACTCAACCTAATCACAACCACAGCACCTTGTAATAAAGTCACAAATCCTATATGTTACGATCATTCGTCTCAAAAAACAAACAAAATAATAAATCACTTAAAAAGGAAAAGACGTAGGTTACATAATATTTATTGTGAAATCAACCTTATGTAGCAACAAATAAAGTACTTTTTCCAGTTATTGTCTTGCGAGCTACATCATTTTATTTCGTTTCTGTTTGCTTCTTCGAATCTGCCTGCAGGTGGTATGGAGTCGCGTTGAACTCTAAAATAATAATAAGTACGTAAAAGTTTTAGAAATTAACTAAGTTTGGGACATCTATGTTTGTTTATGTATCGTAAACTAAAATATAAAAAGATAAGATAACTCTTTTATTGTACACCAAAGTAAAACACAGATCATAATTTTTACAAATAGTTTTAGTACAATGGGTGGTCTTAAAAAAAAGGTAGCATCAGTATAAAAAATGGAGTTACCTACGCTTTTGGCGTTGTATGCACTATTTTAGTAGTCAAATATTATGATTAAGGATTAAGATAAACTCTACTGAATTTAATTTACTATTAGTAAATTGAGTTTGTTGTATATTTGTCGTTTTGATTTGTTTTTGATATATCCCGTTTCTTTTTTACAGATATAATGTAACCTTACGTCAATAAATTTTTCAACCACTGATTTGAGTAAAGGGATTTCGTCTTGGTGTTCATCTCCTCCAGGAAACAAATTCTTGTCAATACCTATCTATTTTTAAAACTTCAGTACATATAAAATTGCTATCATACTTTTTTTGTAGAGAATTACCTCCGCTCACGCGAATAAAGTTACGAATCACGAAGTTACATTGGTAGAGGCATAGAATAACCCTCCCAAGTCTATTAATTTGTGAAATAATTGTTTCTCTGTTGCACACAAGTTCTTTATACACTGGTCACACTTTAGTTTTTTTACCAATTTACTGACAACAAATCCCGAAATATAACCTACACTTTGCGGCATAACACTAGAAGATGGATTTTCATCCAATATGGAAGAAAGGTTGTTGCAATTTTTTTGATACTTTTGAAAACTTTGTTGTACGTGTCTGTTGTTTAAAAGCTCTGTTTCACTTAAGTATCTCTCTTCACTTACATCAAGATAACTTATAGATAATATAAGTTTGTTATGATGTTAAAAAGTTGCTAAAAATTAAAAAAATAAATAAATAACAAGATAGGTATTAAAAATTATTAAAAAACAAATCTACTCCATTCAATTTGCTGTTCTGATGAATACAATGTTTGCCGCGTCTGTTGGCCTAATGCTATATCACACGTTTGATGTTGGCCAAACATTCTTAGCGGTGGTTTAAAATCGGTAATTTTGTTAAAAAATTGATATTAATCGTCAATATAAAGCTTAAAATATAACTTATTCCACATGTAATTACCGAAAGTAAGACTCCGGCTGATAAATTAATTTTCCGGGCATTATTTTTGCAACTTTTAAATGCGCATTGAGGCATTGCGGCACGAGTTGACGTTGGCTGTGTTTCATCCAGACTAAAACGAAATAAGAGCTCAGCTCACGCTGCAAGTGAGCCCTTATTTACCGAGACGGATTTTAAGCGCCGACCCCACATCTAGGTGTATTGTTGATCGAAGGTTCTACCGCTTGTATAACGGGTTGTGTTCTGAGGAGTTGTTTGATATGGTGTCTGCAGGTTCGTTTTACCATCGCACCGCTCGCCATCGGCAGGGAATCCATCCACACATCTTGGAGATGATCTGGTCGCGTACCGTCAGGTTCTAGAGGAATTTCCTCCCGCGAACACTTCGCTTGTGGAATGGTCTCCCTGCCGAGGGACTACTGTATGGGGTTTTTAAAGGTTTAAATCATCGGCAACGCGCGAGTAACCTAATAACTTTGGTGTTACATACGTCCATAGGCTACGGTAACCGCTTACCATCAGGTGGGCCGTATGCTTGTTTGCTACTTAGTGGAATAAAAAAAAACGATGATCGGATAAACGCTTCGAAAGGTATCCTCGGACAAACAAACATACATACATACAACGCCAATTTGCCCAAATTGATTTAGAGATCTCGCTTCGCTCGATCAATTAAAGGGTGCAATTTTTTTAATTTTTAAACACTAATTCGTAGCGTATATGTTTACCTAGACATTAGTGGGTACTGTTCAAATATCTAGTGACTGAGGACTGATTTGTGTACCTAAACGCGAAAGTTTGTATAGATGATATTTGTTTGTATAGATGTGGATGTTTGTTACTCATTCACGTCATAAAGGCTAAACCGATTTCGATGAAATTTAGGAATATACACGTATATTAGTAAAGTAAAAAAACGTCTATTTTGCACCACAAGGTTACATTTAACATAATAGGTACAGAATATAGTCTGTCAAATGAAAGTAGACCCTGAAAAGTCGCGGCAAATTCTAAAAATATCAGCGTGGTAACCCAAACATTAGGGAATAATAATGATGCCACACTCCGATTCTCATTTTCCATAATATGTTGAAAAAAAGTCAAGAGTACCTACCTTAAACGACGACCTATTTGAAGAATATTAAGAGAGTGACTGAAACGAAAGAAGTAAGTCAGATTCATGGGAAATGGTCGTCCGTGATTCCTGCTTACATCTTCGGGAAAAGGCATTTTTTGCCTATTTTTCCGGTTCAGAATGACAAAACCTATAAAATAGTTCAATATTATTAATCTGCAGTTGATAAGAGTGGGTTACAATTCGTTATTATTATAGTTATTTATAGTACGTGCAATTATTATTTTATACCACCCTAAATTTACCCAGCTGTAGAACATAGCGTCCGTAGGTGGAAACACATTAGTATTGCCATGTAAATAGTTACGAAAAAATGCGAGTGCCTACTTTCGTTTGACAGACTCTATACTAGAAAAAACATAGCTTGAACTTTGGGACAGCTGTCAGTAAAATCGCGCCTATGAAGTTCTGAATTTAACAGTACGGACAAACGTACCAGTCAATGTCATACTTTATGGGCATGCTGAGCTAATTATAGTGATGACTGCTATGAATCATCGTGACCACAAACGACGTGACTATAAACTATCGATGTTTTGTATAAAACTTAATTCAAAATTAATTTATCATTTAATTTAAAAAAATAACATTATTGAATATTTAAAAAAATAACATTATTTACAATAGTGAGTAAATAAAATCTAAATTCTAACCTACTCGTAACATTCCTTCCGACAACTTTGGGGTTCGAGAGAAGTTTGGCCGCGGCGTGTCTTCTTCCGCAAGATGGCGCCAACGCGCCGCCATCTTGTTTGACATGACCCATTCTCCTCAGTACGAGTGCTAACGCCTTGTATACGCCACGTGTTTTCCGTTCTCATCACTTTGTTTTTGTTACTATTGCTGTTAATTTCTTAAATTTATTTATTATTGTTAGTTTCTTTGTTGTTATTGTTTGTTTTCATTGTTTGTTGGCATAATGCCAAAGAGAACGAAGAAAACTGTTTTGAACAGTCAAAGTCGTGAGTTTGTGATTCGCTTGTGATAGAAAAGGTATAACAGTCTACTAATAATTTCACTATGACCCATCTAGAAATACAAATCAATCGCCAAAGTAGCATTGTGCTGGACTCGCAATTCTACTTTTACAGCTACTGTGCGTTGAACTATAGGTACACAACCTAATGGGGATTTGTTAAATTAAATAAAGAATATACACAAAATATTTGAACAGTGTATTCATTCATTACATACTATAGGTAAATAGGTAATAAATTGAAACAAAAGGCTGACGATAATGAAAGGTATCTAGATTATATTCCAAAATTATCTACACAAAATAAGCTGGATGTGCGACAGTGTAACTGATATAGTTTGAATAACTATACGGTCTATTACAATAATCTAAATACACGGTAGCTCACCCAAGCCAATCAGGTAACACACAGAAGTTCAAGTTTACAAAGAAAGATATTACAGCATTAGAAAATTGGTTGGTCCTTAACTTATTCTCGAGCCAGGAATACAAAAGTGCCCATCGGGCATTTACATTGCTATTTATACATCCCATAAGTCGTGAAAAGTCGCGACATCTTTGGCCAATCACAAGCATTGTTTGTTTACATCATAATATCTTTTTATATTGGCTATAACAACAATATATAATGAACTTAAAGTATGTTAAAACTTAATTAATGACTATTACAAGTCCTAACAATTACAAAATCGTATTATTAGGGCACAAATTTCTACTTTTTGGGTGCTACCAATCACAGCATTATTATCATGTCGTTAATTTGAACAAAATCTAATTAAGTAGAAAATTTTTAAAAATTGGTTAATAAATTACACATTCTTTCGTTATTTGAAAATCGTATTCCTAACATATGACAACACATCAATGATACATATTAAACCTGATAAATAATCATTTTAAAACTTATATCTTAGGAACAGATATAATCCAAATGTAAACACGACTTAAAATATCAATAATATTAATACAATAATTTATTGTTCTAATGTACCATCATAACATTATCAACTAAGCCTTAATTAAAGGTCCTCGTATTATAAATATAGCCATTGACCAAACGTTTCGTTCGGAAACATGTTTCATCATAATTTCGTTCTAAAAAATCTCCAAGACATCGAATCATTGATTTGACATTGACATTTGGAACTTGAAGACAATTAAAATTGAAGATTAAAACAGCAACTTAATGTAAATAAACAAAAAAGTGCAGTGTTATTGTTAATCTAATGCTTTTTATAATGCAACTTGTCACGGCCATTCTGAAATATACTTCGTTCCCGAAGTACAAATATATAGAGAAAATTACTACATACATACATTTAATCCAAAGTAGTCCAAGATAAGTCAGAAAAAAAAAATCAAAATCAATCCTAGTTTTTAATAAATTGTTATACATATTAGCAGTTTTAGTAAACACAGTAATTTATTAATAATGCAAACGTTTATTTCAGAGAACTATGTGTACATACAATATATGATGCCAAGGCTCATATCTATAAATACCTTAAAGACTTAAAACCTTAAAGACACAGTCACGTTTTCACCATAAAAATGTGGATAAACATAACTTACGGCCTGCTTACAGACTTATTATTTTTTATTCGAGCACTAATCCTCTTTACTATACATGGTGTTTAAAGTCTAACTTTTTATTAGCTGCAGTAAAATGACGTTTTGTGGGTTGCCGGTTTTTGAAGAAAAATAAATAGGGATGTAGCTAAATGAGTGAATCATAAATGAATAATCAGTTTGGTTTTTTTTTTGAGATTTAATATTAAGTTGTAATGTATTTTTTTAACCTATTATTATTACTATACTAGAGGATTGATCTTTTTTAGTGGAAGTATAGGGAGGTACATTCAAAATGAAACAAAAACGTCATAATAATGTTATTTAATTAATTTTTGTGAACTGAATCACATCCCTATTGAGATTAGGCTGGCAACATTATTTTACGGAATGACATTTAGAAACGTCATTTTACTGCAGCTAATAAAAAGTTAGACTATAGTAATATACTGACGATATTCAAGGGACGTTTTCTCAAAACATAAAAAAAGACTTCTCGGAAAAAAAAACTACTAGTTATATTTACAAATTTTAAAGAAAATCGACTAAATTTAGGTGATTAATTCTATATAAAACTTACTGCCTAAGCTTGCAGTCGACATCCAAAAAATAAAGGCCTTAATCCACATTAGCGTAGATTTGCTACTTATGTCCTTTCTTTAAGCGCTCTCTGCTTAGAACTTCGATGCGAATGCACTGTAGAAAATAAGACATGCCGCTTGACCGTTTTCACTAAAGCTGAGCGGAGAGATGTCGGAATATCGATATGCTATTAGTAATTTTCCCATGGTAATCTCATCTCTGCAAATCTACGCTTAGGCGGACATTGGCCCGGAAACGTCTAGAAATTGTGGACCCGGGATGGGTTATCTACAAACTGCCCACTTTAGCCACGGTAAACTTATTGAAATTATTCCGATTAGGTAGGTACCTACTGTATCCAATTCTTTGAGAGATAGGTATCTAGTGCATTGTCAAAATTGATGAGTCTTTTTTCAATTCTGGTTTCTGCCAAAGAAGAATAAGAATAAAGTTTAATTCACCAAAAAGAACATGCAAATTACATACCTACTAAATTTACAACTAAAAACAAACAAAGGCAATAACAGCTGTGATTTAATGAGTAGGTATCATTGGGTCATAGCCCTGTTTACAAAACAAAGTACCTATTGGGGGCGGCGAGCTTAAAGGATCGACGCGGCACCTTTGACTAACGGCTTATTCTTTAGAGTTCTTTGTGATATGCCGCGCGAAGGGATGTACGGCTTAGAATACCCCGCTACATCGGTTACCGGTATTAACGTAAATGTTATCGATTGTATTTGAATAAAATCTTTTTTTTTAATCGAGTGTAGCGAGATCTCTAAATCAACTTAGGCAAATTGCCGTTGTTTGTTTGTATGTTCGTTTGTCCGAGTATAACTTTCGAAGCGTTGATCCGATCATCGTGACCATCAAAATATTGCCCCAAAATAAATAACCAACTTACTTGACCTACAGTTTCACTAAAATTACAGGTAACGGGAGTTCATGTTATGTGGTTATTAATTTTTGGGGTACAAATTGCAGTTATTCTGGGTTTCAGACTTTTGCCTTTTGTGTCACTTAAGCTACACGCATACCAAATTACAGCATTGTGGGTTCAATGGTGTACCCTGTGAATTTTGTCAAAGTTCAATTTTTATTATGGCTAATAACTCAAAAACTATAAAAACTTTACCAAAAATAAAAACGGAGTCGAAATGTACCAATGAATATTTCATTTGACGTCCCACTTGACCTAATAGTTTCATTTAGAACCCTAATATCTCGACAAATCCCAACGTTTTTAGCTCATTTAGTCCCACCAAAATTGCGCCATCACTATTTTATTATTTATTGATTTTATTACGTACCTATGTATAAAATTACACGATAATCGGATAAACGCTTCCAAAGTTATCCTCGGACAAACATACATACAACGCCGATTTGCCCAAGTTAATTAAGAGATCTCGCTTCGCTCGATCAATAATTGCACTACATTGTTTCCACAGTTCTAAGTCGAAAGGGTTAATGTGATCTCATGTGCCTGTAATTTCACCGATACCCTTACCCTTCAAACCGGGATATAAAAATGAGAGTTTACTATTTGGCAGCAGAAATAGGTATGGTGGTAGTACTTTCCCGGACAAACTCTTTCACAGAGAGTTCTACTACTACTAACAGATTGTATGACAGATTGACCTACGCGTATTTTGTAAAACTAGTTCGGTTTTGATTTACGATGTTTTCAACAAGCTTTTATTAGGTCGATCAACACCGAAAGTCAGAACCGAAATTGATACCTTTCCGGTAATGTTTTCCCAGTCCTAGTGTAAAAAGGCGGGCACTTTGGCACGTTTCGGCGTTCGCGCAATTAATTATTATTTTGAATCAGTAGTTGATTTAATTTCTAATTGTGCGGACGGATTTAGAAAAATTGCGATGCTTAACTACTCCAATCAGGAGTACCTGAACATGACAATGTGTTACACGGAAAGTGGTCCTGTCAAGAGCGCACGACTTTTATCAGATATGGCACCGAACCGGCAGGGCTCGCGGACTATTCCGCGGCACAGGGAGAGCAGTGAATTCCAGCTCCGTGTAGTTTTCCACCAGTGCAGGAGCTCTGGACTTTGTACCCCCCCCCCTTTACAAACCCCTCCTTTACCCCCTTTTTAATTTCCATACACGCGCCCCCCCCCCCCCCCCCCCCTTACCCCAATGACGAATTTACACACGTTTAACCCAGACAACAATCTAATTTACTTGTCTACAATATAGTCATGACCTACCTACTTTATAAATTATTCAACCCTTTTAACATCTACCTTAAGAGTGTATTGTGGTTAATAATTTTGGCCTCGTGATCTATCTAGTGTTATGGTAGGAACCCATGCGTTGCAATATCCGTAATAACTCAGTTTCTTTTAAGGAATTTGAGTCTAGTACCAAAGATCATGCTACCTACTTTATGAGATAGAGTTCTAGTTAGTGACAATTGTGATCTACCTATTGTAAGCTTGGTGCCAAAGTTATAGTCTACCCACTGGGAACGTATTGATCTACCTACAAACTGATAATCGACAATAATAATTGTGGCTAAGACACTTGTTTAAATATCTTAGGTCTGCAGCCCCACCACCGCTGGAGACAATGAGACTCGACTACCAGACTGGACATCTCTCTTCCACAAATTAAAAGTATTATTAGGTATACTTAACCTGACATTTGAGACATCATAAAATTGTATGTAGGTAGTCTGTTATTCCTACTCATTATTAAGGGATTTAGAGGTCATAATCTTTTGCAAAGTGTAGATTCTTTTTTGGTTATTGCAAATCAGTAAAGTTCTTATTTTTAGAACTAAACCCACTCGATTTTGGTTCTTCGTAGCCTATTCTAGAACTCTACCCTTTTCGATTCCAATCCTAAGAATAGCCGCCTCCTACCATCTATCTGCCAAAACACTTAGCCTTAAAACATACCTAGGCAACCTATCAATTAACCCACTCTTAAATTCACTATCAGCATGCACTAAAATGTAGTACTTAGTAAAATCGCATAATGAAGCTAGATGTACCAATTTAGTGCTTTTCCGAACGGCTAGTTTGCATAAAATAGATAAGCGCTTTAATTAGCTATCAAAGTCTATAGTTTACTGTAGTTTGACCATGAATATTACTTCAATTCATGTTTCTAGTACCTTTTCAGTTAACAATGCTGATGAATCTTAACGGAATTTCATTTTCTTGGCTCCGTAGAATAGAAAACAGACCTTTTTCTCGCATCTGTTTCTAAATTAGCCCAGCGCTTTAGCCTTCAAAGATCCTATCAACATCAGAGCAACTTACTTAGATTATTTACTTCCTTGAATCCGAGCACATTTCATGGTCAAACTTCACAAGTTCCATCTTATAATTTTAACATTGTATTCAATCTTACAAAGTGTATTTTTGAAACAACCGCCCTTAAAAGCACAATTGACCTCTCATTTAAGTTTAGGTTATTACATGAATTTTGTTCTACATACTGATATATTTTCATACCGTATGCTACATTAAAATATTTCCTTTTCCAACGCAGAATAACAACAGATACCCGTATCAAACTTAGGAATCCAATCTTCCTACTCACATTTTTTTCCTTTACTAAATAACTCAATCTAAGAAATATTATACCGTCAATAGGTTATACATTCCTGTGTCTTTCTTATAACATAAGTGTTGTGTATAGATTGCCGAGGGTTAGTGTCTACGTAGTCCTGTATTTGCGAACGAGAAAATAAAAACACCAGTCTTGATCAAATAGGTAGCGAGGCGGCGAGGCAGATTTTCTTCTTATTCTTCTTTCTTCCTGTTGCTTCCTTTTCCGATGTTGCCCGAGCACTGAATTGCTGACGGCCGATAGGCGCCGTTTTTTATACTATTCCTCGCAATTTTCTAGAACATTCACTGCCTCACCCCCTCTAGCCTTTATTTATTACTTTTTCATACTTTACATACTGTTTGTTATATATTACTATATTTATCTTATAGACTATGATTATTACTTATGAATAATACATGCGTCTTCACCCGGCTCCGCTCGGTTTAGAAATGGCGGCGCGTTTTCGGTGCGGCGCTATAAATACTACCCTGTCCCCCGCTTCACTACTATATATACTCGCCCTAAGTGGCGGCCGCGCGTTATTTCCAATTCGAGCGTCGGAACGGGCGTATGCGCACTCATTTCTACTCTTATTACATAAAAATGTGTTACCTCCTACCTACATTTACCCATTTTATCGTAAAACAACAAATATACGTAACTTTATTTGCATCATAACTGAAGAATATTATTCTTATCTAATTATTCCTATTATAATATTTCCAAACGTTTATTCTTATCTTTTAGATATCTATTCTTACTATCTATTTACAAACAAGATTATTCTTAAAGTATATTGATTAATATGTAAACGAGGTAAAATAATACAATTTTCATACTATGGTCATGGGTTGCGACGGTCACTACTTGCACCCCTCTCGCCGCATGTAGTCCTTATGATGCTGTCGTGCACATTTCTCCCGCCGTCGCAGCACGCGACTCCACTGGTAGCACGACGATCTTCTTGCATGGTCGGCGCAGGACGTGCCCGTTGCTCGTAGTGATGTCCACGACTCGTATCTCGTTGTCTTCTCCAGGGTAGGTTCTGGTCACTCTTCCTCTTGGCCAGACGTTCCTCGGCAGGTTTGGGTCGCAGATGATCACCAGGTCACCGACCTTCGGGGCGGTCCCGGTGGCTCTGGGCTCCCGCCGGTGTTGGAGCAAAGGGAGATACTCCTTCACCCATCTCTTCCAAAATTCGTCGGCCAGAAGTTGTGCGCGCTTCCAGAGTTGTCGTGCGGATTGATCCTCTTGAGTGAAGCTGCCCGGTGTTGGCACGTGACTGTTTGGCCCCAGCAGGATGTGGTTCGGGGTCAAGGCCTCGGGTTCTTCTGGCGTCACAGCGACATGCGTGAGCGGCCGCGAATTAATTATGTTCTCGACTTCCACGAGGAGTGTGTGCAGGACCTCGTCGCTTGGGTGCTTCTCATGCAGGATGACGCGTAGGGCTTCTTTGACGCTACGCACGTGTCGTTCCCAGGCGCCGCCCATGAAGGGGGAGGCGGGGGGAATGTAACGCCAGTTGATGCGGCGTGCGTTGGCCTCTTCTCGCGTTGCTTCCCAAGCTTCTTGCTGGGCTTCTCGCAATTCCTTATCTGCTGCCTTGAAGCACGTCGCGTTGTCTGACCACAGTTCGGTCGGTTGTCCTCTTCTCGCGATGAATCTTCTTAGCGCGGCGATGGCAGAATCCGCACTTAATGATGTCACTACTTCTAGGTGGACGGCCCTTGTCGTGAGGCAAGTGAAGAGGGCGACCCACCTCTTCTCACGGTGTCTTCCCACGGTGACTTCCAGCGGTCCGAAGTAGTCCAGTCCTGTGTAGAAGAAGGGACGCGCGTGATGGGTGAGACGTGCTGGAGGTAGGTTTCCTGTCGAAGGGATCGCGGGCTTCGCTTTTCTCATTTGGCACTGTGGACATCTTCTTATTACGCTCCTCACTGTGGGTCGTATTCTTGTCACCCAGAACCGTTGTCTTATTTCATTCACTGTGGTTTCTACCCCCCCGTGGAGCATCTTCTCGTGTACATGTTGGATGTACATTCTTGTATACTTGTGCTGTCCGTCCAACAGGGCAGGGTTGGCTGTTTCCTCCTGTATACCTGGCGTCGCGGCGATTCTTCCTCGTAGGCGTAGTAATCCATCTTCACCTATGTACACACTCAGAGTGGCAAGGCGGTCCTTTGACGAGGGCGTGTCGCCGTGCATTATTCGCGTCTTTTCATCGGCGTAGCTGTCATCCTGTACTTTCCTTATCCACATCTTCTCCGCTCGTAACAGGTAGCTCGCGTCCAGGCACACTAGTTTTCTTTTTTCTGTTTTCTTGGTTGATGCCGTTCCTTTATTCTTGTCGGTCTTTTTCTTACCGCGGCTCCATGCGGCATCTTTTTCTGCATTCTTTTTAGTCTTTTTGTGTCTTGTTGCAGCTGCTCTGTGTTTCTTGATCCTACACAGATCTATGAATTGTAGCACTCTTCCTGTGGCGCGTATAAGTATCGGCCACTTAGCTATGTTGTCTATGTTCGGCAAGTGTTCGTGCGTCTTTATGTCTTGCGACGCGTGGCATCTTTCTTCCCCAGTTTCTGTGTTGGTGACCTTTACTTCTGTTGGCCAGTCTTCTTCTCGCCGTCTTAGGAACTCAGGACCCTGAAACCATCGGTGCTGCGCTGTGAAGTTGCTCGGCGTTTCTCTAGTGGCGTCGTCTGCAACGTTTTCTTTGGTGGGGACCCAACGCCACTCGTTCACTTTGGTGAGGTCTTCAATCTCAGCCAGGCGATGTGCGACGAACGTCTTGTAGGCACGCGGTTCCGCTCTTATCCACGCGAGGACAGTGCGTGAGTCGCTCCAATAAGTCTTCCTTTCGAACTCCAGGTCGTGTTCTTCGGCCACAGTCTTCGCTAGTCGCGCGCCTATCAGGGCCGCTTGCAGCTCAAGTCGTGGTATAGACGTGGGCTTCAGGGGTGCGACGCGACTCTTGGCTGCTACCAATACGACGTTCACTGACCCATCGACGTGTTGCGTACGTATATAGACCGCTGTTGCATATGCTTCTTCACTCGCGTCGACAAACGTGTGTAATTCTCTCGAAGCCACTGATTGCTGCATGTCGTAACATCGCTGAATGTGAAGTTTTTTTATGGCGCGCAGGTTGTTCAGCCACGTTGTCCAGCGCGGTTGCAGCTCTACAGGGATTGGTTCATCCCAGCCGGTCCCATATCGCCATGTTTCTTGCATCAGTCTCTTGGCAGGTGTTGTCAGGGGTGATACCAGTCCGAGCGGATCGAACAGCGACATTATCACGCTCAGTGCTTCTCTCTTCGTAGGTGGGCGATTGTTGTACAGCACCTCTGGCGGAGTCTTCTTATCGTTCAAGTGGAAACCGATACAATCTTCTTTCACTTCCCACAGCAGTCCGAGGGTTTTCTCGACGTCGGTGCCACCTATGGGTATTGTAGCGGTTTTGCTGTTCGTGTCGAAGCGACGTAATACGGTCTGTCGGCTCGACACCCAACCTCGCAGAACGAAGCCAGCTTGACGATGAATGTGGTCCACTTCTTTCGATACTTCTATTGCTTCTTCTTCACTCGGGAAGCTTGTGATGTAGTCGTCCATGTAGTGATTTTTCTTTATCTCTTTCACTGCTCTGGGGAATGCTTCTGCGAAGTCTTCTGCGTTCCTATTCTTTATATACAACGCTGTGCACGGTGAGGACGTTGCTCCGAAGATCACTGATGTCATCTGAAACTCCTTCGGCTTCGTTTCTCCTCTGCAGTCTCCTCTCCATAGAAACCTCAGCGCGTCTCTGTCTTCTGGTCTGATCTTGATCTGCATGAACATCTCTTGAATGTCGGCAGAGACCGCGAATGGATGCTGCCGGAACCTCATAATGACTCCGGGTAGTGACTGCAGAAGGTCAGGGCCGGAGAGTAGCATGTCATTCAGGCTCCTCCCGCGTGATCTTGCTGCTGCATCATGTACCAGGCGTATCTTCGGTTTTGAAGGATTGCACACTGCAAAATGTGGCAGGTACCATGTTTTCCCTTTAGGTGCAGGTGTGGTGGCTGGAGCCGCGTATCCCGACGTGAGAAGGTTGTTTATCCTTTCTTCGTACTTTGTTTTCAAGTCTGGGTCGCGATCTAGTCTCTTCTCCAGCGTCCGCAATCTTTTGTAGGCGTCTTCATAATTGTTTGGGATCTGGCACTCGTCTTCTTTCCACAGAAGTGCAGTCTCAAAACGGCCATCGGGCATTCTTCTGCTTTTTTCTTGCAGAATCTTCATTGCTCGTTCTTCTGGATCGTTCTTCTGTTTCTTGTGTTCTATTCCAAGCGCTTCCAGGTCGAAGAACCTCTTCATCATATGTTCCATCGAGTCTTCTTTAGCCGCTATGGTGGTATGTCCGCAGAAGGCTACTGGTTTCTGATAAGACGTACGGTATCCGTGTAGCACCCAGCCCAGTCGCGTGTGAGTTGCGACCGGTTGGTCTTGTCTTCCTGTTCTTATGTCGAGTGCCACTAGAAGTTCCCAGTTGTCCTGTCCTATCAGTATCTTGGGTGAGGCGTCCTTGTAGATCAGCTGGTCTTCGATGTCCCGTAGATGAGTGCAGTCTTGAAGATCTCTCCGTTCTATATTCTGCTTGGTGAACATCAGCCGCTGTACTGTGCGTGCATTGCGCATTGTGTATTCTTCTTCACTGTATCTTCCCCGTATTTTGATGTCGACTCTCTTGCTATTTTCATGCTTCACTGTCTCGTTCAGGCCCTGCACCCACATCTGATCGCGTGGGCCCTCCAAGCCCAGTATCTCTGCCAATCCTTCATCAACGAGAGTGATAGTGCTTCCGTCGTCCATCAAGGCGTAGGTGTCCACTCTTGCTTCATTTTGACCGATGAGTGTTACTGGTGCGATCTTCAGGTAGGCTTGACGGCTTCTGATGCAATCGATGTTCTTCACTAGTTCCACTGCTGATGTCACTTCTTGTGTTGCTGGTGGTGATGGTGATGATGTCCTTCTTGACCTCTTATGGTGTAAGAGGTGATGGTGAGCCATCGCGCAGCCGTCTTGTCCGCACTTCTTTGCTCTGCAGGTACCGCGGCGATGCGTGCTTCGTAGGCATTGGAAGCAGATGCGATGTCTCTTAGCCATTTCCCAGCGCTCGTTGACATCTGTGTCTTGAAACTTCTTGCATTCAGGTAAGTGATGACTCTGCTTGCATGCTGGACATTGTTCTTTCTTGGTATCAGTAGCGAAGGTGTGCTCGAATCTTCTTGGATGTTTCTCCTGCGTAGTATTTGTGACGATGTCTTCGGGTTGCGCGTATGCTCCGCACTTGTCAGCCTCTTCATTCAAAAAGCTGGCGAGTTTCTTCAAGTCGGGTACATCTTCTTTGTTCTTCGCGGCATAGTCATACCATTTGCTTCTCATAATCGGCGTAAGCTTCTCGATGGTAATCTTCACTAACTCTGGATTATACAGGTAGTGAATTTTCTTGAGGGCTTCCATAGTAGACACGATGTTAGCCACCTTGTTTGCGAATATACATAGGTCACGTGGACTATCGCTGAGTTTTCCTAGTGCCTTAATCTTCTGCATCTCGTTCATCGCCAGTGCATCCGGTCGTCCAAATCTTCTTTCCAGAGCTTCCATGATAGCTGCTGGATCCGGTTGGCTGATGAGGAGGCTGCTGATTGCTTCCCATGCTACCCCCCTGACGCTTCTTCTTAGTCTTGCTACATTTTCGGTCTTCGAGAATAAAGTTTCAGTTTCGTAGTAGGCGGCGCGGAACGCAAGCCAGCCGTTACATTGTCCATTGAAAACAGGTAACTCCTGTAGGTACTTCGGTGCATCCCTGGTCATCCGTACTGCTTGAGTGAGGGCTGCTGCCAGTGAGGTGACGTCCACGTTCTGTGGCTGACGCGCAGGCCGGGTCTCTTCATGGTCCCCCCGGTGTTCACATTCCTTTTCCTTGTGAACTCCCTGTCCTCGTCCTTTCTGTTCCCCCTCTTCTGGCTTCTTCTCTTCTTCTGGTGGGTCGTTCTTCGTGTGATCCAACCATTCTTGAACTCGACTTGATCGTTCCTCTTCTTCTTCATCTTCTGACGCAGAAGCTGCTTCATCATCGTCGGCGGCGGCGCGCTGTTTTTGTAACTTCAGCTGGGCGAGTGCGAGCGACGCGCGTATTTCTTCTAATTTTAATTCGGCCAATTTTTCTTGCGCTTCTAACTCCGATAATTTTCTTCGATGCGCTTCGGAGCGGTGTGACTTGGCGCGCTTCGACGGCTTCAATGTGTTGGAGTCTTCAGCCCGTTGTGTCGTGACGTTGGTCTCCGTACTTGTTGTTTTCTCTGTTGACGTCGTGTATTCTGTGGCCGTGGTTACCGTAGTCGCGGTGCCTTCCGACGTTGTCGCAGATTTTTCTTGACGCGCAGAAGCTGGCGGAACTCTCGCGGAACTCCTAGTACTTCGTGTCGTCATCCCAGTACTTCGCGGAGCGCTAGTAGCGCCCTCTGTGTTGCCGGGTTCTTGATTCGTCGGGCTTGGTCGTTGTTCTGTCAAGTCGGCGACGCTTCCTTTCTTCGATCGCGTAACAGGCATCTTGAATAATTCGTTCGCAAAAATACGTAGATAACCCGCGCTGTTAGTCTTCAAAAATTATCCGGCTTACGAAGGACCATTTGATGTTGTGTATAGATTGCCGAGGGTTAGTGTCTACGTAGTCCCGTATTTGCGAACGAGAAAATAAAAACACCAGTCTTGATCAAATAGGTAGCGAGGCGGCGAGGCAGATTTTCTTCCTATTCTTCTTTCTTCCTGTTGCTTCCTTTTCCGATGTTGCCCGAGCACTGAATTGCTGACGGCCGATAGGCGCCGTTTTTTATACTATTCCTCGCAATTTTCTAGAACATTCACTGCCTCACCCCCTCTAGCCTTTATTTATTACTTTTTCATACTTTACATACTGTTTGTTATATATTACTATATTTATCTTATAGACTATGATTATTACTTATGAATAATACATGCGTCTTCACCCGGCTCCGCTCGGTTTAGAAATGGCGGCGCGTTTTCGGTGCGGCGCTATAAATACTACCCTGTCCCCCGCTTCACTACTATATATACTCGCCCTAAGTGGCGGCCGCGCGTTATTTCCAATTCGAGCGTCGGAACGGGCGTATGCGCACTCATTTCTACTCTTATTACATAAAAATGTGTTACCTCCTACCTACATTTACCCATTTTATCGTAAAACAACAAATATACGTAACTTTATTTGCATCATAACTGAAGAATATTATTCTTATCTAATTATTCCTATTATAATATTTCCAAACGTTTATATCTTTTAGATATCTATTCTTACTATCTATTTACAAACAAGATTATTCTTAAAGTATATTGATTAATATGTAAACGAGGTAAAATAATACAATTTTCATACTATGGTCATGGGTTGCGACGGTCACTACTTGCACCCCTCTCGCCGCATGTAGTCCTTATGATGTTGTCGTGCACAATAAGCTATGTTTTCCAATGAACCCACCGTTCTTTATGCCCATAGAAATAGAAATAGAATATAGAAGTAGTTAAACAAATCGCTGCCAATACAAACATCAATCGTGAAAGATTATTTTGTATTTAGTGTAATATAATCCTGAGTCAATCATTTCTTAAAATGCAATACTGATGCTAATCTGTCCGTACATCTTTAGAATAAATAGAATATGTAAAGGGAAGTATTTCCTAACGCCCCCATCCCATCATATGATCCAAATTAATTCGATTATTAAACTATTATTGAATCCACCGTCCCTGATGCGTTTCCTACCCTACCGGTTAACAAGGTTCTTACCTACAACATTGTTAAACTAAAAGAAAATGCCACGGTAAAACGTCAATCCCCAACGTTAACCATCTTATTAAATAAGCACCCCGCAATTCAAAACAATTATTTTCAATCCAATATATGGAATCCAAATTCCACTTTCTGTATTTCAGGAAAAATCACTTTAACCGTCACTAATTTTTCCTACCCTCAAAATAAAATAAATCTCGGCTCCTAAGATTTTTCATCCAAAATTCACCCCATTTAACCTTCAATGTAAATAACACGGATATCCAAAAATTACATTTAAATTAACACAAATAATTTACTCTGTTTGGATCCACTTCAATACATTCCTGCATGAATCCGATTACCAAACATTAACACAAGAACAATAATTAAAAAATGGCAGTAAGTAAAATTTCCTACCCTCAAAATAAAATAAATCTAGGATTCTAAAATTTTCCATCCAAAATTTACCCCATTTAACCCTCAATGTCAATAACACGGATATCCAACAATTACATTTAAATTCACACAAATAAATTACTCTGTTTGGATCCAATTTAATACATTCCTGCACGAATCCGGTTACCAAACATTAACACAAAAACAATAATTAAAATGGCAGTAAGTAAAAATTCCTACCCTCAAAATAAAATAAATCTAGGCTTCTAAAATGTTCCATCCAAAATTTACCCCATTTAACCCTCAATGTCAATAGCACGGATATCCAACAATTACATTTAAATTCACACAAATAAATTACTCTGTTTGGATCCAATTCAATACATTCCTGCACGAATCCAGTTACCAAACATTAACACAAGAACAATAATTAAAATGGCAATAAGTAAAAATTAACAAGCACGTACCTTGGTATTCTCTGGGTGTCTCCGCAGGCTGCTAGCGGGAGAAGAACCACGAGGGAAAGACCACGAGGCAAAAGACCACGAGCAAAGAGCGCGACCCAAGAGCCCACGAGCAATGTCCCCGATGAGAAGATACCGAGATATCACCACCCCCGAGAAGAGCCCGAGAAAGCGCCCCGAGAAGGTCACGAGAAAACAAGAGAGCGAGCATCGCCGCTCCGTCGTATTTAAGGCCTCCAGTCCCTTCCCCCCGTACTTCAGTCCTCGAACCACCGTCTCCGACCTCTAGCGGCGAGTAGCGAAAACTCTCTTCACACATGATAAATTATTTTATACAAATACTAAATATATTCAACAGTAAACAAATGGCTTCACGTAATTCATAGAAAAAATGCACAATCAATTATTTTCTATTAATAATATTATTATTTTGTAATATCACGAAGTTTCATATTAATTCACCCCCGAATTTATGATAGCATAGACAATATTCCGTTCTATCCAGCTTCGCCTTCTACTTGCATACCCATAATGCCGTGTATTGAAACCTATTCCATAGACAACTTGATAGTCTGTCGATCTCCTACCGGTGAGCAGTTGATCTCTTCCCATAGACAAATTGCTAGTCAGTCGACCCCCTACCGGCGAGTAGCGCAACCCTAAACGTTCCCATAGACGATAAATCATTTTGTACAATCTCCACGTCACTCCATCCATCAGCCACTGTCATCTAGCGTCATGATAGTATGTCAATTTACAATTTATCTAGATCAAACACCGCATACAATAGATGAGTAATCCAAGAGATGGCACAAGGCGTTATAATATATTGAAGCTTTTTCTAAATCCCAGATTGATTTAAATACGTAATGACTGAATGAACAAGTATGTGCTATTCATAAATATTAATATTTTATAATATTACGAAAACGAATGTTTATTTCTGAATTTGTTACTGTGGAGGAACCATTCAGGTCCGGCCAGTTACAACTTCTGACTACGAGACCAGAATGCGGTTTTGTTTGTGTCTGCTGCAGCACGGACCTTGGAAGATCGACAAGGGATGTTTTACAAGCACGATGGAGCGCCTGCGCACTACGATCGGCGAGTGCGCGAATACCTGGGCAGTGCTTATGGTAATCGGTGGATTGGGCGCGGAGGGCCAGTTGCACAGCCCGCACGCTCACCGGACTTAACCCCCTTAGACTTTTATTTGTGGGGTAAGGTAAAGGACTATGGCCATACAATAGAATGTGACTTAGAACGCGAATTGTGAACGCTTTTAATGTGGTGCGAAGTGACAGAGTCACGTGTTGGCACGAGTTCGTGTGCATTGCTTTGGCCGCGCTATTCTTCCTAGACTCTAGAGCAAGAAGGCAAGTAGGTACGTGCAACAACTTTTGTGAATAAAATAGTGTAGCTATACCTATCTGTGATAATAACTGTAGGTAACTAGTGTAAGTGTCTGTGTAACTGTACATTCTGTAAATAGGTACCTAACTAAAGGTCGTAAATAACTGATAGCTGTGTTGTACATATTTTGTAGGTACATAGGTAGCTAATGAACTTTTAAACACGCCAAATTATCGTTGATAAAGTGAAGGCACCTCCTACTTACCTCTCGATTTGAGGTAAGAGCTACCTACTACTTTTTCACGTTAATTTATCAGTCGACAGCCTAATAAAAGTGTGTTGGAAAGCTCGAGTTTACCTAAATTGATTAGGTACTTCATTTGGAATTGAATAAATCTTTTAAAATACTACTTCAGCTGTTTTTTATTTTTAAATTTTTCTCTGTAGTTTAGCTAGTCATTGCAAAGATCACGTCTACCCTATCTAATTTAGTCTTGGTCACTCTGCCTGAGTGAGCGGTAGGCATTTGTGAAACGCCACCTGGGCTCTAATGCCCATCTATCTCAACCTTATCACTGCACTGACGTAGGTACCTACCTAGCTCACAGTGACCAAGAAAGAACTAGTGACTGACACTACGAATTAAATTAATGTAGGTAGGTACCTACCTAGGTTAGGCCAAAAATACCTGTCTTCCGACCTATCATAATTCGAGTCAGTGACACCGATCGCTTGTAGGTACTACACTGCACCAAGAAAGAACAAGCGAATGTAGAGGCACCTGTAGGCTGTAGGGATATTTTTTTATCTAGTAGCTACGTCTTACCTATTTATAACTCAAAACGTAGATCTATGGTAGGCTAGTACCTACTACCGTAGGCAGGCATGCATTTTTGATATCTCTTTCGGAAATGGCTGCGGGTTTCGGGTTAGAAAGGGACAACAAGAGATATCTCGAGACGTCACCAGTCTGTGGTTAGATGGCAAGCATTATGCAATAGCACAACATAAGTTTATTAAAGTGTTTGTTTTAACATGCTTAAATAAATTTCACATTTCTTTGGTAAACATTTCACAAATTTATTTATTATGCTCATCTAAACAACCCCTTTCATTTGTTAGCATATATTACCAAACTCCCTATATAGAACAACTAAATTTAAAATCCATTGTAATTTCGGCTAAAATGGTGTAACCTAATTATAAAAAACTTTTAGCGGCACAAGAATTTAATGGCCTTTGGAAATTAACGACGTACTTTGATTGATAGATTGAAAATTCTATAATGCACTAAAATACATAATCTGCACATGGGCGAACTTAGTGCTAGCCAGCATTCTCTTCTAGTTAACCCTTGCGTAGTGTGGAAAAAATATTTTCGTAGTTAGTGCATGACATATCTATGTAGCAAGAAAAAGTTAAGAAATAATTAGACTAAGATATAATAATAATAATACCCATACCAAACATCAAATAGAGTATTTTCAATAAACGTACTTTCTATTAATACACATCAATAGTTGAAAATAATAGATTAACTAATACATAGGTAGTTACAATGATGCTAAATAAACTCGTATGATATAAAGATAACATTGTGGATAAATTCAAATTCAAATTCGTTTATTACTCCAGAAATAACATAACAGTTTACAAAAACCAAAGCGTTATCACTAGTACATAAAACAATAAAAACAACATTACAAAATATAGAAATTAAAGTTATAAGGACACAACAGAAATAAAAAGTAAGTTTTATATAAAATTAATTGGATCGAGAATCAATTATAAAATTAGCTCTAATCTAATCTCTCGTAGTATTCTAGACATACTTGCGCCAACTTCGGTATAAGATCCGCAAATACATCGGCTTCAGGGTACAACTTGAGCAGTGCGTTAAGTTGGCGCTGCGCACGGCAGATAGGCGAGTTTTGACGTGCCACAGTGTGCGCAGGGCTCGGCTCGAACAGCAGGACTCTCCCAGGACGAAATCTAGAGCGTTGCTCAGGCACGCACATCCGACTTGCCTCGCTAACCAAATCAGGGCAGTCAACCACACCACGCAATAGATGACACACAGTCATAATTTGGTCATTTATTCTACGCGTTTCAAGAGAGTTGAAACCTAGTGTACCCTGTAGATATTTCGTGGGGTACATGAACGGATAATAATTATAACTCTTCTTATACATAAAGCGAAGGAACCGCCTTTGAACCTTCTCAAGCATAAGAGAATATGTAGATTCGTGTGGGTTCCAAATGCACGAATGTATTCAATCTTTGTTCTCACTAAGGAAATATATAACAGTTTTATTGCACCCAAATTATTAAACTCCCGACAATTACGAGTAATGAACCCCAACCGTTTAAAACAATCAGCCGTAAGCTTTCGCATATGCTCATGGAACTCAAGCTTAGGGTCAAATATAACTCCAAGGTCCGTTACCGCCAGTCTTCTAGCCAGTAGCTGGCCATTCAGTGTGTACTGCGCGGTAATTCCTCGTGTTGATTGAGTGAAGCTCATAACCTGACATTTATTAATGTTTAGGTAAAGCTGATTCTTTTCGCTCCAGTGAAGTATATCATTAAGGTTTTCTTGGAGTTTAGTGCACTCCTCAAGTGACTGCACACCTCTAAATATTTTTAGGTAATCGGCATAGAACAAACAATTACTGTAATGAAGACATTCCGGTAGATCATTGACCATAATGGTAAATAACAGTGGTCCTAGCGACGATCCCTGGCTGACCCAGACTTGGTTGCTACGATTCTGCACCATATCACACAGATATGGTGCAGAATCGTAGCAACCAAGTCTGACAAACTGACTACGGTCTCGCATATAGTCAGAGAACAATTTAGTCAGTTTAGGTGCTAGCCCTATCGCCTTAAGTTTCTCAAGAAGCACATCATTGTTAACTTGGTCAAAAGCTTTCCTGAAGTCAAGATATATAACGTCTACTTGGGTGTTTTCTTCAAGTTTTTGGGAGATATTGTCGACCAGGGAAAGTAGGTTTGTGTTAGTAGAACGCTTCCGTCTGTATGCATGTTGATTATTACTAAGGTATGGTTCCACCTGTGTATATATTTTTGAATGGATAATGCTTTCAAATAACTTGGTCTATAGTTTTCAACCTTAGCTTTATCTCCAGATTTAAAAACAGGTACAACTCGGATTTTTTCCATACTGCTGGATATATACTACTACTAAGTGAGAGATTGAATATGTAGGCAAGTGGGTATATGAAATGGGTTCGGAAGGCTTTAACTATTACACTATCAGGACCAATAGAACTTTTTGATTTTAGCCTGCGTATATGGAAGTCAGTGTCACCATGGGAGATTTCACGGATGTTAACAAGGTTATTTTTACCAACACCTTCTTCAGCTTTTTCTGCATTTAGAATTGGTGTTTGGGATATAAATACACTACTAAAATAATCGGCAAATACCCCAGCAAGCTGCTTGACCACTAAGCTTGCGCTCCTCATGGATGATACAAGGATCAAAACCACCTTTCGTTCGTAAGTTTGAAATGTGATTCCAAAAAAACTTTTGGATTTGTATAAATATTCTCCTGAACCTGATTTATATATCTTTTGTATGCCAGTGACACCCTATGTTTAACATTAGCTCTGATGGCTGAGAAGAAACTGTATATATATATTTGTATTTGCCTGTCTTCCAGAGTTTGTGGAGCGTTCCTTTTAGTTTTATATCAATAATTATATCTTGTGTATACCATGTAGGATATCGTCTAGTGGGCCGGACTCGCAGAACCTTTTTTGGCACACATTTATAACAGAGCATCTACAGGATACCACTCATTTTGTAAACCTCGTTCATGAGAGTGAGGTAGTGCTTGCACACTTTGGATCTGAAAACCTGAATAGAGGAAACTTGCCGAATCTCGTGCGGAATACTATTCCATAGTCGGATAGCAGTAATGGTGAATGAGTTAGAATTGTGTTGTGTTGAGAAGTCATTATCTGGAGATGTTGTGTAGAACGTACAAGACGGTCTGCAGCATATAGGGTAGAAAACCGCTCTTTGACGTAGTTAGGTTATTGGGGTCATGTAGGATGTTATAAAGTAGACCTAGTATATGTAAATCCCGACGCTCTCTGACCTCAATCCACTGTAATTGAGCGTGGAAAGCAGATACGTGATCATATTTCCGCAAACCATGGATGCAGTGGTTTTGCAAACGCTACAACTTGTTCAACCCATCCTCTGTAGCATCGGAATAAGTGACATCAGCGTAGTCAAGAATTCGAAAAAGTAGTGCGTTCACCAGTGTCCTCCTTGCAGATTGAGGCAGAAGTTTTTCATTATGTTCAGGGAAAGCATGCTGCCATACATTCTCTTACTAACGAGCAATGTGACGGTCCCGTGATATGTCGTTGGTGATATACAGGCCCAGGTTTTTTACCTCTGTGCAGTAAGGAAGAACTATAAGGAATTAACTAAGGGAGAACTACTGTATCTAACTGGGAGGAGGGAACTAACGGCTAGTCTGGAAATGTGATACTTACTACCAACAATCATCACTTGTGTCATAGTAGGATTTATAAGTAGACCATACTTCTGGGTCCACTCATACACAACACTTGAGGTCACTGGTAAGGTTTTCAATACCACGTACCACCAGATCGGGTTCAAAACTATATAGGTATTCAAACGGTATAGTTAGTCGTGGTCATGGCTGTAGGCGTGGGCGTGGGCGTGGGCGTGGGCGTGGGCGTGGGCGTGGGCGTGGGCGTGGGCGTGGGCGTGGGCGTGGGCGTGGGCGTGGGCGTGGGCGTGGGCGTGGGCGTGGGCGTGGGCGTGGGCGTGGGCGTGGGCGTGGGCGTGGGCGTGGGCGTGGGCGTGGGCGTGGGCGTGGGCGTGGGCGTGGGCGTGGGCGTGGGCGTGGGCGTGGGCGTGGGCGTGGGCGTGGGCGTGGGCGTGGGCGTGGGCGTGGGCGTGGGCGTGGGCGTGGGCGTGGGCGTGGGCGTGGGCGTGGGCGTGGGCGTGGGCGTGGGCGTGGGCGTGGGCGTGGGCGTGGGCGTGGGCGTGGGCGTGGGCGTGGGCGTGGGCGTGGGCGTGGGCGTGGGCGTGGGCGTGGGCGTGGGCGTGGGCGTGGGCGTGGGCGTGGGCGTGGGCGTGGGCGTGGGCGTGGGCGTGGGCGTGGGCGTGGGCGTGGGCGTGGGCGTGGGCGTGGGCGTGGGCGTGGGCGTGGGCGTGGGCGTGGGCGTGGGCGTGGGCGTGGGCGTGGGCGTGGGCGTGGGCGTGGGCGTGGGCGTGGGCGTGGGCGTGGGCGTGGGCGTGGGCGTGGGCGTGGGCGTGGGCGTGGGCGTGGGCGTGGGCGTGGGCGTGGGCGTGGGCGTGGGCGTGGGCGTGGGCGTGGGCGTGGGCGTGGGCGTGGGCGTGGGCGTGGGCGTGGGCGTGGGCGTGGGCGTGGGCGTGGGCGTGGGCGTGGGCGTGGGCGTGGGCGTGGGCGTGGGCGTGGGCGTGGGCGTGGGCGTGGGCGTGGGCGTGGGCGTGGGCGTGGGCGTGGGCGTGGGCGTGGGCGTGGGCGTGGGCGTGGGCGTGGGCGTGGGCGTGGGCGTGGGCGTGGGCGTGGGCGTGGGCGTGGGCGTGGGCGTGGGCGTGGGCGTGGGCGTGGGCGTGGGCGTGGGCGTGGGCGTGGGCGTGGGCGTGGGCGTGGGCGTGGGCGTGGGCGTGGGCGTGGGCGTGGGCGTGGGCGTGGGCGTGGGCGTGGGCGTGGGCGTGGGCGTGGGCGTGGGCGTGGGCGTGGGCGTGGGCGTGGGCGTGGGCGTGGGCGTGGGCGTGGGCGTGGGCGTGGGCGTGGGCGTGGGCGTGGGCGTGGGCGTGGGCGTGGGCGTGGGCGTGGGCGTGGGCGTGGGCGTGGGCGTGGGCGTGGGCGTGGGCGTGGGCGTGGGCGTGGGCGTGGGCGTGGGCGTGGGCGTGGGCGTGGGCGTGGGCGTGGGCGTGGGCGTGGGCGTGGGCGTGGGCGTGGGCGTGGGCGTGGGCGTGGGCGTGGGCGTGGGCGTGGGCGTGGGCGTGGGCGTGGGCGTGGGCGTGGGCGTGGGCGTGGGCGTGGGCGTGGGCGTGGGCGTGGGCGTGGGCGTGGGCGTGGGCGTGGGCGTGGGCGTGGGCGTGGGCGTGGGCGTGGGCGTGGGCGTGGGCGTGGGCGTGGGCCAAGCCCACGCCCACGCCCACGCCCACCTTCACACAAACAAACTAGCACGATTTATAAAGTTGGATCGTACGTACATCGTTACATCAATCGTACGTATCTTCCAAAGAATAGCCAATTCGCATCATCATCATCATCACCCACAGCCTTATTTCAAACAAATATGTAGATCCTGAGGTAGCAAGAAATCTTGAAAAGCAGTCCTATGAACGACGTATTTGACCATTTTGGTTTTTTTGTCACAAAATGCAACATGAAGAAAGCTGATAACGAATGGCTCTAATCGAACCCAAGTGCTTTGGAGTTAACGATGAAGAACAACTAAAAAGAATGCCAACTGAACTTTACTAAGTTAAGGTACTACGTTTGAAAAACCACCTTGGTGATTTCCTATACGAAAATCTCGAAGCAGTAATTTTATTATTACTAGAAGTGCCATCTTCAAACGTTGAAGTAGAAAGATTAATCAGTGTCCTGAAAAATGTCAAAACGGACAAAAGAAACAGAATGACTATACTAGAAAAAACATAGCTTGATCTCTGGGACGGCTGTCAGTAAAATCGCGCCTATGAAGTTCTGAATTTAACAGTACGGATAAACGTACCAGTCAATGTCATACTTTATGGGCATGCTGAGCTAATTATAGTGATGACTGCGATGAATCATCGTGACCACAGACTATAAACTATCGATATTCTGTATAAAACTTAATTCAAAATTAATTTATCATTTAATTTAAAAAAAAAAACATAATTGAATATTTAAAAAAATAACATTATTTACAATAGTGAGTAAATAAAATCTCAATTCTTACGTAGGTACCCCAAAGTTGTCGGAAGGAATGTTACGAGTAGTCGTAACATTCCTTCCGACAACTTTGGGGTTCGAGAGAAGTTTGGCCGCGGCGTGTCTTCTTCCGCAAGATGGCGCCAACGCGCCGCTATCTTGTTTGACATGACCCATTCTCCTCATGCTCTTGGCATTGGACGTGCGATAGTAATTTGCATCAGTAAAGAAAAATATTGCGAATCTTCAACCGCAGTATTGACTGAAGACGAGGAAAAAAGCTTTCAACGCCAAATAAAAAAAGAAGAAAGGCTGCTCCTGTCACAAAAATTGACGACTTTGACGCCGCTGCGATTCGCAACCATGTATATGGTTATTATACACGGGGCGAATTACCTATATTAAAAAAACTGGCGGCGTCTCTAAAAGACGCAGACTTGTTTAAAGGAAGCTTGCCGTCACTATCGAAGATTTTGAGAAATATTGGATTTTCCTAAAAAAAAGTGACAAAAGAAAAATTATAATGGAACGAACCGACATTGCTCTTGCTCGAGTGAATTTTCTCCGGAATGTCAAAAAAATTACAAATTGGGACAAAGTTGTCTTTCTAGATGAGACATGGCTAAACGCCAATCATACCGTATCCAAAGCTTGGACCGATGATACGGCACAATCTATCACCAAAGTACCCGAAGGCACTGTATATGTCGTGTGTGTTGTTCAAGTATATGTCAAAGATTAATAATAACTCATGCTGGGACGTCATCTGGTTTTGTGCCTAATTGCATTCAAATCTACGAAGACCAATAAATACCATGAAGAAATGAATTTTAAAAATTTAAAGAATGGATTTTAAAATTATTGGATAATTTGAAGGAGCCACATTATATAATTATGGATAACGCCCCATATCACTCGGTCCAAAAGCACAAACCACCAACTTCGGCAAACTGGAAGTTAGAAATAATTGCATGGCTTCAAGAAAAATGAATAGAGGCCAATGAAACAATGCTTATAAACGAATTATTGAGACTCGTTGGTCTGCACAAACCCAGCACACCAACGTATGTCTTAGATGACATAGCCCAAGAAAAGGGTCATAACGTCATAAGACTGCCTCCATATCACTGCCAGTATAATCCGATCGAGCTTATCTGGGCCCAAGTAAAAGGTTTGTTTGCTCGAATTTCAGTTAGACAGATTCCTTATATATTAACTCCTATTAACTCTTATGTATTATATCTAAGTATGATATTAAAATATGTTTTTCTTTCAAGGTTACGCTGCTAGACATAACACAACACCGCCTTTCACGGCAAATAAAAGGTTGCAGTTACTAAACACTGCGGTTGAAAATGTATTTGTAGAAGATGGGAAAAAGGTAGTTACCAAATTTCGATTTGATAATATTTGCGAACAAGAGTTCATTGTAAATTTACAAGATTGCTCTAGCGATTCTGAAAGTGATTCGGATATTGATTTGGGGTGTACTCCTTTGGAATAAATAAATGTGTGTATTAAAATATTCGTTTCATTTTATTACCCAAATCATAATATAATCCAATATACATATAATTATGGCAGACAGCCTTCGTGGCGAAGCGGTAGTGAACACGACTGCTGCGCAGGAGGTCGCGGGTTCGATCCTCGCTCAGTGCAAATATTTGTATGCATGAATATGGGTTTTTGCACTGATCTGGTCGTGCATCGGAAAGCACGTTAAGTCGTCGGTCCTGGCTGCCATACGAATATCTAATGGCAGTCGTTACGGGTTGTTGGAGCCCTCAAAAGTCCAACAATTGGTCTTACTGCAAAGCTTCTATCGTTAATTACTATCGATATTTTTTTCTGTATCATAACAACCCTAGGAATGTCAGTTTAACAAATGTCGCAGAGATCAAGCTATGTTTTTTACAGTGTAATAGTAATGTGAAACCAAAAAGGGTTGTCTTTTGCACCACTACTTTCGTGGTACCATTGCCGCGCGTGCAGATAGCAACAGTGGCAACACATCAGTTGTGCGTATTATACTATTTCAATTTCTTTATTTTCTCGGTGACAGCTCCTGTGTACGAGCGTCATTTTACATGATGTATGCATTATTTTATAAAAATATGACGCTTACGCACGTACAAGGTTATACCAGAGTCGGAGAAACTGATAGGGATGGAGCTATCGATAAACGTAACACGATAACAGACCCGATATTTTTTTACAAAATGTAAGAAACTAAACTACTGCCGGATACTTTTGTACAAATTAATTAATTAATATTATATTTCATTACAAGATGTTACACGTATTAATTCTTGATTGATAATGCCAACTTCTTTAAAATTATCGAAGCTGTTGTAAAATAAGTAGGTATAGGTAGGTACTCGACAATGAAACGAAATAATTATAACGACAGGTAATCTTTATTTATTTATTTTAATCAAAATCTGATGATACGTCACTGTCACTCGATATCATTACCTACTTAAATGTTCAGAACACTACAACTATCAAAATAGAACTGTCATCGAGAAAATAAAGAAATGGAAATAGTATAGTAGGTACTTACTTATGAACTAGATTATAACCTGGATAACACATAGGCTTATTTACATATGGCACATAGACTTTATTTGCGACTAGTGTTAGTCATATGGAGGAACTACTTCTTAAGATGGAGCGTGTGAGCCTTGAGTTCGGATTAAAGATCAATCGGAGCAAAACCAAAATGATGATAGTGGATCGCTGTAATAACAACTCGCCAGAAGTGACACAGATCGCGAACTGCACAGTCCAATCCAGTAGTTCTTGTCTAGTCCAATCCTACGTTTACCTTGGAACTTTAATTTCGAATAATGGTGGTTGCATAGAAGAAGTCAAACGTCGTATGGCAATAACCAGAACTGCAATGGACAAGATGAGGAAAATATGGAGAAATCGACATATCACCAAATCTACTAAGATCCGGCTCGTTCGAACCCTTATTTTCCCTATATTTATGTACGCTGCGGAGACGTGGACGCTGCGAGAAGTTGAAAAGAAAAAGATAGATGCTCTGGAAATGTGGTGCTGGAGAAGGCTTCTTGGAATATCATGGACAGAGTTTCGTACTAATGTCTCTATACTCTAGGAGCTCGGCATAAAACAGCGTCTGTCAGCTTTGTTACAAACTCGCATACTCGTTCTTCGGCCACGTCTCGAGGCGAGACACGGACTCTATTGAGCGTATTGTCGTACAAGGACGAGTGGAGGGCATCAGACCGCGCGGAAGGTCGCCCATGCGGTGGACCGATCAAATAAAAGCTGCAGTGCCAACTGCACGAATGCACGAGAATGTCTGTCAACAGAGACAAATGGCGAGATATCGTGAGGCGTGTAACATCTGCCCCCTAAAATAATGATACAACATGTTGACCACGACCGCTCTGTCAAGAGCGTTACGACTGAGAAGAAGAGAACACATAGGCTACTTTTGTTGACAAACAACGCGTGCGAAGCCGCTGGCGGAAGCTAGTAACCAATATGGGGATTATGATCGGACGATTCTCGATTAGTTTACAAATAAAAGAGCAAAGAACTTTCATCATCTTTTTATTAAAATTGTCATTTTCTAATCACTAGAAGAGGTTTAAAATTATATTAAAATTATTTAGTTGATTAATTAGTCGTAATTAATTAAAAGGACTAATACATAATTAAAAGGAAAAAATATAAAAAAACACGTGAATTAAACATAATTAAAAGGAAAAAATATAAAAAAACACGTGAATTAATTAAAAACATGAAAATAATCAACATAAAAATTAAGTTGATGGCTATTGGTGGCGATTCTGTTTACGCTAACCAACTAAAATTGTGTAAAATACGAACGGTCTTATTTTGTCTACGCATGATCAAATTAGAATGACATTCTAAGTGATATTTCTAAAATTAAGTATTAGTAATTATGAAGGCGTGTTTGCGGACTAGTTTTAGTCAACACCAATTTGATTGATGACTAAAACCGGCCCGCAAGTATGCCATCTTTATCCGACTCCCCCGATTGTGCTACATGCGGAGTTACAGAGGATGTTCATCATCTTCTGGTGGAATGTGTTCGGAGCCAGTCTTTGAGACTCAATATAATGTAAATCTGTTAGATGTTGGCGTATTTCAAAGTATCCTGTCTGCCCCGCTATGCGATCCGGCCAGGATACTTTATAAAATGGTGTATGATATAATTAAGTCTAGTTGTTAAGGATTTCATTGTAAGAATTAACAGGGCTGACATAGTCGCAAACGACTCAAAGTCCTTAATAAAATAAATGAAAAAAAAAAGTATGCCATCTCAACAAAAATTACATAATTTTAGAAATGTCATTTTAAATGTTATTCTAATTTGATCTTTAGCGTAAATCTTTTTCGTATTATACCTACACAGTTTTAGCGTTAACTACAGAATCGCCACCATTACCTAACTAATGGTCAAATCTAAAGCACATTATATAATTCAAATGAACACACACAATACATAACACGTTAATTAATTAAAAACAAATATGTAGGTACATAATCAAAATTAAAAGTGGAAAATACGAAAACTTATGCTAATTATAGATTAAATTTTTCTGTCAAATTTATCGGGTAATGTTAACTTGAAGTCATTAAACCTAAAATGTAAAATCTAAATAGGTTGGAAAAAGAAATAGGTCGGCAAATAATCCTGACCTATTTTCTAAAACGCTGTGTTGAAGGGGTAGTTCTTGTGTGTGTCTCCCATTCTGAAACAGAGTAGATAAATAAATATATTTGCAAGGGATAGTGGAAGTACCTACCTGGCCAGCCCGGCCCCATCCGGGCACGCAAGTCGAATGCTTCCGGATAAATGGGCCATTATCATAACACCTTGGGTACCGGAGGATGGACCGCGACGTCGGGGTCGGCCGCGAAAGCGTTGGCGCGACGACATCAGCAGATTCGAGAAGGAATGGTGGGAATCTGCCAAGGATCGCGATACGTGGAAGAAGTTGGGGGAGGCCTTTGCCCAGCAGTGGAAAAATGTAGGCTAGATAAAAAAAAGTGGAAGTACCTAGCCCATTTACATAGTGTTTAGACACAGACGGTCTTGAAGTCGGCCTTAAGCTCCCACATTCGATATTACTCGATAGTTTTACTCTAAACCGAATAAAAAACAACGCGTGAACCGCAAATCCCACAACTCTAAAGCTCGCGTCGAACCGGCTCGATGGAATTAAATAAATGTAATTTCCATCGCACCTAATCGAAGCGAGCCGTGGAGCATCACTCGAGCGTCAGTCCGCCATTGTTGAGCGTAGTTAAAATACGTGTTTATTTAGAAATGGATTTAAGAGTGTATTCTAAAGAGTTTATTTAGGAATTTATAAACTCAAATAGACATTGAGATTGTTTATGGAACGTCAAGTCAAAAGGTAATTAATTAGGAATTGCGAGACTTGCTGAATGCAGCCACTGTCTCCTTTGTTGAACAGAAATCTTTTGGGTAGAACGGTTCGGTAAATACTGAAGGTCGCGTCGCTCGATAAGATGAATGCTGAATGTGTGTACGTAGAGCCCGAACCGTAGTTATTACTCGAAGTGTTTGCTCGTTACAGTAAGACCGTATGTGAGTATCCAGCATTAAACAAGTAACTTGTACAGTGACGGAATAAAAAGGTTCGTCATCTTAGAGTCGGTTTTCGCTTGAACCAATATTGCAAGAATCAATTGATTCTTTTTGACAAGATAAATAGTCAAAACAACTTTGATCTGAATAATTTTGAACTTTATTACGAACAGTTAAACATTATTTTCTCTAACTCAGTCTATTCTGTAACAAAGTTTCAAAAGGTATGTACTTACTAGCGATTCCTTGAACGAATCAATTTGACAATTGACGAACCTTTTCATTCCGTCACTGTACTAAAAACGGGATATTTAACATGATTTGTGAGTTTTTGAGTATCCCGATGTTTCGTGCGACCCCCACTAATATTATAAACGCGAAAATTTGTATGAATGACTGTGTGGATGTTTGTTATTCTTTCACGTCGTAACGACTGAACCGATTTCGTTGAAATTTGGCATGTATTACTCGTGCGCGATAACTTGGGACCTGCTAAGAATGCGACTCCCCGACCGCTTCCCCTGCACTTCCCCGATGGCGCCCGTATTGTACCGTTCGCATCACTATTTTTACTAGGGTTTTTAGTCTCGTACTGGTCTACGTCACGTAACGACGCGCTCTGGAATTCTTTTAGTGTTCGTTTGTGTTATTGTTTTCTTGTCTGGAAAAAAGAAGTCAACCATGTGGACAGGCTTTGACAAAAGTACTTCGACGATGACCTCTTACAAGAGACGAATGAATCGCAATTAATTGTAAATTTATCGGATACCTCTTCGTCAAGTGATTATAGTGAGACTGAGGACGAAAAACAACCTCTAGAAGGCATAAATCCACTAAGTAGTGACGAAGATGTGATAATGTAAATAATAGATAAAATAAATGTATAAACTTAAACATTGTATTTTTATTTTATTCAAATAGTGTAATAAAGATTAGATAAAAAGCAGCGTCCTCCCTGAGTAACATAATAAATTAGATTAAATAAAAACAAAGACGAAGCCGCGGGCGGCTGCTTGTTATGTTCGCTTTTTTGCGGGCGGTACAAACACGCCAATATGACGTCACCGCGCTCAGGTCCCAACTTAACCGTACGTAGATTTATAACGTGGATTAACACATAGGCTACTTTTTGTTGACAAACCACGCGTGCGAAGCCGCTGGCGGAAGCTAATAGTGTTCATAACCATGATAGTTTCGAAAATTCAAAGTAACTTCCTAACAAAAATATAACCGACCTAAAACGCAATTAAACAAAATCTTTATAAAAAAACCTACTATAAAATATCGGATTATTTAGACGATAGAGAAGCTTGGGATTGAAATTGCTCCAACTCGTTCAAAATGCTACAATTAAGACGTAATTTATTACCTGTATTGTTATGTATTCTAAAAGGATCATTAAAAAAAACAACCAGCCTTGTTTTCTTGCCTTTCTTTCCTGGCTTGCTCGCGAAGGAACAGGCAGTAAAATTGACGTTTCAAAGTGTCCCTTGTGATTTTAATGAATAAAAGATTTTGACTTGACTTTGACTTCCTACTTTTCACACTTTCAGCGAGATAATAAAAACCAGATCTAGGTTGGTGCATTCTGTGCAGAGAATAGTTCCATTTACAAATATTGTTATTATTGTGCGGGTCTCTGGTTCAAATTTTAATACAGATGAGGTTTCAAATCCATATTCAAAATGAAATCCGGTACAACTTCCTGCTTTCGGTGAGTTTACATGAGATATAATTTGACATTGTCGAGCAGGTGCTGTGAAAAGTGGCTTGTCTTACGAACTTTTTGACGAACTTTTTCCAAGCTTCTTGAATTGGTACTTTAGTTAATTCAATAGTTTGGAAAATAGAACTATGAGATAAATATAATTATTATCAGCTAGGAACTAGCTTTTTCTCTCTTAACCCTAATTTCGTCTTCATAAAAAATATATTGGAAAATTCCTGCAATTCCTGTCCATTTCATGACAACCGTGTCAAAGTGAAAATACTTTCGCATGTTCATTTTCCCGAACCATCATGCTCTCCTTGTAATTTTCATAGCTTTTTGAATAAATAGTTTAGAATATTAAATACTTAGATTGAAAAATCTTACCCTTTAAAAGTGAAGTTCCTTTTATTCCTGTTAAGAGCGCTCAAAGCGTCTACTTGAGCGCTCGTTAGGTTGAACGTCAGCGCCTGGAGGTTGTCCCACAAGTGGTCAGCTGAAGAGGCCTTCGCCACTACAGTGTGACCACACTCGATTTGGTACCTGAAATGAATTTAATTTACTTTAATTTATTTGTAGGAAAATTGTTACAACTAATGCTATTCCTTACTTCGACAGTATGTCACTGTCAACGTCAGAGCTCTTTAACACATGATCTTCCATCTCTCTCTCGCTCTCATGCTCTGTAATGTCCAGCGATGGTGAGACGTGTTATTTTTATATTAATCTTAAACGTAATTTAATCAATGTAATCTACAAGTATTAACTTAATACGACATAACAATTGTGAATAATAAGACCATGAGGATACGGCAATACATAGTTTTATTTGTGGGCTTCGACATGGTTTGTTCTTTGCGTGCCAAATTCCACAACTTGTATTAAAAATCGCATCCTCCAACAAAAACCAACTAGGGCACCGACTAGGGCCCACGGGGGCCTAGTCGATGCGTGCCACACATTATTCAAAACGTTTCATTCGTGACATTCCCCATTATTTACATTCGGTAAAGTTGCCATAGCAAAAAATATTTTACTTAATGGTCAACTTCCAAGACGTTTTAAACAATTTTGTATCTAAAGAAGTTAGAAGAGCTGCTATTTACACTTATTGTACCTACTTCACAAAAATATTTTCTTTCGATATAGGTACAATATATTTTATTGCATTTAACTAGATCCAATTTAAAATAACCGCGTCATGTCTGATTTATCTTTCCTATTCCATCATGTGACCTGGATCTTAATAGGTACTTATCTATAACTATAATCTATTCATTGGGATCACTTCGGTGAAAGCAAAAAGCAGGAGTCGATCTAATCGACTCAACTTTTGTAATAGAAAAAATATATTTTAAAAAGTAAGAAAAGAGTAAAGGACAGGGGCCCCGTGAATTCCATTGCCTAGGGGCCCCGATAGGGTTAATCCGGCCCTGTTCAGACGGGGTACCCGTGGCGCTTGTCGCTCCAAACGATCACGTATTTCTTAGGTAGAATTTATATTAAATTGGTTTTTGTAAAGACGCAGTAATAAGAAATAAGCATAACAAGAAAATGAAGGGACTGAATGATAAAAAAAAACCAGCAAACTTAACCACGGCTAGATAGATAGGAAGTGCAGCAGCGCGCGGAGAAGCGGGGGTGAAATTCGAGTTTGGGCTGAGGTGAGTTGATATAGAAATAAAAAAAAATGTGAACAATCAATCGACATCTCACATTACAGATACATAGAAGAAAGAGTGCCTACAAATACTATCATTATATTAAATGTACTATATTAATCACTAAAGAAGAATTCACGATACAACAGCTGTCGAATCGAACTGACGCTCACGCAGAAAAGGTCACAGTCCGTGCCTACACAGCTAACACGAACATAAGCGAGATGTAAAAAAATTTGAGCCGCTAAGTAACTGTCGTGTTCAATAACGAAAAATGGTACTGATTTCATATTTAAGCAATATTTACATGAGGATTTAAACTACATAAATGAAAGTCAGAAACGCAATCGGAGAAACTTTTCTCGATACAATTATTTGTCAAAATCGGCTCTTCTAAAACACTAATATCGTTCATTCTCCGACTCTAGAAAAGATTTAAAGATTTTTTTAAAATAGTTATGTAGGCAATTATGGTACCTAAATTAATGGAAAAGCATTTTTTTTTAATTTGTTGGTTCTCATGCAATTCGAGATTTTATCTTTTGTCGCTTACGTCGTTTACTCCTGCGACAATGCGGCGCGACTATGATACATGTTTGTCTCGTTCTTCACCTAAGCAAGTAAATAGCACTCTCACTTTTTTGCATTTCTGGATGCTCCGCCCAATCGTCACCGAAATTAAATTTGTATATCGTCTGTCGCAGCAGGCAAAATTTGAGTAAATGGGGCTATATTGGAGAGTCGGCGACTAGTTGCCCATGCGGTACAGACCTCAGACTATGGCACACTTACTAGACTTTTTCAAATAGCTAGTCACATAAGACAGGTCCATAGAACGTAAAATATTACGTCCTTCGCAAAAAAACTGTAAACTGCCTATTGTTCTCTTACTCTTGCACCCTGAGGGATACTTGTACCCACAGAACATAAAAAAGTTGTACCGGTACGGTTATCGCTGTTGTAGTACCCTAGTATTGGTAAAACAACATTCGATATTTAAAATAAAATGATCCATTTCATCACGAAGAAGGATATATTCTGCTAATTAAGAAAAAAGAATAAGGAGCCATGCCTATATTTGATTATAGTTTCTGTCATTAAGCTGACAAATCAATAATGTTGTCATAGTAACGGCGGTCATTGAACAAAGATTGTGTTAGTAGATATATCTCCATAATATCCAAAATATATCTTTGGTACCCATTTTGCGAAGGTTACATGTCATAGTGAAGCAATTGATTTGGGCCTCAGAAAACTCGTAGGTTATCACTTTCAACCCCTGTCAACTAGTAAAGAGCGCGAATTAACTAAGATAGGTTGACGTTACGTTGAGAAGCTATGCAGCCATCGCTTGTTTTCTAGCGCTAGTTTTCTTCATCAACGCCTGCATTGCGCGCTATGCGCGCAATGCAAAGCGAATAACTAATTTGCTTCGCAGGCATCGCAGCGGATCGCAACGAGAACCGCGAATGAATGAACGGTTCGTTGGAATCAACCGTTCACTCGCTCGCTCAGCTCCGGCTAAGTTGCCAGCTATTCGCTATTCGTTGGGTGTAACCGGCTAAAACGCAGTACATTATAATATTAAATAGTTATTCCAACGTTATATGAAATCGCGTCAACGTTTCGTTTCGTTATTTGAAAAAGTTTCAATTTTACATCGCTAGTGTCATGCCAACCCACTAACTAAGCATAGGCCTTCTTTGTTTTCGAAGTAAAACTTCGCGCGCTTGACTTGGGGAGTAAGCTGGTGAATGCGTTACGAGAGCGTTACGAAAAGTGTGATCGAGCGAGGCGAACGGAAGTTGAGATGGAGATATAAAGTATAAAAGTATAAATGGTTTTTTAAATGGTGTAATTTCGGTACTTTACCAATGATACAGGACCCTTGTTGGTACTGTTAGTACTAATTAAATGGGATTTACCTGATCAGCAGCTGTGCTGGCGACACGTTCAGTCCTGACGCCATCACCTGGACTAAGGCATCGTCAATCACAGCCGGGTGGCCACTCTTGTACTCCGCTGGGGTCCCCTGAGACGGAAGAAAAATAGTAGTTTTAGAGTTAAAGGGATAACGATGTTTTAGGGTTCCTCACCTCAAAAGGAATAAAAGGGACCCTTATTACTCTTCCCTGTTCGTCTATCTGTCTGTGAAGACCCTTTTTCTCAGGAGCGCGTGGACGTATCAAGTTAAAATTAATATCAAATAGATCTAAATTCACTGTAAAAAAAGCAAGCGTCTAATTCAGCCCCGGAAATATCTACGATATTTCCGAACCGGGGCAGAATCTTGATGTGTCTTTCAGTGTTTGGGGGAGGGGGGGAAGGTATACAAATATGAGACACGCATTTTTTAGTTTCTGTCAAATATCAAGTTTTGTTTACACTGATATCGGGGGGGGGGGGGGGGGGGGGGGAGATTCACAAATCAAATGAATAATCGACATGCGCTGGATGCTAGCTAAGCGCTTTCTGAAACAATATTTTTTCAATCATGATTTTGGCACCCCTTGAAATTGTACTTCGGTTATCCCCCAGCCCTCCTAGATCTGGGACTGCAAAAATTACGGCCATTTATGCCGCCATTTTTGACACTTGCAAATATAAATCGAAACATACTTTCCGATGACCTAGAATCATGTTGGCATGAAGCAAGGTCTCAATCTCAAAGTTGTTTTGCGCTCAACGATAAGCGACTGCACCGCTTACTGTGCAATTACCCTCTTAATAATTTAATGTAATTTTCGTAAGTTTTTTGTTTATATAGTCTAAATTTTATTGTTATTTTGTATCACTACGCTTTTTGGCATCAGTAAATGTATATTTAGTATAAGTTTATCTCAGTAAGTGAATTGTTAATTCTTATGAGGTAATAAAGCATTCTAAACACCAAAAAAGTAAAAGTTTTGGAAAAAATCCAAAAATCGTTAATTTGTAGGTAAGTACACATAAATACTACATAAATACAATATTTCACGGAGCCCTTGGTGCATGAGTTAGACTCGTTGTTGTGAGTTTTTTTTACCTTTGAGCCAAGTACGCCAAAACAGTTCAGACTTATATTACGCTCACTGCAAAAGTTGCCCAATCTCTGCTGTGAGAGGTATGGGTGACATTCCACCTGAAACAATGCTTTTGTTAGTAAAGTAAGTATTACCCAATGGCTATTAGTGTCGGAGTTTTACAATGAGATTATAGATGGCGCTGAAAAACGGGAACAAACAGCTGAATGGTAGTTTTAGAGTAGGTAATTTAATTTTATTGCATGCAACACTGTCGTAGCATAATTATTCAATGAAACTCAGGCCATTATAATAGGTAACATTTGACAGTTCATCAAAATTCAACAACGTAGCCTTGTAACGGCGGGCATAAAATAATATATTGTTTCGTTTTGTTAGAACTGCACAATTGCATAACTTTTTTCAATTACGATTACATATTTAATGTAATAATGACCGATACGAGTACGAGTTCGGTACGAGTTGTACCGACAGACGTCAACAGACGTCAAATGTTACCTATTAAAATGGCTCGATAGTAGTAGGTATCATCTTCATTACTAAAAAATGAAGTCGCTTCCGCTGTCTGTTCGCTTAGATCTTTTAAACTACTTACCGGATTTTAATGCAGTTTTCAGAAATAGATAAAATTATTCAAGAGGAAGGTATAAATGTATCATAAATACATAACTATGTTTGTTTGTTAGTTTGTTTGTTACCTTTACACAACTAAACGGCTGAACGGATCATACCTTTGTATTTACAAAAAAACTAATGTTCTTTAGACCACACGACTGAAGTAAAACTTCTTTTTCAAAATAATAATTTATAAAATTGTTCAATTACAAAATTGTCCACACGTCTGTAGGTCGATCAGTCTATGTTCATTCTGGACAGACGCAACTCGCACTCGCACATTAATGTTTAAAAATATACGAAACGTAACTCTCTCGCTTTCTATAACTAACTTCACTAACTTATATCTCCCTCTCAACTTCCGTTCGCACTTTTCGTAACGCATCCACCAGCTTACTCCCCAAGTCCAAAGTGCGTAAAGAAGTTTTACTTAAAAAAAAGTATATGAAGTATTCTATCAGTTATCTGGTTCCCATAATACAAGCTCTGTTTTGTTTGGGGCTAGATAGCGCTGTGTGAAATGTCTAGCAATATTTATTATTATATTTATTTATTTAATTGGGTACCACGCACCACACGCTTCACGCGATCTTTTCTACCTCACACTTGTAAGATGTGGAATGAGCTACCATCTGAGGTGTTCCCGTTAGGCTACGACATGGCACGCTTCAAGAGAAATGTAGAGGTTTCTACAGGGCAGGGAACGCATCGACAATACCCCGGGTGTTGCCGGTGTCAATAGGCGACGGTGACCGCTTACCATCAGGTGGGCCGTAAGCGAGTGTGCTTTAGTTAGGCCACACTACTGAAGTAAAATTTCTTTAGTTCCATCTAGGCGCATACAGTAAGTACATAAGATATTTTCTGCTGCTGCCTACCATCTGTTGTGGAATAGCTGAACTTTTTCGTAAATCAAAGCTGGTCGATTCAAAATACGTAACGTCGTAATTACTTTTTTTTATCTATAGCAAAATTAACTCTATTATACAGCATGAATGAGTGTTTTGTTTTTGCAGTTTGTATAATTTAGGCTAATTTGGGATAGGAGATACGCCAAATCAACTGGATATGAGAGAAATAGAGAAAAAAATGTGTGCTCGCACCTCTCTCTTGCACCTACAGTAATATACGAAACGTAACTCTCTCTCTTTTTATCTTCATTAACTTATATCCCTCTCAACTTCCGTTGGCACTTTTCGTAACGCATTCACCAGCTTATTCCCCAAGTCAAGCGTGCGTAAAGAAGTTTTACTTCAAAAATAATGAATAAATATTTATGATTGTGACTTTGAGAAGTAACAGCTCACCTGGTTAACAACTGGTTTGACCCTCGCCCGGTCCAGTACACGTTGAACCTGGACAGAGTTGAAGTTGCTGACTCCTAATGCCCTGACCTTCGAGCCTAGGGATTCCATCCCGAACCATGCGTCCAGGTAGTCAGACTCGGAGTATTGGAGAACTGTCGCTATCTTTGGAATTGGTCCTCCACCTTCCTATAATTTAATATCTAATATATAAAATTCTCGTGTCACAGTTTTCGTTGCCATACTCCTCCGAAACGGCTTGACCGATTTTGATGAAACTTTTTGTGCTTATCCGGTATCTATGAGAATCGGCCAACATCTATTTTTCATCCCCCTAAATATTAGGGGTAGTCCAACCCTAAATTTTTTTTTTTATTTTTTAGACAAAATTTTTAATTTCTATTTTTTTATGATACAACATACAAAAATACATACAATCCTCAATTTTCACCCTTCTACGATCAACCCTTATTTTTTAATAGCAATTATTTATATGGCAAAACAACGTTTGCCGGGTCAGCTAGTATATATATATATATTATTATCAGCCCGTAGAGTCCCACTGCAGGGCAAAGGCCTCCCTTCCCTCCTTCCACGAATCCCGGTTATCGGCTAATTGGGGCCACTCTTTCTGGAATGCATCCAGTTCATCCCTCCATCTCCGCCCGGGTCTACCACGAGGCCGCCGCCCGTTTGGAAACCATTCTGTAGTGGCTTTCGCCCATAGCTCCTCTGGCATACGACAAACGTGTCCTGCCCAGTCCCACTTCAATTTCGCGAATGTCAGAGTCGCGTCAGCTATCTGTGTTTTGGAGTGCAGTGTTGAGTTTCTTATACGGTATATAGTTTTTAATTATTTAATATAATTTAATTTTTTTATTAGACTCATCGATGTGGGGTACAAGGCTGCAAGACTCAAACGGGAGGGGGCGGGTCATGTCACGCGAATGCACCCTGAAAGGTGGACTAAGATCTCCACGGACTGGCAACCTCCAGGACGACGGCAACGAGGCAGACCACGGAAACGTTGGCGCGACGATCTGAATGGGTTCCACTCTGACTGGCGAAAGATTTCTGGAGAACTCAAGGAATGGAAGGAAATGGGGGAGACCTTTGCCCAGCAGTGGGACAGTAAAGGTTATTAAAAAAAAAGGTAGACAACATTTACATGAGTACGTGCTACCCAACTAACAATTTAGCGTTAAGATAAGCCTATAGTACACCTGTATTTGGGTTCCACTTAGATCTTTAAGTGTTAGAACACGACTTATAAGAGAGTTACAGTGTGTTATAGCACCTTTATATCTTCGATTTTGGCGCAGAATTTTGCAGGCAAAACCTGTGAAAGCCTTTAGAGAGGGTATATATATGTTTAAGTAGTGGTGCATACGAGTGTTATTAAATTTTCAATAGCTGCATTAAGCTTTAAATCTGTTTTATAGTGGAGTTTACGGACACTAAATATCATATAAAAGTGTCAAGTACCGCAACTAACTTTATAGAGTTGCTAATTTACCTATGCCTACAACAGAGTTTGTTGAAATCTGTATTACATGCAATTTCATTTATAAACGAACACAACATACACATTACAATATAGCAATCCCACTAAACGACACACAGCGGCTTCGCTTTGACATGCCATTTTTATCCCATTGTAACTGATTTATGGGATATATGGTAGCCTATGTGGTGATCCAAGCTATAATCTACATATATACCAAATTTCATCGAAATCGGTTCAGCCGTTACGGCGTTATTCAGTAACAAACAAACAAACATCCAAACTTACGCATTTATAGTATTAGTGTGATGCTAAATTTTGTATGGATGTATGTTACTCTTTCACGCAAAAACTACTGAATGAATTTTAATGAAATTTAGTATATCGATAGATTATGACCTGGATTGACACATAGGCTACTTTTTATTGACAAAACACGCGTGCGAAGCCGCCGGCGGAAGCTAGTAATATTATAAAGGGATAACTATAATAGTCACACTAATCCCATCCCATCCCACTAATATTACAAACGCGAAAGTTTATATCGTTCTCTTTGGTTTGTTATTCTTTTACGCAAAAACTACTCAATGGATTTTAATGAAATTTAGTATATATGCAGATTACAGCATTGCCAGATTTTTTTTGCCATGTCGGGATTTTGGAACTTTTTGAGTGAAAAAAGCGGGATTCTTTCGTCGAAAGCGGGATATGTCCACGGTGATTTGGTAATTAAAGCAAAAAAAAAATGGGATGTCAAGTTGCAACAACGAGTTTATCTTTAATTCTAGGTTATCTGCACATTTAGTATTGTAACGCGTACGAAGTCGCGAGCAAGAGCTAGTTTATAGTAAATTTAAATAAATTAGCAAGTTGTCGAAGTAAAATATTCTATCAGTTATCTGGTTCCCATAGAACGTGCTCTGCTTAGTTTGAGGAGTGAAATGTCCAGCAATATCGTGCAGTGGGCGAATAGCCGGCTGAGACGCAGGAGGTTCGATTGCCGCCGCGGAACAAATGTTTGCATGATTCTACCGATATTTGTTCCGGGTCTGGTTGTTTTTCTATATATTATAAGTATATATTTACAAAAAAAATGTATATAAGTATTCTATCAGTTATCTGGCTCCCATAGTACAAGCTCTGCTTAGTTTGGGGCTAGATAGCGCTGTGTGAAATGTCCAGCAATATTTATATTTATTTATGTCAAAAGGCTTACCTTCAGAGACATAGGGTTGTGTATAAGGTACAGGTCGAAGTACTCCAGTCCCATGGCCTTCAGGGAGGCCTCGCACGCCTCCTTCACCAAATCAGTCCGATGGAATGTACTCCATAGCTTTGAAATTATAAACAGGTCGTCACTGAAAAAAAATGTGCAGATTAACCTCTTTGTTATCTAGTGGTTCGCCCCGAACTGAGATCTCGCGAGTCTCCGATTAAAACAAAAAAATATTATTTGTAATCTTTGACATCAAAATAGTGTGACGAAATAAATAACCAACTCACTTGATTTCATTCAAATCACAGGTAACGGGAGTTCATGTAATGTGGTTCCCTTTTTTGGGATATAAATTGCAGTTATTCTGGATTTAAGACTTTTGCCTATATTTGTGTCACTTAAGCTACACGCATACTAAATTACAGTACTGTGGGGTCACTGGTGTACCCTGTGAATTTTGCCAAAGTTTAGTTTTTAATAACTTAAAAACTATAAAGAAATCACGAAAAATAAAAACGGAGTCTAAATTTACTAATAACCTTTCATTTGACGTCCTACTTGATCAGTTACCCTCATTTTAATTTTTTTTTACCCCTCTTGAACACCAATATCTCAACAACCCCCGAACATTTTTCGCTTATTTAGTAACACCAAAATTATGCCATCACTGCCTACCTATGTATTAAATTTTACGATGATCGGATCAACACTTCGAAAGTCATCATCGGACAAACATATGTACATACATACATACAACGCCGATTTGCACAAGTTGATTTGGAGATCTCGCTCAATTATCATAATGATATCAGTCACAGAACGGCCACTGCTGTACATAGGCCTCTCCCATAGATTTCCAGAGCGAATGATCTTCTGGGGCCTGCACAGGTCATCTTTGCATCTAGTGGGGGGCCGTCCTTTCTGCCCAGGCACATAATTTTTCGAGCTGTGTGCCCTGTCCACTGCCACATCAGCTTGCGAATCCTTTGTGCCATGTGACTTTGGTTCGTCTACGAATAATTTCTGATTGGATTTCTTATTTAGAAAACACCAAGCATAGTCTCCATAGAACGCTGAGCGACCTTGAGCCTTCTTATGAGGGCCATGGAAGACCACGTTTCTTTAGTTTTTAGTTTAGAGAGTTATTTTTGACGAGAGGACCTCACGAAGTTTCCCGAACGCTGCCCAGCCGAGTTGGATTTGTCGAATGACCTCTTTCTCGAAGTTGGACCTACCTAGCTGGACTGTTGATATATAATTTGACAATTTCCACTATTAATATGCTTTTTAAATACTAGTTCCGGACACCTTGTTTCCATGTCTCAGTTCAGCGTACCGTGTAACAGCATCATCTTTGATCCACTGTTAAAGCAAGTCATTTTAAATCTCCCGCGCAGTATCCCCGCGCGCATGTGCGATCGATCGACGAGTGAACTGTTGAACACATGTCTTTCCAATCCTTGATTCGTTCATCATTCCTTTCCACTCATTTTGCGTCCGCGTTCCCTAGCATCAAGAGGGAGTGTGTTCCTCGCACCCACCGTGTCGTCAAACAATATCATACAACCATATAAACAATCATAAATCAAGCGAATAACAACAAAAACGGAGTACTACCACCACAATCAACTGAGGGGCGCCCCTGCGGCGAGATACGACTTCCAGCCGACTTCCTATTCTTTTTCGAACTCTTACGCATCAAAGATACAGTCCACGCTCGTTATCAATTCAAATTGCAAACCTTAACATCCACAGTTTATAACTAGCACGGGAGGTATGTTCCGAAACCTTAGTGCTTACTGTATTTATATTGTTTATATAATAATTGGCCGTTTGGGATACAATGCAATGCACTATGTATTCCTAAAATTGTAATATAAACTTATATTTTATTCTACCTGTCTCTGATGGCCACAGCCGCTTTTTTTGCAATCCTCATCAACCCTCATCCAATCCTCATCAACCCTCATCCAACCCTCACCAATCCTCATCAATTGTTGTTTCACTATATAATATGCTTCTCTTCTGCGATATAGATATACAGGTTTCAGTAAAACGTACCGTGTAACAGTACCATCGTTGATTTTGTCTCTGATTGCATTCCCCACTAGCTTCTCGTTTCCGTAGATGTAGGCCGTGTCTATGGCCCGGTAGCCGAGGGTTATAGCTGCTGAGACTACGTGGTAGACGAGGCTTTCATTTATCTGGAAGATAAGGGGGATATTCAGGTTATTTTTAGATTAAATACCACTAGTGGATCTCCCCGAACTGAGATCTCGCGAGTCTCCGTTTAAAACAAAGAAAATATTGTTTGTAATCATTGACTCTCAAAATAGTGTCACGAAATAAATAACCAACTGACTTGACCTACAGTTTCATTCAAATTACAGGTAACGGGAATTCATGTAACTGTGGTTACTATTTTTGGGTTATTCTGGATGCATACTAAATTATAGCACTGTGGGGTCACTGGTGTACCCTGTGAATTTTGTCAAAGTTTAGTTTTTATTACGGCTAATAATTCAAAAACTATAAAGAATTTACGAAACATAAAAACGGAGTCTAAATGTACTAATGAATACCTTTCATTTGAAGCACACTTGACCTGATAGCCTAATTTTCATTTTTTTCACCCCTCTTGAACCCCAATATCTCAACAACCCCTCATCGTTTTTAGCTCATTTAGTCACACCAAAATTGTGCCGTCTCTACCTACCTATGTATTAAATTTCACGATGATCGGATCAACGCTTCGAAAGTTATCCTCGGACAAACATACATACATACAACGTCGATTTGCCCAAGTTGATTTAGAGATCTCGCTTCGCTCGATCAACTAAGATAGGCCTGCCGTAAATGTTAGAACCGGTAGCTATACCATGAATAGGGTGGCTAGTTAACTATACCATGGATAATTCATACACTCTCACTTGAGGCATAGAGGTGAAAAGTCTCATTTGCCTGTAATTTCACCGGCATACCCTTCATACCGAAGCAATGCTGCTTGGCGGCAGAAATAGGTATGGTTGTTTTACTTCCCCGGACGAGCCCTTCCACAAGGAATTCTACTACTCATAAAAAACCGGCCAAGTGCGAGTCGGACTCGTGCAAGAAGGGTTCCGTAACAATATCTATAAAAACGGCAAAAAAAATCACTATTGTTGTATGGGAGCCCCCTTTAATATTTGATTTATTTCAATTTAATTATTTATTTTTAAAGTGAATATATAACTAAATATTCTGTGAATATTTCAAGCGTCTACCTCTTGCCGTTATTAATATCGAGCAAAAACGAGCAAAAAATCACGTTTGTTGTATGGGAGCCCCCCTTAAATATTTATTTTATTCTGTTTTTATATTGTTATGGCGGCAACAGAAATACATCATCTGTGAAAATTTCAACTGTCTAACTATCACGGCTCATGAGATACAGCCTGGTGACAGACAGACAGTCTTAGTAATAGGATCCCATTTGACCCATTAGGTACGGAACCCTAAAAATCCTTGAATACCGGAGGCATGTCCATATTAACGTTAGAGATCATTAACCCCGAATCCCTCTACCTACTCCGATTACTGGTAATCAGTTATTTGCGATGCTCGCAAAGAGCAAGCAAGTATAGAAGGATAAGTGCCATGACCTAGTTTTTAAGAACTTATTATACTCTCTTTTATACAAATTAATATTTGTATTTTTAAGACAAAACGGGTCTTAAAAAGAGTTACATCGGCCGTGGTCACGAGAGACGTGTCTCTCGTGACCACGGCCGATGTAACTTGGCCGAAATGTCGAGATTAGTCAAAATTATAATTTTGATATAATTCTGTGCGCGAAAAGATCCGTTTTGTCTTAAAAACATACGTATAGTTTGCGAAAATTTAAAAAGTTCTAATATTTTGTATCTCTGTAACTAGAATAGAATAGACAACGCATTATTGTATACCACACTTAAACTAACAAATCATATTTAAAACACTTAAAACTAGTCACGCGATAGTACAAGTGGCGGTGTTATCGCTAAAAGCGATCTCTTCCAAACAAGCTTCGGATTGACCGGATTTCACGAGAACGTTAAAGGTAGCTTTATGCTTTTAATTTAACTGTATACTTACTAAAGCATAACAAAATAAATAGATACCAGGTTAGATCATATTAATATAAAAAATGTTATACATAAACATTCAATTTTTTTTTATCTAGCCACTGCTAGGCAAAGGCCTTCCCCTCATCTCTCCACTTTTCTCGATCTTGTACTAAATCCCGCCAGTCCCTATAAAAAGCGTCCAAATAATCGCGCCACCGCTTCTTAGGCCTTCCACGGTGTCGCTTTCCATCCACAGGGATCAATTCAGTTAGTAAAAATATGAATATATGTACTAATAATAAATAAAATACAATTTTGAAACAGCTGTAATACAAACAATGACAATGATATACTAACGAAATAAGATGACTCAGCTCTCTGATGCAGCTAACTACTAGGTACACTTACCAAAGCAGTGCCAACAGCCAACACAGGCATGGCCACCCCATTGGCCAGCACAATCCTTGGCATACTACCCATGGCGTCGTATTTCAATTTGACGTTTGACAGCTCGGAGATCTTCTCTTGGATGTCAGCTGTCACTTCTATAGACGGCTTGGGTGATGTGTCTTGTTTGAGAACGCGGGCAGGTGTAACTTTTGCATACGTTAGTTTATTCTGAAACGAGATATCGTAGAAATTAAATAGGTACAAAAGCAAACTTTTGTGGTCATGCCTTAAGTATGCACGGTTACGTCAGGTACACGCATTCGGCATAGGCCTTGAATCCATAGGTAATCTATACTAATATTATAAAGAGGAAAGATTTGTATTCTTGTGTGTATGTTTCTAATGAATAAACTCAAAAACTACTGTGCCGATTTCAAAAATTATTTTACCATTGGAAAGTTACATTCACCCTGAGTGACATAGGCTATATTTGTTGCTAGAAAAGATTAAGGATCCTTACTAAAACTTAAATAACGTAACCCAAGTTTAAAAAAAAGTGCCCTAAAACGTCTTTCGTCGCATGCGCTGCGGAAACTATTGATGATAGAACAAAAGTATGTTCTACAATATTAAAGAACATATCAATATCTACAAAAAACTTCGTAATATTATAAAGAGGAAAAATTTGTTTGTTTGTATTGAATAGGTTCCGAAACTACTGGACCGATTTAAACAATTCTTTCACTGTTGGGAAGCTACACTATCCCCGGGTGACATAGGTTACTTTTTACCCAACTGCGCGGAAGGGGGGTAATGTTTTTATTGAAAAACTACGCGTGCGAAGCTGCGGATTGGTCAGCTAGTAATATTATAAATGCGAAAGTAACTGTGTTTGTTTGTTACCTTTTTACGACTAAACGGCTGAACAGATCCTAATGAAATTTGGCAAGGAGATAGATTATATCCTCGAGAAGGACATGTACTATTTTTTGAAAATTGAAAATACATATTTAGGCTTTTGGTAAGAAATACATGGGGGGGTAAATTAAACCCCGGTTGATAAAATTAGGTATATAGATAGATTGTGACCGGGATCGGGACATAGGCTGCTTTTGTATGTTTTTACCACGCGTGCGAAGCCGCGGGCGGGTCAGTTAGTCATAATAGAACATACGTATTTTAAAGCGCTCTCAGTAGTTTGCGGTGCTCGGAAAGGGCAAACAAGTATAAGTGCCATTACTTAAGACCTTACTGTACATTATTTTATGCAAAATAGTTGTATCGTAACGAGAAAGCTTTGTACCGCGCACTAAGGAATGTGAGATACAGAAAAAAACTCAAGGAGGGGAGCACTAAAAAATAAACGAAAGCAAACATTACTCACAATTATAAAAATCCATAAAAACACACCAAAAAACTTCATTTTGTAATAATTTGAAACAATATCACACAGCGCATGTAATTCTAAGTATCTACATCTCCAACTGATGTCCCGAAATGTTTTAAGTCTACCCTCACAGAAAAAAATATAACTACTTTAAATATTAAGCTTGAGGTCTGCATTAAATATCCTTACCTTTTTTAAAAATACGAAAGTAAGTGTCTCTCTGTTAGTCAGTCACGTTTTATTACGGATGGACCGATTTTGCTGAAATATGGCATACAAACTGTCACCGCATTCAGCGTAGCGAGATCTTCAAAACAACTTGGGCAAATCGGCGTTGTATGTGGATGTTTGTTTGTTCGAGGATAACTTTCGAAGCGTTTATCCGATTCTCGTGAAATTTGGTATATAGGTAGGTAGTGATGGCACACTTTTGGTGTGACTAAATGAGCTAAACATGTGGAGGGGTTATTGAGATATTGGGGTTCAAGAGGGGTAAAAAAATATAAAATGAAGCTAACTGGTGAATTGTGACGTCAAATGAAAGGTATTCATTAGTACATTTAGACTCAGTTTTTATTTTTCTTAAATTCTCTATAGTTTATGAGTTATTAGCCATAATAAAAAAAGAACTTTGACAAAATTCACAGGGTACACCAGTGACCCCACAGCGCTGTAATTTAGTATGCGTGTAGCTTAAGTGACACAAATATAGGCAAAAGTCTGAAATCCGAATGACATGAATTCTCGTTACCTGTAATTTTAATGAAACTGTAGGTCAAGTTATTTGGTTATTTATTTCGTGACACTATTTTGATAGTCAAAGATTACAAATAATATTTTTTTTGTGTTAATCGGAGACTCGCGAGATCTCAGTTCGGGGCGAACCATTAGTTTAAGTAAGGATTCTGGTGTGCTTTTGTTCGTAATTCCTCCTAAACAGCCGATTCTGAAGTTTTTTTTTATATAAGGGGTCACGCCAAAAAAAATCAAATATATTTATTTGAAACAGTGCACAGAAGCAAAATGAAAACGGTGATTCCCGCAGGAGTAAAATTCCAGACATCAACGCCCTGCTCCTTATACCTTATCGAATATAGCGTTCCACATCTAGAATATAGAATCACACTATAATATTATAAATGCGATAGTTTGTATGTTTGTTTGTTACTTAATCACGCCGTAACGGCTGAACCGATTTCGATGAAATTTGGTATACACGGTGTCCTTTAAATCACTATTTTCCCAGAACAAACGTTGTTCAGACCATGGTCTACAAAGGGTTTATAACCTCAAATTAAAAAAAAAGTTAAATCGGTCTTTGAAATACATAAAAAATTGCGAACTTAAAACGTCTATTTTAACGTTACGCCCTGCAACATGCCGATGTATCGCCACAAAAATAATTATAGTTGGTTATGCTACGGCTAGCGTGCCAATGAACTTTATGTCACGGCTAGTTTTTGAATTTTGAACAAAGTTAAACTTATTTGAGATCTAGATCTAGAGAGGTCTACATTTTTTTATAATTCTCTTGTTTGATGTTATAAACTGTTAGTAGACCATGGTCTGAGCAACGTTTGTTCTGGGAAAACAGTGATTTAAAGGACACCGTGTATACGCTGATTATAACCAGGATCACCACATAGGCTACCATTTGTCCCGTAAATCAGTTCCCATGGGATAAAAACGGGGTGTCAAGTTGCAACAGCGAGATTATCTTTAGTTTTAGGTTACCTACACATTTAGTAGTACGAAGCCACGGGCAACAGCTAGTCTAGAATATAGAGAAGCTAAATTTTATCGATTACAAAAATATAATAATATGTTACAAGAACCATTACTATGTTATATGTGAAATTATTATAAACTCTATTCCATATAACTGGGATGGTTCTTACATATCCCGGTAGATGGCGCTGTTCTCGAAACCCAGAAAATTGCGGACGAATTCCCGGGAACTTAACTAGTCTACACTTATGCCAAATTAATCGAAACGTTTTCCTATTTATAACTGACTTCAAAAAAGGAGGATGTTCTCTATTCGAGTTGCTGACGATACGGACACAGTGGCCCAACTGACACTTTAAATTTTAATTTTAAATTTTAGTGTCGATTCGGACACCATCAAATTATTGAAGCTGTTGAGTACAGTCAGGTAAAAAATGATTAAGCAAAATATAATATAATGTGCTAAAGCTAATCAAATTGCTTTGGGAGCGTGTCGTGACTTACATTAATGTTAAAAAAATCACAAGTTTCATTCATAGCGTATATTTGGTATAAATCAACATCTTGTATACTTAGGCATCTAAATAATGATCACTTAAAAATATCTCAAATACAGAGACAGAGAGAGTGTGACCTTGCTATGCATCAATTTCGTCATCTTACTATGCCGCCGCCGCGCCTCGGTAAAAACCTGTTTTTTTAACTGACTGTACAATACAGCTATTTTTAATGGTGTCCGAATCGACAGTAACAAAACTATTAAAATCAAAAGTGTCAATTGGGACATTGCCTCCCAATATATTTTGTCCGAATCGACGGCAAGTCTCCAATTCGACTGTATGTTTTTTTGTATGTATGTTGCGCGATGACTCTGCCAATAATGAATCGATTTTGATGATTCTTTTTTGTTTGGTAGATCATACTTCAGAGGTGGTCCCATATAAATTTAATTGTATTCAGCGCTTTTTGAGAAAATCAACAAAAATAACATATATTTATGACGAATACCTATCGGGCAACAATTGACAAACAAAGTGACGACCCCAGCAAACATTATGTAGTTACCTAGGTAGGTAGTATGTAAGCATGTATATATATAGTTTATATACGTTCAAATTACTTGACATTATTTTTAACTAGTGGTCCCGCCGAACTTCGTATTGGCTTGACATGCATAGTAGGTAGAATTGTCAATTGTTGTCCCCGGCCATCATTATGTATGAGAAAATGAATGACTTCCACAAATAATTCAATACCAAAATTAGCCAAATCGCTCCACCCGTTCTCGAGTTTTAGCGAGACTAACGAACAGCAATTAATTTATATATATATATGTATATATATATACAATATATCTCGGGATAACTCCTACCGAAGCATCTGTTTCAAACAATATTAATTATTTTAACATCCTCTTTGACGATATTTGCAGCACGCATTCTGTCAATTCTATGTCAAACGTCATAAGGTTACATTATAAAAGCGCTAAGGTTAGATTATAAATAATTTTATATGGTGGTTAAGTATTCTTAAACTTTCTAATTTTGTGCCCAATTTTCTTAATTTTTTCTTTCATAAGAACCTTCTCCTGACAATAAGAAATACAACAAAAAAAGAATTGGCCTAATTGGTCCAGGCGTTGTTGAGTTATGCGCTTACCAACACATTTTACGATTCATTTTTATATTATAGATATAATATTGAACCGACTGCAAAAAAGAATGACGTTCTCAATTCGACTGTATTTTTTTTTAAGTTTGTTTCCTCAGAACTTTCGACTGGGTGAACCAGTTTTGATGATTTAATTTATTTTTAGAATATTAGGAAAACTTACAGCTAGGTCACAGAAAAGGTATTTGAGTTGAAAATACAACAATAAATGCTACTTATTCTAAGAAGGCCAATTAAAAGTTTCCGCAGATAAGGTAAGAGATGAATAATAACATATAAAAGAAAGTCGTGTTAGTTACACTATTTATAACTCAAGAACGGCTGAACCGATTTGGCTGGAAATTCGTGGGGACGTAGCCAGAAGACGGATATATTATACTTTTTATCCCGTTCGACCGCGTTCTCGTGTGACGTCACATAAAACGTCAAAGAGAATACAAGTCACTATAAAAAATATCGGAAAAATTCACGCAAAAAGTAATTACGAAGAAAATTCATTTTTCCATACATAACGATGGCCGGGGACAACAATTGGCAATTCTACCAGGGTGACGTATATTGACAGCCCGCGTTATATGCATGTCAAGGCGGTACGAAGTTCGGCGGGTCAACTAGTAGTATTATATAAACAGGTAAGGAAGACGACACTTAAAATGAGAAAAGAAATTAAATAGAAGAGATATCAATACACACACAAATACACACACACACACACACGTTATCGGTTAAGTATCTAATCTATATATTAAAATAATTGTCACTAAGTATGCGTTTGAGCTTACTTATTTTTGTGTTGAATAGATCAACCTCTTTATTTGCCTTAGCCAATGAATGGAAGTGGCGAAGGAGAGAGGATGATGATGGAGAGGGGATGATGAAGGAGGAGAAATGATTCTGGATGGAGGAATGATATGCGAGGCGAGACGTTATTCGGAGCGGATCGCACTCACCCTGATGAAGGTTCACGAATTGAACCGAAACATTGTCGGTCGAAACACCGATAAGACGGTACGTGATAAATCCCGTATTTATAATAATGATAGAAACGATTCTTTTTTTATTTGAAAGCTGGTGCTTCCCGTGTAGTCCCATTTCTATTTTGTCCAGTTCTGACAGTGGCATCCATGAGAAAACCTTACGAGTCTTAATTTTTTTTAAATTTTTATGTTGTGTTATGTTTGTTAGCTCAGAACTCCGTTATATATCAACCGATTTGGAAAATTAGATTTTTATTTGAAAGGATATATTTTTAGATTGATCCCATAGAAATTTCATCAAAATTGGTTTTTACTGTTATCGTCGGTTGTGTTTTGGTTAAAACGTTACTTTTTTTTGATATGATGTTAAATGATCATCGCCTATGACAAAGCATTGCATCGACACGCACCTTAGAAACATGCCTACCACTGCCCTGAGTCCATCAACTTGAGGCAAAAGTTGTAGTCTTATTACTTTTTTTTATATACTACTTATATGGCCGTTTGCATGCAGTCCACCAGATGTTAAGTGGCTCCTGCAGCCCATGGATATCCATATAGAATTCAAAACAAGCTATTATGTTGTCTTGATCTCTATGTGGATACCTTGCCATACTATAGGACTTAGCTGTTATGCCTATGTGCCAGTAATTACAGGAACATACCATTACCATCTAACCGGAACACAGCAGCACAAGTACTGCTATTTGGCGGCAGATAAAGGTAAGGCGGTGGTGCCCACTTCCTCGAGCCCGTTCACAATAGCTCTACCACCGGTGAGGAGTAATTATATGTAGGTATAGTAGGTTTTTAAAATTGATTTCGTTTCGTAAACGCATTTTTTAATTCCCCTTCCATTTTCCGTGATAAAAAATATCCTTAATGTCTACTCATATGTCATGGAATACATAGTATCATCAAAATGTATCCTGTAGTTTTAGCGTGCGACAAAGGGAAGTTCTGAAGTAACAAACAAAAGAAAATACAGTCGAATTGAGAATCTTCTCCTATTTTCAAGTCCGATTTTTAAAATTCATTCACTATTATAAAGCTACACTATCCTTGACTGCTATAAGCTATATTTTATTTTAATAACAATAAGTACGAAGCCGTGGCTAGTCAGCTGGATAAAAACACATCTTTCTTATATTTATATATAAAAGAAAGTCGTGTTAGTTACACTATTTATAACTCAAGAACGGCTGAACCGATTTGGCTGAAAATTGGTGGGGATGTAGCTAAGAACCAGGAGAAGGACATATAATACTTTTTATCCCGTTCCCGTCGTTCCCGTGGGACGTGACATAAAACGTCAGAGAAAACAAGTCACTATAAAACGTCGAACAAAAACGCATCTGACATGAAATAACAAAATAGCTATGACAGCAAATGACAGCTAAACGTAATTTTGTCTACGGTTAAGTATGGTTGTATAATGATGGCCGGGGACAACAATTGATAATTCTACCAGGGTGACGTTTAATGACAGCCCGCGTTATATGCATGTCAAGGCGGTACGAAGTTCGGCGGGCCCACTTGTACGAAACAAATATATAGTTTTTGTACAAATAAATGCCTCACTTACCTCAAACAATGCAATTTTCTCCGATACAGATCTTTTCCTCGGCATTTCTTTAATATTTATAGGCACTTCTTTTAATACTAAATCAATTTTTTCAATAGAATTGATCCGGACAATCATTCTGTTAACTTGCCCTTTGACAGCATCACCTATATCTAGTTCTGCTAGAGATTTCGCTCGTTTTAAATCGTCTCTTTTTCCTTTTGTATCATGATAATTTTGTATAAATTCTAGACTCTTAAAACCATCTAATTCTGTATTTTTAAATTCAAGGTCTCTCTTGAAACATTTGTTTGCATTTCGTGTTTTATTTACTGGGAAAAATACATTGCTATCAATTGATTTCAAGTCATTTTCGATATTAATCTTTAAGTTGTCAATTATGACTTTTTCTTCAGTCTCATTTGTAGTAACTTGGGTTGGAATTTCACCTTTTTCGTTGGTCGCTTCTGTCGTAAAAACTTCGTTATTGAGTATGGCTTCTTCAGTTTTTGAAGTAAAAGCTACGTTCTCAATTATTTCTTTATTTTCTTTTAGTTTTAAATCATTTAAGACTTCACTGATTGGTTCCACTTGATGCGCAAACATTGAATCTAGAGATTTGTGATTTTCTTCGGGCTTTAAATCATTTATAATTTCACTGATTGATCTTGTTTTTGGTAAATCTTTAATGTTTTTATAATTAACATGATTTTCATGTTGTCCGTTAAGAGATTCATACCTTTTAAGAACGTCCCTTACAGGTATGAACTTAGGTATTATGACTGGAGTAGCAACAGATTTTCTATTCTGTAATATATCTTTATTGTCATCAAGATTTTTAAGATCTTCATCTTTAGGCTCAATTTTGCATGGCACTGGTTTAAGTAATTCTTCAACAACTTTAGACTGCTCAGTAAACAAAGTGTTTGCTGCAATTTGAATTTTATTCTCGACATCATAACGCACAGTTTCCGGGGATTCAATGATAACCATTTCAGCTCTTATAATTTGTGTCACGTTTTCTTTATCACCGTTTGTAGCAACTTCATTCTTATTAGTATCATCATTAGTGTCTCCTATCCCTTGGAATGGCTTGAAAACTTCATCAACTATTAAAGGTGTATGAACGTGGTTATGTTCAACTTTTGTTATATCAACAGTAACCAGTTTTTGTAGTTTAGTCTCATTTTTAGGTACAATAGATTTAGTCGGCTCGTCGTGATTCTGAAAAAAACGGGTTATTATTATAAAATATCAAAACTGGGTATCATTTTCTACTTGTTTTATCATACTTACCTCAAACATAGCTATCCTGGACATAACAGATTTATTTTTCGATAATTCTTTTTTAAAATCTATTTTACTAGCTTTTTTATCAAAAGCCTCGTGTGTATCAATTTCATTTATTAATCTGCTTACTTTTCCTCTCAACTTTGCTATATCTTCTACACTACCGTCACTTTCTTTTATTGCCACCTTTGTATCTTCTATCTCCTTTAGTTTTTCAGTGTAAACTGATTTTTGTTTTTCATTATCAGCCTGGTTTTCGCTTGTATTTATTATTTCAACGATTGTTGGTTGAATATTAATAACTTCAGTGATTGCAGGTTCACTATTAATTTTAATAGTTGCTATAGAAGCTTCATTTTGTTCTACGTTGTTTGTATAAGAAAGCACTTTTTTGACTTCGATCGTTTTTTCAATTTCATCTTTTTCTGTTATCTCTTGTACATATGATTCGAATACGGGTGTTCCTACTATAATGTACTCTTTACGTATACATTCTTCAGCCATAACACCCTTAATATTTTCTATTTTATCACTAATTTCAGTAGTTTTAACTTCTGTTACAGTTGTAGTACCGACAATTTTTGCAAGATTATCTTCTTCGATATCTTTTGAAGATGTTCTGATCACTGTTTTAGTGCGTTGACTAGTCACTTCTGATCTGTTTGTAGGAGCGTTTTCTTTTGGTATATCACTGTCAACTTTAGCTTCCTTAACTTTTTCATCTGATATTTCATCAAATTGCTCCTTAGATTCAGCAACTTCTTTTAACGCCGATCTGATAACTGTTTTTGTGCATTGACTTGTCACTTCTGATTTGTTTGTAGGAGCGTTTTCTTTTGATACGTCACTATTAACTTTAGCTTCCTTAACGGTTTCATCTGATATTACATCAAATTGCTCCTTAGATTCAGCAACTTCTTTTGAAGACAATCTGAAAACTTTTTTTGTGTGTTGACTTGTCACTTCTGTGTTGGTGACAGAAACGCTTTCTTTTACAAGTTTGGCGCTCTTGACTTTGGCTGTGTCATCAGAGTTTACATTAAGTTGTTGCACAGGCTTAGCAACATGTTTTGAAAGTGTTTCGGTGATTGTTTTTGTAGAGTGGCTAGTTACTTTTGTTTCAGTTTTATTCTGATTTTCATTAAGTTTATCATTGAAAGCTTTGTCATCTTTAACTTTCACTGTTTCATCAGATTTTACCTCAGTCTGCTCTTCAGATTTAGACCTATGTCTTAATCTCACTTTATCTCTAGCGGCGATAGCTATACTACTCCTATCACCTCGAATCTCTATTTCTTGTTGACTTCTACGTTTCAAAAACGGTATTTTAGATTTTCTTATCTTTTCTACGTCAATTGGTTGTTGTCTTTTCTCATCGTAGTCGTGTATAATCTCTTCAAACTTGCTTTCGAGGATTTCAGGGTCATCTACTTTAGGGTTTAGTAGGCTGACATCAATATTGATTGGAGTAGGAGTACCTAAGACTACTTCTTCGTAGAGTTTATCGAATTCATCCACTGGTACAGTATCGTATTTATCTCGTTTTAGTTGTTCAGTGACTTCGGTTTTCGTAATTGTTAATGTTTTTCTAACTGGTTTAGCTGGTGCTTTACTCAGTTTGGGGATTGATGATCGTCTGACTGGGATTTGTGACTGAAATAAATGTTTGTTGAATATTTAAACCGCAAAGAAGTTAAACACCCACTAAACATAGTTTAGAAAAAATCACTGATGAAGTTGGTAATACTATACTAAAATTGCTGAATACAAGTCACACCGACTCCGCTGACTCGGCCATTTACTGCAAATGGGTGAATATTAAATAAATAAATATTGCTGGACAATTCACACAGCGCTATCTAGCCCCAAACTAAGCAGAGCTTGTATTATGGGAACCAGATAACTGATAGAATACTTATATACTTTTTTTTTGTAAATACATACTATAATATACAGAAAAACAACCAGACCCGGAACAAATATCTGTAGATCAATGCAAACATTTGTTCCGCGGCGGGAATCGAACCCGCTACCTCCTGCGTCTCAGCCGGCTATTCGACCACTGCGCCACGGAGGTCGTCAAGATCGAAGCGTAAAGAGAGCATACTTGGGCCGACCGACTGGCCGCCGATCGGTTGGTCGTCCCAAGTATCGCTGGTACGATAGGATAGAGGTTGACCTGCGCGACCTGGGAGCCGACAACTGGCAATGGACAGAGGAAAGTGGAGAGTTCTCATATAGGAGGCCAAGACACACTTTGGGTCACTGCGCCAATAGAGTAAGTAAGTAAAATTGGTAAGAAATTTTTAAACACGCGTTAATCAGTGTTTAACTTTTTTTTGTGGTAACAGGGCTAATGTTTATGTCTGATTATATTCTAGACTAGCTGACCAATCCGCAGCTTCGCACGCGTAGTTTTTCAATAAAAACATTACTTGTGCAGTTGGGGAAAAAGTAGCCTATGCCACCCGGGGATAGTGTAGCTTCCCAACAGTGAAATATTTTTAAATCGGTCCAGTAGTTTCGGAGCCTATTCAATACAAACAAACAAATCTTTCCTCTTTATAATATTAGTGTGGATAAAGTATTATGTAGATAGATATTTAATTACTGAGTAAAATGGGTATTTATCGCGTAGGTATCTATCTTTTTCATTAAAATACAGTGATCACGAAAGTTTCAAAAATACTAGATAGGTATTTGTTTCTAACATTAAATTGTTTCTTGAAAATTAATGAGAACGCCAGCCCTATTACATGACTGCCAAAAAAACGACTTTCGAAATACCCTATCTTTAAGATTAAAATACCTAGTGGTTCGCCCCGAACTGATATCTCGCGAGTCTCCCATAAAAACCAAAAAATATTATTCATAATCTTCGACTATCAAAATGAGTGTCTCGAAATAATTAACCATTTAACTTAACCTAGAGTTTCATTCAAATTATAGGTAACGGGAGTTCATGTTATTGGTTAATCTGTTTTGGGGTAAAAATTGCAATATTCTGGATTTCATACTTTTCCCTATATTTGTGATAGCTACACGCATACTAAATTACAGCACTGTGGGGTCACTGGTGTACCCTGTGAATTTCGTCAAAGTTTAGTTTTTATTATGGCAAATAACTCAAAAACTACAAAAACTTTACTAAGTATAAAAACGGGTTCGAAATCCACTAATAAAGACTTTCATTTGACGTCTCATTTGACCTAATTGTCTCATTTTTTTTTACCCCTCTTGAAGCCCAATATCGATCAAATAGGTTTCTGTAACAGTGTTCTAGCTCATTTGGACTCAGCTAGAACACTTTACAAACTAGTTACACAAGGTTTACTAATTTATATAGATTACTTAGGGCGGTATAATCGCATGTGCAGCAAAGACTTTTAAATGATTGATCGAGCGAAGCGAGATCTCTAAATCTACTTGGGTAAATCGGCGTTGTATGTATGTAAGCATGTCAGAGGATAACTTTCGTAACGTTGGTCCAATCATCGTGAAATTTGACACATACGTAGGTAGTGATGACACAATTTTGGTGTGACTAAATGAGCTAAAAATTTGAGGGGGTTGTTGATATATTGGGGTTCAAGAAAGGTAAAAAAAATATGAAAATGAGGCTATCAGGTCCAGTGTGACGTCAAATGAAATGATTAGTACATTTAGACTGCGTTTTTATTTTACGTAAGTTCTTCATAGTTTTTGAATTCACAGGGTACACCAGTGACCGCACAGTGCTGTAATTTGGTATGCGTGTAGCTTAAGTGACACAAATATAACCAAAATTTAGAAATCCAGAATAACTGCAATTTGTACCCCAAAAAAATTTATCCACAGTACATGAACTCCCGTTACCTGTAATTTGAATGAAACTGTAGGTCAAGTGATGTGGTTATTTTACGTTGCACTATTTTGATAGTCAAAGATTACGAATAATATCAGTTCGGGGCGAACCACTAGTTATAAAAAAAAATCTCTGATGGATCTCTCTCACTATGGAAGCACGACCGTACAAATATTTCTTTCTACTGTCCATGCTAAAATGCCATTTAGTCTATTCTTCAGTAATTCAAAAACAGTAATGTTCAGAAACACTTTCAGCATTCAGTATTCATTGCTTCAGTATTTATTAAATTTTCAGGGTGGTTATGCTACTAGGACTGGTCATCCGGACCTATCCATAGATCACTGCAACAGTTTTTAAATGATTCAACTGTTTTAGTAAATACAGACACAAACAGTTAGTAAATCGTTTAAGGGGAGGGGGGATGGACAATCGCCCATACAACACGTACTACCTAGATCATTTCTAATTGGAGCATATTTCTACCTTAATAAGGTATTATTTTAATTTGAATAGTATTTATCTAGGTTCCCAACCATATATTAGATTAAAATACTTATCTAAAATGAAATAGAAGCGTATCGCATTCTGCATGTTTTTACGTCATAAAAGACCTGTTTTCAACCTAATTGTTTCGTATTAAAAACAACAACATCTTACGTATCCTAGTCATGGGAACATAGATTATATCGTCTAGTTACAGAATAACAACACAATGAGAAAAATACAACGGAACTGAACACGGTCAAAATCTAATCAAATTTAGAATCGTTCGATTGCTATCACTGTCGCTCTGCGTGGCTAAACTTCGTCACTAAACAGGGATAGCGATATTCAGCCCGAAGTTTTTGACGCTGCCGAATTGAAGTTGCGCTCGGGGTTCGCCGGCGCGTTAAAGGGCAAGGTGTTCGCTTTTATAACAAACTCCCAAGTGATGTACAAAAATTGACAATTAACAAATTTAAAAACGCAATTAAACAAAATCTTTATAAAAAGCCTACTATAAAATATCAGATTATTTAGATGATAGAGAAGCTTGGGATTGAAATTGCTCCAACTCGTTCAAAATGCTACAATTTAGACGTAATTTATTACATGTATTGTTATGTATTCTAAACGGATTATTAAAAAAAACAACAAGCCTTGTTTTTTTGCTTTTCTTTCCTTGCTTGGTCGCGAAGGAACAGGCAGTAAAATTGACGTTTCAAAGTGATCCTTGTGATTTTATTGAATAAAAGATTTTGACTTTGTTTTTTCTGATTTATTGATTATTATGTAACACTTATATTATAAATATGATAGTTTGGATGTTTGTTTATTTATTTGTTTGTTACTCAATCACGTCGTAGCGGCTGAACCGATTTCGGTGAAATTTGGTATATACGTAGATTATAACCTGGATAACCACTTAGGCTAACATTTATCCCATAAATCAGTTCCCATGGGATAAAAATAGGGTGTCAGGTCAAGTTGCAACAGCGAGTTTAGCTTTATTTCTAGGTTACCTACACATTTAGTAGTGTAACGCGTACGAAGCTTTGGGCAAAAGCTAGTATTTTTTTTATGTTATTTATGGGGAAACAGGCTTACGGCCCACCTGATGGTAAGCGATCACCGTCGCCTATTGACACCGGCAACACCCGGTGTATTGTCGATGCGTTCCCTACACTGTAGTAACCTCTTTACATTTCTCTTGAAGCGTGCCATGTCGTAGTCTAATGGGAAAACCTCAGATGGTAGCTCATTCCATATCTTTACGTGTATATTTTTATGTAAGTAAATGTTTAATATCATATAATATACAAGTACCTCCGTTTCTAATTGTCTGTTTGGAGTCGCTCGTCTTTCAGCTGTCATTTTATGAACAGTTTGTTTAAATCTGGACACGGGTATTCTAGTTTTAGCTTTTCTCTCATCGCTTTTATCTGTAAAGTTAAAAAGATATATTTAAATATTTTTTTGTAGCCTATACGATCTGTATCCTATTTAGGCTTGCATTATCCGTACGATTTAAGTATCCGAACAATTCGGATAGTATAGTCTAACTTTTTATTAGCTGCAGTAAAATGACGTTTCTAAATGTCATTCCGTAAAATAATGTTGCCAGCCTAATCTCAATAGGGATGTGATTCAGTTCACAAAAATTAATTAAATAACATTATTATGACGTTTTTGTTTCATTTTGAATGTACCTCCCTATACTTCCACTAAAAAAGATCAATCCTCTAGTATAGTAATAATAATAGGTTAAAAAAATACATTACAACTTAATATTAAATCTCAAAAAAAAACTAAACTGATTATTCATTTATGATTCACTCATTCAGCTACATCCCTATTTATTTTTCTTCAAAAACCGGCAACCCACAAAACGTCATTTTACTGCAGCTAATAAAAAGTTAGACTTTAGTGAACTTTACTATCCGGATATCCGTATATTACGGATAATTCGGATAATTTTGGGAAACCCGTTAAAAACTAATATATTTGTTATTAAAGTAGCTATAAACAATGTTTAAGTTATTCCAACATACACCATTACAATATAAATCACTTGACAATAAGTAAACTCGATAGGTATATTTTTGATCACGTTTTCTGTCACAAAACTTAAGCAATAAGTAAGCAACTTGTCAGTCATGACTTTCTGAATGTTTTATAATGCGACAAATATTAAAAATAAATGATAAACAGTGTTTTAAATTAAGATTACTTTTTAGATACATGTATTTACTGCACATAATTATGAAATTATGGTTTTGATGTAGTTAATTTCATGTTCAAATTGTGATTTATTGATGAATTTTACTATTCGTTTTATTATAATTATCCGAATATATTGATCGTCGCTATCCGGATAGGAAAATCACACGGATATCCGAATAATACGGATATTCGGTTATCCGAATTGCAAGCCCTAATCCTAGGCCATCTTCCTTCCAATTAATAATGAATTTATATAAATCGTCATTGACCTCTGAAAAAAAAGTTTGGACGCTTATATTAATAAATCATTTTTATGGCGGCAAAATGCCTTCAATAACAACAAATATTTACATGACTCAAATATAGCTCCACTGCTCCAGATCACTACCAGGCGGAAGTGTCCACAAGACACTGGCTCCATTGCGCTGAATTGCAATGCTTATGCGTTGACCCAGATAAGCGCCAGCTCTCGGATCACACGTCGCTTCGACCAGGCGCCCAGAAATAATTTTGAAAACGCGATGAGCCCCGGTACCCCTTGGACCCAGGGTCTCGACCCTAAATGGCTCAAACACGTAAGCTCTGTCGAGTCTTCCATATTTGCGGCGCTTGAGATCTTCTGAAATTGCCGCCGCACCGGTCCCAACTGCTGTACCTGGCGTAAAGGTATCGACGCGCGTGGCGTCCCACATCAAAGGCCTACCCTTCTCCCAAGGTACAAGAGTCATACCGTCAGGCCTCTTACCATCGTCACGTATCAGACCGTTCGGTTTGAGAACGGCTGGAACGTTGACGCTGCATAAAACCCAGCGGATGATATCATTCAAGTTTTTTTATTCTACTTATACGGCAAACGAGCATGCAGTCCACCAGATGTTAAGTGGCTACTGCAGCCCATGGATATCCACACAGAATTCAAAACAAGCTATTATGTTGTCTTGATCTCTATGTGGATACGTTGCCATACTATAGGACTTAGCTGTTATGCCTATGTGCCAGTAATTACAGGAACATACCATTACCATCTAACCGGAACACAGCAGCACAACTACTGCTATTTGGCGGCAGATAAAGGTAAGGCGGTGGTGCCCACTTCCTCGAGCCCGTTCACAAAAGCTCTACCACCAGTACCACCTCTACCAGTATTTGCGCCGCTTGAGATCTTCGGCTGAATTTGCCGCCGCACCGGCCCCAACTGCTGTACCAGACAGGTGAGATGGCGCAAAAGTATCGACGCACGTGGCGTGCCACACCAAAGGCCTACCCTTCTCCCAAGGTATAAGAGTCATACCGTCAGGCCTCTTACGCTCCAAAAAGACCGGCAGATGAAATCATTCAATTCAGGCGATAATAAAATATTTAGAGACTAATTATTAACTTATTCTGCGGGACATAAATATATACTTTAGTCTATAATACATATTATAAAATTGTATACTTATTTACTATAAGAACACTGTGTGTGGTGTTCGGTATCCGTCCTCAGAAGCGACGAAATACGACATCCTTCAGTCAAAACTCTTCCTTCAGGTCAACTGGTGTTGGGTAAGCACTCTCGCCACGAACGAATTAAAATGAACCCTTAGCGCGACTCTAACCACTCGAACCTCAAATTGAAGTTGTCTCTAACTGACTATGACTATAGTCTAACTTTTTATTAGCTGCAGTAAAATGACGATTCTAAATGTCATTCCGTAAAATAATGTTGCCAGCCTAATCTCAATAGGGATGTGATTCAGTTCACAAAAATTAATTAAATAACATTATTATGACGTTTTTGTTTCATTTTGAATGTACCTCCCTATACTTCCACTAAAAAAGATCAATCCTCTAGTATAGTAATAATAATAGGTTAAAAAATACATTACAACTTAATATTAAATCTCAAAAAAAAAACCAAACTGATTATTCATTTATGATTCACTCATTTAGCTACATCCCTATTTATTTTTCTTCAAAAACCGGCAACCCACAAAACGTCATTTTACTGCAGCTAATAAAAAGTTAGTAGTTCCCAAACAGGTGGATCGATTCGGACGCGTTTTTACGGTTCCTTACCTCAAAAGGTAAAAAAGGAACCCTTATAAGATCACTCTCTTGTCCGTCTGTCCGTGTGTTGTGGACCTAGTCCACTCGTTCCTGAGAAAATCGGTGGTGAAATTTATACCAGATACTGAGGTCTATAGTCCCTATTAGGTGTATAAAAATCAAGGTCCTGAGTCGTCACGATAAAAAGATATGGGCAAATTTAGATTTTCGCGGAAACTTGTATGTACCAAAATTTAGCTTAAATTTCAACTTTTTTTTTTCCAAATTTTCCCTTTTCTTGTGCTGTAACGCCTTTAACCAAAATTGACAATTCTAGGTCAACCGGAAGTACTCTATAGGTTTTGGGTCGGAAACCTATATGGTAGTCCATCACGAAATTTGCCAAAAAGCAAGATAAACAGCACAAATAAAGGAAAAAATTCCAAAAATTAAAAATAGTTGAAAATAGGGTGTCCCAATACATACATAGTTGACGCCAATTAAGGGGGCACCGGAGGGACAATCGCCCATACAACACGTACTACCAAGATCATTTCTAATTGGAGCATATTTCTACCTTAATAAGGTATTATTTTAATTTCAATAGTATTTATCTAGGTTCCCAACCATATATTAGATCAAAATACTTACCTAAAATAAAATAGAAGCGTAATGAATTCTGCATGTTTTTACGTCATAAAAGACCTGTTTTCAAACTAATTGTTTCGTATTAAAAACAACAACATCTTACGTATCCTAGTCATGGGAACATAGATTATATCGTCTAGTTACAGAATAACAACACAATGAGAAAAATACAACAAGTTTTCAGTCATCATTTTTGGTATTACGGAACACGGTCAAAATCTAATCAAATTTAGATCGTTCTATTGCTATCACTGTCGCTCTGCGTGCCTAAACTTCGTCACTAAACAGGGATAGCGATATTCAGGCGAAGTTTTTGACGTGGCCGAATTGAAGTTGCGCTCAGTGTTAAGATAGTCCTCAGAGTTTTATGGGCGCTCCTACAATTTAAAGAGTAGCTTATATATTTAACTAATATTAATTATATTTATTCATGAATATACCTACATGTGTGTTAATGTTAAATTATATTTGGTGGCCATTGTAAAAATTCGTAATAATAGTGACTTTTATAACAAACAAAAAAAAAACGAGTTTAGAGCACACGACTGAAGTAAAACTTCTTTTTCAAAATATTAATTTATAAAATGGTTCCAGAACGAAATGAAATAAAGAAAAATATTTAAGAAATCACCGTTCGCGTAACGCTAGTAAACTCGCAAACGAACTACTCACTGAGATATAGTTTTATATAATTTTTTTTTTTTTTTTTTTTTCTTATAATTAGTATTAGTATGTATGTACATGTAGTATGTGAGGTACACCATTACACCCCAGGTAATGTCTACACAGTCCATTCCATCCAAAGGTTGTCTGGTAGAGATCGCTAATTAGCGATAAGACCGCCAATTGTATCCATAGATTTACGTAGTTGTTTTTTATATGTATTTGATTCGTGGTGTGCAATAAAGTATTATCTAATCTAATCTAATCAAATAATATATATCTCATGCACTGGCTATGAGAGGATGAGATAAAGAAAATGTGCGCGCACACCTCTCTCTCTTGCTCCTACAGTGTGATACAGACAAAAGGCCTGCACTGTGCCTTAGATATACGAAACGTAACTGGCTATGAGAGAAAGAGAGAAAGAAAATGTGTGCTCGCACCTCTCTCTTACCCCTACAGTAATATACGAAACGTAACTCTCTCTTTCTATCTTCACTAACTTCTATCTCCCTGACAACTTCCGTTCGCCTCGCCCGATCACACTTTTCGTAACGCTCTCGTCACGCATTCATCAGCTTACTCCCTAAGTCAAGTGTGCGTAAAGAAGTTTAACTTCAAAACATTTTTAAGTGCATTTTTAAGACGAGGTTAATCGTCGGTATATATTCTTTTTATTTGTTAATAAATTATTTTATTAATTTATCATTCCTTTTACAAACAAAGAGTTGTGGCATACTGAATGATATCTTTAGTTATCTATGTTTTGTTACGCCAAAGAAGTATTACTTCTTACTAATAAGGGCCACTGAGAGGCCACAAGAGAAGCCACTGGCGGGCCGGTAAGGCCAAAAGTATAAATTGAAGTTTACCTTCACCGTTTGTGCTACTAATGGACCGCTGGATCGTAACGGTCTGTACTTCTAGTGTTTCAGCTGGTGAGCTGATGGTGGCCGTGTTTTCGGGCAGGATCTGAAAAAATATTTTTTAATTTTTTTGGAATTTATTTCAATCGTGCATTATTTACAAGACTATAAAATACAGAAAGAACAATTGAATCATCTAAAGACCGTTGCAAACGATCTGTAGATAGCTCAACTACTACAGATCACACCAGGCGGAATTTATTGTTTATTTTAGGTTTATTGTTTCATGTATGTTACTCTATATTACTAAGCTTCGCTGTCTGTCTGTCTGTCACCAGGCTGTATCTCATGAAACGTGATAGTGAGACTGTTGAAATTTTCACAGATGATGTATTTTTGTTGCCGCTATAACAATAAATACTAAAAACAGAATAAAATAAATATTTAAGGGGGGCTCCCATACAACAAACGTGATTTTTGCTCGTTTTAGCTCTATATTGATAACGGCAACAGGTAGACGCTTGAAATATTCACAGAATATTTAGTTATATATTCACTTTAAAAATAAATAATTAAATTAAAATAAAACAAATATTGAAGGGGGGCTCCCATACAACAGACATGATTTTTTATAGATAATGGTACGGAACCCTTCGTGCGCGAGTCCGACTCGCACTTGGCCGGTTTTTTTATACATATATAGGCTTCCGTTTGAGCACAATCTTGCCTGATGGTAAGCGATGACGCAATCTACGATGGTACACGCTTGCCTAGAAGAAACCTATTCACTCGCGACTTAAAGAACCCTAGGTTGTAGCAATCAGGAAACACAGACTCAGGCAAGGCGTTCCAATCCTTGGCGGTGCGCATAATAAACGTGGAAGAGTACCGCTTTGTGCGTATGGGAGGTACATATGTCTACCATGTAGCGGTGGCGCACCGCGGAGCGTCTGGTTGTCCGATGATAGAATGGGATTAGGTTGAAAAGTTAAGAAAAGAAAAGTCTTGAAGGTATTTATAGATATGGACCTTGGAATCATTTTTTGTATGTGCACATTGTTGCCTGAAATAAACGTTATAATATTTATTACTAGCTGACCCGCCCGCGGCTTCGCACGCTTAAAATTTCCCGTTCCCCAAAAACAATATATTGAACACTCTTGTCAAAGTGACCCTTCATGTAAGTAAATGACTTCACGTCAATGAACGACGGATAAATTAAATGGATATTGTTTATACAAAAATATTAAAATCGCGATTAAAAAATGAAGGTGCGGGTTGAAGGGTGAAAATAACTTTACTGACTATTCTCATATCTATAAAATATACAAACTAAACATTAAAATCGGTCGACCCGTTTCAGACGAGTGCGACCACAAACACCGTGACACGAGATTTTTAGGGTTCTCTAGCCAAATGACAAAAACGGAACCCTTATGGATTCGTCATGTATGTCTGTCTGTCCGTCCACTTTTTTCCAAAACTATAAGAACTATCTATCGACGATCTCCGTGGCGCAGTGGGCGAATAGCCGGCTGAGACGCAGGAGGTAGCGGGTTCGAGATCCGCAGCGGAACAAATGTTTGCATGATCTACAGATATTTGTCCCGGGTCTGGTTGTTTTTTTATATATTATAAGTACGTATAACAAAAAAAATGTATGTAAGTATTCTATCAGTTATCTGGTTCCCATAGTACAAGCTCTGCTTAGTTTGGGGCTAGATAGCGCTGTGTGAAATGTCCAGCAATATTTATATATTATTTATTATATTAATACTGAACTTGAAGAACTAACTTGGTAAGTAGATGTATTCTGTGAACCGCATTAAGATTTTCACACAAAAATAGAAAAAAAACAATACATTTTGGGGGTTTCCCATACATAGAACTGAAACTCAATTTTTTTTTCATCAAATCATACGTGTCCTATCCATGGATAGGTCTTCAAAAATTATATTGAGGTTTCTAATATCATTTTTTTCTAAACCGAATAGTTTGCGCGAGAGACACTACCAAAGTGGTAAAATATATCCCCACACCCCCCGTAGCTTCTAAAATAAGAGAATGATAAAACTATAAAAAATATATGATGTACATGCAAACTTCCACCGAAAATTGGTTTGAAAGAGAGTTGGTAAGTAAGGGTTGGTAAGTAGTTTTTTTTAATACGTCATAAATCGTAAACCGCAATTTACCTTTCATTCCATCAACTCAAATATTAAAAAAATTAACAACGAACTACAAGAACTTTTATACTATGTTACTTGCTGCTACGGAACCCTTCATAGGCGAATCCGACTCGCACTTGGCCGCTTTTTTATATGTTATATATATATTATTACGCGTTGACCCAGATAAGCGCCATTTCTCGGAACACACGTCGCTTCTACTAGGTAGACGCCCAGAAAAAATTTTGAAAATACGACAGGCCCCGATACCCCATGCAGGCCCGTAGCTAGAGTTGATTTAAGGAAGGGCAGTGGTGGTTACAGGTAGGGCTCACGAATCCGAAGTAAGACTAGCGGCGAGCGGAGCGAGCCGCGAAAAACACAGTGCTTTAAAAGCTAACTAGAAAACGAAACCAAAACAAGGCTAGCTAGTAATATTTTTTTCGTCTTTACTGAGAAGAAACATTTACTATTTTATTTGATGGTATTTTTAAGGGGGGGGGGGCGTTGCCCCACAATGCCCCCCCTTAGCTACGGACATGACCCCATGGACCCATTATTATACGGGAATAATAATAGTAATGTCGAGTGTGATCGTAATGTCGAATAGTGAGTGTGATCCGCTTCGCAATGCATTATCAATAATGCATTGCGAAGCGGATCGCACTCACCCTGATGAAGGTTCACGAATAGAACCGAAACATTATTGGTCGAAACACCGATAAAACGGTACGTGATAAATCTCGTATTTATAATGATTATTATTAAGAGCTGTAGTGTCCCACTGCAGGGCAAATACCTCCCTTCTCTCCAGTCTTCTCTATTTTGGGCTATTGTCGACCAACCCTGTAAATGGGCATGACTTCCGTCCCTCCATCTTCGCCGCAGTCTTCCACGAGGTCGTTTCCCGTTTAGAGGCGTCCACTCTGGGGTGGCTTTAGCCCATAACGCATCCGACATGCGGCAGACGTGGCCCGCCCAATCCCACTCATTAGGGCAAATCGGCGTTGTACGTATGTATGTTTGTTTGTCCGAGGATAACTTACGAAGCGTTTATCCGATCATCGTGAAATTTGGTATATAAGTAGGTAGTGATGGCACAATTCTGGTGTGGCTAATTGAACTAAAAATGTTGGGCGATTGTTGAGATATTGGAGTTCAAGGGGGGTAAAAAAATGGAAATGGAGATTATTAGGTCACATTGGACCTACAGTTTCATTAAAATTACAGGTAACGAGAGTTCATGTCATTCGGATTTCAGACTTTTGCCTATATTTGTGTCACTTAAGCTATTACTTATTTAGCACAAGCAAACTAAATTACAGCGCTGTGGGGTCACTGGTGTACCCTGTGAATTTTGTCAAAGTTCATTTTTTATTATGGCTAATAACTCATAAACTATAGAGAATTTAAGAAAAATAAAAACGGAGTCTAAATGTACTAATGAATACCTTTCATTTGACATCCATTTGACCAGTTAGCCTCATTTTATATCTTATATTTAAAAAAAATGGGACTATCCGGTCAAGTGGCACGTTTAATAAAAGGTTTTTGTGTGTACATTTCGGCCCCGTTTTTATTTTTAGTTAAAACCTTGTAGTTTTAAAGTTATTAGCCATAATAAAAGCTGAACTTTGTCAAAATTCACAGGGTACACCAGTGACCCCACAGCGCTGGAATTTGGTGTGCGTGTAGCTTAAGTGACACAAATATAGGCAAAACTCTGAAATCCAGAATAACTGCGATTTGTACCCAAAAAATAATATAACCACAGAACATGACAAACTCCCTTTACCTGTAATCTGAATGAAAGTGTAGGTCAAGTGAGTTGGTTATTTTTTCGTGGCACTATTTTGCGTGTAGCTTAAGTGACACAAATACAGGGAAAAGTCTGAAATCTAGAATATCTGCACTTTCTACCCCAAAAAAGTTAACCAAAACACATGAACTCCCGTCACCTGTATAGTTTGAATGAAACTGTAGGTCAAGTAATTTGGTATTCTTTTCGTGATACTATTTTGATAGTCAAGATTACAAATAATATTTGTTTGGTTGTATGGGAGACTCGCGAGATCTCAGTTCGGGGCGAACCACTAGTTATAGTATTAAAATTTAAATGAAATATTATAATTGGGCTACTTTACCGACAAGTCGGTAGTTAGTATAGAATGTCGGTAAAGCAGGATCTTCTTAAGGTAGCATTCGGTTCTTAGCGACCGCGACTGCAACTATTGAACGACGCGACAACAAACGCCTGTCGCGGGGCGACCCCTAGTCTTCCGATGTCAGCGACCTCGACGGCGACATTGCCACTCTTCCCGCTGTTTTTACGAGTATGGGTGACGGTTGTGTTCTATTGCTGTACAATATGTCGGACAATTTATCCGCAGCTAGGAAAATACTTATTCTGCAGCTATTGGAGGATGAAGATGTTGATATTATGATTATCTATGTCGCCGGAATTATTTCTTGCCAATTATTTCCCAAATATTGTCCCTCACAATGTTGTCATTATAAGATGCGAGCCTACATCATATAAAGGTGTTTTTTATTTAATAATTCTATCAACTTCTCATCCTCGTTCAGTGAAAACGCCGCCATTTCGATGTATTTCTCAGCTGCGTCGCGTGACTGCACTGCCTCCGATGCGACCGGTCGCGGACGCCACGCCGCTCTCTAGTCACGCCCACCGGTCGCGCGACGCGGTCGCCGGGTTTGTTTAGTAATCCATATAAATCCATACTAAGCAGTGGTGGGACGAGGTCGCGGGTCACGGTCGCGCGTCGCGGTCGCTAAGAACCGAATGCTACCTTTAGACGTAGCACTCTTGGCAGAGTGCTTGTGGTTCTCATATCAGGGCTGTGGCGCGCATAACTACCCTTCGCCGTTCTCTTCGCGCACCGCAAAGCGCTAGGCGCGTACACAAGATGGCGATTTGCAAAGTAAAACAGTAAACTAAAAAAAAATATAGTCGGACATTTCACACAGCGCTATCCAGCCCAAAAATAAGCAGAGCTTGTACTATGGGAACCAGATAACTGATAGAATACTTATATACATTTTTTTTTGTAAATACATACTTATAATAAAGAAAAACATCCCGACCCGGAAGAAATATCTGTAGATCGTTCAAACATTTGTTTCGCGGCGGGAATCGAACCTTTAACTTCGGGAACTTCTTGCGTCTCAGCCGGCTATTCGCCCACTGCGCCACGGATGTCGTCAAACTGTGCATGATATTGTAATATGATAGAATACATACCAGTTTAATAATAATTATTTCTTTTAATAAAATAAAATCTTTGTTTACAGAGCCATCATAGTTTATTTAATGAGTCAATTAAAAAAGGTCAATTATAATTGGAAGATAAATAAACTTATATATTAAATAATTTATTAAATTATGAATTTAATAACTCATTAATTTAATAGAAAAATAATTAATGTAAAGTGAATAAATTAAAGAATTACTTAATTTAATATAAATTGTTTATTCATTAAATTGTATTTTAATTAAATATTATAATATTATGTTAATTTTATAATAAATTCATTATTAAAATAAATTTATCTAATTAATGTTTATGAAATATTATAATACTTATATTTTTTTAAATATTGCACCAATAAATATTTTTTATGATATTATGAATTAATTAAATAGAAAATAATTTTTAAACACAAGATAAATAAACTTATTAATTTATGAATTTAAATTTAATTAATGTTAATTGAATAAATTAAAGAATTACTTCATTTAATATAATTTTTTTATTTATGAAAATGTATTTAAATTCAATATTATAAAAAGATAAAGGCAGATAATTAAATTGTTTATTATTAATGTTAATGTTACAATAAATTAATTAGGAAAATAAAATTTATTTAATTATTGTTTACGAAATATTATTTTATATTATTTTTTTTTTAATTATAAAAGTATACACTAATAAATATTTTATTAATTATATTTTAAATTTATTATAAGATTATTTTACATATAAATTTAAGTGTTAATTATTTTAATTTTAATTATAGAAATTTAATATTTTATTCATTAATATCAAATATTTAAGAAATTATGATTTTGTAATACAGCAGTTATTAACAATTTTTGAGCCAGCAGTTGTGGTTACACAAAAATATATTTTTTTAGATGTTACAAAAATATTTATATATACCTATTTGTAATATTGTTACGCCCGAAGCTGTCACAGATTAGTCAATAGGTAGTAGTGTTGGCCTCGAATAGGTATATCTAGGTTAGACAATGCATCTCCGTCTTTACCTATAAAGTTTCACAGAATAAGAAATAGTAGATTTGTTGTTGTACCTACACACTTCGACTCTAGAACGTTCGAGAATGGTGCAGAAGGGTATGTGCGGTATAAAATGGGTGTATAGACGCGCGAGGAGTCCCCCCTGGATTTGGCTATGAGTGCGAATATTTTACGACTTTAGTTACGGCGACCTCTGTGGCGCAGTGGGCGAATAGCCGGCTGAGACGCAGTAGCGGGTTCGATTCCCGTCGCGGAATGTTTGCATGATCTACTGATAGTTGTTCCGGGTCTGGTTGTTTCTCTATATATTATAAGTATGTATGTATTTATAAAAAAAGTATATAAGTATTCTATCAGTTATCTGGTTGCCATAGGTACAAGTTCTGCTTAGTTAGGAGCTAGATAGCGCTGTGTGAAATGTCCAGCAATATTTATTTATTATTATTATTAATTAGTGTGTTGTGATTAATAAATCACTATTCAACTCCAAAATGATTAAGATTTTAGTGTTGAATATTGAGTGTCATTTTGGTTAGATTGGTTTTCCTAATTTTATCCCGAACCCTCACCACGTAACAATATAAAATGATTACTAGGCGAAATTTTTAATTTTATAACCTTATTGTTTTCATGCAATTGATAAATTTAATAAAGAAACTAGGATTAGATACCCTATTAATTTAAATTTTTAATTAGGCTCCGGTGTCTGTCTGTCGGTCCGTCTGTCACCAGGCTGTATCTCATGAACCGTGATAGCTAGACAGTTGAAATTTTAACAGATGATGTATTTCTGTTGCCGCTATAACAAAAAATACTAAAATAAAAATAAAATAATATTTAAGGGGGGCTTCCATACAATAAACGTGTTTTTTTTTGCCGTTTCTAATAGATAATGGTACGAAACCCTTCGTACACGAGCTAAAACGAGCAAAAAAATCACGTTTGTTGTATGGGAGCCCCCCTTAAATATTTATTTTATTTTTATTTTAGTATTTTTTGTTATAGCGGCAACAGAAATACATCATCTGTTAAAATTTCAACTGTCTAACTATCACGGTTCATGAGATACAGCCTGGTGACGGACAGACAGACAGCGGGGTCTTAGTAGTAGGGTCCCATTTTACCCTTTAGATACGGAACCCTAAAAAGTAAATTTTATTTATGGCTCATAGTCGAGCTCAGCAGCACGCGTGTCGAGTGACGCGTGGATGGTGTTAGTCACCATCAGCTGCACGGATGATATGGTGCTGCTGGGCCCCACTGCGGGATCTATCGAGGAGATGTTGAGGGTTTGCGGATCCTACGCGGCATCGCACGGACGCAATGTAAAACAATGTGAACCCCAAACGGTGATACTAGTGATTCGCCCCGAACTGGGATCTCGCGAGTCTCCGATTGAAACAAAAAAATATTATTTGTAATCTTTGACTATCAAAATAGTACCACGTAATAAATAACCAAGTTACTTGACCTACAGTTTCATTCAAATTACAGGTAACGGGAGTTCATGCTATTCTGGATTTCTGACTTTTGCCTATATTTGTGTCACTAAAGCTACACGAATACCAAATTTCAGCACTGTGGGGTCACTGGTGCACCCTGTGAATTTTGTCAAAGTTTAGTTTTTAATATGGCTAATAACTCAAAAACTATAAAGAATTTACGAAAAATAAAGACGAAGTCTAAATTTACTAATGAATGCCTTTCATTTGACGTCTCGTTTGACCAGTTAGCCTCATTTTAATTTTTTTACCCCTCTTGAAGCCCAATATCTCAACAACCCCCCCACAATTTTAGCTCATTTAGTCACACCAAAATTGTGCCATCACTACCTATTTATATAGGTACCAAATTTCACGATGATCAGATCAACGCTTCGAAAGTAATCCTCGGACAAACATTATAAGTATTATTGATCGAGCGAAGCGAGATCTCTAAATCAACTTGGGCAATTCGGCGTTGTATGTAAGTATGTATATATGTTTGTTTGTCCGAGGATAACTTTCGAAGCGTTGATCCGATTATCGTGAATTTTGGTATATAAGTAGATAGTGATGGCACAATTTTGGTGTGACGAAATAATCAAAAAATGTGAGGGGGTTGTTGAAATATTGGGTCAAGAGGAGTAAAAAAACCAAAATTGTACTATCCGGTCAAATAGCACGTCTAATGAAAGGTATTTGTTAGTAAATTTTGACTCCGCTTTCATTTTTAGTTTAAACCTTGTAGTTTTTAAGTTATTAGCCATAATAAAAATTTAACTTTGGCAAAATTCACAGGGCACACCAGTGACCCCACAGTGCTGAAATTTGGTATGCATGTAGCTTTAGTGACACAAATATGCACAATAACTGCAATTTCTACCCCAAAAAATTAACCATAATACATGAGCTCCTGTTACCTGTACTTTCAATGAAACTGTAGGTCAAGTTTTTTGGTAGGTTATTTCGTGATACTATTTTATCAGTCAAAAATTAAGGTCGGCTTGCACAACGATCCTTAAACGTATTTAGCGACTACACAAGTTTAAATTTTACGTATTTGTATGATTTGACAACTCATTAAATCATATTTAGCCTCTAAATACGTTTAGGCATCGTTGCACGAGTCGCCCTAAGAATATTTTCGTTTGTGTTTTGGGAGACTCGCGAGATCTCAGTTCATTTAATGTATTAGTTCAATTGCAATCTTCTTGATTATTTGCAATCAATTCAATCTCTTCTCAAATTGAATTTGATAACTTTATTTACTGAATTTGATTTTTTTTTTATTGAACTTTTTTTTGTAATATATTATAGATTAATTAATTAAATGAATAAATGAAAACAATACAATATTGTATTTTGTATATGAAATGTTATGAATAATTTATAATAAAAACATATTTTCTGGAATTTAAATGACCTAATTAATTAAAAATGTTATTGTAACAAAATGATTATTTTGAAATGTTATTCGTTTTTAAATATATCTAGACTTTTCAGAAAAACGTTTAGTTTTAAATTAACTATTTAATAAAAACAATTATTCATTTTTAAATATATTTAAAGTTTTCAGAAAAATATTTTATTTTAAATTATTTAATAAAATAAATACATTTTAAGGAATACGCTTTAAATTAAAAAAATAATATATTTGAAAATTTTGTAATATTATTGTCAATAAAATTTAATTCATTATAAAAAAAAATCCATTTGAATTAATAATTTATTTTAATTTTTATGAAAAAATAAACATTATATTTATAATTTTTGACATTTTTATTATAATTTTATTACTATAAAGAAATTGGATAATAAATTATGGTAGTTGAAATATATTTTTTGTTTAGTAATTATAAAGAATGATTAATCTTGAAGTTTAGTCACAATTATAATTCTATCTGCTATGACTACAAGAGCTGACTCTCTCTGACTCCTTGTAGTTGTTGATTACCAGCTGCGATAGCTGCTTACTCCTGTCTCTTCATTAGTACATTCTTCAACATTAATAACAGCAGTTTTGACGACCTCCGCGGCGCAGTGGGCGAATAGCCGGCTGAGACGCAGTAGCGGGTTCGATCCCCGCCGCTGAACAAATGTTTGCTTGATCTACTAGTATATATTTACAAAAAAAATGTATTTAGGTATTCTCTCAGTTATCTGATTCCCATAGTACAAGCTCTGCATTTGGGGCTAGATAGCGCTGTGTGAAATGTCCAGCGATATTTGTTATTATATACTTTTCTAATCGTATTGTTATTATCAAGAATAACTATATGTATAGCTAGGATTTAAAAATATCTGATTTAAGGGGGAGTTAGAATTTACGTTTATGAATGAGTATTTGAAATATGCAATTCCTTTATTATCCGGGTTTCATTTTAATGATTTAATTTTATTAAGAATAAGATTTGAAAGTTTTTTTTTATATTTGATTTTTAAAATATTAAAAAAAAAAAAAAAATTATTATCTTATTTTAATTTATGAAGATTTTATGTTAAAAATAATTAATTTGTTAGTATTTATAAGTATAATAAGACTAAGAATATTAATAAGATTAATTATAGTTAATTTACCTTTTAATATGAAGTTAATTGGCAACGGAACACCAACTTGCTGAATTGGTCGCTTGAGGCTGTGGCTTCTTGATTGAAACAGTTGGTATTTCTTTGTTTATTTAGGAGATCCTTTCCTTAGAACTGTTACCGCCGAACTGAATACCGCACAACTGTTGTCTCTGTATTTATATTAAACCTCCCTGGAATAAGGCACCCTTTCCTAAATAACTGACGAAATCTTTGTATGCTTATTTATTGAAAGTGGCCCTAAGGGCGTTTGCCCACTGCCGCCTTTACTGTGTCGTCGAGATTAAAATGACCTGACGATATTTAATATCCCTAATTACTTTATTATTCGGTGTTAACGCCTACCTTGACATGCATGTGACGCGGGCTGCCAATATTTTAACACCTAGTGATGTAAACCCACGATAGCACCAGCACAAACCTTAGTGGTTATTAAATGCTATATTTGTGAACATATAACTGTAATCTTTGTTAAAATCATTAGCTGCATCTATGTATGAGAAAATGCATTTTAATCATATATTTTTTTGCGTTAATTTTTCAATATTTTAATAGTTATTCTGCTTAGAAAACTTTCGTGATTGATTACAATCATTATTTTAAAACGGAATTTATCATATACCGTCTTATCGGTGTTTCGTCCGACAACGAAGCGTGACGTTATTCGGAGCGCATCGCACTCACCCTGATTCACGAATTGAACTGAAACACCGATAAAACGGTACGTGATTAATTCCGTATTTATAATAATGAATTATTCTGCTGTTCGGGGCGAAGACAAATCCAACAAATCAAAGATTATCAAAATCGGTCCAGCCGTTCTTGAGTTGTGAATGGTTTAACTAACCAGACTTTGTTATATATATATTGTAAGGAGGTTCAAAAGGCTTGCTACGTTTATTGTTCTCACAGAACGACTATTTTTATATTAAAAGTTCACCGACCCTATCTGTCTGTGCGTTTCGTTTCTCCAAGTAGCAGTAGGTACCGGAAAGATGTAGTTTTAACTTCGTACGATATTATTGACTTCAAATGATTTGAAAATATCGAATTGATCCGATATATAGATAAATAAAATAAATAAATCTTGCTGGGCATTTCACACAGCGCTATCTAGCCCCAAACTAAGCAGAGCTTGTACTATGAAAACCAGATTACAGATAGAATACTTATATACTTTTTTTTTGGTAAATATATACTTATATTATATAGATTATATAGAAAACATCGCGGTACAAATATCTGTAGATCATGTATTTGTTCCGCGGCGGGAATCGAACCCGCTACCTCATGTGTCTCAGCTGACTATACGCCCACTGCGTCACGGAGGTCACATGAATGAATCGATATTTTATCACATATCAATTATTATCGAGCACACATAGTTCTAATGTGTTCCGAACGGCTAAACATAGAACTGAGAATTGTATTTTAGTTATAAATTTGTTTTTAGAAAATACAGAATTTAGAAGTATATTATAGTCCAGTTATAATTTAGCATAAACTAGGTTTTTGCATTTTATACCTAGTTCTAAGGAAATAAATTCCTTACAGTCTGGGTCTAACATCTAAGTTAGACAACATCCTTAGGTCGCCTAAAACTCCACAGTGTCTAAAGACCCGCTTATTCAACCAATGTGTTCTGCCCACCATGATGGTGCCGAGACATGGACGCTCACGCAGGAGGCTGTGACACACAGAGAGCCTGGGAGCGTACCATGCTCGGCATCAGACTGTTAGACAGAGTTCCAAACGTCGAGATCCGTAGACGAACGTTTATGACGTTGGGATTCGAGGAGCTCAATTGGGCGGGACACTTGGCTAGACGTGGTGATGACAGATGGAGCAGGACAGTGAGTGAATGGAGGCCGAGGAGCGGGTACAGAAGGGTAGGACGATCAGCAGTCAGTGGTCGTCAGTGGGTGAGACTAGCGCAGGATCGTGGCGGATACCACAAACTTGGGGAGGCCTATACCCAACAATGTGTGAAGTCAGGCTGTGGATGATGAGGACTAACATAGGATATATAGTAAATTTGCCCTTATTTACCAAGCGTTATGGTTTTCTTTCCTTTCTAGAAATTATGTAAAGGGGAATACAAAACACAAGGTAGATACATAGATATAAGACATAAATTTGATTGAACCCAATAGATATGGCGATATGATCCCTACATGAAACGTACAAGCCAATATGAATCCTATAAGCAAGGTAATAGAAGCTACGTTGAATCCTCTGATATCTCAAGTGTAGGAAGTTAGGAATAACATGCTAACGCGATGTCAACAAAAAACGAACATGTCCTAGATACCAAAGGTCAGTGACCGTTTTAAACAAAATGATGTAATTAGACGAATAGATCAATCATGCTTTTGGGTGTCACCGCTAGAGGGGGCATGTATAATAGATCAGAATTTGCTGATTGTCTTAAAACTCTCCGTCAATTGAGACAGGTTTTATGCCCCCAATAAATGGGGGCAATCATCCTAAGGAAAGAAAATTAATTAATAAATTTATTTTAATTAATGGTTTTAAATTACTAATAAATATTTAATAAAAAAGTACTTATTATACAAAATTAAAAATAATTTATTAAATTATTATTACTTAATTAAAAATAAAAACAAAAAAATTATTAATTAAAATATTTATAAATTTACTCTAATTTTAACGGAAGCAATTATTCAGTATAAATTATTAATTATAGTAAAAGTTATTATTTTATTTAGGATAGTTACTACTGTTTAATAAATTATTAATATTGTTCACGTGTTCAATTAATCTGTGGTTGATGTCGTGGGTCATGTATTTATTCATGTTACTATTAGCACTACGTTCTACTTCATAATGTATGACTGTTTATCTTACCAAATAAATAAAAAAAAATAAAAATAGATTCATTTAATCCTCCAACTGCCCCAATATATATATAGACGACCTCCGTGGCGCAGTGTGCAAAAAACCCTCCGTCGTCCGAGACACGTTCTCGGAGACCCGGATGACGAAATCACTTCCGCTAATGCGGGTGAGTCATCCACATTAGACAGAGTAAACACTCCACAAATACACCGACCTCGCCGGCGAGGTCGACGAGTCCCTTTAGTCGCCGCCTACACGAGGTACAAGCACGTACCCGGACGTTTCTCTCCTATCCCCGTCCCGGCAACAGCCCAAGCCGAGGTTCGTACCTAAGTGGTGCCCTTGCGCTAGTTGCCTCATCAAATATAAAATTATAGGGCTGAGCGCCTTCTACGCTCGCCAAAAGCTCGGTTAAGCTGCAACGGCCTCAGAGGCCAACAGCGAAATAAGTCCATTCGAAAAAAAAAAAAAAGCGCAGTGTGCAAATAGCCGGCTGAGACGCAGGAGGTAGTAGTGGGTTCGATTCCCGCCGCGGAACAAATGTTTGCATGATCTACAAATATTTGTTACGGGTCTGGTTGTTTTTCTATATATTATAGGTATGTATTAACAAAAAAAGTATATAAGTATTCTATCAGTTATCTGGTTCCCATAGTACAAGCTCAGCTTATTTTTGGGCTAGATAGCGCCGTGTGAAATGTCCAGCAATATTTTTTAATTTTTTAATTTATATATGCTTAATTGAAATTACTTTAAAAAAATCTATTAAAATAGTAATATGAGAATTAGGTACGGTAGTAATTTTTTATCATGTTAGTAAAAAAAATTTATTAATTCAAGAGAATCAATTGACAATATTAGGAAATCAGAAATGAAAGGGGACAAAATCTGTTTATATTAATATTGAGGAATTAATTATAAATTAAATAAAATTATTAATATAAAAATTATTAAAAATGATTATGTATTTTAATATATTATTATATTTTATAAATAAAAAAAATGCAATAGATTTGGTCAAAAAATATTTTAAAGATGCTTCCGATGACAAATAAATAAATAAATATTGCTGGACATTTTACACAGGGCTATCTAGTCCCAAACTAAGCAGAGCTTTTACTAAGGGAACCAGATAACTGATAGAATACTTATATACTTTTTTTTTCGTAAATACATACTTGTATTAAATAGAAAAACACCCAGACCCGGAACAAACATCTGTAGAGATATGATATTATATATAAATCTTGAAATATTAAGTTAAATACCAATTCAAGCTCTTAATCAGGAATAACGGAAATAGAGATTAAAGAACAATAAATAGAATATAAAATAAAAATATGTGATCAAGCGAAGCGAGATTTCTAAATCAACTTTGGCAAAACGGCGTTGTATGTATGTTTGTCCGAGGATAACTTTCGAAGCGTTGATCCGATCATCGTGAAATTTGGTATATAGGTAGGTAGTAATTGCACAATTTTGGTGTGACTAAATGAGTTTAAAATATGGGAGGGTTGTTGAAATATTGGGGTTCAAGAAGGGTAAAAAAAATTAAAATGAGGCTAACTAGTCAAATGTGACGTCAAATGAAAGGTACTCATTAGTACATTTAGACTCGGTTTTTATTTTTCGTAAATTCTTTATAGTTTTTGAGTTATTAGCCATAATATAAACTAAACTTTGACAAAATTCACAGGGTACCTACACCAGGGACCCCACAGTGCTGTAATTTAGTATGCGTGTAGCTTAAGTGACACTAATATAGGCTGAAGTCTGCAATCTAGAATGACTGCAATTTGTACCCCAATAAAGCCTAACCACACGACATGAACTCCCGTTACCTGTAATTTGAATGAAACTATAGGTCAAGTAATTTGGTTATTTATTTCGTGACACGTTCGTGATTCTGTTAGTCAAAGATTACAAATAATATTCTTTTTGTTTAAATCGGAGACTCGCGAGATCTCAGTTCGGTGCGAACCACTAGTAGGTATTACAAAAGAAAGTTGAATCATCTAAATCCGTTGCAAACGGTCTCTAGATAGTTCAACTGCTTCAGAACATCAAGCGAATCTTGCCGAATTGCGACTTGCGTTTTTTTTTAATATTTATACTCAAACGCTTGTATCTGAGTTACAACCGTCTTGCCAGGCGCCGTTCTTTTCGTAAACAGATGCTGGAACTTCACTGACACGTCTTCTGTAACTGTCACCTTTTGAAGTTTCAAATCGCTTTTCGTGAAAGTAGCCTCATTCTTCGTCACTTTTATAACTGGCTCTTCGTGAAATGTATCCGAAAAGCGGTTGGATGTAGCCGTACTTACTTCGAATTCTCCGTTTTCGCTGTTCACTTCTCTGAGTTTCTGGGCGCCTGGTACCTCGGCTTCGACTTTTCTTGGATTTTCGTATTCCATTTTGACTTTTTGCTCCGCCATTTTGGTTTTGTAGCTGAAAACATGCAAAAAGGTTTCGCTTGATTCTCGTTTTGTTATAAATATTATTTTTTTATGTTACACTAGCTGACCAATCCGCAGCTTCGCACGCGTAGTTTCTCAATAAAAACATTAACCTTCTTCTGCGCGGTTGGGTAAAAAGTAGCCTATATCACTCAGGTTGAATGTAGCTTCCCAACGGTGAAAGAATTTTAGAAATCTGACCATTAGTTTTTGAGTTTATTCATTACAAACATACACACAAAAATACAAATCTGTCCTCTTTATAATATTAGTATAGATAGTATAGATGGAGATGGAACAAGCTGCCCTGCGTCAATCAACTTGACGCATACAGGTACAGCCTCATGTGCCGGGCGAGACCTTTCACAAAGAACTCTATAGTTCTCAACACAGTAAGTATTTAACCAGTACTATTCATAGGTGGCATATGATACAGATATGAATAACATTGGTGCTAATAATCGACGCTTTTCCTCGTTTTAGGGTACCGTACCCAAAGGGTAAAACGGGACCCTATTTATAAGACTCCGCTGTCTGTCTGCCCGTCTGTCACCAGGCTGTATCTCTTGAACCGTGATAGTTAGACAGTTGAAATTTTCACAGATGATGTATTTCTGTTGCCGCTATAACAACAAATACTAAAAACAGAATAAAGTAAATATTTAAGAGGGCTACCATACAACAAACGTAACTTTTTTTCTCGCTTTAGCTCGATATTGATAACGGCAACAGGTAGACGCTTGAAATATTCACAGAATATTTAGTTATATATTCACCTTAAAAATAAATAACTAAATTAAAATAAAACAAATATTTAATGGGGGCTCCCATACAACAAACGTGATTTTTTTTGCTCGTTTTTATAGATAACGGTACGGAACCCTTCGTGCGCGAGTCCGACTCGCACTTAGTAATATGGTGACGTTTTACTCTTTGGGTAGGGAACCCTAAAAGTAAACACGAATATTAGGCGGCGTCCATTAATTACGAGACGTTTTTGACGACTTTTTGCCCCCCCCCCCCCCCCCTATCTCACGTCAGATTCACAAAATTTTGTATATATTATTTTTTTAGAATTCTTAAGTAGATAGCATTATATGGAAGAGTAACGACGCCCTGCCGTCATACAGTGAAAACTAGTACGGAGGGTAGTCACTTGACTATGTGTTCATCATAACTGCAAACTTAAGTTACACTAGGAAACATGATTGTACATAGATTAAGTCTAGATTGTAAGTTTGTAAACTTACTTTATCGAAATAAATTTTACACTACTTTATTAATAGGGTAAATGCGTTGGACTTCTTCTTAGCGTGTCAAAAGTTTATAATTTATAGTATGTTGGAGAGGGGTTTGGCCACAACAATAGCATTAGGTGAGGCGGCTATTAGGTCCTCCATCGTGCATCGTGTTCGGACACAAAGAGCACATTAGCAAGAGCTGCATTGACTGCGCGGGATCACCGCAGTCGCGGTGCACTTATTTATAAAAAAAAACCGGCCAAGTGCGGGTCGGACTCGCGCACAAAGGGTTCCGTATCATTATCTAGTTTTTTGAATGAAAGGTAAATTGCGGTTTATGATTTATGACGTATTAAAAAAAACTACTTACTCGTTCAAACCAATTTTCGGTGGAAGCTTGCATGGTAATGTACATCATATATTTTTTTAGTTTTATCATTCTCTTATTTTATTAGTTACAGGAGGGGGGGGGGGGGGGGGGGGGGCATTTTACCACTTTAGAAGTGTCTCTCGCGCAAACTATTCGGTTTAGAAAAAAATGATATCAGAAACCTCAATATCATTTTTGAAGACCTATCCATATACATATATGTATACCCCAAACGTATGGGTTTGATGAAAAAAAATTGAGTTTCAGTTCTAAGTATGGGGAACCCCCAAAAATTGTTTTGTTTCTATTTTTGTGTGAAAATCTTAATGCGGTTCACAGAATACATCTACTTACCAAGTTTCAACAGTATAGTTCTTATAGTTTCGGAAAAAAGTAACTGTGACATACGGACGGACAGACAGACATGACGAATCCATAAAAACTCAATTGGCTTGATTATTTCAAGATTGCTTCTCTCGTACTCTAGATTTATAGTGATAAAATGAAAAATAAAATTACGTGTTAATAGCCGAGACCCCCCCCTCCCCCCCATGTGAGGTTCGCCCCCCCCCCCCTCACCTAATTAATGGTCGACACCATATTGTGAAATCTTGGATGTTTGTTACTCTTTTACACTGTGATTACTGAATAGATTGCGATGCATTTTAGCAAAAATTTAGACTATATGGCATCCGGAGCATGTCCCGGTTGCCTCGGCCTCGGACCGTGTATAGTCGATTCAGGAAAAACTCAAATATTTGGTTGTACGACGGATTAGTCAGGGGCCTTTAAAAACGGTCCTTGACAAGCCTGGATGCCATATAGTCCGAGCCTGGTTGGTTTTCCACCAGAGATGTGCTATGCAGCTATGCTGCGATGTAAAAGCTAAGCTATGAAACTATGTGACCGTTTCCACTCATACTAAGCTACTCGTATGTAGCGGAGCGAGTAAGATGTGCTATGAAGACGTGCAGTAGCTGTGCAAGGAAGATGCGCAGTTGTCGCGCAGCAGAAGACGATGGCATGTCTACTTTCAGTGACAATCGCGGGCCTACTAAGTACTCTGCTCTTCACATAGCTACCACTCGCGACCATCCATATAAAAAAACATTGCTTAGTTGAATCCGTTTCCACCAGTGCTATGCTATGTGGACCAAGGGCGGATCCAGCTTTGGTGGCGGGGGGGGGGGGGGGGGGGGGGGTGTGGGGGGGGGGGTCACGTAGTCGTGTTCAAGTCACAAGAAGTTATAATTTAATTTTTATAACCATTTAATCATAGATACAAGTAAAAAGTAGGTATTTTATTAATGTACTTACATACTGTACTTAAAAATACCTATATTTAAATAACAAAATCAATTTTTCAAATCAAAATATTATATTAAATTAACTAAATATTGAAATACTTAAATAAAATCTATATTGTGACAAAAATATATAAAAACATTATGTTTTACAGTTTTAAATAGTGGTCCACCTAGGTTCTGGACCCAGCCCAGGGGGGGGGGGTTATGACCCCCCCCCCCCCTCTGGATCCGCATAGCAAGGTAGCATAGCTAGCGTTACCATTTATTTTTGTTGTCAGAGCGGGACGCTTGCGGAATTAAACAAAAAAAACTTATTTTATCAGGTATTTATTAAAAAAAGAAAAGGAAATGAAAAATAATATATTAGGTACCTATATTAATGAAATATTAACATTACATTGTGGTTGAAGACGTATTTGTTTTGTATTTGTCGGTGGAGCAAATTAGTTTTGAAATGTCTTATCACATGATGATGTTAGACTTTGTGTTATTTAGACTCGCTGCCGCTATCGCCCACACCTTTCGAATCCAATGACCCTCATAGGGGTACGTTTAATGAATTTATCGTTTGGTATCTTTGTAAAAGCGGGACAGTTTTGCTTTGGTCGGGGACAACGGGACAAACAGCCTGAAAGCGGGACGAATGGTCACGTTAAGCATAGCACATCTCTGGCGGAGAAGCAGCCAATCTACTTTTTCCCGGGTAACTGATAGCAATAGCATTTTTTTATAAACTCTGTGCAACTTACGTGAATCCTTCCGGCAGAAAATACTTAAGTAATCTGCTGTGTTCCATCAAAAATACTAATTATGTTGATAAGATGATAACGTTATACGTATCGATGTCAATTGATATCGCAGTACTGCTATTGGCTAAAACAATTATTCATGTACCACTTTTATAATATTAAAGATGGCATCCACAAGACGATAAAATCGCGTCTAGGTACACACGGCTACATAGTTAAAAATTTCTAGTATAAACTGAAGACTGAAGAAGAATATTTCTGACTTCTACTTGAAGGAACGATTTGAGTTCCTTCACTGCTCTAATACTCACTCGCTCCGATCGTCTGAAAATTTGATGTAAACCCCAGTTCATAGAACTAGATTATGTGATGATTCCTTTACCGTTCAAGCAGCACGTCTTTGGAACACATTACCGGTCTCAATACGGCAAGCTCCATCATTAGCCACATTTAAAACAAGAGTGAAAACATTTTATCTCTCAGAAACGTCGTAGTATCGCTATAGATATGTATGTATGTATGTTTTTATTTAATTTATTTGTTGTAGGTATATTTATGTATACCTACTATTTTATTTTACTGTAAGTGTTCAGCGCTTTCCTAAAAATTAGGTTTTGTTTTGTTAATGTAGGTACACCTCCCTCCATTACTGTAATGTCACAAAAGTCCTATCCATTCAAAGGTTGCCTACAATAAAGTATTTTCATTCATTCATTCGTTCATTTCTGAAGACTCAAGCGGAAGGACTGCCAGAAGTTCCAGAGAATTTATTCGAGATTTGCCAAAAACAAGAGTTAACTGAAAAATATAAAGAACTCATTGGAAATATTGATGCTTTGTCTATTCCACGGAAGAATATTTTATTGTAAATCGCGCTCGAACGACGACAGTCAAAATTAACAAGCGATGAAGAATGTCCTTTCTTTAAAGATTTTTTGTAAACCTTCTGTTACAAAACTTGATTAAAATACATTTATTTATTACTTTCATTTTATTACTGACAGGCTTTCCGTGAAATGAGATGTCAGCTTATACTGGAAATGTATAGCTAGATATGATGTGCGTACCTAGTTAATAAAACATTGACACATTTATTTATCTACTAGCTGTTGCCTGCGACTTCGTACGTGTTACACTACTAAATGTGTAGGTAACCTAGATACAAAGCTAAACTCGCTGTTGCAACTTGACAATCCATTTTTTTTTTTTTGTTTTTTTTTTTTTTTAGCCCATGAGGCCTGATTTATGGGATAAAAAGTAGCCTATGTGTTAATCTAGGTTATAATCTACGTACATAGTAAATTTAATCGAAATCGGTTCAGCCGTTACGACGTGATTGAGTAACAAACAAAGAAATAAATAAACAAACATTCAAACTTTCGTATTTATAATATTATTAGTGTGATTCGCGCATATTTTTAGGGTACAATATGGTAAAACGAAATCCTTGTTGCGACTTTGTCCGCCCGTCCGTCCGTCTGTCACATATGATTATCTCAGCAACTACTAAATCATATTTGGAATATCATACATAATACAATGTACCTCTAATAAAATTAAAATAAAAACCGGCCAAGTGCGAGTCGGACTCGCGCACGAAGGGTTCCGTACCATTAACTCTAAAAACGGCAAAATAATCACGTTTGTTGTATGGGAGCCCCCCTTAAACATTTGTTTTATTTTATTTTAATTATTTCTTTTTAAAGTGGATATATAACTCAATATTCTGTGAATATTTCAAGGGTTTACCTGTTGCCGTTATCAATATCGAGCAAAAACGAGCAAAAACATCACGTTTGTTGTATGGTAGCCCCCCTTAAATATTTATTTTATTCTGTTTTTAGTATTTGTTATTATAGCGGCAACAGAAATACATCATCTGTGAGATACAACCTGGTGACAGGCGGACAGACAGCGGAGCCTCAGTAATAGGGTGCAGTTTTACCCTTTGGGTATGGAACCCTAAAAACGAGGCCAAATGATGGTCAAAAGAGCAATGGTGGGGGTTAAAATATCAAACTAGGGTTACTAGTTCAAATGGGGTATCATATCAAAGAGATTGATTTACACATTGCAAAACCGTTTTTTTATATTTTGTGCAGTTTTGGAGTTATGATAACATATTACGAAAGAAAAAATCTCCAAAGTTTAATATCATCATCATCATCATCCACAGCCTAACTTCACCCACTGCTGGGTATAGGCCTCCCCAAGTTTGTGCCATCCGCCACGATCCTGCGCTAGTCTCACCCATTGACAGCACGCGACTCTAACGATGTCGTCCACCCATCTCGCTGCCGGATGTCCTACCCTTCTACAGCCATTCCTCGGCCACCATTCAGTTGCTACCCTGCTCCACCTGTCATCACCACGTCTTGCCAAGTGTCCCGCTCAAGACCATTTGAGCTCCATAACTCAGTTCCCAACGTCATGAACCTTCGTTCTTCTTAGAAGAAGAAGTTTAATAATGAAAGAATTTTTTTTAATTAATATGATTTTTATATGTACTGCTGCCACCTTTGGGATGGTTCGGCCAAATAACAGCTCGCTACCTTAGACTCGATAGAACGTATAGTCTAACTTTTTATTAGCTGCAGTAAAATGACGTTTCTAAATGTCATTCCGTAAAATAATGTTGCCAGCCTAATCTCAATAGGGATGTGATTCAGTTCACAAAAATTAATTAAATAACATTATTATGACGTTTTTGTTTCATTTTGAATGTACCTCCCTATACTTCCACTAAAAAAGATCAATCCTCTAGTATAGTAATAATAATAGGTTAAAAAAATACATTACAACTTAATATTAAATCTCAAAAAAAAAACCAAACTGATTATTCATTTATGATTCACTCATTTAGCTACATCCCTATTTATTTTTCTTCAAAAACCGGCAACCCACAAAACGTCATTTTACTGCAGCTAATAAAAAGTTAGACTTTATGGCTTTTAGGCTTATAGGTGAGCAACATATGGCAGAGACTAAGACCCAAAGTCTCGAACACCGCCGTAAAGTGGCAAGCGTATCGATCTTTTACAGAATACATTTTGGGGAATGTGCCGAGGAACTTTACGATCTGTTCCCGCCATCTCCCTTCCATCGAAGGACAAGCAGGCGCACGGCTCAGTACCATCCGTACCTAGTTGATATACCACCCATTCGCACACACCGTTTTGGTTCTACGTTCTTGATGCGTACAGCTAAGGTATGGAACACTTTGCCGTCATCTGTTTTTCCTAATACTCGTAAATACAATCCGGGACTCTAAGGTAAGAGTGAATAGGTTTCTTCTAGATCTTCGTGCTACATCTTAGACCACAACATCGCTTATCATCAGTTGAGATTGTACTCAAACGAAGTTCTATCATGTTTAAAAAAAACACCAGAAGACACGTTCAGCTGTGATTGCAACCTGTGCGCTGTATCCTTGGCGGATGGTAGTACATCCCCGGGCGAGAATTTCACAAGGAACTGTTCCTATTCTGTGCTCCTAGCTTCATTCACTCATTATAAATTAAAAAAGTACTTCGTGTTCACGACTAAACTGCTGAACCGATTATGATAAAATTTGTTACTTAAATTAGATTAGATTAGATATTACTATATTGCACACTGTAAACAACAAAACAATTAAAAGTACCAGTGATCAAATGAATGTATACAATTGGCGGTAATGTATACTTTGGACCAAACCTTTGGATGGAATGGATCATGTGAGTTTTGACTAGGGTATCAATGGTATACCACATATGTATATATGTATAAAATATATCTACTTAATTTTTTACTTAATTTATAATAATATATAATATATACTTAATTTATATAATATAATATATACTTAATATTTACTTAATTTATTACTAATATATCATACTTTAAAATATATCTACACTAATATTATAAAGAGAAAAGATTTGTATTTTTGTATGTGTGTAACGAATAAACTCAAAAACTACTGAACAAATATTTGTAGATCATACAAACATTTGTTCCGCGGCGGGAATCGAACCCGCTACCTCCTGCGACTCAGCCGGTTATTCGCCCACTGCACCACGGAGGTTTAAAACAAAATGTAAAAAAACTATAAAAATGTATAAATAAATAAATGACCTATAGTGTGACCATTAGTGCTGTGCACTCCCTGAGGTATGCGCGCGGCGAGACGGGGGGAAGAATCGGCTGCTGCGCTCTGTCAGTACGCCGTCAACGCTCGTGGCGGCAGGTAGTGTTATTTGTATCGGACTGTCTATGTCAGACGCACATAACATAGACAGTCCGATACAAATAACACTACCTGCCGCCACGAGCGTTGACGGAGTACTGACAGAGCGCAGCAGCCGATTCTCCCCCCCGTCTCGCCGCGCGCATACCTCAGGGAGTGCACAGCACTAATGGTCACACTATAGTTAGCGATGGATGACAGAAAGTGTTGTCTGACCATGTTTTTAAAGATAGGAATATATGAATGACATATGCAATAGTTAGCGACAAGTAGTCTAATAATGTTCCCTGACCATACGTCTGGAAATAGCGAGTGATTTAGCACGTCTGATAGTCACTGGTAGCGAGTTCCATAAACGGACAGCCTGCACTGTAATGAAGTCTACTTAGATACTTCATAACCTGGATTAAGACACGCTCCTTTTTTTTATACAAATAGGCTAGCGTTTGACCACGATCTCGCCTGATGGCGCGCGATAATGCAGTATACGATGGTACATACTTGCCTAGAAGTAATCTATTCACTCGCGACCCAGGTTGTATTCTTTCAGTTATTTCGTTATTTCTTTCAGTCAAGAAATTCCGTTGTTTTGACAACGTTATAAAACGGGTAAAACAACGACAGAACAACGGGTATATGAACGCCTTGCCAGAGTCCAATCTTTGGCGGTGCGCATAATAAAGGTCGAAGAGAAGCGCTTTTTGCGAATGGGAGGTATTTCTACCATGTAGCGGTGGGGCACCGCAGAGCGTCTTATTGTCCGTTGATAGAAAGGAGATGGTTGTATCAGGTTGAAATTTCCGCCGGACACTCCACGAAATGTACTCAATAAAAAACCGAGAGTCTAGCAACCTTTCGTAGATGCTCCAGACTGAGGAGCCTTGCATCAACTAGCTCATCGTTGCCTATGAGCTTCTTGGCTCTTCTCTCAATTGATTCGTTGCAACTTTATTGACAAACTAATAGCGCGAAGCCGCGGGCGGAAGCTTGTGTAATACCTATCATAAATTCAATAGAAACTCTGTCCTGTGTTACGTTTTCACGACTGAGCGGCTGCGCAGATTTCTATGAAATTTGGGTATACATATACGGTCTGTCACCGCATTCACGACATTAATTTAAAACACATATGCAGAATCGTATTATCTGATTTTAGAGATGGGTAGCTTGAATATTTATCCAGTAATCGATACATTTCCAATAAACAATTTTTAACGTAAATCGGCGGCGCCTTTGCGACGATGTCGCTTAGTCAGTTTAACAGGTACCTATTTACATGATAAATGAATATGATTTGTTTACCCTATTTTATACAGGCATTGATATTTTAGGACTTGAAATTTAGGTAGATTGAAAATTAACTAGTGGTCGAACTGATATCTCGCGAGTCTCCGATTAAAACAAAAAGAATATTATTTGTAATCTTTGACCATCAAAATAGTATCACGAAATAGATAACCAACAACTTGACCTACAGTTTCATTCATATTATAGGTAACGGGAGTTCATGTGATGTGGTATTTTTTAGGGGAAAAATTGCAGTTATTCTGGATTTCAGTGTTTTGCCTATATTTGTGTCACTTATGCTACACGCATACTAAATTACAGCACTGTGGGGTCACTGGTGTACCCTGTGAATTTTGTCAAAGTTCAGTTTTTATTATACTCAAAAACTTTAAGGACTTTACTAAATATAAAAACGGAGTCTAAATGTAGGTACTTATAAAGATCTTTCATTTGACATCCCACTTGATCTAATAGTCTCATTTTCATTATTTTTACCTCTCTTAAACCTTCATTATCTCATTTTCATTATCTTCATTTAGTTAGTATCAAATTTCACGATGATCGGATCAACGCAACGAAAGTTATCCTCGGACAAACAAACAAACATACATACAATGCCGATTTGCCCAAGTCGATTTAGAGATCTCTCTTCGCTCCATCAAAAACAATTCATGGTAAAGAATTTGAAAAAAAAACATTTTACAACAATACTAGCCTTCAGCCCTACCCGTGTTTTCATTTAATGTCGTAAATGTGGTGACACACAGTATATAGATTATAACCTGGATTATGACATACGCTACTTTAATTCACAAAGCACGCGAGCGAAGCCGCGCGCGGATATACATCAAAATAATAATAAAAAAAACTCACCATTACAAAGTAAAAATCCAAATATTTCACCCACTATTCATAAATAGTTATATACACTAACATAGAAATATATTCTTGAATATATATACGTACCTATGGTACTTAGATATATCAAAAATTTAACCCGCAAATATCAGTTACTACATCACCTTTTCCACTGTTCATCGACGGAATGACATTTAGACTATTTTACTCGGTTATCAGTATTGATAAAGCTAGATAATTATTGATTAGACAGATAAAGGTGTACCTAACTGAGTTTATACAGAAAGCCGGGATTCGGCACCGGTTGCGTTTTTACCGGTGCGAAAAGTCGCATTTTAATAATCGACTTTAAAAAAGGAGGAGGTTCTCAATTCGACTGTTTTTTTTTATGTTTGTTCACTCAGAACTTTCGACTGAGTGAACCGATTTTGATGAATCGTTTTTTTATTTTAAAGCTGGTGCTTCCCGTGTGTTCCCATTTCCATTTGGTTTAGTTCTGACAATGGCATCCATGAGAAAACTATACAAGTCTTAAATTTGTTTAATTTGTATGTTATGTCATATTTGTTAGCTAACTCCTCAATATATCAACCGATTAGTTTTATATTTGGAAGGATATACTTTTAGATTGATCCCATGGTAATTTCATCAAAATTGGTGGAGTAGTTGGTTTTTACTGTTATCTGAATTCGGTTATATATTTGTTAACAAGTTATTGATGTGAAAGATTTATCGGCGCGCCGGAGTAAGACCGACTTGTATGCCGTCATGGCATAACGCCATGCCGTCATGCGTATTTATATTGCATATGAAAAAATAAGATGATTTATAAACGGTTTTCTTTAGTTGATCAAGCGAAGCGAGATCTCCAAATCAATATGTTTGTCCGAGAATAACTTTGGAATCATTGATCCGATCATCGTGAAATTAAATATATTGATAGATAGTGTTAGCACAATTCTGGTGTGACCATATAGGCAAAAGTCTGAAATCCCAAATAACTGCAATTTGTACCCCAAAAAAGATAAACCATTTTACATGAACTCCCGTTACTTGAAATTTGAATGAAACTGTATGTTAAGTTAATTGGTTGTTTTTTCGAGGCACTATTTTATTAGTCAAAGTAAGGCTGGCTTGCATAACGACCCCTTAACATATTTAGCGACTAAAGATGTTTAAATTTGACGTATTTGTATTATATGACAACTTCTTAAATCAAATTTAGTCACTAAATATGTTTAGGCATCGTTGTGCAAATAGCCCTAAAAGAAATTTATTTTTGTTTTTATGGGAGACTCGCGAGATCTCAGTTCGGGGCGATCCACTAGTTATAAATTATTTGAATATTCATCAATTTATATGTTTCACTTCTGCCGGGGACCCATGATGCCCACATTTTTGAAGTAAAACTTGACTTGAGGAGTAAGCTGGTTGGTTACGAGAGCATTACGAAATGTGTGATCCGGCGAGGCAAACGGAAGTTGAGAGGGAGATATAGGTTAGTGAAGATAGAAAGAGAGAGTTACGTTTCGTATTTTAGTGTAGGGGCAAGAGAGAGAGAGAGCACACATTTTCTTTCTCTCTTCCTCTCATAGCCAGTTACGTTTCGTATATCTACGACACAGTGCAGGCCTATTGTCTGTATCCCACTGTAGGAGCAAGAGAGAGCAGTGCGCGCGCAAATTTTATTTCTCTCTTCCTCTCACAGCCAGTGCATGAAATATATATATCTCAGTCAGTAGTTCGTTTGCGAATTTGCTAGCGTTACGCGAACGGTGACTTCATGATTATTTTTCGTAATTTAATTTCGTTCTTGAACAATTTTATAATTATTTTGAAAAAGAAGTTTTACTTCAGTCGTGTGGCACACTCGTTTTTATTTGTAGTTTTTATTTTATAACTTACTAGGCGATACATACTAAATTTTATATAATTATATAAAGACGTTGCGTTTCATCATCATCATCATCGTCAGCCCTTCTCATCTTACTACTGGGCATAGGCCTCTCTACGTTGTGCTTATTCTAGCAAATAAATGACTGATTCTTGAATCTTTGGTTTTTAAGCAGTTCGAATTTTAAACTTCATACCTCAGGCGCAGTGACCGGCCACACACGCAGGTTGAGGGTTCGATTTCCGCCGCAAAACAAATGTTTGCATGATCTACAGATTATTTTTTCGTGTCTGGGTGATTCTCTATATATATTATAAGTAGGTGTGTATTTCCCAAAGTATACGCTCTGCTAAGTTTAGGCCAGATAGCACTGTATGAAATATCCAGCAATATTTATTTACATAATGATTAGAATAATCTGCAAAATTATATCATACAGCCGTACTGAATACAAAGCGCGCTTGGATAGACAGAAAGCAGGCAGCCAGCAGGGACCTGCTTTCTATGTAAAATCACTATTCGATAAAATATTTTTTGCATGAATAATTATTGCATTTGCCACTCCTGGTAATTGTATTTTTTTTATGAATATTATGTTTTATTTCTAAATATCTACTTATGTATTTTTTCAATACTATTATTGTTAAGAGGTAAAGTTTGTTAGTTAGTATATTTATAGGTTTTATACTGAAAAATCAGACATTTTAGGTACCCTAAACTAGAGATGAAATGGATATCCGGTAACTATCTGGTTAACGGCCCATCCGGCCTTGTTTTCACTATCCGGCCGGATACCGAATAGTACTTCAGTATCCGGCCGGATTACGGATTGTAAAATTCAAAATATTTTCATTATTTTACACAAGGCAAATCATACCACAATAAGTTATGGACACCGTATATTTTTATAATCGCACGTCAAAAATGTTTGTTTTATTAATTACTTTAGTACTCAAAATTAACAAGTTGCACATTCTGGTGAAAGAATACCAAATTTTCGCATTTGTTGGTAAGAGGCGACTCCGCTTGGCTTCGTATACCAGACCAGCTTCTGACCAGCCTTCCGCTGTAAACGCTACTGCCAGATGTTGAAAGATAAATTCTAGCAAACCTTTACAACTGCGGGTACTGATTAAACCATACTGACCACTAAACTGATCGCATCGTGTAACGCAATAAAGGGCCGAATATCCGGCACTCCGGCCTCGTAGTTTGCCGAATATCCGGTATCCGGCCAAACCACTATCCGTTTCAATACTACCCTAGACTGACATCGCTCCGTTTTGAAAATGTGTGAAAGCAGAAGTAAAAACAAACACAGTTTTAGTTCATACACCCACATTTTATTAACACAACATTTTATAATATATATATATATATATCATAATCAATAAACAATAGTAACACATATGCTATTTAAATATAATATTTAATAATTTAATATTCGTTTACATTAAACCTATATTAGATATCGGGACAGGATTAGATTAAAAGTTTTAATTAATTTCAAATTTAATTATAAATTTACACTAGTGTATAACAATGAATATTTGAGTTCGATTATTATATTTGTACGTATTTTTAATAGGTACTTAAAACATAAAATAAAATTAATAAAAAATATTTTATGCACACAATTGTTTAAATAAAATTTAAATTGGTTTAATTTAAAACTATACTTAATATAAATTAAAATTATTAAGTAGATATACTTAATAAGTTTTATGATATTATGAAAAGTGGAGATCTATTGTATAAATTGAATACAATGTATTTTATATTAACTTATCAGAACTTATTAATATTTCAAAGCACATATTTCAGGCTGCGATACTCAAGAATCATAAAATCTACAAGCATCATTATCACTAAACTATCACAATTATTAATATTAATACTTTATATTAGGATTAGCATGTTCAGCGATAAAACCCACTACTTATTATTAAAATATATGAATATATTTGAAGAAATATAATGTTGTATATTTATTGTTTATATTACAAAGACTCCAATTTATTACTAAGATACACTTTCAGCTCTTTTTCTTGATATCACTACGTAGTATTTTGATAAATATTTCTAAGATTATGTTATTTAATTTAAAATAATAAAAATATTAAAATCTAATACTGATTATAAATAATAGAAATATTAAAGATAAAAGACTAATATACGTTTTTGAGGACCCAAACCCAGCTATTGTATTATATTCTAAATTGATATGTTAACAACAGAATAACAAATATTATCATCAATTATGACTGATTATATTATTAAATTGTATATTATATTATAATGATACTGATTAATGAAATATTGTTGTCAATAATTTTTGTTATGATTTATACTTCTAATATTGGGAGAATTAGTGATAAAAATCTGAATTTCTAAATACAAGTAAAAAAATTCCACCTAAAGGTAAAACTTAATCTTTTTTTAAATTGTATAAATATTAAAAAATAAAACAGTAAACACAGTATATAAGTATTGAAGAACAACATGGATAAATTTCAACAAATTATACTGGACACCAATCAAGCAGCCATACAAGATTGGGCCGTTTTGTGTCTTTTTCATAAAAAAATATAATCTGGTGGCTAGAGTACATACGTCCTTCTTTGGCGAGCGTGCTTCATTTTCGACCACACATTTTTGATGTACTTTATTTAGAAATATTTAAATATTGCTTTTGCTGATAATTCCATTGTTTAAGTGAACGACATTTTTATTTTAAGTTTAAAGAGACACAATTTGAAGAAATATTATCCACTGTGATTCCTATTGCTAGTTATGGAATAACTTCTTACCTAGATGAATAAAATATCTACTCGGAACACCTAATACTACATCTACGAATAACGATTAAAAACAGCATATTTATTAATGATTATAATTATTCTTAGATAAGAAAGAAATGTTAAAACAAAAATATAATCTTTATCAATGAAAATAACGAAATTTTAGACCAATCCCTAAAGTAAAGGCATTACTGATTTTTATATTGAATTCTGTAAGAGATATTTAAAAAATTATAATAAAAAAAATATATAATCAAGTTGTATATTAAAAAAATTAAGTTTATAAATAAACAGTTTTCAAATTCGTCTCCTCACTTTACTACACTATGATTATACAAGTCTAAAGCATCTAACGTGCATAAATTACCTACCTAATCACTCATAATTGATGATTTTATACTAAAAACTTAAAATATATATATATATATATATATATATATATATATATATATATAATTTTATTTTATATATATATATATATAAAATAAAATTACAATAAAACGTATTTGTAAACCAATATTAATATTTAAATATATTGCCGTGAAGGTTTATACAACTATTATTGCATATTTATTTCCAAGATAGATATTATAAGCTTTCGAAAAATTAAATTCTATATATTTGGTCCTACTCTTAATAAAAAATCAGGTCAAAAATGTCCAAAAAGTGCGCTAAAACATGTGATTTAAATAAATACAATTATATTATTGTCATATTATTATAACATATAACTGTCGTTATTGTCCTACATTTTTGAAAATACAATAAAAAATATTGTCAAAGTCACATTTGCAAAATTATATGACTAAAATTATTGTAAAAGCAGTTTTAAATACATGAAATACAATGTATACTTTCGTTATAATATATTAATAAATGTATATCAAACTTGGCTAACTTGAATATAATTCTTGTTATATGAATAGGTATTATACTAATAATGTAAATATATTTTATATTACTAACACACACCCTGACTAAACGGCAACTTTATATATTTATAAAGCTTGATATAAGTAGAATATAAAATATATTATGTTGATAAAGTTATTTCTGGAAAATTGGTCGGGAAACAGTATACATAATATAAAATGAGAATTTTAGGATATGCAGAGGAAAATATGCTTTGTCAACTACAGTATAAGGTATACTTTCATAAATTAAAACATTATAGAATAAATATATTTTACATCTAAATTCGGCTCAATACATTGGCACATTACTAAGCGAACCTCTTTTTAAGCATAATTAAGTATAACAAGTATAACTTATACTTAACTTACCACTCCCAAATTAAAATTAAAAACGAAATGGCGGTTTTCAAGATGGCGTCGTCGATTTGGCGGGCTTTATTCTTCTTCTACGTTTTGGTAGCTTACGTAGCGCACTGATGACTTCTCGCTTATTATGAGGCTCTGAAAATAAAAGTTGGAAATATTTAGGCAATTCTAGAGCCGATAAATTTACCTGTTTTATAAACAGAAAAGTAAACTAACGTTATATTTTTTTATATTTATTTATCTGTATCTTCAACCTGCCCTTTTGCCACATGACATGGGGTGGGCCCAACATGTATTCCTCTTCCACATCTCTCTATCAGCCGTCCTCTCCGTTGTCACTTACTTCCTACCCATATCATTCTTCACACAGTCCATCCATCTCTTCTTCGTCCTTCCTCTACTTCTTTATCTATCCACATCTATCATATCTAACACTCTTTTAGTCACTGTTATTTTTTCACAAATGGTTTTTAATTTTCTTGGACTTTGGTTTTAGTATCGAGGGCCCCCCTCAAAACCTGGCTACGCCCGGGCCATTGGGGCAGAGAGGTTCTCGAGTGGAGGCTGCGTATAGGAAACGCAGCGTGGGCAGGACGGCCGTCGTGAAGACGACCTGAATTGAAGGAACTGTTATTATTTTCTTTACCTGCTTCTCATTGGTGGCTGGTGGCGACCTCAAGAGAAGAAGTAGAGGTGCATACGCAAAGTTCATGATCGCGATGATAACCAGCATCCATTCGAAGCCGATGCTGTTCATCAAGGCTCCGGAGAAGGCAGGTCCTGGATAAACATAATAAATAAAGATTTGAGACTGCCAGTAGATGTCACTGCTCCAGGCAGATGACGTGGGACAAGTGACGATGATATTGCTATTTCGCTCGCTCTTGCAGCCATTCCGGGCGCCGTTAGTGATGTGCCGAGTATCTATCGATAACACTAAACCAGTAATTGTATATAAAAAAAACAAACACGTTTATGTACAGTTCGAGACCAACTCGTGACTCGCTACATTACACTAAGCATAAAACTGTAGCGTTTAGGGGCAGTTTTCGGTACCAGGCAATCAAGGTTATTAAAATCAAAATTTATATTTAAAAAATATTATAAGACACATTTAAATGAAAAACTATAAACTGGGTTGTCTAGTACAAATTGTTATAGTGCGCCGTTCACTTGCTGGCGCGAGGGTAAAGCTCCTAGTATATATATATTTATTCGTATTATTTGTTCTCTAACATTTCTTGTCATTATTATTATTCCTTACATAATATATTTTATTACTTATATCTATCATACATAGTTATCTAATTAAGCCTATGATATGCAAACACCAATTATTGCCTATTCGTTCTTACGAGTTCTAATGACTTGCCTAAAAAAGGATTCTGCAGAATAACAGCGCCGAGCTGACGATCGGTGGCGAGGCATATTGCTGAGCTGGCACCCATTTGCTGCAGTAGCACATACACACCTACTTGCCTCTTTTTAATTTTTCCCTGACTACATTGTATATTTATTATTTCATTCTATTGTTCCTATGTTTGTTGTATGTAATTTTCTGTTTTCTCTTACTTGTGCTTTCTTTTTAACCTGTTGATTGTAACCTTTTGATTGTATTGTGTGAATTTGTGTGTGCTGGGGTAGCAAATAAATGTCTGTCTTTGTTTATGTTTATTGGTTGGCCCCGTCTACCAAGAGCATTGGCGCATTGTCTAGCCATTTAATTGGCCATTCTTCCTTGGGGAACTCCAGATTTCAAGGGCAAAAGAGTTAGTGTAAATGAAGGCTGTTTTTGGTAGGTTCCTACTCTATTTCGAAGTTTCACAAGATTTTTCCTGGTCACTCTTGGCTCCTGTCACCTCAGTAGGAGTGTCTGCCATATTATGGAGCCAGGCACCACTTTTTTTATTGATGATAGTCAAGCGCTTGACCACTACCTCACCTGATGGTAAGTGAAGGTGTGATCGAAGATGGAGCACGCTTGCCTAGAAGGAACCTATTCACTCTGGAAACTTTCAACACATTTTCAAAATATGAATATATTTAAGTGATGATCACAAGTTGAAGTAAATTGCGGCTGTGATTAGTGCCCCAAGTGGCATAATCATTTCACGTGTGGCCAATTGTCTGGACATCTATGACTCAGTGCCTGGCCTTACCTATTTCTGTCACCAAGCTGCATTACTGTGTTTCGGTATTAAGGGTTTCCAGTGAAATAACAGGCACATGTAGGGTTACCAGATGAAAAAATCAAAAGTCCTGAGAAAGTCCAAGAGAAAAGGCCTGATTTCCATTGAAAAATCCTGAGATTTTTTACAGTTTGAGAATGTTCTATCAAACGTACTAAACAATTTTAAAAAGTCGTAATATTATGGTTTTTATATCCTGCGGATCTCTCTCACGCGTTGCGATAATGAAAGAAAAACCTTACTTAAAAAGGTTATGAAGATACCTTTTTAAGTAAGGTTTTTCTTTCATTATTAAGAACCTATGATAAAACTGATTAAGTACCTTCTTGGTTATATAAGTATTGATTTTAATTGTGCAATTATTACCAAAGGAAGATTATTTTTAGTTTGTTTAACTTTTGATCGAGCGAAGCGAGATCTCTAAATCAACTTGGGCAAATCGGCATTGTATGTATGTATGTTTGTTTGTCCGAGAATAACTTTCGAATCTTTTTTACTTAGAAAACTTTCGTGATTGATGTCAATCATTATTATAAATACGGGATTTATCACGTACCGTCTTATCGGTGTTTCGACCGACAATGTTTCGACGAACTTTCGAATCGTTGAGCCGATCATCGTGAAATTTGATACATAGGTAGGTAGTGATGGCACAATTTCGGTGTGACTAAATGAGCTAAAAATGTTGGGGGGTTGTTAAGATATTGGGGTTCAAGAGGGGTAAAAATAAAATGAAAATGAAACTATTTGGTCAAGTGTGACGTCAAATGAAAGGTCTTTATAGTATAGTATATAGTCTATATAGTTTTTTTTTTTCTTTATGTCTTTTAGTACATTTAGACTGCATTTTTGATTTTTGTACATTTTTCATAGTTTTTGAGTTAATAGCCATAATAAATACTGAACTTTGACCAAATTCACAGGGTACACCAGAGAGCCCACAGTGCTGAAATTTAGTATGCGTGTAGCTCAAATGATAAAAATATAGGCAAAAGTCTGAAATCCTGAATAACTGCAATTTGTATCCCAAATAAGTATAACCACAGTACACGAACTCCCGTTACCCGTAATTTGAATTAAACTGTAGGTCAAATAAGTTGGTTACTTCGTGGCACTATTTTATTGGTCAAAGATTAAGGCCGGCTTGCACAACGATCCCTAAACGTATTTAGTGACTAAACATGTTTAAATTTTACGTATTTGTTTGATTTGACAACTTCTTAAATCATATTTAGCCACTAAATACGTTTAGGCGTCGTTGCTCGAGTCGCCCTAAAGCGCCTCGTCCACGGAGAGAGAATAGAGTTAGACCGCTTGGAGACTAATCTAATCTATACTCTAATTTCTACGTACACGTAGAGATGTAGTACACGTAGTGTCTACGTAGACTAGTGATACTCTAGCTAGGGTTAGTCTCGCTTATGTGTACACGTCGTAGATTGCCCTATGAGAGTCGCTCTCCGTAATTTTAATCTATCGTGGACGAGGCGCTTAAGAATATTCTCTTGTGTTTTGGGAGACTCGCGAGATCTTAGTTCGGGGCGAACCCTAGTTATTAAAGAGATCTTTAAAATGTAAAAAAATCCTCAGCGTTCATGAGATTTGCAAAATCCGGCCGCAATCCTGAGAAGAGTCCAAAAATCCTGAGATCTCAGGACAAATCCCGAGATATGGTAACCCTAGGCACAGAGGCTTTACACCCGTATACCTCAAGTTGATGGACGCAGGGCTGTGCATCGTAGGGCACGTTTCTAAGGTGCGTGACCTACGAGGCAATTCTGTGTTACAGGCGATGGTTACCACTTAACATAAGGTGGGCCATATGCTTGTTCCGTCTCCAGGTAGTAAAAAAAAAGTATTCATGTCACTTGTGGCCAACTGTCTGGACATCTATAACATAGTGTCTGGCCACGTAGCTCCTGGCGACTTACCGACAGCGTATCCAAGACAGAAGGCAGTGTCTCCTATAGCATACACTGATCCATAGACAGCAGCATGGCGGATGTCAACGAGGAAGCCCAGCTCGGGCATCATCGAGGAGTCTACCATGCCGATGGCGAAGCCTAGACCTGCGTTGGGGATGATCAGGTGCTCCAGTTTACGGGCCATGGGGATCTGAAGAAGAAGAAAACATACAAGATACAGACTTTGAAATATACAAGACATTTTAAACTTTGCTGATGTCAGAGTCCAGGGATGTTGCGAATATTCGCATCCACATCCGCATCAATATTGATTGCATCCGCAATAATCGATGCGGATGTTCATGCAGATGCAGCGCAGCATTCACAATAATCGATGCGGATGCTCATGCGGATGCAGATACAGCGCAGCATCCTCAAAAATAGATGCGGATGTTCATGCAGATGCAGCGCAGCATCCGCAATAATCGATGCGGATGTTCATGCAGATGCAGCGCAGCATCCACAATAATCGATGCGGATGCTCATGCGGATGCAGATGCAGCGCAGCATCCGCAAAAATAGATGCGGATGCAGATGCAGCGCAGGTCACGACAAGAATGAAATTGTGTGGGGCTTGCAAGTGGCGCGCACCGTGGGACGTGCAAATTGAGCAATAGGAGCGAAGATTTCAGCGACAAGATCCGACGCGTTTGTTATTGTTTATCATTTGTATCTCGTAAATCAATCATAACGTGTTTACTTGCGCTTAACGTACGAACATTGCAGTTTTTGTGAGTATTGCATGTTAAGCAAGTTTTCTGCAGTTAATAGTTGATATATTTGTTTTGTTCTGCACCGAAACAAAGTTTCTTATAAAAAAAAACAAAGATCGCATCCGCGGACGTGAGCCTTCATAAATTTGCAAACACATCCACGTGCGCGGATGTTAAAAAAAATTGCATCCGCAACATTCCTGGTTTGGACGTCAGCTATCTGTGTTTTGAAGCGCAGCGTTGAGTTTCTAATACGATCTGTGATTTAGATGTCAAAATCTCAAAATCACAAAGAAACAATATCAAAATTTGTCTAATATTGAAATTCAATTTTTTTTATCTAGCCTATGCTGTCCCACTGCTGGGCAAATGCCTCCCCTCATCTCTCCACTTTTCTCGATCTTGTACTAAATCCCGCCAATCCCTATAGAAAGCGTCCAAATCATCACGCCACCGCTTCTTAGGCCTTCTACGGTGTCGCTTTCCATCCACAGGGATCCATCCAGTTACGACCCTAGCCCACCTATTTGGCTGCATGCGGGGGACAAGACCCGCTCAATCCCACTTCAACTTGGCAGCCTTGATACGGACGTCAGCGATGCCGGTCCTTGAGCGCAGCGCTGTGTTCCGAATCCTGTCTATTCTTTTGACACCCAAAATGCTGCACTCCATCGCTCTTTGGCAAACCCCGAGCCTGGACTTTTGAGATTCAGTCAGTGACCAAGACTGGGCACCGTAGGTTAGGACAGGCAGAATACACATGTCGATGAGTTGACGTTTTAGTGATAATGGAAGGTCGCTTTTCATGAATGTCTTCAAGGACCAGTAGCTTTTCCAGGCATTGTCGATACGACGATCGATTTCTTTGTCCTGCCTGTTTTCGAAGGAAGCCAACTGGCCCAAGTAGATGTACTCATCGTCATAGTGTATTTCTTGTCCGTCTCTACCACCCTACGTTTCGTGCTATTGGTCATAACTTGAGTCTTTGATCGATTTATCATTAGTCCAACTTCGAGGCTCGCTGTGGTTAGTTCTTGTAGCATTTCTTGTAACTCGGATGCATTTAGGGCAAAAAGAACTATGTCATCGGCGAACCGAAGGTTCGGCGACCAGAGGCTTACAAATGAAATACAAATGTTTGATTTTTTATTTCAAGTTTCTCTGAAAATAATGTTATCACTGCAACCGAGAATTCACTTTCCCTTGTTATTCAGAGCATGATAGAGCCTCTAGCTGATTTGTTAGCAGTTATACAAACATGGCCATGAAAACTCCTCATTACATGATCTGATAAGAGGTAACCATTGACTTACCAGGATCAAACAGATGCCGATGATGACGAGTCCAGAGCACGCAGCTAGCCAGCGTCCCATCTTGTGGCCGAGAGGTCCGAAGAGATTGGTTCCTGGTGGACAATAGAACAATGTTTATACAAGGGGCGTACGTGATCAAGTGCACCCGAGTACACATAACTTTACATCACAAATGCGAGGTAATTAAAAAAACTCTTGATAACAGATTGTTGCTAAAAAGAAAATTTGCACTCCCGGTATCAATTGATTTCTTTTCACTACTAAATGATGACCTCTTTCATTTTTAGGGTTCCTATTACTAAGACTCCGCTGTCTGTCTGTCCGTCTGTCACTAGGCTGTAACTCATGAACCGCGATAGTCAGACAGTTGAAATTTTCACAGATGATGTATTTCTGTTGCCGCTATAACAACCAATGCTAAAAACAGAATATAATACATATTTGAGGGGGGCTCCCATAGAACAGACATGATTTTATTGCCGTTTTTATAGATAATGGTATGGAACCCTTCGTGCGCGAGTCTGACTCGCACTTGGCCAGTTTTTTTTTTAAATAGAATTAAGGATTTGTCATGGAGGTTGTATTTCATTTTAGCATATTATTTATGCAACGTGACGACCTCCGTGGCGCAGCGGGCGAACAGCCGGCTGAGACGCAGAAGGTAGTGGGTTCGATTCCCACTGCGTAACAAATGTTTGCATGATCTACAGATATTTGTTCCGGGTCTGGTGTTTTTTCTATATATTATAAGTATGTATTTACAAAAAAGAAGTATATAAGTATTCTATCAGTTATCTGGTTCCCATAGTACAAGTTCTGCTTAGTTTGGGGCTAGAAAGCGCTGTGTGAAATTTCCAGCAATATTTATTTATTTGAATTATTTAATGAGTCTCTATTTTCAAATTAACGGCCCTAGAGGCGTAAATCGCATTTACGGATCAGGTATAGAACTAACAATGAACTTTCAGAGAATAGAAAAAAAATGTATTACCATTACGTCAAACAATCTGAGATACAGTTTGGTGTTGCAGCTACTTAGGTATCTATCATCTCCATCCAAAATGTAATTACACCACTGGTAATGTAAAAGATCAAAGAATTCGTTACGCTAAGTGAGGACTGTGACGCACCGCGCGCGGTGGAGGAAGCGCCGCCATTTTGAGGCCATTTTGCTGCGATTCGAGATTTTCATTTATGACCCGAAGGACTTCTTAGTGTTCAAACATGGTTTAACATAGGTGCTTAAAATAGCGTATTTTTGATTGAGCGAAACGAAAACTCCAAATCTACTTGGGCAAATCGGCGTTGTATGTATGTATGTTTGTTTGTCTGAGGATAACTTTCGAAGAGTTAAGCCGATCATCGTTAAATTTGATACATAGGTAGGTAGTGATGTCACAATTTTGGTGTGACTATATGAGCTAAAAATGTTGGGGGGTTGTTGAGATATTGGGGTTCAAGAGGGGTAAAAAAAATCAAAATGAGACTATTAGGTCAAGTGGGACGTCAAATAAAAGGTCTTCATTTTTATATATTGACTCCGTTTTTAATTTTAGTTTTCTTGTTGTTTTTGAGTTATTAGCCATAGTAAAAAGTGAACTTTTACAGAAATTCACAGGGTACACCAGTGATCCCACAGTGCTGTGATTTGGTATGCGTGTAGTTTAAACTTCACAAATATAGACAAAAGTCTGAAATCTAGAATAACTGCAATTTTTACCCCAAAAAAGAGTAACCAATTTACTTGAACTCCCGTTACCTGTAATTTGAATGCAACTGTAGGTCCAAGACGTTGGTTATTTATTTTGATAGTCAAAGACTAGGAATAATATATTTTTGTTTTAATGGGAGATTCGAGGGATCTCAGTTCGGAGAGAACCAACACACGGCCGTGTCCATGACACAGCCACATCCCAATTATTTTTTTTAGTTTCTATAGGAGACTCGCGAGGTATCATTTCGAACCACTATAGTATTTCCATTTCTTTATTTTCTCGATGACAGCTCCTGTGAAAACTTGCACGAGCATCATTTTTACATTATGTACATATGCATTATTTTATAAAAATATGACGCTTACGCACGTACAACGTATACCAGAGTCGGAGAAACTGATAGGGATGGAGCTATCGATAAACGTAACACGATACCAGACCCGATATTTTTTTACAAAATGTAAGAAACTAAACAACTGCCGTATTTGACAGCTGGGCAGCAATCAACACGGAGAAACACAAAATACACAACGTAACGTATGGATAATGTGAAAAAACTCAGCGAACAGAAATGTAGTGACTAGCACGACAATCTTGTTGCGAGTGACAGATTAAAACAAACACAAAATGGCGGTGGGCCATTGAGTGTTCCCACCTTGGAAAAAATATATTTGAATGTTTTTGTTGTATTTGTCTTTGTTCAAAATACAATAAATACATGCGATCGATATCATTACTTATTTGGTCACAACACTACAACTATCAAATTAGAACTGTCATCGAGAAAATAAAGAAATGGAAATAGTATAGTTAATTGATAGACATACAAAGATATAAACAACTATAAAGGTTTGTGCAATAGACTAACGAAGGTTCATGACGTTGGGATTCGAGTTATGGAGCTCAAATGGTCTAAGGCGGGACACTTGACTAGACGTGGTGATGACAGATTGAGCGGGACAGTGACTGAATGGCGGCCGAGGAGCGGGTATAGAAGGGTAGGACGTCCAGCAGCGAGATGTGCAGACGACATCGTTAAGGTCGCGGGCCTTCAGTGGGTGAGACTAGCGCAGGATCGTGGTGGATGCCACAAACTTGGGGAGGCCTTCACGACAGGCTGTGGATGATGATGATGACAATAGACGTTCATATCACTGAAAACTATCTCTTCCAGACAACTGTTGTTTATTTACTTACCAATTAGATAGCAGATGCTGGCCGGTAGAAAGGCGACTCCTTGCTGCCAGCGACGGGCTTCCATCGTGTCCGCCATCCAGATCGGCAGGCTCGGCTCCAGCATCGCTATACCCACGTTGGCAAAGGTTATTGCGCCTGGGGTGGGAAACAAAATATTGTATGCTACATGTTATCATATGTACGACAGTAAATGAAAACACGGGTAGGGCTAATTGCTAGTATTGTTGTAAAGTAGAGTTTTTAAATTAATTTACGATAGAACGTAGAGCTTTAAGGCTTATAGGTGAGCAATATATGGCAGAGTTTCGGAAACTTCGCCAAGTCTTTTCGTCCAATATACCTCAGTGCCTTATGACGAAAGTCTTCAATCAGTGTGTGTTACCAGTGATGACATATGGAGCCGAGACGTGGTCCTTCACTATTGTCCTTATGAATAAGCTCAGAGTCGCTCAACAAGCTATGGAGAGGGCTATGCTCGGGGTTTCTCTATGGGATCGAATCAGAAATGAGGAGATACGTAGGAGAACTCAAGTCACCGACATAGCCCGACGGATTAGCACGTTGAAGTGGCAATGGGCAGGCTATATAGCGCGCAGAGCAGATGGCCGATGGGGCCGGAAAGTTCTTGAATGGAGACCACGGACCGGCAAGCGCAGCGTAGGACGTCCACCTACAAGATGGGCAGAGGACTTGGTAAGAACCGCAGGTCGGCGTTGCAAGCCGCTACCAACCGCAGTTCCTGGAGATCAATGAGGGAGGCCTTTGTCCAGCAGTGGACGTCCTGCGGCTGATATGATGATGATGATGATGATATGGCAGAGACTAAGACCCAAAATCTCGAACACCGCCGTAAAGTTGCAAGCCTATCGATCTTTTACAGAATACATTTCGGGGAATGTGTCCAGGAACTATACGATCTGTTCCCGCCATCTCCCTTCCATCAAAGGACAAGCAGGCGCACGGCTCAGTACCATCCGTACCTAGTTGATATACCACCCATTCGCACACACCGTTTTGGTTCTACGTTCTTGATGCGTATAGCTAAGGTTCGGGCCTCTTTAAGGACCACATCATCGCTTACCATCAGGTGAGATTGTGTGTCAAAAGGAGATCTATATAGTTAAAAAAAATCCATTGAAAATATGAATTTCCATAGAGAAAATCATGTACTAAATATCAATGAAACAGCCTGTATAAAATAGGGAAACAAATCTTATTCATTCATCATGTAAGTAGGTACCTGTTAAACTGAGCAAGCGGCATAGTCGCAAAGGTGGCGCCGATTGACGTTAAAAATTGTTTATTGGAAATGTATCGATTACTAGGAAATAGGTTGTATACAACCTGTTGCGTACAGAGGTGATCAAGATAACCTCGGAGGCTTCAAGTCCAGAGTTTGTTCTAGGCAAGCGTGCTCCATCGATCACACCATCACTTACCATAAGGTGAGGTGGTGGTCAAGCGCTAGGACAATCACCAAAAAAAGCGCTTCTTATGTTGTTTGTGGGGAAACAGGCTTAGGGCCCACCTGATGGTAAGCGGTCACCGTCGCCTGATGACACCGGCAACACCCGGGGTATTGTCGATGCGTTCCCTACACTGTAGAAACCTCTTTACATTTCTCTTGAAGCGTGCCATGTCGTAGCCTAACGGGACAACCTCAGATGGTAGCTCATTCCACATCTTGCAAGTATGGGGTAGAAAAGATCGGATGTTATCTTAACAAAATATATGTTATTGTTACCAGCTGCCACCAGGATGTAAGGATCGGTGACCAGCGCCTTCAGAGAAGGTGGCTCCGACTCCTGGCGCACCACGCCTGGTTGTAAGATCATAAGCTGCAGTACTGAAAACATAAAATAAACTTTTCAACTGACTTCAAATAAATGATGACGTTCTCAATTTTTTGTTTGTTTCCTCAGAATTCCGCCATTTATCAATCGATTTGGAAAATTATTTTTGTGTATTTCATAGAATAATTCCTAGAATTTTAGGATATTATTTCGTGGCACTATTTTGACAGTCAAAGATTACGAATAATATATTTTAGATTTTATAGGAGACTCGCGAGATCTCAGTTCGGGGCGAATCACTAGTTATGGTCTCTTTTTAAATTTCCTGTGTTGCCACATTCATAACATTTTTTTACTCAAAATGACAGATTGCCAACTTTGATGCTATACGACTCAATTACCTTACTGTAACGGAGCCCACTCACACACTTAACTATTTCTAGGTGCAAGTCTCTGTGCTGTAAAGAATTGCAAGGGAAGGCATGGGCGGGGGGGGGGGGGGGGGGGCTGCGCAAATAAATCATAGACATGTGGTACGTACATCCGTCTCCAAGCGCCAACGCCGACAGCATCAGGAAGGGTGCCGTTTTACCAACGAACTCGTACATTAGGCCTCCGAAGGGTGGTCCGATCAGCACCCCTAGGGCTAGGCCTCCGAGTGCGATGCCCATCGCGTTTCCTCGCTCCTGTAGGTTTAATAAATAATTATAATTTGTAATTTATTTCGTTTATTAACACAAAATCATGGTAGACGGGCAAGAATTATACAACGTCGATAAGTACATTTACTTAGGCCAGATTGTCTCCTTCAAAAACAGGCAAGATAAAGAGGTCGGTCGCCGCGTCGAAAATGCCTGGAGGAGCTTCTGGTCCATGAAGACGCTAATGAAAGGAGACCTTCCATTGTCACTTAAGCGTAAACTCATCGACATGTGTATTCTGCCCGACCTTACCTATGGTGCCCAAACTTGGTCATTGACAGAATCTCATAAGTCCAAACTCAAGGTTTGCCAGAGCCATGGAACGCAGCGTGTTAGGGGTAAAGAAACACGACAGGATCCGCAATACCACACTGCGCGCGAAGACCAGCATCGCAGATGTTGGCGACAAGACTGTCAGGCTGAAGTGGGACTGGGCGGGTCACGTCAGTCGTATATTCACAGACAAATGTGCAACAGTAGTCACACAATGGGTGCCTGCAGATGGGCGTCGAAGCCGGTGCAGGCCGAGGAAGCTTTGGCGTGACGACCTCGATGCATTCCAAGATGGCTGGTGGGACGTGGCGAGTGATCGTGAGATGTGGAGGAACAGGGGGGAGACCTTTGCCCAGCAGTGGGAAAATACAGTTTAAAAAAAAACAAATTATTTCGTAACCACAAAAAGTTACACTATAAACGTTAGGATACAGTATTCATGTGACAGAAGTATTCATACTCATTTATTGAAACCGTAGGGACACAATGGAACACTTGGTCACGTCAATAATAGTACTTACTTAATTACATATCTTTATCTAAGGAGAGATGCCAGAAACAGACAAGCATTTCATATAGACCTATTTACATTTAAGCTTAAAAATACTGATTATTAATTATGCCTACATAAGATTATGCTGTAGAGGGGCATTGTCAAAGAATTGATTATAACAGTTACCTATTTTGAATTCTAAATTGCTGCATATGTCAGTAAGTAACATTAATTATATATATTGAATTACATTAGTCATGTTGTACAGGGTAACAGCCTTGAGATATTTACGTCTAGATTCCAATGTTAGTAGATTGTATCTAGAAAGCATTTCGGAATAACTTAAGTATGCGCGGTAGCATTTGTAGGAACAGTGCGCAGGTACTTACGTCCAACCCTCTCAATAGCCTCTTTGTATTTGTTGTAAAAAGGGTTCCAGATGGGGACAGCAAATTCTGCTTGTGAGCGTACCAACGTTACAAGCATATCAGAATAATGATTAAATCAAATCTTATCCCACTATCCCGCTAATATTATAAACGAATGTTTGTATCTATGTATGGATGTTTGTTGCTCTTTCACGTTGGAGTGGCTGAACTGGTTTCTATAAAATTTGGTGTGTACGTAGACCATAACCTGGATTAACACTTACGCAACTTTTTGTTGGAAAACCACGCGTGCGAAGCCGCGGGCGGGAGCTTGTATTACAAACGCGAAAGTATGTTTGTGTGGATGTTTGTTACTCTTTCACGTTGAAACGGCTGAACCGATTTCGATAATATTTGGTGTGTACGTAGACCATAACCTGGATTAACACTTAGGCTACTTTTTGTTTGGCAAACCACGCGTGCGAAGCCGCTGGCGGAAGCTTGATAAAAATCTTCTTCTTCTTTCGTGTCAATGGCTATTTGACTTTTAAATTTGATCAGCCCAATAGAGAGCAACTTCCACACCCCTCCCTGTTGCCTGGTACAAGTCATTCCGTGTGCAGGTGGTTGGGCATAGAGGACATGAGAACAAGTGGGCCATTGTTTGTGTGGTGGCCCCGCAGTGGCACTGGCTCTGGAATGGGTCGATGTATCCCCACTTGCCTAAATTATCTCGGCAGCGGCCAACCTGAGCGCGCAACCGGTTTAGGGACTTGTTAAAAATAATGATTAAAAAAAGTAACTTTAAAATAGTCATACCTTATCATCAGGGTATCGTTCAGCCAGCATGCCCATGCCAGAGACAGAGGAACACGAAGACCCTATGCCCTGGAGCGCTCGCGCAATAAACAACACGCTGTACGATCTCCCGAACGCGAATACTGTTGACAAAGTGCATTGTTATCCACTTTACCATCGTCTGTTTCTCCTAATGAATACAATCCGGCCCCCTTATTACCCAAGCCAAATTGCTGTCGTATCG